>CM039122.1:25318583-25918583 GCA_022036555.1 Microstegium vimineum
TTGCTATGTTTTTTTGTAATGTTTAATCTTGTGTTATGCTATTTTGTAGTTAAACAAGTAAGATATCTAAATTTGTTTAGAAGAGATATAAAAGAGGATATTTTAAAAAAAATTAATTGCTATTTAAAAGATTTATTGTCTCAAAGTGCTATTTTTTTTTGTTCATTAGGTGTTTTGTTCCCCAAATCGTATTTTTGGGGTGTTGTGTTAAGCAAAAATTTTTATTGTATGAAATTATTTTTCACTGTAGGACAAATGCACTCATTATGGATTGTGATAGGAATTGTAATTTCTTGCCTTTTTAAAAGCCAATTTTAATTAGTGAAAACAATTGGCACTAATAAAAACAAAAGGGGTAAAAATAAAATTTTAGCAGGAAAAACAAACCTAAACTGATTTATAGCTGATGAAAATAATTTTGGTGCTTGAATTGGAAACAAAACTGGAAAAAATTATTGAATTTGAACTGTTGTTGAAACGTGATATTTAGTAAAGGTTGTTGGAAACACGGGTGGAAAGACCCTGTATGTTCATTTTTGTGATGAGTGATGCCAAAAGAGGTTTAGTTTGGGGTTAACCTAATTGAAAAAGAAAAAAAACATGTGTGTTATGGTTGTGGTGTGCGGTGAAGTAGTAAGTGGCAATGGGGGAGGGGGGTGGTAGAGGTTGCCGTGGAGGCTGAGAGCGGTAAAGGGCGGAAGGGGGCTGGATGATGGCCCATGGGGCGGCGAATAGTGTGGTGGCTATATTGGCCCGGCAATTGGAAAAGAATGGAGGTAAAAAGGTTGCCCCAAGTAAGCGGTGGAGAGAGTGAGGGGGGTAGGGGATGGAGTAGGGAGCGAAGACAAAGTGGTCGCGTCGAGTGGTTTGGTGGTTTGGGCTCAAAACCATCCAGTCGGTTTCCGAGTTGGGCCGCAAAACTCGGGGTTCGGTAGTTGAGCCCAAAGCTACCTTTGGCGGGTTTCTTGGGTTTGGGCCTAAAAACCTAGGGGGAAAGCTTCTGAGGGCGGGGATGGCACGTGGCGGAATCCTTGAGGTTGCGTCGAGGCGACGGCAACTCCCGGCAGGAAGCGGGGGCCGTCCATTCAAATGAGTGATTGAGAGTTACCGACTTGGATACAATGTCTTAGGGCTAGGTAATTCGGTCTTGTATCTAGGGGGTCTTTGGGAAATAGCCAAAGCTCCGTAAATGGGAGGATAAGGGGTATCCTCATCCTATCTCTTGAACCCTAATCACTTGCCCCTCTTTTCTCTCTCTCTATTCATGAGATCCCTAGTTGTTTCCATTAACCTTTGTAAGAACTTGGTTTTGCTGCGAGGAATCGAGGCCGTAACCTCCGTAAGCCATGGTGGCTTCGATTTGTTGATCGTGTCCTCCCGTTTTGCTTGTGTTTCTTTGCGTTTTGCTTTTGCTCCTTCTTTTCCCGAGATGATTTCTCTTTGTAGGAGTAGCTCTTGCAAATCCGTTTGAACAAAGTTGTGCGTAATCCTGAGAGCTATCGTTGCACCGAAGGAATTCTCACAAACCTCACGAGTGCGTAGATCGATAGGCGTTTTCTTTGCAGAGTTCTTCGTTCTTGAGCTTTTCCCAAATCTCTTCTCCTCCCTTTGCTCTAAGCCAAATTGAGCGATGATTTTCTTCGGGATAGCTCCCCAACTGCACTAGGATCATGCCTACAAAGTTTGGTTGCAGTTGTGATCTTTTGGTTGGGTTTGGGAAGATTTGGCGGAGTGGAACTATTTTCGCGGGTTTCAGAGTTTCTGCTCAAGAGCGTCGGACCACCCTCCGGACGACTTTTCCCTAAGCTCCGGACCATTGCAAGTGGTCCTGTGGTCTTGACTTTTCAAGTGTCCAAGCAGTTAAGGGCGTCGGACCACCCTCCGAACGTCTCTGTTTGAGCTCCGGACCATTGGCCATTGGCCGGTGGCTCTGTCGTGGGTGCTGCTCTATGCGTCGGACCCGGTGCATTAGTCCGACGTGAGCGTCGGACCAGAGTTCGGATGTAGGAGTGCTGCTGCTGTGCTTTTTGCTCTGTGGCGAGTGTGTGCACCATAGTCCGACGGTGAGCGTCGGACTAGTTGTCCGGAGCCTAGTGCACTCTCCTCCATGGTTTTTGAGTGAGCTCCGGACAATTCAAAAGTGACGCGGACTATCTAGAGGTGCCCTGGTGAGCACCAGATGAAAGGCTCCGGACCACTTCCATTGGTCCGAAGGTCTTGGCTAAGGTAGTCCGGGCCTCTGCTTTTGTTGTGTTTCTTCCGTTTTTGTTGCGGTTTGTTTCTCCAGGTTCGTGGCTAGCTCCGCTGTGTTCCAGAACATCTCCTAGAACATCCACCCACGTGTGGGTCATGAGCCTAGTTTCGTGCATTTGGGTCGTGTCTAGGACAAGGTCGAGATCTTCTTAAAGGAATTTTTATTTGGCTCCCATCCCCCCCCCCCTCTGATCGTCGTTTCCGGTCCTTCAATTGGTATCAGAGACGGTTAAGGATCAATCCACCTTACACGGTTCTTGATCCGCGAAGGCGACATGAAGTGAGGTGCTGGTAAACTCCCTACTTCGATGGAACCAACTTTGCCTATTGGAAGGTGCGCATGTCGGCTTACCTCAAGGGCTTGACACAAAGTTTTTGGGAGATTTGTGACAATGAGAACTACGTGGTTCTTGAGGCTCGGATCACCGATGCCCAGATTACGCAGCATGCATCAAATGCAAGAGCCCATAGCATTTCTCTTCTCTTGTTTGTCTCTTCCAGAGTTTCAGCGGTTTCGAGTCTCACTACAACACGGGAGATCTGGCAAACACATCTTGAGATACATGAGGGCAACCCTCAGATCAAGTCCAGACTCTTCGACACGTACCATAGAGAGTACGAGAACTTTGCTCAGTTGGCCGGCGAATCTGTTGACGGGATGTTCACAAATTCGCTTCCAATCTATCGTCAACAAGATGCTGCTAATCGAGCCAACTTGCTTTATGATGATCATGAGATGGTTATCAAGCTTTTGCATGCTCTTGATCGGAAAGTATGGGAGATGAAGGTGGCTGCCATTTAGGAGTCACCGGGCTATGATGCCCTGACCGTGGACGAGCTGTTCAGCAAGCTCAAGTCCTCGGAGATTGACTACCAGACCCGGGCTAAGCTTGAAAACCAGTCGAAACCCTCTATGGCGTTGGTTTTCTGGCCCCGGCGGTACGTCTACTTCCATCCTCTAACCCTTCACACTCTTTGTTCGCTTTGTCTTTGATTTCTGTGACAGAGGATCAAGTGGAGGCTCTTGGAGATGATGAACTGACTTTTGGTCATCACCAAGTTCTCACGGTTTCACAACAACCGTTTGAACCGTCGGCGTGGTAGCTCAGCCAAGGGGTGCTACCATTGCGGTGATTAGGATCACTTCATCGCAAACTGCCCCAAGAAAGCTGCAGGTGACTTCACCAAGCACAAGGAAAAGCACGAGAAACCCACTTCGAGGACAAGACAAGCCCAAGGGTGGCTCCCAAACCGAAGGTCCTCCAAGAAGGTGATCGACAAAGGTGAAGGCCAAGCACCGAGCCTTCCTCGCCTCCCTCAGCGACATCGATGCCTCCTCCGACGGAGGTGCTTCTTCGAGTGATGATGAGTCCAAGTGAAAGGTTTGAGGACAAGCTCAACGGCCTATGCTTTTTTTACGCTGACGCCAAGCACGGTGGCTTTTGCACTATGGAAAATTGAAAAAGGCAAGGTCGGCAAGCGCAAGGAAGGCCCCGACTACGACTACGACTCCGACACACCCCGAGGTACCACCCACCGTCGACTCCCTCCTCTCTCGAGATTGAGTCTCTGAACGACACCTTGATGAGTTAGGATGCTTTAACTTAAGCGTGCCCGTTGCGAGAGGAACGATTTCAAGGCTAAGTATCTTAGCACGCTGCTTTGAGCTAGAGTTTGCTAAGGCGTCAGTGGTGGTCACCGAAGAGGTAGAGTGTGATGCTTGTGCCATCAAAATGTCTAGTCTTGTCACTCTCCAGGACAAGTATGACACTCTACATTGAGGAGGTCAGTGAGCTGAAGGCTAGGCCTAGCTTACTTAGTGTGTGAAAGTCTTCCCTTAAGCTTGCATTCTGAGGTGGCACAAAGAGATGCTAGGATTGTTGTTCTAGAGGAAGGTCAGCTCAGATAGCACTAGAGAGTCGGATCGTTTTGAGGCTTTGGAGCTTGAGATCGTGTCGTGCAGACACGACAAGATGCGTACCGAGGAAAAAACACAAAAACTTCGGTCCATCTTGAGCTGGGTGTCTTGCCGAGAGCCGCAGTTGGGGATGTGCTTAGCCAATGCAAAAGGCTGGCAGCACGGAGTAAAGGGTTTGCTATAGGTGGGAAGGACGATAGCATGTTAGGTAAGATCGGTGAGTGCAGTGGTTTGAGCAAGAATGAGAAACCCCCCCCACAACCCCGAGTTAAAATCACCCCACCTAAGCCACCACCCCCCCCTGAGTTTCCTGTGAGAGAGGGGGTTTAAAAAGAAAAAACCCCCAAAACCACCCCCACAAAACAAGTGTGGATTAAAACCCAAACCACCTTCGAAAAACCCACTTTACACACCAGACTCCTTTTGGACCCCTTCCAAGAAAGCTAACCCCACCCAAAACCCCAAAAAAGAGTCCTCCAAAATGTGGTGGGGGCCCATTTGTGAGTTTGTGACAGGAGGGGGATTACGGGTTTTGCTTTAGGGGGAAAAAGATGACCAGGCAGGGTTTAGTTGAACAACCGGACATTACCCCCCCGATTTTGGGGGGCTAAACCCCAAAGTTAAGGTTGTCCCCCCGGGGGCCCACCCGAGTCTTTCGTCTTTTGTCCTCAAGGATTTTGCTTTGGTTTGAATTTGCTTTTAACCTTCTCTCGGTTTGGCAACTCCCTTGAAACGGTTTTTTAAGTGAGTTTCAAGCCCAATCTCCTGTTTGGACTCTCGTGAGAGCTTTTGCCGGATTTTACCCTCGGAAGGTTTTTCGTGGGATTTTACTATCTCCCCTTTCCGGACGTTTTTTTGTCTTTTGCTGGGTTTTTTTCCCCAGCTTTGGGAATGGCATAGGAGATTGGGACATTTGAGTTTTGACTTTCTTTCAAGGCTTAGTCAATGGGGCCTTATCCAAGGATTGCCAAAACTAAAGCTCGAGAAGGATTTTGGTTTTTCCACCTTGCAACATGGCAAAATGGTTTTGTTTTTTTCCCCCTCCTCCCGTACGAGATCATGACCACTCACCCGGCGAGCTCTTAACATGGCACAGTTGGGCCCCTGGGGTTAGGTTTGGGGGGAGGGGGGGGAAGTGGTAGTGGTTGTAGTCGTTTTTGACTACTCAAAATACTCTTGGTTTTCTTTTTTGGGGAGTAAAGGGTGAGGCTTTTTCACTTTTTTAAAATTTATTTTGAGATTTCAAAATGAGTACCTAAGAATGCCATGAAGTATCCGATTTACAATGGCACAGAATTCAGAATGCTCACTTTGAACTCTTTGCTCTTCGGGGGTTTTAAATCACCAGTTTTCCCACCTCACATTTCCCCAAGAAAAAACGGTGTTGTTGAGCGCAAAAATTGGGGGCCCCTTTTTTGAGAGGGGCCAGGCAGCTCGTGAGCAAAAGGATCCTAGGGGGGTTTTGGGGCCAGCACCATTTTGGGTTTTCTATTTTTCCCAATCCCCATTTTTCTCTGAGCTTTCAAAAAGGGAAAACTTTTAAATTTGCGATTTGGGGGGACCCCCCAAAGGTAAGTACCTCCCGGGTTTTTTGGGGTGCAGCATTCTAAAAAAGGGGGGGGAAATTGGATAAATTTAATTTCGGGGGTCTTCTGACGGTATTTTTTTTTGGTTATTCTCTCACTCTCGGGGCTTATCAGGGCATTTTAACCCTTGAGACAAAACCGAGGATGGAATTGTGAGATTCCCTTTTCGGGGGAATATCCCCTTTGTTTCCATGGTTTTGAGCTTGTGGGTATGAGTTTTTATGATGACGCCCTTTTTAAGGTTTTCGAAGTTGGGATTTTTTCGATGAAAAGTTGGTGGAAAAATCGATTTGTGGAGGGAGATGACTTCACGGCTCGCCCTACAACCGCCCAAGGACGCTGGGCCTTAGAAACCCGAAACCCCCACCCCCGAGGGTTTGCCGTGATCTTGCGGCGGACAACCCCACCCACTAGGGCTCCCGTCCTGCAAAAAATCGAAAAAACCCAGCAAGAACAAGTAAAACAAGCACTAAATTGAAAGGGAGGGAAAAAATGAAGGTTTAAATTTTGGGAGAAAAAATAT
Source organism: Microstegium vimineum (assembly GCA_022036555.1). Classification (NCBI taxonomy): domain Eukaryota; kingdom Viridiplantae; phylum Streptophyta; class Magnoliopsida; order Poales; family Poaceae; genus Microstegium; species Microstegium vimineum. The sequence goes on from CM039122.1 coordinate 25,324,864, forward strand.
GGTGAGGCCCTGAACAATCAAAAGGGAGGGTTTTTGAACCAACACGCGGCTGAAAGGGGGGGTTGGCAATAGTTTAACCCCTTTTTTACGAAAAAAAAAACCCAAACTGTTTGTGGCGGCTCTAAAGACTTATAAGGAGTTGGGGGGGAACGACCAAAAGGGGTGTTGGGGTCGTTCTCCAACCCTGGGGGACGCGCCCCAAATGGACCCAATTTTACAGGGGGCCACGGGGCCCAAAAAAAAGGGGGAACCGCACCGGTGGACAAAAAAAGGTCTCGGTAAAAAAAAACGATGACTTGGACGCATCTGAAAGGGAAATAGCCATGTTTTTGGATCCGTTGGAAAGTAGACTTGAAAAAGTTTTTCCAAAAAGAGTGTGAAAATTGTCCCAAGGGAAAAGGTCCGTATGAAGTCGTGGCATCCATCACAATTTGGGTTTTTTTTTGCTGTCCTGCGCCCCAAAACCCCGTGTGCCCATCCCGTGCCCCCCTGATCCTCTTCATTTTTTCCTAAAGCAAAACAAGATTTGCACGGTCTCCATTGTCTAAAAAAAGGGACAAGAGTTTGGGGAAAAAAAATTATTGATGATTGAAGTTAGGGGCAGGGAGCACGAGAAAATAGGCCCCAAGTGGTGTTGGAGAGGGTTTTTTTGGTGTGGTGTTGATGCCCTCATCATCCCCCCCTTTTGATTTGAGTGTCCTCGACTCAAGCCATTTCCTCCCCCAAAAATAGGGTTTTTAAAAAATCTGAAAAGTTAAATGGGGGCTAACCCAAAAAACAAACAGGAAAAATCAAGCTTATACTTTTTCCTTTAAATACGTTTTAGCACAAAAATTTGGCCCAAACACTTTTAGGCGGGCAATTTTAGATTTTCTAAATTCGGGAAACCTACCCTTTTTCCAAATGAAACCCAAACCAAATCACCGGGTTCAAAAAAAATTGCTTTTCCCTTTTATCACCAGCAACCCTTATACTTAGCATTCATCCCGCTCTTTTTGTTTTCTTGTTGTTTCATGAAATTTTTAAAATTTAAAACCCCAGCACGTTGCTTAGAAATCAAAATTAAATTGTTCAGAATTTTGGTAGAGGCTTTAAAATTCAATAGGAGCACTTTGGTAAAACCCAAATAAAAAAACCTAAATGGGCAATCTTGGTAGTAGAATGCAATGAACGATTATAAGCAAACTCAATAGACAAAAATTTTTCCCAAATTTTTAATATTCTTCTTTAAAACACCCCTTTAAAACCAAAGTAGAAAAAAATTCTTTTCAAAAATTAGTTTGACCATCATTTTTGGGGATAAATTTGTGGTGGGAAAAAAAAAGTTTTAGCCCCCCAATTTCCCCCCTTTAAAAGTTCCCCAAAAAAATGGAAAGGGAAATTTGGGCACCAAATCAGAAAAAAAATTGTATTTGGCACCCCAAAAAAATGCAAAGGGAACAACTTTCGAAAAGAAAAATCAGCAATATGTGTGCTAAAATTCAGTTTTATGACAAGGTATAAAGTGGGGCCATCTTAGAAAATCTATCCACAACCACAAAAACACTATCACAAAACCCTTCCTAGCCCTTTGGCAATCCCAAAACAAAACCATAGAAATATCTTCCCAGGAGCATTGGGAAAAGGGGTAGAGGCATTTTACAAACCGTGTGGATTTAATGCGCCTTGCCTTTTGACAAGTCGTCGCGAGAAAAAAATCTTTTCCAACCCTCCTCTCTTTGGCCAAAAGAAATGACCACAAGTAGGTTCTGTTTCTTTGCCCCAAAAGGGCCCATAAAGGGCCCCCCTCCATCCCTTTCCCTGAAGCAACAACAAACGAACGGGCTAGCGGGAAGGGCCTAGCTTTTTTAGCCCAAAAACAAAAAGGGCCATCTTTAGAACAAATTTTTTTTTTTTCCCATGCTTTTCCATCCTTACTTTGGGCAGCAAACTTTTTAAAAATTCTTACATGTATATTTGTTTTTTAAATTTTTTCCCAAAACCCAAATCTTATAGTCAAGTTGTTTTAAAATAAAGAAATTCTCCTAGAAAAAAGAAATCAGAATGATATTTTTTTTCCCTTTTTGGTTTAATGTTTAAAAGGGAAAAGTTTCAATAAACTAAACCCCAAATTTACCCATGTTAGGGTTTTTCAATTTTACTTTTACTACGAATATGTTTAAAAGGATTCTAAACAGAAAGAAAAAACAAATTTTTGGGCCAAAATTAATGCTGCCATTTTTCAAATTGTTAGAAAGGGAAAAAGCATATTTTTCCCTTATCTAAGTAGAATAATTCAAAAAGAGGCCCACTTAGTTTCTCACAAAAATTTATGCAATGGGTTTACCTTCTTGTAACAAAACACCCCCCAAAACCCCAATTCCACTAGCTCACATTCAATTTTAAAAAAGTTTTAAAAAAAATCAGGAAGTTGGAGAAGAGGCGCTTTTTTGTCAACTTATTTTTTAAACCCTGTTAAAGGCTTCTCTTGTGGGGTTCCCCAAGAAAACACGACCCCCTTTTGTAAGCTTCTTTTCAAGGGGAAAAGAAATGGTGCTGAAATCCGCACAAAGTGACGTTTTAAAACCCCAGAAAAGTCCTGGGAAAAACTCCGAAACTTGGGTGATAGTTTTTGGGTCCCGGCTAACCCTGTAAAAGCGTCCCCCCTTGGCTTTATAAACCCTTTAAATTTCCCCTGTGGAGTAAAAATTTTTGCCAAGAAAAAAAAACAGGGATCTGTGCAAAAGGTCACTTTTAAAGGGTTTTACCAAAAAAAACATGCCCCCCGTAGAGTTTTTAAAAAAAACACATAAATGATCAATTTGTTCTTCCATAATTTGCTGAAAAATTAATTATCATAAAAAATAAAACAAAAAAATTTTCCAATAAAGAACGAAAAACCTCATTCATAAATTTCCCTTTAAGGTACTAGGTGCTTTAAAATTAACCCAAAAGGCATGACAAAACCACTCAAAACAAACCGAACTTTTTTTTTGGGAAAGCGGGTTTTCCTTCTCCCCCAAATTTATGCAAATCTGATGATACCCCAACAAAAAATTTCCACTTTGGAAAACAAAACCCGCACCACCCCAATTTTCATCTAGAAAATTTGTCATTTTAACCCCGTGGAATTGGATACGAAACCCAAAAATAGTAATATTTTTAATAGCCCGACAACCCAAAACACATACGCCCGATCCATCTTTCTTAGGCCAAAAATGACCGGAACAGCAAAAGGATTAGAGACTCACGTATGTAACCTTTCCCAAGGAGTTCTTCCCCTTGACCCCTGAATCCTTTTGTTTTTTCTGGTTTGGTCCTATATGGTCCCGGGTTTGGGCAAGGAGGCACCAGGAATGGGGTCAATTTGGTGCTAAATCCTCGAATTTTGGGGGAAAGGCCTGATGGTATTTCACTTGGGAAACACATCCAAAATACTCCCGGGCAAAATGTTAGCGACAGCGGGGAGGCAAAGAACGCTGCATACATGAAGGGGAAATCAATATTTTTTGAAATACTCCCGCAAAAGAAACAGTAGGGGAAAACCCTTAAAACCCCTTAATATCAGTTTAGTAAAGAAAAAAATTTTCCCTTTAAATTTTATCTCCCTTTTAGATCACAACGATTGGCCCATTTTTATTGCTCCATTTTTAGTTTTTGAGGCTTTAGCCAAAAATCATCTTGCTAATAGTTTTCAGGGGACATGGGATAAACCCAAAAATTTTTCTATCGGGAAAAATAGAAAAGAATATTGATTTGTTCAAACCAAAATGCATGAATTTAAAAAATTTGGGCCAAAGGTGGGGCCTGGGCAGAAAACCTGACAACTTGCATGGGACAACATCACATTCAACCACATCTTTTATAGGACCCAAAGGGAAAAAATTGATTCGCACAAGTTATTTTACCTTTCCCTTACCGCTGTTTTTTAAAAACCCATTAAATTTTGTAATATGGATGGGGGTTTTGGTTTGGTGGAAAAGCGCAAGCTTCTCCACCATGTCAGGCCTCCCAAAGTTGTTGCAGCTACCCCCATCGATGATCATGCAACATGAACGCTCCTTGAGACCCCTTTTGTTTGGAAAAAATTTTATCGTTTGGATTTTGCTTGCCTTCCCCCCAATTGGTGAAACAAAAGCAAACCTTTGTAAAATTGAGGCTCTCATAGGGGTGGGCTTCACCTCCCTTAAATATGTTTTCTATAAAATTCTTCACTCCCTGCATGGTCAGCGACAAGAAATTTGCAATAAAAATTTCATCAAAATCATAGGGACGAAGCTCACCATTACTTTGACGCCCAAAACGCGTTTGTTTGAAACCTAAACGCATCACATGTCCATATCCCTGGCCCCGGTTTGGAAAACTGAATGTCTCTCGTTCTCCCTTCGAGTACGGACGAACCCACTTGCACTAGGCTTTGGGCTGTTTTGACTACTGAATTTGTGGGATTTGCACTAGGCTTGTAAATTGAGGATGGCAAAGTAGAAACTTTTGTGGGGGGACTCCCTGAATTTGTTTTTCCCCTTCAAAAAAAGTTTTTCCCGGGAAAATTTAAGCACGTCCCCCCTGCACTTCATTTTCCCAGTTTTTAAAAGGGCAAGATGAAACCCAAACGGGTTCAAAGTGTACTCTTTATTGAAAGGGATGTCCTAAATTTTCCCACGTTTTTAACCCCCCCAAAAATTTTGCCATAGCAGGTTCCTAACCTCCTCAAAAATTTAACAACGCAACTTTCCCATTTGTAATTCTTAAAATACTCTTCTAAAACTTTTTGGGACCTTGTCTTAGTTGTTGCAGTTTATGTAGAAAACCCGTCCCATAGTAAGAAGGAACAAATCTACCCCTCTGATTTTTTTTAAACACCCCATTTACGTGGTATGTTTTTGGGATTTTTTTATTTACTCTACCCACCATACAGTCAAAGTCAGTAAACTCACTAGTGGGGCAGCCCAAAACCCCGTGTATTCTCGGGAAAATTTCGGGGCATGCAAACTTTTGGGTCAACAGAAATTTTTCCCAGGGAAAATGTATGCATCAGGAAATCATACTTACCATAAAAAGGGAGGTATTTTAAATTTTAAACTTATGAAAAACATCATTGTTTTTTAGTACCCACCCCACGGTGACCCATTTCCTCCCGATTGAAGCGAAAGGGGATGTGATCACTAAGGTCATTGTTATCAAGGGCCATTTCAGCAAGTAAAACCCTCCTCGCATTATCTTCGACCGTCCTTTATCCTTGTTGGGGGTTTATTATGTTGATTTGAAAACCCCTTCCCCTTTTTGTGGAAGTCATCAAACGAGGAGGAAAAGCGGGGGAAAACTTTTTTCCCTACGAGCAAAACCCATGCTTCGCCCGAAAGCTTGGTGGTTTGGTTTGGGAAGTTGGGGGCCCCCAAGGGTTTCCCCCCCTTGTCATTGGTCACCTGTAAATCTCCATCGAGTCCTTCTGTATCAGCTGACTTGCCTTTTAAAAAAGTTGAATGATGCCCCCTTGGGGCGTGGAATTGCGGGATGTTGTTATTATCCTCTGTTCCCGACAAAGGGTTTTGAAGACAAGAACAAAAAGGAAAAAAAGGTGAAGAAATTTAAAAACCCAAAAAAAACTATTAGGATGTAGCTTCAGCAAGGCACTCGCTCTTTAACCCGTGTCTCAACCTTACAAATTCTTACCTTGCTCAAACAAAAGGGGTCAACAACCAAACAAACCTGCCAAACCCTTTGGGAAATGATGTATCGGGGACCGTAGACAACACCTTTCAAGGGTTTTAGCAATTTTGTGGAGCGTAGGTTTTGGGCCCAAAGTAAGGAAAGGATAGATACTTTGCACCCCGTTTTGTCACAAAAGCAAATTGAATAATGTTCAAAAAAGGTTTGGGACTGTGCTGGTCCTACCCAGCCGTGCTAAGACGCCCAGCCCGGACACAAAGGAACTCACAAACACCAAAATTTTCCAAAGGGAGGGGGGCACAAAGATCAGCCCCCTTTTTTTTTTGTTTTTTTTTTTTTTTTTTGCCTTTTTTTTTTTTCTTTTTTTTTTTTTTTTTTTGCTTCTTTTTTTTTTCTTTCTTTTTTTTTTCAGGGGTCCCCAAAACTGATTATATGAACAAAAAAGATGTCAAAAGAGCTCTCTCTCTCTCTCACCCAAAGTAAGCTTCGCTGTAAAAAGGTATGGGGAAAATGGTAGTCCTGACCTTGTAGTGCGCCAAAATTAAAAAATGGAAAAAACGCGGACGGCGACAAATTTATGGCAGCGAAAAACCAGGGTAGTAATTTGGACTCGGGTTCCCGAAATAACTCGGGGGCCCCCGCTTGACTTTCCGAAACCAGTGGGAGTTTCTCGGGCTCGATTCCCGAAACACAACTCAAAATCGGGAATTTGGACAGCCGCGAAAAAACCCGGGGAGTACTCGGACTCGAAATTGACAAGGGAAAAGAAATCAAATTAGACTCGGACTAGAAAATGACAAGAACTCGAAAATCTAAAGGATATAACTAAAACCCGCAACTCGACACAAACCCATGCAACCGACGACCTTTAACAAGCCCTAACTAAGTAAATACTAGCAAAAAGGGTCAATGGGGTTTTTGGGGTTACGGAAAAAATAAACTACTTTTTTTTTTTGGGTTTTTGGACTATAGGGAAAAAAAAATTTTTTTGGGAAAAATTTGGGAATTTTTCTCACCGTAAACCTTGCCCCTGATTACCAATGTGACGGGCCCGTTTGGGGTTTGAAGTTCGATCTTTTGATGAGAGTTGGTGGATAATCGATTTTTGGAGGGAGATGACGTTCACGGGTCGACTACAACCGTCCAAGGGCGCTGGGGCCCTTTGCAACCCAAAACCCCCACCCCGATGGCTGCCGTGATCTTGGGGGGCGCGGAAAAACCACCAAAAGGGTCCCGTCCTGCAAGCCAAACAAGAAACCCGCAAAAAACAAGATGAACAAAAGGGACTCAAAAATTTCCAAAATGAATATGAAGGGGTTTTCAATCTGAGGAAAACAAAATGGGGAGGTCCCGATGACAAACAGACGGGGCGGTTTTAACCCAAACAGCGCGCTTTTAAAAGGGGGGTAGCCCAAAAGCTAACTCGCGAAAAAACCCAAACTGTTTTTTTGGCGGGTCTAAAGATTATAAGGAGTTGGGGGGACGACCCCCAAAAAGTGTTTGGGGGGTTCTCCAACCCCAGGACGCCCTCCCCAATGGACCCAACTTGATTTCATGGGGCCCCAGGCCCAAAATAAGGTGGAAACCCCGCACCGGGGGACAAAAAAAGGTTCGGTAAAAACGATGGGCTCTGGACCAAAACTGATAAGGTATAGCCACTTCGGATCCGTTGGAAAAATAGACTTTATAAGCTTTCCAAAGAGGGGTGAGAATGTCCCAATCGGAGTCCGGGATGAAGTCGTTTTGGATCCATCCCAAGTTGGTGCTGTTCCCCGCCGTCCAAATCCAAACTTTTGCCCCTCCGTGTCCCGTGATCCCCTTCATTGTTCCCGAGCAAAAAAAAGAGTGCACGTGTCTCCATTTTCAAAAAAAAAAGGGGCAAGAGTTTTGGGGAAAACTTATTGATGATTGAGGACCCCGGGGACGAGCACGAGTAATTTGGAAACCCAAGGGGGTGCTGGAGATGGTTTTGGTGTGGTGTTGATGCCCTCATCATCCTCCCCTTCTTGCATTTGAGTCGTCCTCGACTCAACTCATCTTCCTCTCCCAAATTTGGCTTCAAATCTGCAATGTTAATGTGGGACTAATCCCAAAAGCTACAGGAAGATCAACTTATATGCATTCTCATTAATACGTTTTAGCACTTTAAAATGGTCCATCAGCTCTAGGCAGCAATTTAGATTTTTCTCAATTCAGGAAACCTATCCTTTCTCAAATGCAACCAAACCAAATCACCAGGTTCAAAAATCAATTGCTTTCTACCTTTATCACCAGCATCTTATACTTAGCATTCATGCGCTCTATGTTTTCTTTAGTTGTTTCATGCAATTTTAACGTCAACTCAGCACGTTGCTTAGCATCAAAATTCAATTGTTCAGAAGTTGGTAGAGGCATATAAACAATAGGAGCACGTGGTAACAAGCCATAAACAACCTCAAATGGGCACATCTTGGTAGTAGAATGCAATGAACGATTATAAGCAAACTCAATATGAGGCAAACAATCTTCCCACATCTTAATATTCTTCTTTAAAACAGCCCTTAACATAGTAGATAAAGTTCTATTCACAACTTCAGTTTGACCATCAGTTTGGGGATGACATGTGGTAGAAAAATAAAGCTTAGTCCCAATTTCCCCATAAAGTTCTCCAAAAATGGCTAAGAAATTTAGCATCTCGATCAGAAACAATTGTATTTGGCACACCATGCAAACGAAAACTTCTCGAAAGAACAAATCAGCATATGTGTAGCATCATCAGTTTTATGACAAGGTATAAAAGTGTGCCATCTTAGAAAATCTATCCACAACCACAAAAAACACTATCACGACCCTTCTAGTCCTTGGCAATCCCAAAACAAAATCCATAGAAATATCTTCCCAAGGAGCATTAGGAACGGGTTTAAGAGGCATATACAAACCGTGTGGATTTTAATCGCGACTTCGCCTTTTGACAAGTCGTGCAGCGAGAAACAAATCTCTCCACATCTCTCCTCATCTTTGGCCAAAAGAATGACCAGCAAGTATGTCCTCTGTCTTCTTTGCTCCAAAATGTCCCATCAAGCCACCTCCATGCGCTTCCTGAAGCAACAACAAACGAACGGAGCTAGCTGGAATGCATAGCTTGTTAGCTCTAAACACAAAGCCATCATTTAGAACAAATTTATTCCATGCTTTTCCATCCTTACATTGCAGCAACACGTCTTTAAAATCATTATCATGTATATATTGTTGTTTAATTTGTTTCCAAACCAAAGATCTTATAGTCAAGTTGTGTTAATAAAGTATATCTCCTAGACAAAGCATCAGCAATGATATTTCTCTTTCCCTTTCTTGTGTTTAATGATATAAGGAAAAGATTCAATAAACTCAACCCATTAGCATGTCTACGGTTCAATTTTACTTGACTACGAATATGCTTTAAGGATTCATGATCAGAATGAATAACAAATTCTTTGGGCCACAAATAATGCTGCCATGTTTCTAATGTTGCACGAGAGCATACAATTCCTTATCATAAGTAGAATAATTCAGAAGAGGCCCCACTTAGTTTCTCACTAAAATATGCAATGGGTTTACCTTTTGTAACAAAACACCACCCAATCCAATTCCACTAGCATCACATTCAAGTTCAAAGTCTTATTAAAATCAGGAAGTTGGAGAAGAGGCGCATTTGTCAACTTATCTTTCAACATTGTTGAAGGCATTCTCTTGTGGGGTTCCCCAGAGGAAAACACGACTCCCTTCTTCGTAAGCTCATTCAATGGTGCAGCAATGGTGCTGAAAATCCTGCACAAAGTGACGATAGAACCCAGCAAAGTCCTAGAAAACTCCGCACTTGGGTGATAGTCTTTGGTACTGGCTAACCCTGTATAGCGTCCACCTTGGCTTTATCAACCTCAATTCCCTGTGGAGTAACAACATAGCCAAGAAAAGAAACACGATCTGTGCAAAAGGTGCACTTATCAAGGTTACCAAATAAACATGCCTCCCGTAGAGCTTTAAAAACAACACATAAATGATCAATATGTTCTTCCATAGATTTGCTGTAAATTAATATATCATCAAAATAAACAACAACAAATCTTCCAATGAAAGCACGCAAAACCTCATTCATCAATCTCATGAAGGTACTAGGTGCATTAATTAACCCAAAAGGCATGACTAACCACTCATACAAACCGAACTTAGTTTTGAAAGCAGTTTTCCATTCATCTCCCAATTTCATGCGAATCTGATGATACCCGCTACGCAAATCCACTTTGGAAAACACAACAGCACCACTCAATTCATCTAGCATGTCATCTAATCGTGGAATTGGATGACGATATCGAATAGTAATATTATTAATAGCCCGACAATCCACACACATACGCCACGATCCATCTTTCTTAGGCACTAAAATGACCGGAACAGCACAAGGACTTAGAGACTCACGTATGTAACCTTTGCCAAGGAGTTCTTGCACTTGACGCTGAATCTCCTTTGTTTCTTCTGGATTGGTCCTATATGGTGCACGGTTGGGCAATGAGGCACCAGGAATGAGGTCAATTTGGTGCTCAATGCCTCGAAGTGGTGGCAGGCCCGATGGTATTTCACTTCGGAACACATCCGAATACTCCTGCAAAATGTTAGCGACAGCAGGAGGCAAAGAACGCTGGAGATGGTTTTGGTGTGGTGTTGATGTCCTCATCAGGTGAACACTTGCATCTTTGTGGAGAAGGAGCAGGACGATGCCGACTGGTGTGATCCCGAGCCAACTCCGCTGGCTGCCCCCGTCGACCCTGCGACGCCCACTTCGGCTCACGGCCCCGACCCAACTACTTCCTCTACATGAGGACCGTTCGAGCAGCTTCCTTAGTCCGTGCCCGTTGCACCTGAGGGAGCTCCAGCTGCTGTTGAGGGGAGGCCACTTCATCCAGGAAGGCTCCCCGCCACATCCAGCGGCAGCACCCGCCGGAGAACATCATAGGCGACATTGACCGTCGAGTCACGCAGTCAAGGTCCTATATCTCTCACTTTGCTCATTCGGCTTTTGTCGCTTCTTTTGAGCCTCGAGATGATGGACACGCTTTGATGGATCCGGATTGGGTTAATGCCATGCATGAGGAGTTAGAAAACTTTGAGCAAAACCACGTTTGGGTCTTAGTTCCTCCACCACCTAGTTGCCCACCCCATAGGTACCAAATGGGTTTTCAAAAATAAACAAAGTGAAGATGGCGTGGTAGTGCGCAACAAGGCTAGGTTGGTAGCTCAAGGTTTTTGTCAAAAAGAGGGAATAGACTATGAGGAAACCTTTGCTCTCGTAGCTCGTTTAGAAGCCATTAGAATCCTTCTAGCTTTTGCGGCTTCTAAGGGTTTTAAACTTTTTCAAATGGACGTTAAAAGTGCTTTCTTAAATGGCTACATAGAGGAGGAAGTTTATGTTAAACAACCTCCCGGTTTCGAAAATCCCAAGTTTCCAAACCATGTTTTTAAACTTCACAAAGCTTTGTATGGTTTGAAACAAGCACCTAGAGCATGGTATGATAGGCTAAAAACCTTTTTGCTTGCTAAGGGCTTTAAAATGGGATCGGTAGATAAGACGTTGTTTCTCCTCAAGCAAGGCAAAGCCACTCTCCTTGTCCAAATATGCGTGGATGATATCATCTTTGGTGGTTCTTCTCATGCTCTTGTTGCCAAGTTTGCAGATCTTATGAGCAGGGAATTTGAGATGAGCATGATGGGAGAGTTGACTTTCTTTCTCGGGTTGCAAATCAAGCAAACCCAGGAAGGGACGTTCGTGCACCAAGGCAAGTACACGAAGGATATCTTGAAGAAGTTTGACATGGGTGAGGCAAAGCCTCTTTCGACAACCATGTCGACTACGGCTTCCTTGGATGCGGACAAGGAAGGAGAGGCGGTGGACCAGACGGAGTACCGAAGCATGATTGGGTCGCTTCTGTACTTGATAGCGACTCGACCGGACATTCAGTTCGCCGTCTGCTTATGTGCACGCTTTCAGGCATCCCCACGGACTTCGCATAAGCAGGCGGTGAAACGCATCATGAGGTACTTACGTTTCACTCCAGAATTTGGTCTTTGGTTTTCCACCTCTTCGTCTCTTGAGCTTTGTGGTTATTCTGACGCCGACTTTGCCGGTTGCCGACTTGATCGGAAGTCCACTTCTGGGACTTGCCAGTTTCTCGTGTCTTCTTTGGTTTCTTGGTCTTCTCGCAAACAGTCTAGCGTGGCACAGTCGACGTGCGAAGCTGAGTACGTTGTTGCGGCTAGTTGTTGCTCGTAGTTGATTTGGATGATTGCCACTTGAGAGATTTCGGTCTTGAGCTTACTAAGGTGCCTCTGCTTTGTGATAGCACGAGTGCAATTAGTGTGGCCAAAAATCCTGTACTTCATTCAAAGACCAAGCACATTGAGGTCTGCATTCATTTCTTGCGAGATCAGTACGAGAAGGGCGACATTGACCTCCGGCATGTCGAGACCCAAAACCAGCTTACGGATATTCTCATGAAGCCTTTGGATCAAGCTACGTTTTCTCGCCTTCGAGTCGAGTTGGGTGTTTGCTTTCCTTTTTAGAGGAGGAAAGTTTTGTGTATCATAGTTCTTTTTGGTTCTTATTATCTTTTCTTTGTCCTTCTTCTCAATTGGTGTCTTGTTAGTGTTAGTTGGTGTCAATGCATTGTGCATCTCTTTTGCATTTGTGACATAGATCATTTTAAGCTTCATACCTATAGCCAATATAATGAATCTATGCTCTGTTTGAGGTGCTTTATGTGTCTATGGTGTTGCCTAACTTAGACTCTTTTTGATCTATATGATATGCAATAGAGCTAAGTTAGGAAAGCTTTAAAACTGAATTTAAATTCCCCATGTCACCTCTCAAATGGCAATGGCATGTGTAGGCTTTTGAAGATCCTTCTTGGTTGTCTTGTATATAGCTTGTCACTATGGCTCTTCATTGTTTCATTCACTACCTTTGAGCACCATGATTAATATTTAAAATGAAATTGCTCTCTGTTTTGTGAATTGGAAAGATCGAGTTGGGTCTGCATTGTGAGCACTTCACTGTGTGTTCGAGACTGCTTCCCATATGGGTCGATACTTGAGCGGTGTCGTGTATGACCAAAACCGGTGTGTCAAGTCCTTTGACTTCGCCCGGTTGGTAAGCTGAAGGGCCGAGAACGGCGACCAGAGGGGCGGTGAATGGGAGCCTCAAATTTCTCTCGAAATATTCGGGCCACTCTTCCCAAGCAAAACAGCAAGAAAAACAGGTGACGGACGCTAGAAGACAGCGCGACGGACGCTCCAGGGTAGGGCGTCGGACGCTGGCGACGGACGCTTAGGCGAGCGTCCATCGGCCTTCCAGAGAGCCTCACAGAAGCTGAAGAAGTGCTGAGGCGACGGACGCTTGGACGAGCGTCCGTTGGCCTACCCGAGAGCAAAACAGAACAGAATAGCGCACACCACACGACGGACGCTAGGCGACGGACTCTGGAGAGCGCCGATGCCAAAACCGAAGGACGCCGATAAGCGAGGCGACAGACGCTGACGTCAGCACGTACCAGCGTCCGACGCAAACCCTCGGAGCGTTCGACGCCGCCGACAAACGCACAGTGACCGCGAAAATCATTTTCTCTCCACCAAATCTTCCCAAATCTTGACCAAATGTTCTCCACTAGCAACCCAACTTGGTAGGCATGATTCTAGTGCTATGGAGGAGCTATCCCGAAGAAATCATCGCTAAATTTGGTGAGAATTAAAGGGAAACGAGGATTTGGAGGAAAAGGGGCAAGAACGAAGAACACCGCAAAGAAATCGCCCGATCTACGCACTCATGAGGTTTGAGGATAAACCCTTCAGTGCAAAGATGCTCCTCACGATTACGAACAATTTGGTTCAAACGGATTTTGCAAAGCTACTCCCAACAAAGAGAAATCATCTCGGGAAAAAGAGAGAGCAAAAGCAAAACACGAAGAACACAAGCAAACCGGGGACACAATCACGAAATCGAAGCCACCATGGCTTACGAAGGTTACGGCCTCCGATTCTTTGCGACAAACTCAAGTTCTTACAAAGGTTGGTGAAATCAACCTAGGGATCTCATGAACTAGAGAGAGGGTAGAGAAAGAGAGAGATGGGGCAAAATGATTAGGGTTCAAGAGATAGGATGAGGGATACCCCTTCACCCCCTACTTATCGGGCTTTGGCTATTTCCCAAAGACCCCCTAGATACATTGAGTGAACTACCTAGCCTAAGCATTGCAGTCCAAGCTCCGGAAAATATCTCCCGCATTTTGAATGGACGGCCCCGCTTCCTACCGGGAGTTGTCGTCGCCTCGACGCAACCTCCAGGATTCCACCACGTGCCATCCCCGCTTCCTCGGAAGCTCCGCTTAGGTTTTGAGGCCCAAACCCAAGAAACCCGCCACCGGTAGCTTTGGGCTCAACTAGCGAACCCCGAGTTTTGCGGCCCAAACTCGGAAACCGACGCGGATGGTTTTGAGGCCCAAACCACCAAACCACTCGACGCGAGCCACCTTGTCTTTGCCCGGTCGGACTCCGAGTCCCCTGAGCCTCCGCTTGACTCGCGCGTGAACCGTCTTGACTTGGCCGACTCGGTCTACCTTCATGTCTTCTCGCACTCGCCGGTGCCAAGTACTAGCCACCACAGCTAGTCCGCCGGCGCCCATGGTCCCTCAGTCCGAGCCCCGCTTCCACCCTTCACCACTCTCAGTCCATCGACACGACAAGTCTCTACTCGACCTTCTCCACGCCATTGACCACTGTCACTAGGCATAGCACCTGCACACCACAAGCCGATAGACAAGCACATGTTTCTGCTTTCGCAGAGGTTAGGTTAAGCCACTCAAACTGAAACACTCACGTGCTGGTCAATCACTCATCATCAAAACTGAACATACATGGGTACTTATCCACCATGTGTTCGCATAAGCAGTGGCATCACTTTGCTTACAACCACTCACATACAACTTAAATGTGCCTAAAACTGAATTTTGGCTTCATAACTCTGAAATTTGAAAAATTCATTCAGTTGGGTCATTGGCTTGTTGTATGAACTTTGCTAGGGATAGTTTTACTTGCTATACATGAGATTGCTTTGAGATAGATCCTATCTTGTTTGCCATGACTAGTTGTCTCTAGGAGGTGATACCCATTCCTTGCTTTCACATGATATGCTCTCTAAAATAGTTTTAAAGTGATCCTACACTCAACTTGAGTCTTTGTTGGGCACATAGAGCTTTTCCTATTCACTTAGAGCATCTATTCATTGTCTTAGCTCTAAGTATGAAGCTTTTGCACTCATTTTGCATTTCATGGCATTTGTAGCCGGATCTTGAGTTGTTGATGTTTGATGAGCTACATGTGTCAACAAGGGGGAGAGATGTGCATTTCATTCCTTTTTCCGCCATCTACTTCCAAGGGGGGGAAAGAGTGCATCTCTTTGGTTTAGAGCTCATTTGGTATCTTGAGTGTGCTTTTACCCGGGGGGAGCTTTTGCTAGATGTGTTGAGCCTTTGCCTCTTCTAGAGGGTCTAGCTTGCTTTGTTGGCTCCGACAGGTTTCGATTGCTTCTTGAGCATTCGGGGACATAAGTGGTTTCAATTGCTATCTTTTGAGCTCCCCTAGTGTTTAAATTGGAAGCTTGAGCTTTGAGAGCTGTGACTGGTTTCTTGGACTTTCTAGTGGTGTTGAGCCCGTTTTCTGCCTCTTCTTGAGGGCTAGCTTTGTTTTGCTTGGTTGAGTCGAGCCGCTGCCCATATGCTTTTGTTTGTCATCAGTAAGTGGCTTTGTCTTAAGGTGTTTTGAAGTCATCTCTATTGGTATCGTTTTGCTTCTCTCAAGTGACCCCGTTTTGGCTTTTATAGCTTTTTTATCATTTGGAGAGCTTTACCTTGTGGCTCAAATCTGAAATGCACTTGTGTTGACAATGCACTCATCAAGAGGGAGATTGCGAACACATGGTGGATAAGTACCCATGTATGTTCCACTTTGATGATGAGTGATTGTCCAACACGAGAGTGTTTCAGTTTGAGTGGCTTAACCTAACCTCTGCGAAAGCAGAAAACATGTGCCTGTCTATCGGCTTGTGGTGTGCAGGTGCTAAGCCTAGTGATAGTGGTCAATGGCGTGGAGAAGGTCGAGTAGAGGCTTGCCGTGCCGATGGACTGAGAGCGGTGAAGGGCGGAAGCGAGGCTCGGACTGAGGGACCATGAGCGCCGGCGGACTAGCTATGATGGCTAGTACTTGGCACCGGCGATTGCGAGAAGACATGGAGGTAGACCGAGTTGACCAAGTCAAGACGGTGGACGTGCGAGTCGAGCGGAGGCTCTGGGGACTCGGAGTCCGACCGAGCGAAGACAAGGTGGCTCGCGTCGAGTGGTTTGGTGGTTTGGGCCTCAAAACCATCCGTGTTGGTTTCCGAGTTTGGGTCGCAAAACTCGGGGTTCGGTAGTTGAGCCCAAAGCTACCGGTGGCGGGTTTCCTGGGTTTGGGCCTCAAAACCTAGGTGGAGCTTCGAGGAAGCGGGGATGGTACGTGGCGGAATCCTTGAGGTTGCGTCGAGGCGACGACAACTCCCGACAGGAAGCGGGGTCGTCCATTCAAATGAGTGGCTGAGAGTTACCGACTTGGATTACAATATCTTAGGGCTAGGTAATTCGGTCTTGTATCTAGGGGGGTCTTTGGGAAATAGCCAAAGCTCCGTTAAATAAATGATGAAGGGGTATCCTCATCCTATCTCTTGAACCCTAATCACTTGCCCCTCTCTCTCTCTAGTTCATGAGATCCCTAGGTTGTTTCCATTAACCTTTGTAAGAACTTGGTTTTGCTGCGAGGAATCGGAGGTCGTAACCTCCGTCAGCCATGGTGGCTTCGATTTGTTGATCGTGTTCCCGATTTTCTTGTGTTCTTTGCGTTTTGCTTTTGCTCCCTCTTTCCCCGAGATGATTTCTCTTTGTAGGGAGTAGCTCTTGTAAGTCCGTTTGAACCAAGTTGTGCGTAATCGTGAGGAGCTTCGTTGCACCGAAGGAATTCTCCTCAAACCTCACGAGTGCGTAGATCGGGTGTTTTCTTTGCAGAGTTCTTCATTCTTGAGCTTTTCCCCAAATCTCTTCTCCCTTTGCTCTAAGCCAAATTGAGCGATGATTTCTTCGGGATAGCTCCCCAACTACACTAGGATCATGCCTACAAAGTTTGGTTGCAGTTGGTGATCTTTTGGTTGGGTTTTGGGAAGATTTGGCGGAGTGGAAACTATTTTTGCGGGTTTCAGAGTTTCTGCTCAAGAGCGTCGGACCACCCTCCGGACGACTTTTCCCTAAGCTCCGGACCATTGCAAGTGGTCCGGTGGTCTGGACTTTTCAAGTGTCAAGCAGCTAAAGGCGTCGGACCACCCTCCGGACGTCTCTGTTTTGAGCTCCGGACTATTGGCCATTGGTCCGGTGGCTCTGTCGTGGGTGCTGCTCTACGCGTCGGACCCGGCGCATTAGTCTGACGATGAGCGTCGGACCAGAGTCCGGAGGTAGGGTGCTTGCTGTGTTTTTTGCTCTGTGGCGAGTGTGTGCACCGGACCACTTCCCATAGTCCGACAGTGAGCGTCGGACTAGTTGTCCGGAGCCTAGGCACTCCCTGCATGGTTTTTGAGTGAGCTCCGGACTTTCAAAAGTGAGTGTCGGACTAGTCCGGAGGTGCCCTGGTGAGCACCGGACGAAAGGCTCCGGACCACTTCCATTGGTCCGGAGGTCTTGGCTAAGGTAGTCCGGAGCCTTTGCTTTTGTTGTGTTTCTTCCATTTTTGTTGCAGTTTGTTTCTCTGGGTTCGTGGCTAGCTCCGCTGTGTTCCTAGGACATCTCCTAGAACATCCACCCACGTGTGGGTCGTGAGCCTAGTTCGTGCTTTGGGTCGTGTCTGGGACAAGGGTCGAGATCTTCCGAAAGAAATTTTTATTTGGCTCCCATTCACCCCCCCCCCCCGTTTGGTCGCCGTTTCCGGTCCTTCAGTTGTTGTTGCTAATAAATTTACAAAGAACTCAAAGAGATAGTAGGTCACATCAAAAGTAAATAAATGAATATAAACACAAAGTAGATGCAAAAGAATCTAGAGAGAATATGTCAAGCTACTAATTAAACCAGAAGAAAACAGAGCTATGTAGTGCCAAAATGTTGCTTATGCTACCCAATAGTGGCCTAGTTGATGCTGTAGGTGCTATGGCCTACAGATAAAAATTGGAGCAACCAATCAATAGAGAAAAGCAAGGATCAAAAAAAAGCACAGCAAGCTACATTTTCTTAGTCAATGCTAAAGTGGATTGCATTTTTTTTAAAACAAATTAAGTTTCATTTGGTAGCAACAATATCTTTCTTAATAAGAAATTTATGTATTGTGAAAAGGCAAGTATAGTGTTTGCGCTCATTTGCATTATTTTGCCTTCATCTTGCCACAATATTGCATGATTACAGTATATTTAGTTGCCTAATGCTAATGAAGTTCAGTAACTAATAAATGCACATGTAGTCACATCAATTAGTGGTATAATGCCAACTGGGAGAAGCAAAGATGCACCACATATCTATGCACATCCTAACAATTTCAAAAGAGCAAAAAATGTTCTAAACACATAAGCAATGATCAAGTTCAGGCAGCAGATTACCAAACAAGTAACAGGAATGTCCCACAACACAGACTGCACATAAATGATCTTGTTCAAATTGATAAAGCCTAAGGGCATACCACTAGTCTTCAAACTGATGAAGCCTCGTGTAATAACAAGATAGTGCATTGAACAAGAAATACACGTGTACCAAAATAGTGCATTGAACTGTTTAAAATAGAAGTGTAATAACAAGATGTAGCAACTCAAAAAAGTTAACTAAAAGTGCTAGAATATGTTCCTGGAGGCTGGAGCCTCTATTGGTTGTCAGCACATTGCTGTGGGTAATGCTGTAGCAGATTGCATTTCTAGGCAATTTAAGTGTCATTTACTAGGCAACAATATCTTCCCAAATAGGCAAATTTATGTATTCTGAAAAAGCAAAAAATATGATTCCTATTTTTATTTGTTTATGCATAGCATCTATGTTTGCAACGTGCCCCAGATATATTTAAATAGCGCCAAGGTGTGGTGTGCTAAAGTAAAAAATAACTGTATGTAGAGAAACAACCAAGGTGATTTAAATCAACCAAGGTATCTTACAATAAGCTTCAAAGATCATGGAATAAAAGGGGTTCTAGTGTACACACAGTGAGTAATCCTCTAATATGTGGCATATACTATAGATCATACCTGAAGTAGAAATAGCTGCATTATACAAAAAATATTTAGAGGCAGCTAATGTAAAAGAAAAACGAGTATAGCAAGCTGCTGACGGGGTTAAGCACAACTATTGGATGGGAGTTATAAACTGATAAATTCATGAGCATACCGTAATGATAACAAATTAATATATGAGCACACTTGATGTTAAAAACGTTTCCTAGTAGATAATAATGTATAGATGTAGGTAGCAAAAATGGGAATGTCAACGACAAGGCTACTAATTGCTTATGCATTTTACTTATGTTGAGTGCTTCATCAGCAGGTCCTGTTAGGGGCATATGTGCTGCATAGAAAGGCAATATGTAAAAATGCAATGGCTAACAACAGCTAAAATCACAAAGGAACCAAACAATTAATTAACGGGTGCCATTAGGAGTAAATGTACCTTAGGCGTATATTCGAATCCCAAAGGCACCATACTCAGAAGTGCTAAGAAGAGAAAGAATGAAGAAATAGAAGAGACAGATGAGCACACATCTAGGTCAAGCAGAGCATGAACAAAGACAAAATTGACCATTGCTTACCCGCTGGCTTTTCTTCAAACACCTAGTGGGTGTCATGGACTCACAACATCGTAGAAGGCGCGCGACCTGCAGCTGCTGCCTGGCAGTGTCTTGACGATGGGCGTGGGGAGAGCACGGAGGGAGGGGCAGACAACACAAGGCAATTTTTCTTGAGGAAACAATGTGCCTCACGGATTGGCCTCGATGCTGTGACGCAGAGACTGCACGGCCGCAAGAGCTAGGATGCAGCTGGCAGCTAGCAGGGGAAGAGGCAGTAGAGGGCCTACCGGCTGGACGGACTGGTCCCTAGCGTAGCTGCGCAGGCGACCTAGCTCGGAACCTCCGCGCCTCCGCAATTGGCTGGGCGAGTGCGGTGCCCCTAGTCGGCTGAGTTTGGCCCTAGGCGTAGCCGCATAGCGCATAGTAAGCAGCTCAGCCCCAGGCATAGGCTAGCATGGCAGATCTGAGGGCTTGTCGGTTCATAAGGAGACGAGGTTAGGGAGGCACATATAGCAAGAGGGAGGGAGAGGAGAGGCCATGCTGCCGCCGGATACATGCCCTCGCAGGAGTTGGGATTTAATCAAACAACTCAAGTGCGAAGGTTCAGCATGCACTGACCTCAATCTAAAGATGCAGTAGCAACGGTGTGGAGAACAACTATTGCAGCATGGGCCAGTAACCACTCGATCAGCAGGCACTCGGGCAGCAACCACTCCACCAGCATCTTCAGGAGCCTAAGGATTTGGACGCACCATGTAGGAGAGACGAGATGATGTGGACAGCCACCAGCATCTTCAGGAGCCTAAGGATTTGGACGCACCATGTAGGAGAGACGAGATGATGTGGAGAGCCGAGGCCTACACAACACGAGCGGACAAAGAGGGTGTACCTGATTATGCTCGTCGTCTTCGTTGCTCTCGCATCTTGCTGTCCTTGCTCGTCACCGATGAGGACAAAAAGTTGTGCGCCTCCGACGGATCTCTTCAAGGAGGGACATCCTCCATGGCCGGATCCCTCCACAGCCTTCGTGCTGCTTGTACCCACCTCCTCCAAACCCGCACTGCTCCATGGCCGGATCTGCCGCGCGATGAGCCGACGAGGCGCTAGCTGTAGCTTCCCTACAGATCCGACAGATGCAAGGAGCCCATGCCAACAGTAGGCCCTGGGCACCCCACGTGGCTATCAGCCACGTCCCATCCACCCGCCCCTGCACTGCTCGCAGTTGAGTGAGCGTCGTCCCTTGCCACCATTCACCCGCCTAAGATGAAGAACGTAGAGGCGAGAGTATAAGAGAGTTGTGGTGGGAGAGGATAAGATTGGAAATTTTTTAGAGGCAGAGGCAGATTTGAGGTCTGTTGCCTCGCCGGCCTACTAAACCATCACAGAACAAAACATTCTATGATGATTTGTTAAAAGGATATTTCTTGTAGTGGGGAGTAGGCCACCGAGAGAGAGAGAGAGGGGAGAGACAGGAGAGAGGAGCCGCGGTCATGGCACATCCGCACGCGTGTGGAAGGTGAGCGTGTGAGGGCTGGAGCGTGTGCCGGTGTGCCTGCGAATGGAAAATAAAATGGCCGGCCTACACTAAGTCTTTACCTTAATTTTAACATTGAGGCCATATTGTCACTTAAAGTTTGCTGCATTTAAATCGCCCACTGGTTAAGTCCACAACCTTTTGTTTGGTCTAAACATTACCACATTTGCCACATCTAATCTAAGGTTATGCAAGTTTGATCGAGGTAGACAGGTATTTGGTTGTAGTTGTAGCTGTAGCTATAACAAGAGTTCTTTTCTACCAACTTGGTTCCATGTGGCAGTGACCCCTTGGGATTGTTAACTATTTGCCATTCTTACGGATGCTACTCCTCCATTTACCAGTTTTATACGAACTCCTACAGATTTGCTATTGTAAACAGTAAACCTCTTATATCTTTGCCACTTTCGTTGATGTGGCACGCCATGTTGGCAAGCCAGCATGGCAGTGTCCTTGGGAGTCTCAACTTGGCACTGAGAAAAGATCAAGATGCCTAAGAGGGGGGGTTGAATTGGGCCTCTTTAAATTTCTAAGCGATAATTTAAAACCTAAGCAATCCCAACTACCCCCTAGTGCCTACAAGTGTGTGAAAAAGCTATAGAAACTAGTAAGCAAGAACACAAGTAAGAACATCCTATGCAATTCTAGTCAAGCATGATCATGAACATATCAAGAACAAGAAAGTAAAGCTTGAAAGTAATTGCAAGAGAGGGAGAAGGAAGAAGGAAGTGACGCATCGATGTTTTCCCAAGATATCGAGGAGTCGACACTCCTCCTAGTCCTCATTGGAGCACCCGCTCAATGGTATCGCTCCCCTTGATTCTGCGCAAGGACCAAGTGCTCTCTACGGGCTGATTCTTCGCCGCTCTGGCTTGGTGAATCACCCACAACCGATCAAAAGTGGAGTTGGCCATCCATAAGTGCCTCCGGATGGTCACCAAGCCTCTGATCGCCACCAAATCGTCTAGATGCTATCGATCACCAAGAGTAACAAGCTAGAACTCTCACTTGACTCACACAAGTCTCATGAGGTGAGTGGATGCAAACTTGTTATCTCAATCTCACTAATGAGGGCTCTAATGAAGGATTATGAAAACTCAACTCCTCACTAGGGCTCTTGCTCTCTCTCACACTCTCCAAGTGTCTCTCAGTTGATGGAATGAGCAAAGGCAAGAGAAGAGAGCAAGGGAAAGGGTATAAATAACCCCACCACAAAACATACCCATTCGGCAAAACTGTCTGTGCTTTAATGAGCGAGATCGGATGCGTCCGATGGCTGCCCAACGACTAGTTACTGTTTGAATTCAATGAGCACCGGACACTCCAATGTCCCTGCACCGGATGCATCCGGTGCTACTGTCCACCCTCTGGAAACTCACTGAGTGAGCACCAGACTCTATGGTGAGTCCGGTGACCACCCACTGGACGCGTCCGGTGGCTTCAAAGCCTCTCTGGAACCTCTCTGCATAGACATCAGACACACTCAACCCCTCGAGGACCTAGAGTCTGGTGCCAGCGTCCGGTGCTGGCTTGCACGCTCTGTGAGAGCACCAGACAGCCCGATGACACTCTGGGGGTAGGTCTGGTGCTTTACCCTAGCACCTTGACTACACCGGATGCATCTGGTGTCAGTTCAACCAGCGTTTGGTGCCCCTTAAACCCCGGAATTTCTCCAAATAGAGTTTCGTCAAGAACGAAAGTTGTTCCAAACTGTATTAGGGTCAACCTAGGCTCACTTAGGGCTATGTAGGACAAGTGTGCACCACACCTACTCCATGAGACTCACCTAAGTCAAGCTACTCATTTAACCCCCTTAATAGTACGATCAAAGGTAAAATAAAGACCTAATATAGTCTAAGTGTCTCTCAACTCCTTTGCCACTTAGACCTAGATCAATCTACGTCATTGTCGCCTTCCTTTGAAATCCTAAACGAAACCATCTTGTGGGCATAGAAATTCATTGGTTGCCCATTCATTCACCATTATCATGACCTAACTCTTTAATTGCCTCTGCAAAATACTAGTTAGTCATAATAACTTTGCATTGTCATTAATCACCGAAACCACGAGACCTAAATGCTTTCAATCTACTCATTTTTGGCGATTGATGACAATACGCATCAAGTATGTATAAGAGAATGGTTTGGTGAGATAATTCAATGACTTGGTTCATATAAGCATGGGTTTAGTGAACAAGAGTAAATAGAACATGCTTATACTAACCAAGCCACAAGTACTCAATAGAATATGAATTAAGAATGAGTATGACATGATATGCTCAAAAGGATATATCAGAGATAATTGCGGAAGCATAATAATCAAGATATGAGCATAACATGAACAAGGGTGACATCTCATCAACATATATATGAATGAAAAGCATAGAGTCATGTCACACATACTAGTATCATACATATCATACAATGCAAGATAAAGCGGTAAACATGATGCATGATAACTGAATGTAGCACATCAAAAGATCCAACCCGCTCACGACTCCCCCTAATTCTACATACTCGACCCTCTCCCCATTTGGTGACAAAGCACCAAAAACCTATGGTCCCAGGGCAGGAGCAGTCGAGTCGCGTGACAAGCACTCGAACTAGGCGTAGTAGGGGTTGGAACTAGAGCTGCCACCTACGGGGGCCTCTGAAGCTACCCGTGAAGGTGAAGCAGTCTGGGTCAGCTCGACTGGTGCTAACTCTATACCAGGGACTGCCTACTTTGTTTGTGGATCTATATCGGACTCTAGAGCTAGAAGCTGGGCCTCTAACTCTATTGGCTATCGCTGTGGCTCAAAAGCCACCACTACTACCTCAGTCGGTGACACCTCTGCTATAATAGTCGTAGCCTCTATCAGTACTACAGGAGGAGATGTCATCACCGCTAGAATTGAGTTGTTGGGTGCTACCTCGGATGACTCAACTAAGGAAGGGTGAGTACCCGTCTCAGAGGTAGTGGCTCTGTTGTCTCGGTCCCCATGTAGTGTGTCGGTGTGGGCTGACCAGTGAGCTCGCTGTAGGAAGCTGATAAGATGTGTGTCATCTTAGACAAGGAAGCGGCCGAGGTCGGGGTGAAGCCAGTGACGATCGGTGTCTCACCCGGATACGCTAACAACTGCGAGACCTGACTCTGTAGTCCACCAGATTGTAAAGTTGGAGTTGGGGCCACGAACTGAGAGGGGCCTCCATGAGAGGGTGGTGGTGAGGAAGGACCAGGCTGCTCAAGTAACTAAGGACATAGAGGAGTGGCTTTTGTGGCTGCTAAGAGGTTCTACATAAGTTGCATCTACTACCTCTGAAATGCTAGAAACTAGAGCTAGAACTCGTCCTGTTGAGCCTGGAGTTGATCCTGAGCTATAGCCTAAGCGGCTGCCTATCTCCTGTGCTCCTTGGCCTATCGCCTCTACTCCTCTGCCTGTCGCTGCTGCTCAGCCTGCATCGTATCAAGGATGGCTAGAAGTGTCGGGTCTGAGGAAGCCTGAGCAAGAGCAGAGTGAGAACCGCTTGTGCTCCTTGTCTCCTCCGGGATTCAATTTCGAAACCGCTTGTGCTTGCGTTCTTCGTTTTGGGCTTTTCATTCTTGATTCCCGTCACTTGATCTCCCTCCTCGCTGTGTGGTTTGGAATTCTGTTTGAAGTGAAAGTTGTTGCTACCCCTTGTGATCAAATCCACCGAAGGAATCGGGCTAGGACGGGGTGAGCGAAGAGATCGATCCGTTTGCATTTTGGCTTGTTCTCCACTCCATTTTGCTTGTTCCTCTTTGATTTACGGACTTGTGAGTGAAGGATGGACTAGATCCTCCAAGAGTAGAGTCACATCTACCTCAGAAACCTCCCCACAAAGTTTGGATTCAATCGGAGTTGAAACGAACAAGTTCTGGCGTTTTTCGGGTGATCCACCTTGTTTTCGGGGGCATCGGACGCTGCTGACGGACGCTGGTTTTCACCCGTCGGACGCTGCCTTTCCCCTAGCCGAGCGTCCGTCGCCTGGGGCTGTTTCGGGCTGTTTTTTTTGGGTGCAATGGACGCTGGCGTCGGACTTGTTCGTCGCCCTCAGCAGTGTCCGTCGCCCTTCTCGTAGAGAGTCCGTCACTCACTGTTTTGGCCGTACCTCTCTCGTCCAGACTCTGAATTGACTTCCGTTTGTTGCGTTGGTTTCGTAATGACGCAGGGAACTTGATGAAGCACTTTTGAGACCAGTTCTCATAAGTATTTTTGGGTGAGCTCTCTTCTCTTCTCTATAGGGTTTGAGAGCCTCACTATCGTTGTCTCGGTTTGAGTTTTTGGTTTCCGGAAGATCCGTTGTACCTCTTGGCCATAGCTCCCCAACTGCACTAGGATCATGCCTACAAAGTTTGGTTGCAGTTGGTGATCATTTGGTTGAGTTTTGGGAAGATTTGGCGGAGAGAAGTTCATTTTCGCGAGGAATAGGTTTCTGGTTGTGAGCGTCGGACCACTTCCCTTCTAGGCTCCGGACCATAGCGAGTGGTACGGTGGTCTTGACCTTTCCCGTGTCAAGCAGCAAGGGGCGTCGGACCACCCTCCGGACCTCCCGGTTTTTTGAGCTCCGGACCTTTGACGAGTGGTCTGGTGGCTCTGCTGAGGAACGCTACCATGCGTCGGACCACTCTCCTTGGTCCGACGTGGTAGTCCGGTGGTCTGGTCCAGAGGTCGGTAGCTTACTGGACTTCTGGGGGAGTGAGCACCGGACCAGTCTCCCGTACCACCGGACTAGTCCGGAGCAGGTAGTCCGGAGGTCGGGTGCTCCCTGCACTTCTGTGTCTCGGCTTGGCCAGCGTCGGACCATAGCTCCGGACTACTTGCCTTAGTCCGGTGGCTCTGTCCCATCTAGTCCGGAGCTTCCTTTTGGTTGCTGTTTTCTCCCGTTTTGCCTAGGTTCTTGCCTCTTTTCCCTAGGGGTTGAAAACCTATGTTTTGGGGTTTCCGGTGATTTTCCTCCACGCCGATGTTTTGCTTTGGGTTCTTGCCTCTTTTCCATAGGGGTTGAGAACTCATTCTTGGGGTTTCCGGTGAGTTTTCCTACACTGCCGGTGAGCTCTCAATTCACCGTTGAGCACCCAGCAACTGGGTTTGGTTTTTGGGAAGAGTGTCCCGAATATTTCGAGAGAAATTTGAGGCTCCCATTCACCCCCCCCCTCTGGTCGTTGTTCTCAGTCCTTCACCAAGGAATGATGTCCTTGTTATAAAACTTGAACAGGTGTTTCAGAAGAAGGGCATCATTATGTAGTCTCAAGTTTAGAACACCAAGACCCCTTTAGTTTTGGCTGTGTGACCACATTCCAGGCCACTAAGTTTCCCCTTTCTTCTATATATCTTTCCCTCTCCACAGACATTGTCTCCTTGCTCTGTCAATATTATCAATTACCCCTTTCGGTATCTTGACAGTGCACATTGCATAAGTGGTGATTGGTGTTATGGCTGTATTAATCATTTGCAGTCGACCTGAATATGAGAGCCAAGCTGATGTGGCTGATAAACTCCTTTCAATCCTATCCATCATTGGTACAAAATCCTCTATCTGAGGCTTGGTTGTGCCCATGGGCAAACCTAAGTAAGTGAAAGGCATAACCCCTCTTGCACATCCAAGAGTGTTCGAGAGGATTGACAATTTCTCCTCACTAACATTGATAGGGTACATGCTAGATTTGTTGTAGTTAACTTTAAGTCCAGTTGCCACATCGAAATATGGAGGAGAGCTTTAAGAAAGACTAACTGCCAAGCATCTGCCTGTAACATCAATAAAGTGTCATCTGCATACTGCACAATTGGGAACTTATCATCTGGCTGTGGAATTGGGATTCTGAGCATGCCCAAGGAAGAAGCATGGTTGACTAGAATCTGAAGAAGCTCAGCCGCAATAACAAATAAGAGCGGGGACAAAGGATCCCTGTTGACACAAAAAGCGTCGGATCTATGAACACCTCGGGCTTATGCCCGAACTCGATATCCAAAGGTGTGCCAGTCGATTTGACCAGCTAATCGACAAGGATGATAACTAGAACAATGATGAACGAGACGACAGTGATACACCCGGACGTCAAGGCTCAAGTTGCTCAAAAAGCGGAACTCGTGAGGTAGACGGAGATCTTGTAGATGCAGCCCGTCGAGATCGTAAGAACTTGTAGATAAATTATAACTAATGCGGAAAAGTAGATGCTGAAAAGTAAGACGAAAATAATAGATTTGTTTGATTGTCTTGAATATCTCTCCACACCGCCCCTGGGTACATATTTATACTCCAATAAAAGGAGTTGTACATGGACACGACTCACACCTAAACAAAAACTCCTATTTTTAAGGAAATAAAATGACTTGTGCAAGAGTCGGACTCAAACTAAAGCAACAATACTAGCATAAAACCGTCAGTTTCCTTATCCGTCTTCCTTACGATGAAACTTTCCCTCGGCAGATTCCTTTAATCTGCAACTCCCTTTTATTGCCATCGGCAACTTCCTGCTGACGTCAGCTACACCAACATGTATCCATCGGTAACTCCTTATCGGCAATGTTCTCCTGTTTCCATCGGCAATACCTTTCTGATCAGCCAATACCTCTTCTCGCTTTTTCAATCTTCTTGTTTTCATCGGCAATCCGATTGGTGGGATCCCGATACCGATAAAGAAAAGCAACCATCTTTCTACTGATCGGTATAATTACGTTTCTGCCGATCAGTGTATCCGGTTCATATTGACACATACAAAAAACGGTGTCAACACATGCCCCCAATTTTGGGGTATAAAATATCTTATGCACCGAAATTTGCTCTATTGTAATCTTTCCCTCCAAAATGCCTATGCCATTATCTTGATTACCGTGCGCAAAAATTGCAAGTTACCAACAACCCCCACAACTGTAGCACGAATTCTTCGATCACCGCGCAAATTTATCGCGATATCCCTCCTTATTTCTTCTCAGCAAAAAGAAAACTCGAAAATGCCCTTTAACCTAGGCCTATAAAGATCGCCGTCTGCCTTCTCTTTTACCCTGAGTTCACATTTTCACCTTCATCTCAACATCATCCAAAGAGCATTATTCCAACGGCGGTTCTTCTTTCATCAGGAAGCACAATCCTTGCAAGAACTCTGCTTCAATGGCGATCAACTTCACTGCTCCCACGGTAATCTTTTCTTCCTTCCCCATTGTATATACTGCAATTTTATCCTTTCGCATTGCTTTTCAATTCCTTTTCCCTCTTTATTTTTGTTCTCTGTATCTAGGAGATGCGCAACAAAATAGTGATCCCTATCGATCAAGAATACCTTTGTTGCTTAGGCCCCATGGGGAATATCGATCCAACCAATCTGATCAATGCAGAGACCAACCGTATCCCTTTCAGATCTGAGCACTTTGATTTAGGGTTGTGGACCGATAACTTCCCTTCTTGGCCTAAACCCACTAAGGGGTGGAAGAATTGGTACCTCAGGATAGCAAGGTCACAACAACTCTACTGGTCAGAGCGCAACATCGAACAATGCATTAGGCTGTCCATTGCCGATATGCCTAAGAACGAGAACATGATGATTGCCGCCTCCTACTTCTGGTCTGATACAATGAACACATTTCTGTTCATACATGGACCAGCCACCCCTACGCTCGCCGATGTAGATATGCTCACCGGTCTAGATGTCTGTTCTGCCGATCCCACCACCTTGTTCCACAGGAAATCTGAGCGTCGGGTAAGTACCCGCAATATCGGCGGTTGGACTGGATACATCCAGGAGTACCATAAAAGTGGATCGGTATCCCCAAGGGAGCATGCTACCTTCCTTAACATGTGGTTGGAGAAGTTCGTCTTCTGTGGCAGAACAGTCGGTCCACCAATATGTATCTCCCCGTAGCAGAGTTCTTGGCTGAGGGAGGTTTACCCCTTGGTCGTTACCTCCTTGGCTCAGTCTATCGCCTCCTACATCAAGTATCGGAGAAATTGCTGCTAGGCGAGCCCATCGGCAACCTCGGAGGTCCCTGGTGGTTTATCAATATGTGGTTGAACGCCCATATGCATAAATGTCTCCAATTTGATCTGTTCACCCAACAGTTCCCAAGAGACATATCTGAAGACTATGTTTATGATGACGATGAATCGGCAACCCGTGCCCCACTCAACTTTGGGGAAGCCATGATAGTTCTACCGGGAACCGACGCCAACGTTGACCAATTTGGCATGTTCTTCCATAGGCTCTACTGTGGAATCCCTACTGCAGAACGAGCCTGGTGGCCTTATATTGATGAAAACAACCAGTTCCCACTCTCCTTCAACCTCACCGATGGGAATATACCATAGAATGAAGTAATCATGAAGGCCACCCTTATCCCCCGAGCTATCCCGGTGAACGTCATCGGGACCGGAAAGAACTCTAATCCATCCTACGAGTTCTACTATCCATCGGTAGTGGCAAGACAGCTAGCATTCGGTCAATTACCGATCAAGCTTAGCTATGTCAACGTGATCAAACCAAGAGAAACCATCTCCAGCGCCATGGATTGGAACAAAATCGTCACCCTCTCCCCTCATGCCGATGTGTCCAACATCAACTTATCTTCTTGGGCACCGACATCTTTCATCATTGAATCCTTCAAGTCCTGGTGGCAAGAATGGAAAGAACAATTATTTGCTCCATCATCCCACTACTATCGGCACTTGATCGATGTTGGTCATATCATACCCGATGACGCGGTAAGCCCACTTCCGACACTTCTTTTCATTTGATCGATGCTGGTCATATCATACCCGATGACGCGGTAAGCCCACTTCCGATACTTCTTTTCATTCAACTTTCCAATTGCATCGGTAACTAACCCTCTGTTAACAGGTTGAT
This sequence comes from Microstegium vimineum, assembly GCA_022036555.1. Lineage (NCBI taxonomy): Eukaryota > Viridiplantae > Streptophyta > Magnoliopsida > Poales > Poaceae > Microstegium > Microstegium vimineum. The sequence goes on from CM039122.1 coordinate 25,354,718, forward strand.
GATTTAGTTCCCCAAAAGAGTAAGAGTGGCAAACATTTCAATCTGCGACTGATGAACCCCATATCGTCAATCGGCGACAAGGCTCCTTCGTTGTCCGCGCTCATGCATCACAAGGGAGTCCCTAAAGTCACCATCAGGTCTAGACCACTATCAATCGATGATGATGCTGCCGCCACTTCTGCTGCCGCTGCCTTGGCACAAGCTTTCAAGGTAACAAATCTCCATTTATTTATGTCGATCATAATATGCTGACCAACAACTTTTACTCAATTTGTACTAAACTTTCTTCTACAGCGAACAAATTCATCGGCAACCATTCCAGGTGCATTCTCCTTGGCTCAACCTGTTGATGCCCCCCAAGCGCAACAGCCAAAGCGTCGAGGCTCATCAAGCGCTGCTCCCAAACCGAAGCGCCCAAAGCCATCGGCTCCAGCTGCATCTTTTCAAGCTTCTGTCGATGTGCCAACAGTGGAGCCAGCATCGGCGCCTGTCCCTGAGCAACCATAGGCCGAGATTCCTGACCAAGGAACAGCATCATCGCCTCAAGAGATGGCTGCAACCATAGAAACGATATCGGCATCGGTACCAGCATCAGCACCGGATGAAATCCCTGACCAAGGGAAAGCAGCATCCCCACAGAGGTCAGCGGAAGCAGCACCAACACCAGCACTAGCCTCAGCACCAACCGTCCCTCCTACTAAGGCAAGCTCATCGGCAACCATTGCCGATCCTCAAGATACGGTTGCATTGGTTACTCTGTCAAGCCAAAGGTGAGAAATCACCTTAAAGCAGGTAAACCAAATATACTTATCACAAACTTGTGAGACACAAGCTTCTATCTGACATATTTTAACTCTTCATCTTCTCAGGCCCAAGACTCTCCCAACAACCTGTTCTCCTTTGTTGTCAACGTTCCAGAAGACGCCGGTGAAGAGGCAGATTCTACCCAAGCTTCAACTGTCATATCGGCAGAAATGAAATCTAAACTTGAAGCCCTGCTGCTCCTACTGCAACAAAATACATCCCAACTGGTACAAGACTCCAGTGCAGTAAGGGCGGCTTTCAAGGAAATCCAAGATCAACTGCCTACCGATATCGAAGAACCACTCTTCCAGGCGGCTTTTCTCGAGAGTCAGCAACTCCAATATAAAAAGGCCCTGGTCGTATTGCCGACAGAGTCTCTCAAGCAAAGCTTGAAGAAGAAATATCCAAATTCAAGCAGACCACAGACGAAAAGCACAAGGGCATCAGTCGCCTAGAAGCCTCTGGCACTGAACTTGACCAGGAGATCGCCCGTCTGTCGGTGCAAAAAGAAGAGTTGCTAGCCGAACTGAAGAGAGTAGATGAAGCCTTAGATTCGGCCACCCAGAAGAAGACCCAACCCCCTGTCATAACCAAAGCTTTGCAACAGGAGAGGGACGCCAACGCCCGTGAAGCTCTTCTGCTGAGGAGAAAAGCCAAGACAGTCGAGGGTACTGCCGACGACGACACCAGTGAGATAGAAGAAGCCAACCAAGTTCGCCTTCGTGCGATCTCATGTATTCAAACTCTGTTGCAACTCGTTGCTTTTGAGCTTGGCAAGTAATCCACCTGTAATATAACATCAATGCTTTCCTTCCGATGTTTCTTGTATGATAACTTTGTCATCGGCATATATGTATCGCTTTCATGCATCCATCCAGATACTAGGATAATACTTCTTCAAATATTTACCATTTATTGCTCTAGAAAATGCAACTCCTTCGAGAGTTTCCAAAATATAAGCGTTGCCAGGAACATATTGATTTATCCGAAAAGGACCTTCCCAATTAGGAGACCACTTCCCAAACTTCGAACTTTTGGTTCCAATCGGTAAAATCAGTTTCCACACCAAATCTCCATCAGCAAACTCTTTCACCTTTACCTTCTTGTTATACCATCTGACAACTCTTTTCTTGTTCTCCTCAATACTGATTAGAGCTCTTAGCCGATGACCCGCTAGGTCTTCTAACTCATCCTTCATAAGGATATCATACTCATCGGCTGCTAACTGATCCTGGGAGAACAACCGTCTAGAACCAGTTTTAATTTCCCAAGGTAGGACAGCATCATGTCCGTAGACTAACTGATATGGCGAAACCTTAGTAGCACCATGACATGCCATCCGATATGCCCACAAAGCTTCGTTTAGTACCGTATGCCATCTCCTAGGGTTTTCTTCAATCTCGCGCTTGATAAGCTTGATTACCCCCTTATTGGTTGCTTCAGCTTGAGCATAATAAGGAGACGAGTTCAAAACCCTAAACCCTATACTGGCAGCAAATTCATCAAACTCTCCCGGTGTGAACATAGTTCCTTGATCGGTAGTAATAGTTTGAGGGATACCAAATCGGTAAACAATATGCTCTTTCACAAAATCTATCATGTTTGTCGATGTCACCTTTTTCAACGGGATAGCTTCAACCCACTTCGTGAAATAATCGGTGGCAACAAGTATGAATTTATGTCATTTACTCGATGGTGGGTAAATTTGGCCGATGAGATAAATGGCCCAACCTCTAAACGGCCAAGGCTTGATTATAGGATTCATTGCCGACGCATGTGCCCTCTGAACATTACCGAACTTCTGACAATCTTGACACCCTTTGAAGTACTCAAACCAATCCTCAAGAATTGTCGGCCAATAATATCCATTTCGCCTAATCATCCACTTCATTTTAAACGCCGATTGGTGTGCTCCACATACCCCTTCATGAATTTCACCCATCAACCTTTTTGATTCCTCTCCATTAAGGCATCTGAGTAAAACTCCATCAATTGTACGATAATACAACTCGTTCTCTAGGAGCACATACTTTGCAGCCTGAAACCTCAACTGTCTTTCAACTTTTCTAGACGAATCTCTTAAGTAATCGGCAATCTCTTTTCTCCAGTCATCGGCAACCATTACCGATGTCATTACCTCTTGAATCGGCTGATATCCCGAAGCATGTTGCGCCAATCGATTGGCTTCTTCATTATGCAATCTAGGAATGTATTCGAGACGATATTCTATCAATCCCTTTAATAACTGCAAGCACTTCCCATGATATTCAATTAAAATATCACTTCGGCACTCATATGTCCCAATCAACTGATTGATCACTAACAAAGAGTCACCGAAGACTTCAACGGCATTGGCACGCACATCCCTGAGTAACTCCAACCCCTTCAGCAACGCCTGGTACTCAACCTGATTATTCGTCGAAGTAGCAACAATCGGCAATGAGATTTCATACTTTTTTCCTCGGGGTGAAACTAAGATAACACCGATGCGTGCTCCTTCTTTACAGGTGGAACCATCAAAGAATAAAGTCCAAGGAGCAATCTCTATTGAATTTAGCGTACCGCAATGCTGAGTAACAAAATCGGCCATCACCTGCCCCTAGACTGCCTTAGTTGATTCATACCTCAGATCAAATTCTGATAGCGCCAAAATCCATTTGCCGATCCTCCCATTCAATATCGACAGCATATATTTGACCACATCATCTTTGCATATGACAGTACACTCGGCCGATAGCAAATAATGCCTTAACTTGGTACAAGAGAAGTATAGACATAAACATAACTTCTCAACGGCCAAATACTTGGTTTCAGCATCCACCAGCCTTCTACTCAAATAATAAATCACACGTTCCTTCCCTTCAAATTCTTGAATCAAAGCGGACCCGATAACACCGTCATCAGCAGACAAATACAATCTGAAGGGTTTCCCATGTTGAGGTGGAATCAAAATCGGAGGATTCACCAGATACCTCTTAATTTCTTCCAAAGTCGATTGCTGCTTTTCTCCCCACACAAATTCCTAACCGACCTTTAGCTTCAGCAATGGGCTAAAAGACTCAATCTTCCTAGATAGATTAGATATAAATCTTCTAATAAAATTAATCTTGCCGATCAAAGATTGCAACTCAGTCTTGTTCGTAGGAGCAACCACTTTGTTAATTGCATCAACAGATTTTCTGCCAATCTCTATGCCCCTTTGATGTACCATGAACCCTAAGAATTGACCCGCCGATACACCAAACGCACAATTATTTGGATTCATCTTTAGCCCATGCTCCCTTGTGCACTCCAGAATCTTCCGCAGATCGGCAAGATGCTTTTCAAAGTTTCCAGACTTAACCACCACATCGTCGATATAGATTTCGACCAACGTACCGATGCACTTATGAAAAATAAAGTTCATTGCTCTTTGATAAGTAGCACCGGCGTTCTTCAACCCAAAAGTCATTACGATCCATTCAAATAAACCAATGTGACCTGGACACCTAAAAGCAGTTTTGGATATGTCTTCTTCAGCCATGAATATTTGATTATATCCAGCATTACCATCCATAAAACTGATAATTTTGTGTCCAGCAGAAGCATCAACTAGTAGATCGGCAACGGACATTGGATAGTCGTCCATTGGCGTAGCTTTATTGAGATTCCTGAAATCAATACAAACACAAAGTTTTCCGTTCTTCTTATATACAGGAATCACATTAGAAATCCATTCAGCATATCGGCATTGTCGAATAAATCCAGCTTCGATTAACTTCGTAATCTCAGCTTTAATATCGGGCAGCACAATAGGGTTATACCGGCGTGCTGGCTGCCGATGTGGTTGAAAACCCGATTTAATAGGTAACCGATGTTCAACTATCGATCGGTCTAGACCAGGTATTTCTTTATAATCCCAAGCAAAAAAATCTTTATATTCCTTCAACAAATCACTCAACTGTTGCTTACATTGGGAATCTAACTTAGCACTAATAAAAGTTGGCCTAGGCTTACTACCATCTCCGATGTCTATTTCTAGCAAATCATCGGCTGACATGAACCCCTGTCCAAGTTTTCCATCATCGACGAACTCATCCATTAAACCTCTTCTTTAGAACCGACTGCTTGGATCAGTGTAATCTGGTAATCGGCCACTCTGAGGAATTCTGTATCCCAAGCTTCACCAGATATGCACTTGGTCTGCTCATAGGTCTCCGATTCTACCTATGCAATAATTGACTGGACTTCACTCTGGACGACTTCAATTCCTTCCAAGAAGCAAATTGTAGAAGGGATGCAGCAGTTGGCGTGAATCCAATCCCTTCCAAGAAGCAAATTGTAGGTCCCCTTGCCGCTTATCACAAAAAATGTCGTGGGCAAAGTGTTGACACAAAAAGCGTCAGATCTATGAACACCTCGGGCTATTACCCAAAGCTCGATGTCGAGGGCGTGCCAGTCGATTTGACCAATCAATCGACAAGGATGATAACTATGACAAACTGAACGAGACGACAGCGATGCGCCCGGACGTCAAGGCTCAGATTGATCACGGATAACTAGAGCAGAGCTAGACGAGGCAAACAGCGATGCGCCCGGATTGCCAAAGCCTAGAGGTACTCCCAAGCGGAACTAACAAGGATTTTGACGGGGATCAAGATGATGCAGCCCGTCGAAAGCTTGAAGAACTCGTTAAAGCTAAAACTAATGCATAATAAGGGTAAATTGCGATAAAAGGTAGAATAAGATAAAATTGGTTTCGTTTGAATTGGATTGATTGATTATCCATAGCCCTCGGGCTCATATTTATACTCCCGCATGGAGAGTTGTACAAAGACACGACACATATCTTTCCTAAAAACAAACTCCTACTTTAAAGGAAACTGACTCGCGCAGGAGCTGGATAACAATATTTATTCCCTAAACAAACACACCTATTTTAAAGGAAAATAAGCGACCCATGCAAGAGTCGGACGCAAACCACTATATTAATACTGGCACAGAACACCAGTTTCCTTATACTCTTCGATGGAAACTTTCCATCGGCAGATTCCTTTAATCCGCACCTTCCTTCTTTGGACCATCGGTAACCTTCAGCTGCCCCCAAGCGCTTAGTTACGCTCATTGGCATTGGCAACACTTTTCCCGATTGGTAGCATCCCCTCGTCGGCAATCGGCAATAAACCCTTGTCGGCAATCGGCAACTATTTTCCATCGGCAATCGGCAACGAGCCCTTATCGGCAATCGGCAACGAGTCCTTATCGGCAGCAAGAAGTCTTCATCGGCAGCAGCTCATCAGCAATCGGCAAGACCGCCAATTAACCCTTGTCGGCAAAGACTGTCCAGCTTCCATCGGCAACATACTTGGCCTTCTGTAGCACTCTCCCGTCGACCATATCAACTTATACTTTACCGATGCCGATGGGGAATAGTCACCAGCCAGTCAAGCCTCAGCCCATTTGACACGTGTCGAAAAACGGTGTCAACACAAAGTTTTGCTACCGATAGTCAATTCGACACATACGACTCCCATAGCTGGTGATACATTGCCTTCAAAATCTTTTAGCTTCATGTCTGTCTTGACTAAGTCTTGGTCACCTTTTCCAAGCTTCCTGAACATGACATATGGCATTATATTAATCGATGCTCCACCATCGACTAACATCTTTGACACCGGTTGCCCATCGACTTTGCCCTTGACAAACAAGGCTCTCAGATGCTGCCTTTCATCATCGGCAGGTTTTTCAAAGACAGCTGTCATCGGATCTAGCACTAGCTGAGCCACATTAGCAGCTTCTTCTTCAGCATCAGTAGGTGCCATAAATTCCATCGGCAACGTAACAACCATGTTGACTTCTGCCGATGGACTCCTTTCCTGATGTTTTGGCCTCCACTCCCAAACTGGAGGTTCTCCCTTCGAAGAGCTACGACCCAGATCATTCTGGCGCTCACGCTGGATTCTCCTTCTTTGAGTCTTTGTTAGGCCTTTGGGACACCATTGAGGAAGCTTAGTCTTCCAAACAGGTTGGTACTGTTTCTCACTGTGTCGGCTTGTGTTACCCCTTATGTTTGGATCTCTAGAGAGTATCTCTTCATCGGGCACCCTTGCATTAGCCCTCTCTTCAATCTCCTCTTGACAGATACGCTTGTCAAGCCTATCATGTACACTGAGTTTGCCCCCCAGCCGATCATGTACTGATTCTTTTCCTCTGATCGGCCTAGCATAGCTTGATCCCTGACCTTCACAGCGATACCTCTTCTCTGACCGATCAGCAGGATATTACCTGTTGCATTCAGGACAATTATCGGCAGTGGGCAGCTTGATACCTTCTTCCCAACAATGGACGAAGAAGGGGCATTTCCAATGATTTTTATGCCGATACCACTCTTGGCATCTTTCTTCCTGCTACCGATGCTGCTCTTCTCGTGAACGCTCGTATTTCTATCGTGGCCTCCTATGCGTGATTACAACACCATACGACGAACGTCCTCGAGGCCTCCTGGAGCCACTACTTTCATCAGCAGTTCTTTTACTCTCTCTTTCATCAGCAAGCTTCTTTCCCTTTACATCCTGCAAAGCTATTTGATGTTCGGGATCCACCGATGAATTCTTCTTGGCCACTTCCGACGTCAGTACTTTGACTTTCCCACTTGTTTCCACCATATTATTTGGAAATGGATGCTGGTCAATTTTCATCGGCCTCTGAGCTTTAGAATTTTCAAACTTGATTCGCCCAGATTCGATTTCTGACTGCAATTGTTGCCTAAAGACTTTGCAATCATTGGTACTGTGTGAGGTTGCATCATGCCATTTATAGTACCTCATCCTTCTAAGCTCTTCAGCCGATGGAATCACTTGATTAGGCGCCAGATTAATCCGCCCTTCTTTAAGCAACAGATCAAATATTCTATCGGCTTTAGCAGTATCGAAAGTAAACCTTTCAGCGTCCTTCTGACCAAACAGACAGAATATCGGCTTCTTATCCTTCACCCATTCAGCAACGCTGATATCTATCCCTTCATCTGACTCAGACTCCTCTTCCTGTTCGATGAAGGACACCTTCTTGTTCCAAGTCTTCCTAGGTTCGAAGGGTTTGATTTCCTGATCGGCAACTCTCTGTACGAGATGGCTCAGACTCTCGAACTCTTGAGATGCATACATGTCCCTAATGTGTGGCAGCAACCCCTCGAAGGCTAGATCTGCCAATTGCCGATCATCCAGCACTAAGCTGTAGCATTTATTCTTTACATCCTGAAGCCTTTGGATGAAGCTTTCTACCGATTCGTCATTGCGCTGTTTAAGCTTGACCAAATCGGTAATTCTCTTCTCATGAACGCTAGAGAAGAAGTATTTGTGAAACTGCTTCTCTAGATCGGCCCAAGTAATCAGAGCATTTGGAGGAAGTGAGATGAACCACGTAAACGTCGATCCAGACAAAGACAACGAGAACAATCTCACCATTAGCTCATCTTTGCTAGCTGCCTCTCCACATTGGATAATGAAGCGGTTGATGTGCTCCATCGTCAATGTGTCATCTTGGCCAGAAAACTTTGTGAAATCCGACACCTTGTACCGATTTGGGAGCGCAATCAGGTCGTAGGCCTGAGGGTACGGCGTTCGATAATATTACGTATTGACCTTAGGCTTGATACTGAACTGTTCTTTCATCACTTCGGCTATTTTATCGACCCAGTGCGCATCCTGATCCTACCGATGAATCAGCTGAATGTTAACTGGCTGGGCTGGAGGATACATTCCTTCTAGCCTTTGCGGCAGATAAGCTGATCCAATTGGCATAGGCGCAGCACCACCTTGCTGAATATTAGACACCGGTTGATTTGCCGATGTATAACCTTGGACGCTTACTGGGGCATATTGCGGCATGATATTCATCGGTCAATATACCGATGTTTCATTCTGACAGTTCGCTGGGCAATGGTACTGTTGTGCTCCCGCTACTTGGTATCCAGGTTGTACCACCTGTTGTTGAAAGGGACTGGTCCATGCAGGATTATAAGTCATCGGCATATGATTTTCCGATAATTGATGGTTACCCGGTGCCTGCCACTCCTGCACCCTGGAACAATTGACAAACTGGCCCCCTTGGTGCACTGATACCCCATTTTGATGATTCGTCATCACCATGGGAGGGTTTGCCATTGCCAAATCTTGTTGCATGGTTTCCCGTAAGGCATCTTGGATACCACCATCTGAAGACTCCCTGGCGGCAACTGCACGTTCGGAGAAGATGTAGCATAATGCATCACCGGACTCATCGGTTGTGCTGATATTGTCGATTCCACAGGGGCCTTCCCCGCCGCATTGTCACCTTGGATCAACTTAGCGTCGGCAGACGAATTTGGAGGCATACCGTATCCCCACCAGCTAGCAGGAATTGGTTGACTCTGGATCACAGGTCCTGACATCTCCGATGCTATCGGATCTGTATTTAGCTGAATGATGCTCACAGGGCTTGATCTTGGTGGAGTAACTTCACCGGCAGACGACTTCGCAGGCTGGGAATATGTCGTTGGGACCGCCGATGGAGTCACAGTAGATGCTGATCCAGGTTGGTGATAGGCCAGACCAACGTAATGGGGTGTCTATCCTTCTTTGAAAGATTGCATAACAGCATTATATACAGTATTGGACAACATCGTAGAGTGGCTAATTAATGCTTGATTTAATGCAGAATTAACCATCTCTTGTAATTTACCAGGATTGGCGTCAAAAGTGACCTGCCACGGCAACAGCGGATCGTGCTTCTGGATAGCTTTGCCGCTCCTTCTTAGGCTGAAAGACTTCAGATATAGCTGCTTGTATTCCTCCATAGCCTGCTCCATAGCTTGCTTCTGATCATCTTTTAGATCTGCTTCGGAGACTTCAATGACGTTCTTTGGATCAACGTCGGTAGAACCACCCATGATCTTGATCAAGAGATGTATCTAGGGTCCCACCGGGTGTGCCAAAAGAGGTGTTGAGACAAAAAGCGTCGGATCTGTGAACACCTCGAGCTTATGCCCGAACTCGATATCCAAAGGTGTGCCAGTCGATTTGACCAGTTAATCGACAAGGACGATAACTAGAACAACGATGAACGAGACGACAACGATACACCGGACGTCAAGGCTCAAGTTGCTCAAAAAGCGAAACTCGCGAGGTAGATGGAGATCTTGTAGATACAGCCCGTCGAGATCATAAGAACTCGTAGATAAATTATAACTAATGCGGAAAAGTAGATGCTGAAAAGTAAGACGAAAATAATAGATTTGTTTGATTGTCTTGAATATCTCTCCACACCGCCCCTGGGTACATATTTATACTCCGATAAAAGGAGTTGTACATGGACACGACTCACACCTAAACAAAAACTCCTATTTTTAAGGAAATAAAACGACTCGTGCAAGAGTCGGACTCAAACTAAAGCAACAATACTAGCATAAAACCGTCAGTTTCCTTATCCGTCTTCCTTACGATGAAACTTTCCATCGGCAGATTCCTTTAATCTACAACTCCCTTTTATTGCCATCGGCAACTTCCTGCTGACGTCAGCTACACCAACCTGTATCCATCAGTAACTCCTTATCGGCAATGTTCTCTTGTTTCCATCGGCAATACCTTTCAGATCAACCAATACCTCTTCTCGCTTTTTCAATCTTCTTGTTTTCATCGGCAATCCGATTGGTGGGATCCCGATATCGATAAAGAAAAGCAACCATCTTTCTACCGATCGGTATAATTACCTTTCTGCTGATCAGTGTATCTGGTTCATATTGACACATACAAAAAACGGTGTCAACAATCCCCCTGTCTAACTCCTCTCTTGCATTTAAAGAATTTCCCCGGTACCCCATTCAGCAGAACTGCAGAAGACCCCGAAGAGAGAATAGACTTTACCCAATTCAGCCACCTCTGCGGGAACCCCATTTGTTCCATAACTAGGATGATTGCTGAGTGTTCCACGGTGTCGAAAGCTTTCTCGAAATCAAGCTTTAGAATGATAATTTCTCTTCTGGAATGGTGGCATTGGTGTATGTATTCATAGCTCCACGCCAAACAGTCCTGGATTATTCTTGATCTAATGAAACCATACTGATTCTAGTGTACCACTCTCAGAATAACTGACTACAACCTTTCAGCGAGTATCTTGGTTATAACTTTGAGGGAGATGTTCATGAGTGAGATTGGCCTGTAATCATTAGCTGTCTCAGGGCTATTCTTCTTGGGTACCAGTGTAATATAAGAGTTATTGATACACTGAAGGTTCACTAGTCCCAGTTTGAACTGTGGGCAAAGTCTGTAGAAATCACCTTTAACTATATGCCAGCATTTTTTAAGAAAACAACCGTTGAAACCATCAGTTATAGCATGGCTTTGACTACCGCATCTATCTCTGTACGCTGTATTGGAGCATCAAGGGTTCTCTTATTGCTATCTTAGCACTTTCTAGGTCCTCTTGCATCTGTCTCCTATATTCTTCTTTCTCCCTTTCCCTTTCTGCAGCCTCGAGCACGAGATGCTCTTTCATCTTGTGAACCTCCAAATCAACAACAACTCTGTTCTCCCTGGCTACAACGTCTGCACGTGCATGTACTTCAAGGTTGTCTTGCATAAGTTCCCTGCGCGTTTGATACTTCGCCATGTATCCATCCCCATGTATGTTGGATGTTTTGATTTGGGTTGTTTCTTTGTACTGTGACTGGAAAATCATGTTTTACTCTGTAGTTGAAAATATGTGTCTATCACTTTCTGTCTCCATCTCCCACAATTTCATGGTTGTGTTATCCTAAGTGTAATACCACAATCAGTTATAGCATGCTGACATAAAACAGCTTGAAAACAAAGAAAGATGTACTCACATAAACATCAGATGACATGGTGTATGACCATTTGCCCTGTTTTGTGTGAGTGGACTTCCAAAGTTCAAGATCATTTGACTATTTACCAGTTTCTTGGTCCCTCTAGCATGCCAAAACATAATTCAACTCAGGTGAAATGTTTCATACATTGAAAGGTTCAAATTAGTGTATGTGATGAATACCTGTTCATAGCTACATTGTGAGAAGTTTTTTGAACCCATCAGATGCTTGGTTTTCTGCTGCTGATGGTTGCTAGAATTCTAGTTGCTAACTCTCTACAAAATGAACAAGTAATATGTAACAATGCAATGTTGGTTGGTAATAAAGCTTATTTGCAGCATTAGCATTCAGTACAACTAACCTTGAATTTGTTAGATCCAAAATACAATATCAAGTAGTGCCACTCAACAATGTCTAATTCCTCATGCTTATTTTTTATTCTCTCACAATAATTGTTGTAAGCCTTGTATGTGGCACTAAAAGCTGATCTCCATCCTTTGTAGCATTCCTTTGCTATGTTCTAGATTTTTATTTTTTTTCATCCTCTATGGCAAGGTTAATGAAGTTCCACCTAAGCTGTTAACAATTTACAAAACCATCAAATGGTTAGCATAATTAACTATCATCACACGAGTAGGAATACAAATGCAATACACTGCACAGCATTATATCTTCAACAATTTTTTCCTTGACATTGTCCTTAATATCCTTCCAACTGTTTACTCCAATTAATTGTCACACCCGGTTTTAAGAACAAAACCAGATATACACCATATGTGAGCCCAAGAAGTCAAATCTCACATATAGCCACAAGTTAAGGTAGTATCAAAAGACAGTACTTAAATACATAACATATAAGGTCAAAGGATAACCTCAACACAGCGAACAGTGGGAAGACAACTCTGAACTTCAGGTGAAGACTCCAACTCCACAGGGACCAACTAACTGATTGATCACAAGCCTATCTCTTCCAACTCTTGCAATCTGGTACCCATCCGAGATTTTTATCCAAGTATTGAAAATAAAGCAAGCGTAAGTACATGTCGTACTCAACAAGATAACATGGGGTTCATGAGGCTAAAAAAGGATAGACACGGGTTTAACTGCATCAGCTTTTAATAAGTAATAATTTTAGCAGTGGAGTAGCATCAAGTTCAACATAAGCCCAAATAATCACATGATCAAGTGAACAAGATATAATGCTTATATGAACAAGTCACAATAATCAATAACAAATAACAACTGATGAGCTATGACATAAAGACATCACATAGTAAGGAGCCCAAGCCGCTCTTAACCGTGAGCACGGCTATTATAATAGTTTTTAACTCTATGCAGAGGTGTACATCTTTACCCACAAGTCATGAATTGCTCTTTCGCCCGAGGACGCGACCCTCTTAACCCACTTCCAAGGAAGGTTGGCAGGGTTCACTACGAGACCGTTCACAGGTTCCACTAATAAGTAACAACCCGCTACAAGTTTCCTTTAATGAGATCGTAAGAACTCCCCTCCTAGAAGTCACCGCAGTGCACCTTCTGGCAGGCCAAGTCCCCACTTTCTCAGAGCCCTTCTTGTGCCCTCTCGGGTAAGTTGCCACAAACTAGCAAAAGCCTAATACTGAGTCAAGCTAGAGCCCATTAGCTACTTTTTTCCTAGGGTAATCCACTTACAGAAATATCTCTATGAGTGAGAACACAGGTGTGAGTTCTTGATGTTCCACCTATAGTCCATGTTGCTAAAAAGTCATCTTTTATCGTTATTGCATATATCATTAGTCAAGTTACAAGATCATGGTTATTCTTCATGAGCACTAGCATAAGCTACCCACATGCAAACCCTCAAAGGTGACAAGGCACATGATATCAAATCTAGGAAATCCTCACGGGAATCAAGGTAGACACATGCATATGAATTAAGTGACATTAAAGTGTATAGGTAACAAGGAAGATCCCATGCTATACTTGCCTTAAGCTCAAATCCTTATTCAATACCAAACCTTCAACGGTCTTCTAAAACACCTCTTCTTCTTGATCTCCAACGCAACACTCACCGATTGGACAAGATCATAAGCACCACACAAGCAGCTGGACAAACATACATAGCATACAATAGATCTAATTTAGAACAATACATCAATCAATGAAAAAGGTTTTAAAATAAATCTAGGGATCTCTAAGATCACACAGACGCGAGAAACACGCTAATCGGATCTATAACGAGAAAGAAACGACTACCGAAAGATTAGCTTTTAAAAGAGAAAAGAAAACTAAACTTTATTTATTTTATCTATATAAAAAGCATAGATAGGATATTTCAGAGAAATATCCAAATTAGATTAAGTCAAATTGTATTTTATTAGAAAAACAAGATTAAACTATATTTATTTTGTTTTGGAAAACATCGAGGTGAAACCTAGATTAGTTTTAATTGGAAATCAATTGCATATAGATTAATCAATTATCATTTTAGTTTAAAGAATAAAACATGTTTTATACTGTTACTAACATGTAGATCTTATCGTTACGAAACCAACGCAACTCGAACGGGCCAAAACGGATTTAAAACGAGAGAGATATGGGGTTTTCAAATTCAGTGGCAATTCTGTAAATATTGATTTTCATTTCTTTTCGAAATAAAACAGGTCCGACGGAGATCACGTGTTCCAGTGGTGAAAGCGCATTCATGGAGGGCGCCTTTGGATGGTGGGTTCAGAGAGGAAAATATCCAGGGTCTCTTTTGCAAAAGGACCGAGTCGAAGGGGTATCGGTGCCTCTCGTTCCTTGGATCCAAAACGGAGGGCCGAGATTAGAATGGGAAGGGAGAGAGAGGGTGGCTGGCCAGGAACAGAATCCGGCGTGGCGGCTTCCATGGATTCCGGCGACGGACCTCGCCGACGTGATCGGTCTGAGACCCATGGTCCACCATTTTGCGAACCGAGAGCACCGAGAGGTAGAGGGGAGGAAAGCGAACTCACCGAGGGTTTCGTGAGTCCGGTGGAGCAACGGAGGCGGCTGGCGGCACGACGGGGCGGCTCCAGAGATCCTTGTCTCGGAGGAAAGAGAAAGGCAAGAGGCGACAGAGGAGCTCGGACGCGCTCCAATGGCGGTGGCGAAGCTTGAGCTCACGAGCGGCAGCTCTGATGGCGCGGTTTAGGGTGACAGCGGCAGTAGATGGGAAAACAGGGTGAGGAGGGGTTGCTAGACGACTTATAGGGGCGCACGAACCGATTAGGGAAGAACCCCGGTGATTGAGGAGCTCGATTGCTCCTGCCTTCAATTAGTCGGCAGGGGCGCTGGAAGGGGAGAGAAGGCTCCTGCGTGAGCTGACAGCGGCACAAGGAGGAAAGAGGGAGGGAGGCTCCCGCCTGAGTGCAAGCCGGGCCAAGGAGGAGCGGGCCCACGCGAGGAAATGAGGGGAGGAGAGCTCACAAGGCTGGGCCAGCGATTGGGCCTCTCGGCCAGTTGCGGGCCAAGCAGAGAGAAGCCAAGTTGGACTAGCTGGTTTGGCGATCAGGCCGAAAGGAAGGAGGGAGCAGTTTTCCTTTTCAGAAACTTTTCTTTTTATTTTCTTTTCTATTTCCTTTGCACTTTCAAAACCATTTTGAAAATCCCTTTTTAGCTTTTGCAAAACCAAGCAACACAAAAATAAGATGCACATGCATGAATGCACAAAAAGGTTCCTAACCCTAGGTCACTTTTTAATTTAATAAAAAGTTTTTAGTTTCCTATAATTTCATGAGCATAAAATTGAAAATTAGATCAATTTGAACTTATTTTCAAAATTCGAATTTTTCGGGTGTTACATTAGTGGAGCCCTTTTCCTTGTATACAATACAACCTCATCGACAAATGTTCGTGTGTTTGTTCCAACTGGACCTCTTAGCCTTTCTGAAAATTCGATTGGGAGATTTTGGGTTCATTCCTTAACTCTCTTGGTCGCTATTGCTAGTCCTTTAACAGTGCCACGACCTTTTTTTTGCGTTCATTTGAGTCATCGCCTTGCACAAAAAAATATTGAACTTTAGGTATTATGATCATCAGTTAGGAGAAACTTGAAGACTAAAACAGCTCTGCGCATACATCTGGTACCTAATAGCCACCTACACATACATCTGCTACCTACTAGCTACATGCACACACAAATGCTATCTACCTGCCAATACACATGTATCTACATGCTACAAATGTTAAGGATAGTACTACAGAGGCAGAGTATAATATGAATACCAATAATTTAATAATCTGAAAGGGGCATACCAGCACTATTTTAATCTACAACATATTATGAAAGTCTGACAAGATATAATAACAGGGCAACACATAATTATGAGGTGTTGCCACCTCACCTAATTATTCCAGCATAGAATTACAATAACAGGGCAGCACAATTGCAAAACATCATATTTAAGAAACAACAACGGCAACGCAACAATGTGTCAATATTAAAACTATATTAATGATCACAAACCATTTCCCTGGTCCTTTTTCTTCATTGCATGACTTGGCCTATTTGACGGTGGTGTCGTATTGCTTCCATTACTTTCTTCGTCTTCAATGTCATTACTGTCACGTTGCTCTACATATGCCACTGTAAGTATAGTTGAAAGCCTTATTCACAAAAATAGAAGTATATGTATTTATTGACAAAGGATAAATAATTACTAATTTCTTCAATGTGCCCTTTCAGCATTAACCACTCCTTGTACATTTTGACTGTTGCTTTCCTAAAGTCATCCTCCAAATCTGTATGTCACAAAAACACATTCGATTAGTCATAATTCATATAAAGGTGATAAGATTAAAAATAATATCACAAGATTCAAAACAATATGAATACAAATATGGTATACTTGTAGATTTTTCCTTTGTCTTCTTCAGCCAACCCTTGTATGCATCAAATGGATCTTCCATAAATGGATGCTCATCTTCTTCTGGTTGTTGCCTTGGTCGCTTGAGAGGTGTTATGCTCACCTGGGGTGTTGATTCTTGATCCTTTGAGAGTACCAATCTGATTTGCTTCTCCCTCTCATTATCTTGCACCATACTGGTTGCATGTCTGGTGTAATCGATGACCTGAAGAGTAGCTACATTTGTGCCACATCTTTTCTTGTAGTATAAAAAGTCACGGATAGCATACCCAAGATGATCTTTAAGTGTTGTTAAGGTTGACAATGTTATATCAGCCCTATCAAGTTTGAACTTTACATACTCCGTATCTGGAAGTCCATTCTTGCAATGAACGTATACAGTCCAAATTTCTCCTGTCCTTGTTGCACTGCATAACATAAATATGAGAGGTCATGATATATTAACATGTTTAAAAAACGTTGTTGTATTAACCATTGACACAGTCTTAAAAAGCATTAATATGCATGCTGAAATTGTCAAAGCGAAGTGCCCTAATTGGGCCTGAACGAGTCACTGTGATTTGTAAATAGATTCAATCTCATGCAGACAACAGTTGTTTAATAACAAAGTGTGCTTTCAGTGAATCACAACACTAATAATAAATAATATGTGACATTTTAGTGAATCACAACACTAATTGGGGCTGAGAGGTCATGACAAATTAACATGTTTAAAAAAAGTTGATGCATTAACCATTGACACAGTCTTAAAAGGGAGTGTATGGTATGTAAACCAATTACCTATGCAAACTACACAAACTCTAATTAAGGTCATATGATTCTAATCCAATGACTTTCGATAAAGGTGGGTCAATTAAGCACTTAAATCCTTCCACCAATCCAATCTTATTCAATTTTATTAAAAACGCCTCTGGACAGCGCTGGCTCCGTTACTCCGTTTCATCGCTGATCCCGACGCTTACCACCGCCCGGTCTCGCGATTCTCGTCTCGCGCCTCACCATTGGCCGCCGTCGTACCCATGCGCCGGTCCTCCAGCCACTTCCTCGCCATGGCCACCTGCTGCCGCAGCGCACGCGCTTTGTCGTCGCCCCACGACGCCGGCGGCAGGCCATGCGTTTGGAGGCTGCGATCGCTAGCCCTACCTTCTTCCATCTCGCAAGATTTTCTAATGGCCATCTGAAGATTGGGTAAAGTTGCTTTGGAATGGCCATGGATTTCTCGTTAGGAAAAAAAACAAAATGTCAAACAGCAAAAGGAAACGGTTTCGCTGTTCCTTGAAGGTTCTAAAAAGCTGACGATCGAAGTTCTATCGGTTTCGCATTTATCTAGAATATCACACATGAATTGTTTGTTGTTCTCTCACGCTTTGGGACAGACAAGGTAAGCAGTGTGGATGAATGCATGGCTACTTGGGTTGAGGCATCCATCATTTTGCTGGGGAACTGACACACGTCCATGATTGAACTGAAAGTTCTAGGAGGCATAGAAGAGGGCTAGCGATCGCAGCCGGACAAACGCACGGCCTGCCGCCGGCGTCGTGGGGCGACGGCGAAGCGCGGGCGCTGCGGCAGCAGGTGGCCGTGGCGAGGAAGTGGTTGGAGCCTGGAGGACCGGCGCATGGGGTACGACGGCGGCCGATGGTGAGGCGAGACGGGGCGGCGGTAACAGGAGGCGAGGCGTCGGGGATCGAGCGACGAAACGGAGTAACAGCCAGCGCTGTCTGCTGACGTTTTAATAAAATTGAATAAGATTGGATTGATGGGAGGGCTTAAGTGCTTAATTGACCCATCTTTACCGGAAGTCATTGGATTAGA
Organism: Microstegium vimineum; assembly: GCA_022036555.1. NCBI lineage: Eukaryota > Viridiplantae > Streptophyta > Magnoliopsida > Poales > Poaceae > Microstegium > Microstegium vimineum. The sequence goes on from CM039122.1 coordinate 25,373,045, forward strand.
ATCATGTGGCTTTAATTAGAGTTTGCATAGTTTACATAGCTAGTTGGTTTTCATACCATACGCTCTCGTCTTAAAAAAGCATTAATAGGCATGCTGATCTTGACGACAACTCTTTTAATTTTCAGATCAACTTTATTTGAACAAGGCAACTCTTTTAATTTTCAGATCAACTTTATTTGAACAGGACAGAAACCTTCAAATATATAGCATTCGTGAATTTCACTTTTCACATCAAATGACGCTACATACATAAACATTCAGATAATGTGAAAATTAAACATTCTATATATACAATCAATTTGAAATTGCCAGAGCGAAGTGCCCCAATTGGGCTTGAACGAGTCACTGTGATTTGTAAATAGACATGACACAACAAACATCTAGTTACAGAATGCACGAATAGATTAAAAGCCCCAGGCCGAGATTCTTGTCCATCCAATCAAGTTACAATAAATAATAAGTTACAAAAAATAACAGCATCACCATGTACCTGGTTGAAAATGGCTGAGAGAACCCATGTTCATCCTCTAGTTCTAGGTTCCTTGAGTATATTTATCGGCGGGCATGGACTCAATCTCATTGCTGACGTTCTTGCGTTGGGGAGGAGGCGGCGTCCTGGCTGGAGGCGGCGTCGGTGACGTGCTAGAGGCGGCGTCGGTGACGTGCTGGAGGGAGGAGTGCCGGAGGGAAGGTGTGGTGTGCTGGAGGGAAGGGGTGGCGTGCTGGCGGGAGGCGGCGGCGGCGGCGCCATGGTCCTCAAGGGTTCTGTAGATCTGGATATAATTTGGGGAGGGAGAAGTAACGAAGGGGTAGAAACGGGGGCGGTTCTTTTGTACGTGTGTAGGCAAAATTTAGGCGCGCGGGGCGGGCTAGGAAAAATTTCCAATGGAGGGAAATTTTTAGAGCTCATGACATCCAAATATTCCAATAAATGACGTCCAAATATTCCTTTAAAAATCAATTATCTTATCTCATGACATAGTTAGTATTTGTCAATGCATTAATTGACTAATATTTTGTTAGTGGCCCAAATAAAAGTTTAAAAAACTTATAATAATACATGTGTGTCATAGTTGTATTTATATATTTGTTTTTGAAAAAAAATACTACTTCCGTTCCAAATTATTGTTTGTTTGACTGTTTGAACCTCAAGTTTGACCACTCGTAAATGTAATGGTTCTCTACTAAATATTTTGTTAGTGGTTCAAATAAAAGTTTGAAAAACTTAAGGGTTGTTTGGATCCTTTCATTTGGTGGAATTGAAATCTATATAGTTAATTAGGCTATTTGCCTTGGAATTTGAGATTCCACCACTTTTCAAAGTTAATTATAAGCCTATCTCAAATTCATAGTGTGAAAGATGGAAATGATTTCTATGAATCATCATGCTAGGTTTCTATTTTGCAATATATAACATACTTTTCAACTCGCTCCCATATGGTAGAAATACAACACATAAGTAACTCTCTCGTATAGTCGACACTAATATACACATATAACCCATAAACAACCATATTATCTTAACTAATACATGTCTAAATTATGATTATTAAAGTGAATTCAATTTCAAGGATCCAAACGGGGCCTTATTGTTATAGGTTAATGTTTTAGGTTGTTGGTTCACGAATTGATATCAATCCAACTATGCCTACTATGGGTCTCACTGGTCCAGCTGTTAATTAATGATAGTCTATGGGACAAGATAATCTATGGTCCATAGGTTATCGCCGAAGTGACACTATATCGTGATAAGGATTACACCCCTTCAGTTTGTATAGTCATCATGGTAAAATAGATGCATTATCATTGAACATGGGTTTTTGGAACTACACACCATGACAACTAAGCAACGCTATAGGTGTACTACATGTTGTTGGAGTATTAAAAGTAAAATGTTTAAAAAGTATCAAACAATTCAAACAAAGATGGAAATGTAAATGTGTGTTAAATGAATACAAATTTCTTCGATTAAAAAATCAAAAAAATGCCCTGTGTAGGGTCCGCATAGGGTCAATGGTCCTACCAAGCTCGACCCACAAAGGGGAGCCCAGCAATGCAAGACCGGCCCGAGCAGACCGGACAAAGGAGTTTTGTAGGAAGTCGCATGTAGTACATGAAGTTCGAAACAACACTGGTGGCTTCAGCTTTTAGCTTGTGTTTATCTTCTGCGAGGTGGTACAAAGTTGGTAACAGTTGTGTTGCTTCACCGGATGGCCAACAAAAATATGTTACTGGGCCGGCCCACATTGTTCATCAAAACCCTTGTGGCTCTCCAACCGTGCTCCTCCCGGCCTGTATCCCGTCAGCTCCCCACCTCCCTCACTCCCACGGGCGACCGCGGCGAATCCCTCGATGACCATGGCCGGCAAGCGCGGCCACAGTTCCCGCAGCCAAGCGAGGAACGCACGTGGCCAGTTCGCCCCCTTGCCTGATGTGCTCATTATCTTTGACTCCGTTGGCGACTGGTTGGAGCTCAAACCTCCGTCCGCGGGTGGCGGAAACTACAACAGCAAGGGGAAGGGCGTGATGACCTGCGCGAGGTCCGGGAAAGGGGCAGTCCAAACCTCGTCCATCAAGAAGGTACTCCTTCGATCCCATTCCTTCTCGATTGAAACGCGTTAGGGTTTTTTTGTGTAGCTTTCGATTCCCTCTAGATATTGTGATGGTCAAGTTTAGCTGCACATGTGCTAATCTTCCAGTATATCTGCAATTATATTTGAATTTATCTAGTGCTAGTGCAGATCTCATGTAGGAGATATTTTTCTCTATGCATATCTTTTGAGCTGCTGTTTTTCTATAGTACTGGAGTAATTTTGTTTTGGCTTTCAGCTTTGTATTGTTGGGTACAATATTGCAATGCTTTTGTTTTGGCTGCAACTAAACTAGTAAGTTGGCCTCTATGACTTGGTGCAAGTGAGGCTTTGCTTATGTTTGCTGTCGGAAATTGTTTAAATTGCTTTTTGCATGAATTACAAGTATTTTCTTAATGTATGCTTGGAATATTTGTTGGTTGTTTGATTTCCAGTAATCATGCAACTAAATTGTCACTAAATAAATGTTGTGCAGAGTAACCTTAGAGACAAGTACTTCTTTTAGTTGCCACTGAATTATTCTTTATGTTTCTGCAGGCTGCACATGACACTGATGGTGAAGACGATTCTGCTTCGTATGGCTTCGTTACTGATTCCGATGATGAGGAAGTTACTACGATGCAAGCAAGGATGAGCTGAAATGGATAGTACAACAATGTCAGGACAAAGCATTTAGCACCATATATTACTATGCAAGGAAGTCCAAGCTTAAAACTGACAGCTATGCAGACAGGGCAAAGCTGAGAGTTCATGATGACCTGAGAGTTCATGATGACCTGTGTACGCGCTACCATGGCATCTCTAGTGGAAAAGTGACACCACCAAAGTACAAGCCAAAGAAAGGGTCCTCCAAGAAAAAATGATGTGGTTGATGACGGTGGTCTCCTCTTTTGTGCACACATGTATGCATGCAGTGCTGCTAGTTGTCTGTGATAGCAGTTGGAGGCCTCTTTTCTGCACGCATGCAGTGCTGGTAGTTATCTATGAACATGTAATGTGTTATGTGAACCACTTAGTGGTCGATCTAATGTGAACCAGTAATTCAGTCTTAGTTTGAGTTGCTTGTTAGTTGTGAACAAGTAATGTGTTATTAGGTATGTACAAGTGCCATGATGGTGGGAACCCGTTATGCTGTTAATGTAGAATTGTCATGCTATATATCTGCATCTCATACCTAGTAATGTGTTATGTGTATGTGCAAGTGCCTGTATGAAGCTTGAGATCTCGTTGTCACTTGTTTGGTTATTACAATAACATGTTTAGAGAGATTGGTATGTAATTAATGCACCTAGCACCTCTTCCAGGCAACAAACTTCAACCAAACAACTGCATTAACATATAAAATGGACATCAGTTTGGTAAATTTAACTGAAACTCAACATTACAAGTACAAAGTTCACTATTTTCTCATAGCAATAAGATCAAAGTTTACATAAAAAAACCACTGTCTGAATCTTCCCCAGGTATACTATATGGAGGGATGACTCCATCAGCAATGTAAGTGACATCTGGGTCTTCGTCATCATCTAATAGGTCATCGTGATCCGGTTTAGGCATCGCCGCAGCCGTTTGAATAACATTAGTATCCACAGTAACTCCGTCAAGGCCAGACCTACTCCAACTTGCCACATCTTCATTTTGATCTTCAATATTCATATCTTGTACTCCTACAACATCTAAGTCTATTTATACGGTGTCAGCATCTTCTCCTTCAGGCATGACAAATAAGTTTCTAGGTTGTATCCTAAGAACAATGCACCAATCTAGTTTTTGTATGTTTTTGACATACAACACTTGCTCCACTTGAGTGCTCAAGATGTAAGGTTCACTTGAATACCTAAATCGAGAGATCTTAATATCAATCACCTCATATTCATCCTTTTTATACCCTCTAGATTTGCTCGTACTTGCTGCAGGGACATCAAACCAATCACATTGGAACAACATTACTTCCTTTTGACTAGGAAAGTCAAGGCATATGATTTTCCTTAGCACCCCATACCAGTCCATGCCTCCTGTACTTGCATCACCCTTCACAAACACACCACTATTTTGAGTAGTTAAGGAGTTCTCTATGGATGAAACCCGGAAAAGAAAGCCATTTATGAAACACCTTGTGAACACACGAGCTATTTGGTCTGGACCGCGAGATAGATAATAAATCATGTCATCTATTTCCCGTTGTGCATGCAACTTGTTGATCTGCAATTGACATCATTTTAAAAATAAATTGAGGGAACAAAAAATTACAAGTAGGTTCAGCAAAGTAATCAAATTAAAAATGATAAATAAATTACTTACTTCACGCTCAAACTATGATATATACTCCTGCTTGTGTTTTTTATCAACATGCCACCGAGGGTCGGATTTTTTCAGCTCATCCATATGCAGAATTTCCATATGAATTGAAAAATCAGTTAATTAGTTGCATGCATATTTATATATTATACAGATTACTGACGACAAAAAAATTATAGCTTACTTTATCCATGGAGCCACCTCATCACAATTGGTTAATATGTAATGCCTCATTATCTGCATGTCAATATTAGCCACAACCTCGATAGAACCACCTTTCCTGTTGTAGTCAATGCTCCTAAATATACTTAGTCCAAATGGTGCTTCACTAGCAGCCACGCTTTTATGATGATCTGGACGATTAAGCTTGGTACTAATATTATCAAAAAAAATAAAGAGCAGAATGTGAGGCACTCCTCAGATATATACCTCTTAGCAATTCAACCTTCAGGTTGAGCCTTGTTCCTCACATAGCCTTTAAGTGTACGAAGATATCTCTCTACTGGGTACATCCATCTATAGCACACAGGACCTCCAAGTATAGCTTCCTCAGCAAGATGAACCAGTAAGTGCATCATAATATCAAAAAAAGTTGGTGGAAAAATCATCTCCAGTCGACAAAGGGTCTCCCTAATCGAAGTGCTTAGTTTTTGAAGTTCTGTCAACTCCAATTCCTTTGCACACAGTGAGTTGAAGAAACTACAAAGCTCGATCAGCGGGATCACCACATCTCTAGGCAATATGTAGCGCACCACTAATGGCAACAATTTTTGCAAGATTACATGGAGGTCATGAGTTTTAAGCCCAGAAAGCTTGCAACCATTGACGTCCACGCATCTCCTAATATTTGCGGCATAACCATCAGTAAACTTCACGTCATGTAAAAATTTGCGGCATAACCATCAGTAAACTTTTCTTGTCATCCTCACCTAGATAGTATAGAGCTGGTGGCAGTCTGTACTTACCCTTTTCAAGCACTGGATGTTGATCTGTCCTTATACCCAAATGCTGCATATCAAGTCGAGCCTTGTAACTATCCTTGCATTTGCCTCCTAACTCCATCAATGTTCCTAGTATGCTCTCACATATGTTCTTCTCAATATGCATGACATCCAAATTGTGTCGTACAAGCAATGATTCCCAGTAAGGCAGCTCAAAAAAATACTCTTCTTCCTCCAGTTATGCCACCTAGTTTGTTCATCACGTTGCTTCCTTTTTTTTGTATCCTTTCGAAAGACCACTTGCTGGAAACTCTCATACTGCTGCTTCACCTGCTCGCCACTCAGTGACACTGGAGCCTCCCTGGTTTCAACCTTGTTATTGAAGCTCATCTTGTTTCTTCGCCACTTGTGCTTTTTTGGCAAAAATCGACGATGTCCCATGTAGCAATGCTTTGAACCATACTTTAACCACAGGTAGTCAGTGTCCTTGTTACAATAAAGACAAGCAAACTTACCTTTCGTGCTCCAACCAGATAGCATCGCATATGCAGGGAAATCATTAATTGTTTATAACAACATTGCATGAAGAGTAAAATTCTTCTTCTCCTTCTCATCCCATGTTTGAACTCCATGAACCCACAACTGATGTAGCTCATCTGTCAGAGGTTGCAAATATACATCAATGTTCTATCCAGGAGATTTAGGGTCAGGGATCAACATCGACATCATCCAATAAGGCTGTTTCATACACAACCAAGGAGGCAAGTTATAAGGAATAAGTATCACTGGCGAACAAGTGTAATTAACATTCAACATCCCAAATGGATTAAAGCCATCAGATACAAGTCCTAGCCTAACATTACGTGGATCCGAAGCAAACTTCTTATACCTTTCATTCACGTGCTTCCATGCCAATGAGTCTGCTGAGTGCTGCATTTTTCCATCACGGACCAATTCTTCCTCATGCCACCGCATCAATGATGAGGTTTTCTCTGACATATATAATCTTTGCAATCTTGAAATAAGTGGAAAGTACCTCAGAATTTTGCAAGGAGTGACATTCTTTGCTCCATCTGTTTGGCTATACTCATCACCAATCTCATCAGAATCTGTATTGTTCTTCCACCTACTTTCACCACATGTTGGGCATGTGTCCATATCAGCAAACGGGTCACGAAATAACACACAGTCATTAACACAAGCATGGATCTTAATGTATGTGAGGCTAAGGCCATGAATAAGGTTGTGTGCTTTGTCCATAGTGTCTGGGATACAATGTCCTGAGGGGAACCCATCTGACATTAGCTCAAGTGCTTACCCTCTCGATTTGTTACTCCATCCAGACATTGACTTGAGCTGAAATAACCTGACCATGAAAGATAACTTGGTATGCTTGGACCCTGGTGCCAACTCTTGCTGCACTTCTTTCAACAAAGCAAAGAATTTCTTTGCACTCACATTTGGCTCCTCATCGTCCTTATTACCACCACTGGACTCTCCCCTGATTAATGCAGACAACAGATTCTTGCCACATGATGCATCATCTCCATAGTCCGCATTAAGACCCATATCATCAATCCAATCTTTAACACTTCCTAATTTCTCTTGGACAAAATTCTCATCAAACCCTTTACATAGCAAATCCATTTGAACGTCGATTTTTTTGTACACTACTCCACGACACCTTGAAAATGGACATGGTGCAGTTTCTGATGCATAGCTGCCTTAAAAAAGAGTACCAATAAATTTCTCAAGCCCAGCCTGCCAATCCTCTTTTGACCGAGGCAACAACATCCAACTCGCATCATCATGTGCCATCTGCAACATGTTAATTCCAGGGATCATGATATGGAAATGTAAAGTATAAACGATTGCTACAGGAAAAAACAATAATTAATTAATTAATGAAGATACATGAGATAAGCAAATCATAATAATTGACAATACTTTCATGAAATCAGCAACCATAATTGTGCAATACATATGAAGATACATAATGCATGTATGCATGCGGGCAATGTGATCTTCATATAACTCTACAACAAGTAATTCATATATATATGGCTGGGTCGTCGCTGATACATATGTTTCATCAAGTAATGTCTGTCCACTACCCCAGTGCTGTAGCTTCCGGAGTTCAGCAAGCCATTTGTGGTGGACTGTGACGCGTCCGGGTCGGGCTTCGGGGCGGTTCTGCACTAAGACGATGGCGCCCTTGCATTTTTCAGCAGACCTTTCGTTGCTCATCATGTGAAGCTGGCAGCGCATGAGCGCGAGCTCATTGGCTTGGTACAGGAGGTGCGACACTGGCGTCCATATCTTTGGGGCCGCTCTTTCGTTGTCAGACCATTACGCGCTGAAATTCATGCTGGACTAGCGCCTATCTACCGTGCCGCAACATCAGTGGGTCAGCAAATTAATTGGCTATGATTTCAGTGTGGAGTACCGGCCGAGCTAGTTCAACACGGTCGCCGATGCTCTATCGCGCCGTGGCGATGAAGAAGCTTCACTGCGTGCAATCAGCGCACCATCCTTCGCGCTCTTCGACGGGCTGCGGCGTGAACTGCAGGAAGATCCAGCGTTGCGTGCATTCCGGGATGGAGTCGAGGCCGACCGTGGCACACCGTGGCGCGTCGTGGACGGGCTGGTCCTTCACGGTCGTCAGGTGGCTGTTCCGGCAACGTCCGCCTTCTTGCCTGTAGTGTTGCAGCTAGCGCAAGCTGGTCATGGAGGCATTCAGAAAACGTTGCAGCGCCTTCGGAGTGACTTCTTTATTGATCATGGCCGTCAGCTTGTCCAAGAGTATGTCAGCGCCTGCTACGTTTGTCAACGCAACAAGACTGAAGCTTTGCACCCGGCGGGCCTCCTATAGAGCCTCTCGCAGTTCCATCAAAGGTCTGGGCGGACATCTCCCTCGACTTCATCGAAGGCCTGCCCTGGGTCAATAGCAAGGGGCATGTTCGTTTGGCAAGATTATGCACTATTCTGGCAGGATTATGCACTGCTGTCTGATTTCTTGTGAGAAAAAAACACTATTCTGGCTGGATTTAAGCCGGCTGAAAAGCCAAGCGAACAGGCTGAAGAGTGTCATCCTCACGGTGGTCGATCGTTTTTCGAAGTATGCTCATTTCATTCCACTCAACCACCCATACACAACATCCAAGGTGGCCAAGGCTTTCTTCGACGCCATCGTCCGACTTCATGGCATTCCGATGTCCATCGCCAGTGACCGTGATTCGGTGTTCACGGATCATATTTGGCGGGATTTGTTCAAGATGGCGGGCGTGCAGCTCCGGATGAGCACGGCGTTTCATCCGCAAACCAACGAGCAGTCGGAGATTGTTAACAAAATTATTGCGATGTATCTCAGGTGTCTTACGAGTGATCGCCCGCGCAAATGGTTGGACTGGCTACGTTGGGTGGAATATTGCTACATTACCTCATACCATATGGCACTGCGCACTATGCCGTTCGAGGTCGTTTATGGCCGGCCACCTCTAGCACTACTTCCATACACGGCAGGAACAATGTCTACTGAGACCGTGGACACTCTCCTCCGTGACTGTGACACATTCCTTGCGGAGGTTAGGGACCGATTGCTGCAAGCTCAAGCTTATGCCAAGAAATACTATGACGCCAAGCATCGCCAGCTCGAGTTTGCCATTGGCGATTGGGTGCTGCTCCGTCTGCTTCACCGCCTCGCACAGTCCCTGGTACCAGGCTTCCGCGGTAAGCTCAGTCCCTGGTAGGCCGGACCTTTCCAGGTCATTGAGCGGATTGGGCCTGTGGCGTACCGTCTGCGTCTTCTTGAAAGTGCCCGGATACATGACATGTTCCATGTGGGCGTGCTGAAACCATTCCGGGGACCCGCGCCAGATGCACCTCCGGCGCTGCCTCCACTGCACAATGGGTGTCTGCTACATCAGCCTACGCAAGCACGGCGCGCCCAACTTCGGCGGGGCGTCTGGCATGTCTTGGTCACATGGACTGACTTGCCGGAGGCTGAAGCCACCTGGGAGATCGTCGACAACTTCAAGGCTCGTTTCCCCGACTTTCAGCTCGAGGACGAGCTGTTTGTCGAGAGGGGGGGGGGGAGATGTTATGGTGGGCAATGTGCATTAGCGGCGTGGGAGCAAAAATAGCTAAGTCAGTTGGCCTAAGTCAGTTTAGTCAGCCAGAATAATTAGCAGATTTATTCCTTGAGTTTAGCAAAGAAGTTGTTAGGCTTTGGTATAAGTACAGAACAATTCAGTTAATAGAGATTAGCCTGGGATTGGAGTTATCTCCCCTTGGGGCCCAGCGATACTCTCGTATTCTATTGCTCCTACTCCCATCTACTCGTGAAGGCGCCGAGCACGGCGTCGCCAAGACCCCGACGCGGCGTGTTCAAGCCGCGGCCTCCCAGCAGCCGCCGCTACGCCCTTCCATCACTGGGGTCTAACAGTTATAGAACAAAAAATAGTAAGGAACAAAAATCGATGAGCTGTTGCCAAGAAAAGAACAAATGGAAAGGTACTCAGGCAACTAAAAACATCCAGTATTTTAGAAAAAAAATGGCAGCCCAACAGAAAACACCTTGAAGCAATACTGCAAGTAAATTGTCAAGGAGCTATAATAGAAAGTTGATACATTGAGGAAACATCAAGCTGTCCAACACATCACAGCCTTATAGCAGATTGTTGATAGTCAAACAACTCAATTCCAGAATTCCAATGAAATTATGCACCAAAAGGCTACACAGTACTTAGTGCAATACCAAATTATGGAAGAGGCAATAGAGGATATTATATTATGTAGGAAACCACTTATGCAGGGGAAAAGTACAAGATTACTCTACTCTTGATATATATATATATATACTTTTAAAATGTCAAGAGACATGAAGCAATGCATAAGTCAATATGATAGATAAACCACATTTGAAACATTGAGTTTATGGTAAGATATTAGGCAGAGAAATTTCATATTCATAGGGTAAGAAATAGAATCAACAAACCCCTTCTAGTTTTATCGAGATCTATCATCCTACTTTGGTAATAGACCAATCTAAAATACTGATATCACCTCTCATACGACTACATTTTCTTAGCATACATTGATATGATAGATAAAGCACATTTGAAACATTGAGTTTATGGTAAGATATTAGGCAGAGAAATTTCATTTTTATAGGGTAAGAAATAGAATCAACAAACCCCTTACTTCTAGTTCTATCGAGATCTATCATCCTACGTTTTGTTAGCATACTTTGATACACGATTAATCTGCCGATCAACTTCTTCTAGCTTCCAAAGATTAATAGAACAAAAAAGCTGTAATTTTTAGAAATAGGAGTGGCATAAGACAAATAATCTCATCTCAGTTATGCTAACATGTATCAGACAGAATTGCAGTTTATCATACCAGTTATGTTAACATGCATCTGAATTTTGTTTAGCTACTCCAAGGCTCATTGTTAATATATATGCTAAACTTTAATAATAATTTTCAAAAAGAAAATACAGTTACATAAGCAATCATACTCTACGTCGCCTTACTTTAAATATCATTTAAGTAGTAACAACCACAGAATTCATTTTAAAAAGATCAAATGAGAAACAGATTTTTGCAAAACACCATCAAGCATATGAGACAACTCTGAAAATGCAGGGTAGCTTCATCTGAACTATATCATCCATCAGGCCATTCAAATAAAAGAGCTTTCAGGAAGTGTTACCACATTTGCTATCATAATTTTTTTTATGCACCAGATTTTGTGGATTTTAGCGGATCAGCCTAGGGTTCAAATATTGGAGGGAAAAGGAAAGCCTATTTATCTCTTTTGCAAAGAGAGAAGTAGCTTATTACCTGAACAACATCTTGGTGGTAGGATCCCCATTTCTAACTTGAAAACATTCAGTATATTACTGTCCATCTTAATTACCCAAAGATCTCCAGCACCAAACTACACAGATCAATTAACATTTTGGAACCAATTGAGAGACAAGATCTAGAGACAAATCACGCTCAAAGCATACAGAAAGGATCAACAAACACCTGCTTGGTGTAATTGTCGCTGATTAGCAGAAATCCTCTACAACCACCAATGGAACTCGATGTCTTAACCTATTCAGAGGAATGTGGGAGCCAAATTAACGGATTTGGTGGTTACAATGTGATGAGCATGGCAGAGCTTGGTCTGTGCCTCTGATGAGTGGAGGTAGGAGCTATCAGTGATTCCCACTTAGGCATGGGGGCCTTCTCTCATATTAGCCAAAAGATGTCGAACAGATTGGACCCTTGGAGAGGGAAGCACCTCACCTCTGGGGGGGGGGGGGGAACAGATTTTATGCAATTCCTGCTTGAGCAGTATGCCCATTTACTGCATGGGCTTCTATTGGTTGACAGATGAGATGCATAGGAAAATGGATATTATTAGGGCAAATTTCTTGTGGCAAGGAGCTGACAGAAGCTTTAAATACCATATGGCCAAGTGGGAAATGATAAGTAGACCAAAAGACCAAGGGAGTCTGGGCATCATTAACACCAGAATTATGAATAACTGTTTGCTGGTCAAATGGATTTGGAAAATTTTCCAGGAGCCAGATGACTTATGGTTTAAGTTGATCAAAGCTAAATATATGGATGATGGCAACTTTTTCTCGGCTATCAACAGAGGAAGCTCTCAATTCTAGAAAGGACTCCACAAAGTGAAGCATTTGTTCAAATGGGGGGATATGTTCAAAGTGAAGAATGGTTTAAAGTGCAGATTCTGGCATGATTACTGGCTTTTGGATGTTCCCCTGATGATTGCTTATGACGATCTTTTCAAGTTGGTAAGACATCCTGACAGTACTGTAGCCGAGAATTGTGCAGAAAATGACTGGCAGGTCGAGTTTAAAAGATCCTTATCCTCAAATGATTTTAGTTGGACGGAGCTCAAGGGAAAACTAGATAACTTTACCTTTGACCATGAAAGCCATGATAGGGTAAGTTGGGCACTAGAGAAGAAGGGGTTGTTCACCACAAAATCTCTTTATAAGTTCTTACATGAGGGAGGGGGCACTAACAGGGTTGCCGGATATCTGTGGAAATGCAAAATCCCTCTGAAAATCAAATTCTTTCTTTGGCAATTGTTCAGTAACAAACTACAATGTGCCCAGAGCTTAAAGAAGAGAGGTTGGAAAGGGTGTGAGAAATGTTGCATTTGTGGCGTGATTGAATCTGTTAATCACATCTTTTTTGATTTGCTGGATTGCTAAATCTATTTGGAAGCTCATCAAGGAAATCTTTAGCTGGGACGGATACCCGAAATCGGTGAAGAGTTTAACTGAGTCATGGTTACAGGGCAAGGGGCCCTTGTCCACTAGATTAACTCTTTTCATATTTGCAGGTTTTGCCTGGGCAATTTGGAAAAGTAGGAATAAGATGGCAATTGAACACAAGTACCCAAATTCTCCTTCTGACATCATATATGTTGCTCTATCATCAATGCAGAAGTGGAGTGCTTTGCTCAAGGATGATGATCGTCAACAAGTTCTGCAAGTGAAGGACGACGTGCTAAGCTGGATGAAAAGCTTCAAGCCCTTGATGTTGCCGTCTACCGACATTTACGAAGTCTAGATCATGTGTTAGGAGTGTTTGCTTGTCTGCTACTTTGCTAAACTGGTGTCCCCAGTATTGTACCGACTACCTGCTTTCTTAAAAGCTGAAGAAATTATCGTTAAAAAAAAGTGGAGGTAGGAGCTGATGTAGAACGAGAAGGGCATGCAGAGCCACAGGTCCTCCTCGTCATCAACAGGACCGAAGTAAGGAATGGCTTGGCTGCTGCAAGAGAGCAGTCACAGTTGGTCTTATATTGTAAAAGGAACTAAAATGAGATTATTTAAAAATAAGCTACCTAGGCTGACACAATCTTCTATTTTTTCAAATAATTTTACTAATTTCAATTAATAGGAAAGTCAAAACAACCAATAGATGTGGGGCATTAGCATAATGCATCATATATGAAAACATGTCATTTCAGACATGAACATTAAACATGTATCCATTACTTGATTCTAACTGTAAAGGAATTGCATTGCAGTCAAATAAGCAGTGGTGATAGATACTTTTGCATACAGGCATTTCAGAAGTAACATCACCAAAAAATCAAAGTTCCAAAAAGCGTTAAGCGCGAGGGGTGACTCGCCGCTTAGCGCTTAAGCGGGCTTAAGCGTTCTAAGCGTTGCTTAAGCATATACTGTAGAAAATCAGATTCATGTATAGTCTATAAACTGGAGAAATATAAATATAAATAAAAACATACCTCATTTGCAAGGTTACAAAAAAGAAATGGAAAATAAAAAGGAAAAGGTATAGTATGGGTTTTTATTCAGTGGCCCATCTAGAAGCCCATCTCACTAACCGACCCATAGGGCAAGCAGAGCAGGGGCGCAGGCCAGAGCACTACGACGTTCACCGCTCCCCACCCCTACCCACGGACTCAGGCGCTTGGCGGCGCCGATGCTGGCGCTCGACGCCGCGGAAGCTCCCGCTCTCAGTCGCTCCCTCTCCTAGCTCCCAGCTCCCAGCTCCCTGGTCCCCCTCTCAGATCCGCGCGTGGCCGGTCGGCAAGCAACCAGCAGTCGCGGCCCACGGAAGGCGGGCGGTCGCCGATCGGCACAGGTGCGCGACGCCGTGGAGGCTCCCCGCTCCCCTTCTCAGGTCCCCGCGCCGCTTAGGGAGCGCTTATGCGGTGACCGTCCGCTCAGCGCTTTAGCGCGCTTAAGCGAGGGCTTAATAACGCTTTTTGGAACTTCGGCAAAAATACACCTTAACGTTAGCATTATCTTTTTACTATATACAGTACATATACATTGAAACTCCGGCTCCTGTAAACAAAAAAATTACATTGCTAGTTTCTGGTACAGCTAAAGAGTTCATGTTATTTTAAAAAGGTGGGATGCAGTTCATTGGAAAAACTCTCTGAAATACAAACAACAGAGATCAAATAAATCTAATGGAATGGGCCAATTAACTCCCGAAGTAAATCATGACCTCAGATATAGGTAAACCTCTGTATCATGGTAAGATCAGAGAGACATGAACAATACACACATACAGGTATCAAAGGCTCGCTCTTGCATACACACATGCATGGATCAATGAGATGTGATGCCTGCATACATGTTTTTTTTCTTGAACTAGGCGCACCCCTGGATTGCAGGATTCAACTGTATCAGCTCAAGATAATTTTAGATGAGTAAGCTTACAAACATGTTCTCGGCTCTGTATCTCGATGCTGAAAATAATGATGAAGATGACCAAGCTGAAGTACCAAAGGCGTCTTCCAGCACAGATGAAACTGATGCAAGCAAACCTGGTTGGTGCTCCTACAGCCCTCCCATCTTGAATGGAATTTGTGGATTACATGATATTAAGTCTCCTTTATTTGTTCTCCATGTGGAATTGAGTTCATGTTTATCCCTGCAAGTTTAAGTGGCTACACCCGATTTGGTAGTTTAGATGAGTATACAAGGACAATTAAATTGGCGATAAAATAGTACCCACCAGATGTTTGTCAATGGCATGATGATTGTTTACTCTAATGTTTTGGTAATATGCAGCAATTTGCCAAGGTTCTTGAGCCCTTCTTGTCTTTCGCCTGTTTTTTTTATCTAAACAGAAAGGACTGGCCACTAGCAGGTCTGTACGCAGGAATTTAGGGGCCCACTGCTAAAAGCAAATTGGGCCCTGCATTTGAGGAATGCTGATACCAAATTTTTTGTGCTACCATTATTTGCAAACCTGTTTTTACCTAATGTTTTCAATTAGATTGTTGTAGTAACGGAGAAGCCATTAATATATTTCTTGTAGAGGAACCTCATTTTCTACTATTGAATGCATGTACTATGTGTTATTGTTTATGACCACATGCTAATTTTAGTTGTTCCAAAGTTTCAATTTTTCTCAGAAGCCATTGATTTTGGAAATTTCATTCCCTTACCAGATAAAAATGAGCAGAATGACACAACTGCAGTAAACTATGAGGAGGCCGCACTTGTATCATCATCTGGTGATTACAGGATGCCTTTGGTATGGATAGACATGGAAATGACCGGTGAGTCTTTTCTAAACTTCTACATTTTTAAATCTGAAAATAATCAGAGTTCAGTTTCACTGATGCATTATCATTTACTTGTTTGTTCAGTTTTCATAATATAATTTTAAATTACATCATGAGTCATGTGTATAATGTTTGAATTTTGAAGACATTATTTATGTTCTGGAATAACTTTTAACCGCTCATGAGCCAACTAAAAATTAGCTATTTTGCCATCTTTTTTATCCAGCCAGCCTTTAATGTTTAATGTAAGCATGCACTTCCTCGACTTTGTAGGTTTGGATATTACAAAAGATCGGATTTTGGAGATTGCTTGTATCATAACGGATGGTAAACTTACAAAACAAATTGAGGTTGTCGTTGAAATGAAGTACTTTTGTTGGTTTGTTCTATATAGCTTTTATAAAATGTGATGTTGTTGCTCAATCACTTCAACTTTTCCTACAAAACATCCTGATCACATTCTTTGGGGTACTGATATTTTTGTTTGATTATTAAATAGAAAGATAATGGCATGTTACTCTCTCTGCCCCTAATTAGCTCTGTTTGTTAAAACTATGTTGTCGTGGCGTGTATATAATGGGAGAGAAAGTCCATCCCTCAATCACGGGACAATCCTCCTGAAATCCATTACATAACTTTCTTTGTAAGTGGCCTTAGAGAGGATATTAAACAGTTGGTTCTGGCCAAACATCCAACTGATCTCCTGGATGCTTTTGAGCAAGTATATTCATTCAAAATTTAGGGAGCAGTGATTTCAACTAGAAATATACATGGTTTTGACCCCAGCTTTCACACCAAATTATGGTATAGGTTTCATTTTGGTTAGTTCCATCATCACTTTCGTGATAAATATGGCCAAGTTCGAATGCTAGGTGACTGCTAACTAGATTATGTTTTTTGACACATTATCCCATTGTTAACTGGCGATAACCCATGTGGGATATGATACTTCAAATGCTTTAATACAGTGTCCATGCCAATGCTCCCTTAGTGTGATATCATTAAGCAAAGAAAGTGTTCATTATCACTAGTCATATCAATGCCTCATACATGTTGTCAGCACCATGTATAAATTGAATTATTTAACATGGTTGGCTTGCTATTTGCAGGGTCCTGACTTGATTATAAGCCAGAGCAAAGATTGTTTAGATAATATGGGTGAATGGTGCAAAACTCATCATGCAGCTAGTGGTAAATACTACTCTTTTCTAAAAAATGACATTTTCTGTTTTATTTTTATGTCTGAACATAATTCCAAGAGCCCTGATTTCTAATTTAGGTTTGACAGAAAGAGTGCTGCAGAGTGAACATTCTGAGCTTGATGCAGAGGCAAAAGTATGTTTTTTTATTTGTGGTGAACATGTTTTCCTCCTTGGAAATTTGTTTGTAGACATAACTGAAGTTACAGCACTCAAGTATCATGCCACAGATATTTTTAAGAATGTCTCCACTATTTTCATAGGACTATTTGTTTTTTCTGTTTTGCTTTCTGTAGTAAGTTAGTAACCCATCCACAATACTGTAGTAATCAAGTTTAATTTGGCACCTTTGTTTGAAACTCTTAGAGGAGTCAATGGCCTATTGGGCCTTAGCCCAGTAGGGTTAATTAGTCGCTTGCTTAGGGGCCAAGTCAGACCTCTCTATATAATGAGAGATGTATCAATCTAATCCAGCAAGAGATTAGAAGGAAATCCCTTCTCTCTTGCCGGCCGTGGGCAAAGCCCCGCGGCCGGCCTTCCTAGCGCTCCTAGCCCTAGCCGCTGCCTTGCTGTGAACAGTACCCGCGGGCACTGTAGCGTGGCAGCCACCGCCGCTCCCTTAATTCATCTCCTCTCAACCCTAACGCTGCTCATAACAGCTTGATATCCAGAGTTCCAGGCACGATGAACTCCGCACCGGCCAGCACTGTCGCTTCGCCGCCACTGCCGTCCATGCCGTTGTCCACGGCGTCTTCCGAGCTCTCATGACGTGTCCACGTCGTCTGGGGGCGCACTCACTCTCGAGTCCTTGGCCAGCGTGGTCGCGCGGATGGGCCGCAACATGGATCTGCTCAGCACCAACATGGCCGCCATGCAGGCATCCTTGGCCGGCCTGATCCCACCGCCTCCCCTACCCCAACACCATGTGCCGTGCCACCACCGCTGCCCTCCGTGGCGCTGTCAATGCATCCGACGATCTTCCCCTACAGCATGCCGCAGCACAGCAGGACGGGGGTGCCTCTCCATCAGCTGCAGTGGCCGAAATATCCGTCCCTCATCACCTCGTGGGCGTTGGGGTCAGCAATCGCGCCGATCTACTCTACAGCAACATCGCCCACGCCATCCACCGCGGTAAACTCGTCTGCTTCATGTCGATCCTTCATAGGGCATGGGCAGCGCACCATCTTCAAGCAGCGGCGCCGTGTCATCCCTGCAAATCAGCTGGCTAGCTACAGCAGCAACCTTGCTGCTGATCGAGAAGAGGAAGGAGATTGCGCGAGAGACTGCCCACCAGGTGTCGGCGGCAATGCAGCTGCAGGCTGCTGCTCGTGGCCTCCTAGCGCGTCGGCGGGTGCAGGAGATGCACGATCTGCAGGTCATTCTGCCCTGCACCCCTTCACCGCTCCTCCAAGTTGCACTTCGCTGCGTGGAGGACCTCGATCTCGTCCGCTGCGTTCCGTGGGCGGCGAACTCAAAATCAGCAACCATCCGACGGGGAGAAGGCATAGGGTCACCGGCGGGAGCACACCGCGCAGGGCTGTCGCATTCCACTACCGGGCACAGCGAGGGCGCCTCCGCTGGTCACTGCGACCAATTCTGGGTGGCCATACACGTGCGTCCCTTTCATCCAGATGGTCTTCATGGGATCCAGGTGGCCACACACGTGTAGGTCCAGCATGCGGAGGGTGTCCACTTTTAATGCTGAGTCAAATTCAGGTTGAGAATAATAAAATAAGCCGATATGTAAAAGGCTTGTTTTCAGGTTTTAGTTTTGGGTCTACCAAAGTCATCGTTAGGTTGCAGCTCGAGGACGAGCTGCATGTCCAGGTGGGGTGTAGTGTTAGAGGAGTCAATGGCCTATTGAGCCTTAACCCAGTAGGGTTAATTAGTCGCTTGCTTAGGAGCCAAGTCAGACCTCTCTATATAATGAGAGGAGATGTATCAATCTAATCAATCAAGAGATTAGAAGGAAATCCCTTCTCTCTTGCCGGCAGTAGGACCGCTAGGAAGGCCGGCCGCAGGGCTTTGCCCACGGCCAGCAAGAGAGAAGGGATTTCCTTCTAATCTCTTGCTTGATTAGATTGATACATCTCCTCTCATTATATAGAGAGGTCTGACTTGGCCCCTAAGCAAGCGACTAATTAACCCTACTGGGCTAAGGCCCAATAGGCCATTGACTCCTCTAACAGAAACATGTCATTTGAATGTTCTGAAAGGTTTCAGACATGTCACACATTTTACAGTGACTATGTTCAGTGGTTAACTCAATTCACAACCTTACTGTCTAAGAATCTTTTAACTGTTCACCTGAATCACTATAGTTCTTGAATTTGGTTGTGAAGTATGATTTTCAAAACCTCGATTCAGTCGTATGGCTTCGCAGCTTCACCATCTGGATAAGGGGTTTGATTCTACAATTCCAGTCAGTGAAATCTATATTTCTATGATATTCATATTTAAGATTCTCTATGATAGCGATCTTATGAAAACCACCCATGCAATTTAGCATCGTGATTTTGAGGACCTTAGTGTTACGTGCCAATATCATTGCATGCCTACTCAAATAAACAGCTTTAGGTACTGACTAGGCACCACCCTCCTTGGTAGCACCTAATTGCCTTTGAGCTCACCTATATATTTAGAACTCTAAATCAGGAACTGCCCACATAGTGATGGAAACATGGTAAGATATTTACCCTGAAATTTGCTTAAAAAATTATTTTTCAGTTTGAAGTGAAGAAATTGATTGGAGGCTAATTTGAATTTTGAAAAAACACTATAATAAATGCACATGGAAGGACTAGTTTCTAGAATAGCAGTGTAATATGATCAAACTGTATAGTGCACGAAGCTCATCGAAAGTCTTTCTTGTAGCTTATTGCATTTTAGTGCAACAATTACATGAGACCTTTAATTTATTTTTTTTCTCTCCATTTGTATGTAATTAACTATCTACCACATTGAAGATAGTGGATCTAAAAAATCCTCTTGCTGGAATTGTCATAACCAATGTATTCCTTTTGTTTTCCTAACAGAGAATCTTCTATTGGCCTGTTGGCAGGTTTTAAACTTCGTTAGGAAGCACATAAATTCAGGCACTCCATTATTAGCTGGGAATTCTGTTTATGTGGATTTACTATTTCTGAAGGTTAGTACGAATAATTGGTAAACTTCTTTTATTTTTACTCAGTACTTTTTTAAGTTTAGTGTACCGCCAAGAACTGTAGAAGTATTGCATTTGACTACCAAAACATCTGAGTTCATTTCCTCTTCTTTGAAAACCTAGATACTTTGCCTGATGCTTTACTTTGTAAATTTTGCTGATATGGAGATGGTTTTTTGCCACTAATCATGAGAGAGAATATGTCTCGGGAATAATAGATTAATTATGGAGAGTACCAAAGTGTACAATATATAGGCAAGGATCGTCTAGGGTTTATAGAAACACCCAACGGACGGAGATCCTTGCCTAATCCATCATCAAAGGTCTAATACCCCTAGGGGGGGTGCACCCAGCCTAAGGCTGGGACATCACAGCCCATACAGCTAGGCTAATACTCATCTAAGGCCCATAACACAAGCTGTCTAACACGCCCCCGCAGTCTGATCGTCGCCACTGCGCACGTTCAGGCTGGACCTGAACTCCGTGAAGATCGAAGATGGAAGGCCTTTGGTGAAAATGTCCGCGTACTGTGAAGAGGTAGGCACGTGCAGAACACGGACATCCCCAGCAGCAACCTTCTCCCGGACGAAGTGGAGGTCAATCTCAATGTGCTTAGTGCGTTGATGCTGAACTGGATTGGAGGACATGTAGATGGCGCTGATGTTGTCACACACCGACGTCGCGCGCCGAAGCGGTGCATGGAGCTCGAGCAGAAGCTAGCGCAGCCAAGAAGCCTCTGCAACACCATTGGCTACTGCGCGGTACTCAGCTTCAGCACTGGATCTGGAGACTGTACTTTGACACTTGGAGGACTAGAAAACCAAATTGTCACCAAGGAAGACAGCATAGCCCGAGGTGGACTTGCGGGTGTCCGGACAACCAGCCCAATCGGCTTAAGTGTAGACAATGAGATCAGTGCAAGGAGATGATCGCAGCAGTAGACCCAAATGCAAAGTACCTCGAATGTAGCGAAGAATGCGCTTGAGAGCTGCCAAGTGTGGTTCCCGAGGATCGTGCATGTGAAGGCACACTTGCTGGACAGCATATGCAATGTCAGGCCTTGTAAAGGTCAGATATTGGAGAGCACCAGCAAGACTCCGAAAATCTGTAGCATCGGTCACTGGGGAGCCATCAGCAGCAGCAACCTTAGGATTAGTGTCGACAGGAGTTGAACACGGCTTGCACTCAGCCATCCCAGCACGCTGTAAGATGTCCATCATGTACTGCCTTTGTGAGAGGAAGAGATTGCCACCACAGCGCTGAACTTGCATACCTTGGAAGTAGTGCAGGTGACCAAGATCCTTCATAGCAAACTCCTGCTGAAGGGTCGATATGATCCGCCGGAGAAGAGGCTGTGAGGACGATGTCATCCACATACAGTAGGAGATAGGCAATATCTGAGCCGCGCTTGTAGACGAAGAGTGAGGTGTCTGACTTAGCTTCGACAAATTCGAGAGACAGTAAGAATGTAGCAAACCGACTGTACCATGCACGAGGAGCTTGTTTCTGCCCATACAGAGACTTGTTGAGCCGACAAACCAAGTCTGGATGGGTGGGATCCTCGAAGCCAGACGGCTGAGCAGAGTATACTGTTTTTGACAAGGTGCCATGTAAGAAAGCATTCTTCACATCCATCTGATGTATTGGCCATCGGTGAGAGAGGGCCAGAGAGAGTACCGTCCTGACTGTAGCTGGCTTGACGACAGGACTGAAAGTCTCAGTGAAGTCGACCCCGGGCCGCTGGGTGAATCCACGAAGGACCCAGCGGGCCTGGTACCTCTCAAGTGACCCGTCGGCGTTGAACTTGTGCTTGAATATCCACTTCCCAGTAACCACATTGGCCCGAGGAGGGCGAGGAACAAGATCCCATGTGTGATTTTTGAGAAGGGCAGCATGTTCGTCCTCCATAGCTGCCCGCCAATTGGGGTCGACGAGGGCGCTGCGGAACGTCTTGGGCACTGGGGCGAGGGGTGTGGTGTGATACACCGACGGGATCCGGAAGCCGTGCTTCGCGCGCGTGCTCATTGGATGCTGGTTGCTCACTGGTGGGACAGCAACAGCACCCTTAGGCAGCGGCACAGGAGCAGCTGGGGGCGGTACAGCCGGAGCCGGACGCTCCCGGCGAGCGTACACGTGCTGGACTGCGGGCACCGGGTACTGAACTGCTGCTGGGCGTGTCGGGGCAGCAGCAGGGCGCTCCCACCGTCTGTAGACATGCTGAACTGCAGGTGCTGGGAAGGCAGGCAGCGGCGGAAACCCAGGCGGAGGTCCGCGAGGCACAGAGGCCGCACGTGGCTGTGCGGTTGAAGGTGAAGCCGATGGTGCACTGGCCGCACATGGCTGTGCGGGCGACGGGGAAGCTGGTGCCGCACGTGGCAGTGCGGACGATGGCGAAGCCGTTGCTGCACGGGCCGCACGTGGCTGTGCAGGCGAAGGTGGCGAAGGTGCAGGTGAGGGAACAGCTGGGAGCGCGTCAAGTGCTGCGGAACCAGCATGGTCGTCGCTAGTAGTAGCCGAGGCCGCACGTGGCTGTGCGGTGGACGAAGTGCCTGTACCTGCAGGGAGAAACTTATGGGCTGGTCCAATGGGAGCCGGCACATAGTCATCAGTAACATCCAAGAAGTCGAGATCGGCCAAGGATGTGGTGGAGCCACGCTCAGCATAGGGAAAGGCTGACTCGTCGAATACAACGTGACGAGAGATGATGACTCTGTTGGAGGAGAGCTCAAGACAGCGGTATCCCTTATGATGAGCTGAATATCCCACGAAGACACACAGGGTGGATCGAGGGGAGAGTTTGTGCTGGGCTGTGGCAGGCAGGTTGGGATAACATTTGCAACCAAAAACACGTAGGTGATCGTAGGTAGGTGGTGTGCCGAAGAGGGCAAAGTGTGGGGTGGATGAGCTCAGTGTTTTGGTGGGCAAGGTGTTAAGAAGATATGTGGCTGTCTGCAAGCCCTCAACCCAAAAAGAAGGCGGTAGGGCAGCTTGGAACAGTAGGGAGCGCACGACGTTGTTGATGGAACGAATAATGCGCTCAGCCTTACCGTTCTGTGCAGAAGTGTATGGACATGACATACGAAGGCGAACACCGTGAGTGAGGAAGAACGTGCGGGAGCTAGAGTTATCGAACTCGCATCCATTGTCGCACTGTACTGCCTTGATGGTGGTGCCGAACTGAGTAGACACAAAGGTGAAGAAGTGAGCAAGCGTCGAAAAGGTGTCGGATTTCAGTTTCAGGGGAAACGTCCATAAATAATGTGAACAATCATCGAGAATAACCAAGTAATATTTATTGCCTAAGACACTAAGAACAGGTAATGTCCACAGATCACAATGTATAAGATCAAATTTATTGGACGCTCTAGAGTTTGACAACTGAAAAGGTAGACGGACATGACGACCTAACTGACATGCATGACAAATAGTGGTAGAATCATGACGACAAGATGGAAGACTCGACGCTAGCTTGGAGAGGGCCTCGTGTCCAGGATGACCGTGGCGGCGATGCCAGAGTGAAGACTCAGTGGTGGCAGTCAGCGAGTGGGCAGCAGGCTGACGTAGAGGGTACAACGGTCCAGAGCTATTGTACCTGACGATCACGTTCCGAGACTGAAGATCCTTCACAGAACAACCATTCGGGTCAAACTCAACAGAACAATTGTTATCAATAGTGAACTGGCGAACAAAGATTAAATTCTTAATAAGGTGTGGAGAAACCAACACATTATTAAGTTTTAACGAGGGTGAAAGAGCTGTATAACCAGTAGATGTAACGGGAAGTAAGGAACTGTTACCGACAACAATAGATGACGGAGAGGGATACCACGAAGGGGTGGTGTGTGAAAGTGAATTGGAATGTGATGTCATGTGAGAGGTAGCACCTGAGTCGAAGTACCAATCGTTGTTGTGTTGGGGCTGCTGCAGCGTCATGGTGCTGAAAGTTGACGCCAGAGAGGGCTGGTCCCAGCTGGGAAACCCAGGGTAGTAGCCGGGGGGTGCTGCAGTCCAAGGCCCGGCGTTTTCCATTGCCGGGGCAGGGAAGACGGGCTGCTGCTGCTGTGCCAGCAGGGCCTGCTGGGGCACCGGGAGAGGCGCAAGCAGCGGTCGCTGTCCAGATTGTGGTCCAGGCCACATCTGGATGGCCCCAGCCCACGGGCGGTAGGAGGGCCAGGGAGCGCCCCCTGGGCCAGGGGCAGGACTGCCAGGCCTGGGCTGGCTGGCGCTGGAGGGCGCCGACTGGCCACCGGTGCCATCGCGTCGGCCGCCGCGCTTGCCACGTCGGGTCTTGGACGAGGAGGCAGTGCCTCCATAAGCTGTAGAAGAGCCGCCCCCGGAGCCCGCGCTGTGAGCAGCAGGCTGCTGGACGGGGAAGGGGCGCGGCGCAGCTGTGGAGGCGGTGAGGGCAGTTGACTGGGACGTCTCCTGATGATCCAGGGTGAGTTCCTCCAGCAGGAGGTCAGCCTTTGCTTCCAAGAAGGTGGGGAAGGGGCGCCCTCGCCGAAGATGCATGCCGATGGTCTTGAACCGTTCGTTCAGGCCGCGGATGAGGTTGAGGACGAGAGTACGGTCGGTGACGGCCTCTCCAAAGTCGCCAAGCATGTCCGACATGCGCTTCATCTCCTTGCAATAGTCGGTGATGGACTGATCAACTTGGACGTAGTTGCGGAATTTGGCGTCGAGGAGGAGGGCGCGCGTCTCGCGGTTGTTGAAGAACTGGGACTCCACAGCGCACCAGGCGTCGCGGGCGGTGGAGTTCCGTGCAGAGATTGTTTCTGCAAGGTGGTCGCTGATGGTGCAGAGAAGCCATGACTTGACAATGCAGTCCATGCGCTGCCAGTCAGGGAAGGCGGGAGCGGGTAGGTCCTGCAGAACATGGTCCTGCAGGGAGTACTTGCCGACGGTGAGGAGGAACTGATCGCGCCACCTGTTGTAGTTGCCGGAGTTGAGGTCGAGAACGAGGTTGCGGATGTTCTGGACCGCAACAGCTTGTGCGTGGAGGTTGGCGATGGTAGCCGCCTCCTGGAGCAGGAGGGTGTGATGAAGATCGACGGCGTGATCGGAGAAGGCGTCCTCAGCGTCATCCTCAGCGGCATCGTCGGCAGCGGCTGCGCGCTCCTGCTCTGCGCGAGCCAGGGCGTCGCGGGCACGGGCGGCAGCAGCGGCTGCTTCCTGTTCGGCGGCTGCAGCGCGTGCTAGGGCAGCGTCACGCGCAGCCTTCCGCTTGGCTGCGCGCAGCAGCATCAGCGTCGGCGGCGGCCTTGGTCTGGGCGTCCGAGTCCAAGACTGCAGAGGACGCGGCCTTGGCGGCGGCGGCGGCAGCTGTGGGAGAGAGGGGTGGCCGGCGCGGAGGCAGGGGACGAGCGCGTGCTAGGCGCGCGTAGGGGCTGAGGGGGAGTCGGGAAAGAGGCCGGACTCGTGATACCATGAGAGAGAATATGTCTCAGGAATAATAGATTAATTATGGAGAGTACCAAAGTGTACAATATATAGGCAAGGATCGTCTAGGGTTTATAGGAACACCCAACGGACGGAGATCCTTGCCTAATCCATCATCAAAGGTCTAATACCCCTAGGGGGGGTGCACCCAGCCTAAGGCTGAGACGTCACAGCCCATACAGCTAGGCTAATACTCATCTAAGGCCCATAACACACAGCTGTCTAACAAATCAACTTATGGCTCAAATTCACCCAACCCGATTAATCCAGAAATGTAAAATGACCTGTGTTATAAAAGATGAGGTGGTTAAATTACTACTGTCCAAGGATGTGAAAAAAATACTAACTACTACCTTCGGTCATAAATTATCTGTACTTTCTGTTGGAATGTTGTTTGTAGGATTTGATAAAATTATGATACTACAAAATAATTATTTTGAGAACAAAATCATACATCTATATTTTGATTACCATTATTTAAAAAGATATTGATAGTCAAGGTGCTAAGACTTGGAAGCTTGATGAAAAGTGTCATGTAATCTACTTATCATGACTGAAGGGGGGTATGGATCACATTCGCATTATATTTCTCAATAAATAGGATGAGTGTTTCCTACTTTTGTGAAAGCATTTTCCATATGAAATTTGAGAATTCAACCCTTGGTTGCTCACATTTTTGTTTGCTGTTTTCCTGCCAGAAGTACATGCCACAGCTTGCAGCCGTCTTCTCTCATGTAATTGTCGATGTGAGCAGTATAATGGCTTTATGCATACGATGGTACCCCAAAGGTAAATTAAATCTGGTGGCCATGAATCCAAGTACTTTCAGCTTCTGTAGTCAGTACTTAAAATGCCAAGCAGTGGCAACAGTTTATATGTTTTAGCATCATTGTCGTTTCATTCGTAGCTATTTTGGTTTATTACCAAATCAGAATCCGCAGCTTTGCTTCTAATGTGAGGTGTTGAGTAATACTAGCAGAATTCCAGTTTCTGCTAGTATCTAAAATAATCTTACTGGACTTGTGATGAGACTGAACTTGTTCGTTTGCTGTTTAACTCTATACAGAAAGGAAACAAACTCCAAGAAAGCAAAAAAAACACAGGGCAATGGATGATATTAAAGAAAGCATCGCCGAACTGAAGTACTACAAGGACAACATTTTCAAACCATAGAAATCAAAGCGGTAGCTGCATTTGGAATAGCTGAATCAACTAATAGCTAATCAGAACTGGAGAGGGATTTTCAGGTCAAAGCCAATGTTTTGCTTTGGGCTATGCAAGGGTTTACGTTCTGTGCATCCATTAGTATTTGGGTTTATGGCACAATTTTTCCCTTAAAAACATAGGAGAGCTACGCTTCATTATATTAAAAAGAGAATAAAGGGCAAAAGCTCAAACAACACCACACACTCACACTACAACAGTTTCAAAGACTACATTTGCGTTGGTGACAACCACATAAGAGCAACTCCAACGGTTTGACATTTAGGCTTGACATATTTGATTTTGCTAAAAAAACTAAAAAACTACTGGTCAACGGTTTGACATTTGGGCTTGATATTTTTGCCAAAGTTACAAATATGAACCCGTAGTTGGGTATTTTGACGCCTGTGAAAAGAGTGAGGCAAAGTCTCAATCGATCGGTACCCTCGTGCCTTTTTTTTCTTTCCTTTTTTTTCACGGTGGAACATGGGTGGCGGTCTTTTTTTTCTCGTATCTTTTTTTCCTTTTTTTTCACGGTGGAACCGTGGGCGGCGTTTTTTTTTCCTTCTTTTTTTTCACTGCGGAACCTGGGCGGCGGCCTTTTTTTTTCCCCTCGTGCCTTTTTCTTTTCTTCCTTTTTTTTCTTCTTTTTTTTTTACGGCGGAACCTGGGCGGTGGCCTTTTTTTCCAACTACGAGGTGCCGCGAGTCCGGATGGCGCGCGCGGAACAGGAAAATGCCGCAAAAAAATAACGACCGGGTCCACTGGTCTATAATTTTCGTTTTTGCCAAATCATTATGGGGAACTGTTGGAAATTGTATATTTTTTTTCTTTGACATATCTATTTCAGAGTTGACAAATTTCATATTTTACCAAAACAAAATTGTAAAACTATTGGAGTTGCTCTAAGAAGACCACCCACATAAGACGACCACTACTGAGCGAAGACCACCCACATAAGACGACCACTACTGAGCTAGACACTAACTACCGGGGAGGATGGCAGTCAAGAAAGATAGCCCTTGAGAGCTCCTACTGTAGACCACAAGTGGCGTTCCTTGCCGGCTATGATTAGAACACTAGCTAAGTTTATAGCTGCTCCATCAAAAATACACATTGTGATGGTTTTATTTAGAGCATCTTCAAGAGTTTGGCATTTTTCATTTCCCATATCATGGTATTTATCAACTCTCAAAATAATATGAGAAGGAAAGAAAGAGATCATCTCCAATAGTTTGATATTTTTAGTTTGACAAATATCTGATTAGGACCCCATATTTTTTCTGTACGTTTTTAGCGCAAGTTCAAGGTCTGTCTCTCATCTACATGTGGGCCGATCACCTAGCAACAGCAGCCGGCCATCTAGTCATCTAGTACTCAGTGGCCATTCAGGAAACCATCAGCAACACTAGCATCATTCAGGAGAAGCACATGCAGGCATCGGGTTTTTGCTTGGGAATCTCCAACAGGACGGATAGGGCCAGAGCAGCTAGCACGTCGTCATGTCCTAGACTCCTGGTCGCCACTCGCCAGGCCTAGTGGCCACAGCGTGCAGTACGGCGGCGGCGCCTCACCTTGGGCGGACAAGCATAGTAGGAGACAAGCACAGCAGGCGGACACAGCAGACCATACAGGGAAGAGGGGCCAGAGCGGATGTGTAGGAGGATCCGCGCGTGCAAATATGCGCACAAACCAGCCCTTTTTGCCAAATTGCTAAAAGATGGTAAGCCATATGAGATACTGTTGTTTTTTTCTTATTTTGCAAAAATAAATAAAAATAAAGATAGAGAAGAGAGATGTCAAACTGTTGGAGATGCTCTTAGTCCAAGCGGTAAGTATAATGAGGAAACTAACTCCTTGCCTTATCAACCCATAAGCGCTGCTACTGTTAGCTTTCTCCCACCAAACATAGAAGGATTGAACCAAAATTCTCTTTACGAACACACAATGGATAAGATGGTTAATAGTCTCCTCTTCTTGGTTACAAAGAGGACAGTCCTTAGGATGTGGCAACCCATCAGCCATCCAGCGCTTGTGTGGGACTAGCCACGTAAAGAAACGACATGTAAGTAGATTCTTTCCCATGGTTCTTCGTAGTACTATGAAGCCTTCGTGGATGCATCTCTTAGTTGGTGCATCACATCATACATAATACCTATTACTTTGGAGGGATTGAGAAATCATCACACCCAAGTGATGAACTGGTCCATCAAGCATCCCATTAGTTTACGGTTTTAAGAAGTCTATTTTTGACCATTCAACTATTTTCTGAGTTTGTTTTTGACAATGTAATTCAATAGCCAGAAATCTTTTACTATTAAATTATCAACACTGGACAAATTTGATCATCTAGCTGGTTCAAAGGTAGTTTTGTATTTTTTAAAAAATGCTGGTTAATTTTTGAAAAAACATAAATAATTCATTTAAAATCAGAAAAATAAACTAGTACCAAAATATTTCTGAAAGTATAATATACTGGTTGGCGCTCAATTTGAAGATATTTTGATTTATATATTCACATTAGTAGTGGTTTCTTGTTTGAAGTCATGATCATAATTTATTTAATTAATTATTTACACTGGTATTATGTCTAAGTTTGACCTTGAGAATCCATAGTAGGCTATGAATAAACAAAAGATGTAGAAAATGATACCACACATCTGCTATGCTCCACATATGGATCATAGTTGACATTACAGCCAGTATAGAATCACTTGTCCTACAAAAAGAATTTGGTCAATTTAACCAACATATTTGGTACTATGTTTTGAGTACGGATTTTCTTGGTGGATCTCTAGGTTTAATATAGCACAAAACAACAATTTAATAAATTCTTGGGCATGACTATGAGCAAAAAAATACAGGAACAACTGAATAAGTTCCAGATAGCTTAAAATCTAGCCCAAATAGGCACATTGTATTTTAGAATATTTGGGGTCCGAGTTTCATATTTTTCCGATTGAAAATGAATCAGCTATGAATTTTTTGAAAATAAACTAGTTTTATTATTTCTGGAAAATAAAAAACACCTCTAAAACCAACTAGACGGTCAATTTTTCGGTATTAATAATTTCTAGTTTTAGAGTTCGCATTGCTAAAAACAACTGGGACAATAGATGTTGAAAGCATCTAGGCCCCTAGTGTTTCGGTGATTAACGACAATGCAAGATTACTATGACTAACGTGTGTTTTACAGAGACAATAAGAAAGTTAGATCATGATAATGGATGAATGATTGGGCTATCAATGATATTCGTGCCCCGTAATGGAATCATTTCGGATTTCAAAGGTTTGGCGACAGGGTTGAAGCATAGACTAGGTCTAAGTGTCAATTAGAGTTGAGAGACACTTAGAGTAGTTTAGCACCTTTATTGTACCTTTGGTTGTACTATTAAGGGGGTACTATCTAGTAGCTTGACCTAGGAGAGGCTAAGTGATTAGGTGTGGTGCACACTTGTGAAAACTAACACTAGGCAGCTTTAGAAATAATCCTTAAGTCATGTTGAGCAACTTTTATTTTGGAAGTGTGCTGTTTTGACTCTCAGAGAGGCTCCGAGCGCTAGTAGAACCTTGGGTCCGAACCATTGGCTGTGCGTCCGAACCCCTAGGGTTTGCTCTGAGGTGTCAGTGTGTCTGGACGCTATGAACAGTTGGGGGTCTGGTCACGTGTTGGCGTTTGGACCCTATGCAGAGAGTTCCCGAGAGCACAAGTTAGTATGGACGCTGCCCAGAGTGCAGGGTCCGAACACAAGGCAGCGTCCGGACCTTTAACAGAGAGTTACAGAGATGAGTTTTTGATCTGGACGGTGTCCGGAGTGCTGCGTCCGGACACAAAGCAATGTCCGAACGCTTTGCAGAAAGCAAACAGAGAACAAACTTGAGTCCGGACGCTATCCAGAGTCACGCGTCCGGACTGCGTTTAGCATCAAGACAGTGTGCAGATCAGTGCTGAGCACAGTGAATCAGAGGGGTACGGACGCTTGCGTAATGGTCCGGGCCCCACCTTCCAGTAGCGTCCGGAGTGACGTAGTTTCGTGAGAATGGAGCCTAACGACTAGGGGTTGGCTTGGGGGGTATTTATACTCCCCCACCAATCCCTTTGCACTACTCTTGCCCATTCCATCAGGTGAGACAACCTTGTGAGAGTGCAAGGAGTACAAGATCCCTAGTGAGAGAGTGATTTGCTAATCCATGAGCTCATCCTCACTAGTTTCTTAGAGATAGCAAGTGTGCATCCATTCAATCACTAGGCTAGCCTTGGTCAAGTGAGAGTTAGTGCTTGTTACTCTTGGTGATCGACATCACCTAGATGGCTTCACAGAGGTTTACTTGGTGATCATCCGGTGGAGCTCATTGTGGATGACTCAAGCTTGATTGTGATCGGTTGTGGGTGATTCACCGAGCTGGGGTGGTGAAGAAACAACCCGTAGAGAGCACTTAGTCCTTGCACGGACTAAGGGGGAGCAATACCGTGCGCGGTGCTCCAACGAGGACTAGGGGGAGTGTCGACTCCTTGATACCTCGGCAAAATGCCGTCGTGTCAATTCTTCTTCCTCCCTTCTCCTTACTTATTGCAATTACTTTCAAGCATCACTTTCCACATTACTTTTGTGTTGCTTGAGTAGAATTGCATAGGGCTTTACCGCTTTCCTTGCCATGTCTTGCTTGTGTAGCTAGGACACACTTGAAAAGCTATAAGGGGTTAATTGGCTCTTGTTTAGGTTTCAATTCTTACTTAGAAATTTAAAAGAGTCCAATTCACCCCCTCCCTCTTGGGCATCTTGATCCTTTCAATTGGTATCGGAGCCGAGTACTCTTGATTTAAGCTTAACCTCTTAGAGAAAGATGTCCCATGGGGATGGACCGCCGCTCTTCTTTGAAAGAGATGACTTTCCTTATTGGAAAGTGCGTATGGAGGCTTACCTCAAAGCCTTAGACGTTGGTGTGCTCAAAGCCGCCACTGATGGATTTCCTCAATTTGATGGAGAACCATTCGGTGACGAAGTCCACTATAGGAAGTGGAATGCCAAGGCCCGGAACACTCTCTTTAGGGGTATTGGCAAGGATGTGTTCAACCGTGTGCGCACATTCAAGAACGTTCATGAGTTGTGGAAAAACATTTGTGCTCTTCATGAGGGAACAAAGAGTGAGCGTGAGGAGCGCTATCATTTGGTTATGAACAAGATAAATGCTTTTACTATGCTTGCAAATGAAAATGCAAATGAAATGGATTCACGCTTGAATGTTCTTGTAGAAGAATTGAATGGACTTGGCCTAACTCAAATGGAACCCGCTGATGTTGTGAGGAAGATTCTATGTGTGCTTCCAATTGACAAGTATGGTCATATTGTGACGGTTTTGCATCAAAGTGATCTTTCCATATCTACACCAACTCAAATCTTGGGAAAGATCAATGTTCATGAGATGTACATGAACATCAACAACAAGGAAGAATCTTCATCATCCACCAAGAAGAAGGATTTGGCACTCAAATCTAGCCATGAAATGGGCAAGTCAAAAAGGTTGGTTGAAAGCTCAAGTGAAGAAGATGATGACACAAACATTGCTCTAATGGTGAAGAAGCTAATTAAGAGCGGTGTTAAGTTTGATTCAAGAAAGAAGAAGTTCTTCACTAGCAACAAGAGGAAGCCTTTGTCGGAGATGGATTGCTACAATTGTGGTGATCTTGGCCATCTAGCTCACCATTGTACAAAGCCAAAGAAAGATAAGTACAAGAAGAAGTTCAAGAATGGTAAAGAAGAAAAAGATGAGTCAAGTGATGATGAAAAGAAAGTTGAGAAGCCACACAAGAAGAAAGGTGGTTTCAAGAAGAAGAAGAAGTTTCAACACCACAAGAAGCAAGATGGTAAAGCATACATAGTTGGTGATTAGTTGACCGATATTGAGGACTCAAGTGATTCATCCGATGATGATAGTGATGATGAGAGGTTGGCTAAACTTGTCATTGGGACTTCATTGCCTTCTCCACCATCTTCATCTTCTACTACTACATCCTCTACACTCCTATGCCTTATGGCCAAAGGTGACGGG
Source organism: Microstegium vimineum (assembly GCA_022036555.1). Classification (NCBI taxonomy): domain Eukaryota; kingdom Viridiplantae; phylum Streptophyta; class Magnoliopsida; order Poales; family Poaceae; genus Microstegium; species Microstegium vimineum. The sequence continues at coordinate 25,406,017 of CM039122.1, forward strand.
AAGGTACAATCTAAAGTAGAGGAAAGTGATGATAGTGATGATAGCGGTAGTGAAAGTGAAGATGAATACCAAGCTCTTTCTTATGAACTCTTAAAATTGCTTGCTAAATACACTAAAATTGTTAAGAAGGAGCAAGCTAAAAATGAGAAGCTTGAAAAAGAAAATGATGATTTGCTTGCTAAACTTGAAGTAACCTCAAATGCTAGTGATGAGCTCATAAGTGAAAACAAATCCTTAACCTCACATGCTAAGGAGCTCAAATCCTATCTCAAAGAGCTAAATGACAAACATGATAAGCTAGAGAGGACAACACAAGAGCTTAGAGCTAGACATAGCAAGCTTAAGGAAGAGTACACCAAAGTAAAGATGAACTATGATACTCTCCTTATTGCAAATGAATGTCTTGATAATGATTCACATGTTGCTACTAACCCCATTGTCAAGATTGACATAGGCACATCTTGTGATGATTTGATTGTTGAGCCCATTGAGCAAGAGCCTAAGTGCAAAGGCAAGCAAGTGGTTGTGGCGTATCTCTATATGATGACTATGTCAAGATCAAGAATGAGAATGAGAAGCTCAAGCAAGATCTCATCAATAGTGATTGAAACACAAGATGAAGACTACAATGTGTCCCTTGAAATTGATATGCTTGTTGACGCTACAAAACACCTACTTTTATACCATCAAAACAACATCAACAAGCTCGGTTTGGAAGGAAGGATAACAAATGATGAACATAATCTTATCAAATAACTAGTTCCACATGTCCCTTGAGTATATTCATGCAGGTAATGAAAAATGTGGACATTGGGAGCCCGTGGGACCCACTTAGGGGGTCAGTCAACTCCACAAGGGCACACTAGGGGTTCCCATGCACCCATGATCCAAGTGACACCTCCTGAGTGAAGATCCACACTTGGATCCACTCTGTGCTTTCTCTGAATGGCTCAAGATCAAAGCACATGGATCCATGGGCCCACTGCGAACACATGGTGGATAAGTACCCATGGTGGTGATTGCTCAACACTTGAGCATTTCAGTTTGAGTGGCTTGAACTAACCTATTGCGAAAGCAAGTGTGTGCATGTCTATCGGCTTGTGGTGTGCAGGTACTAAGCCCGGAGACAGTGGTCAATGGCGTGGAGAAGGTCGAGTAGAGGCTTGCTGTGCCGATGGACTGAGAGCGGTGAAGGACGGAAGCGGGGCTCGGACTGAGGGACCATAGGAGCCGGCGGACTAGCTGTGGTGGCTAGTACATGGCACCGGCGAGTGCGAGAAGACATGGAGGTAGACCGAGTCGACCGAGTCAAGACGGCGGACGAGCGGGTCGAGCGGAGGCTCATGGGACTCGGTGTCCGACCGGGCGAGGATAAGGTGGCTCGAGTCGAGCGGTTTGGTGGTTTGGGCCTCAAAACCATCGGTGGACGGTTTCCGAGTTTGGGCCTCAAAACTCGGGGTTCGGTAGTTGAGACCAAAGCTACCGGTGGAGGGTTTCGCGGGTTTGGGCCTCAAAACATGGGCAAAGTTTCCGAGGAAGCGGGGATGGCATGTGGTGGAATCCCGGAGGTTGCGTCGAGGTGACGACAATTCCTGGCAGGAAGCGGGGCCGTCCATTCAAATCGAGGAAGATATTTTCCGGAGCTTGGACTGCAATGCTTAGGCTAGGTAGTTCACTGATGTATCTAGGGGGTCTTTGGGAAATAGACAAAGCCCGTTAAGTAGGGGATGAAGGGGTATCCCTCATCCCACCTCTTGAACACTTCTCATTTTTCCCAGCTCTCTCACTCTCTAACCTCTCTCTAGTTCATGAGGATCCTAGGTTGATTTCTCCAACCTTTGTAAGAACTCGTGAATCTTTTAGTGGGAATTAGAGGCCTTAACCTCTGTAAAGCATGGTTTGTTTAGATTGATGATTGTGTTCTTGGATTGCTTGTGTTCTTGGCGATTTGGTTTTTGCTTCTCTCTATCCCCTCCTTGTTCCCGAGATGAGAACTTTTGATTGAGACAAGTTTTGTCAAATCCATTTGAACCAAGTTGTTCGTAATCGTGAGGAGCATCTTTGCACCGAAGGGTTTCTCCTCAAACCTTACGAGTACGTAGATCGGGCGAAATCTTTGCGGTGTTCTTCGTTCTTGATCTTCTTCACCCAAATCTTTGATTTCCTTTAGTCTAAACCAAATTGAGCGACGATTTCTTCGGGATAGCTCCTCTATAGCACTAGAATCATGCCTACCAAGTTGGGTTGCTAGTAGAGATCATTTGGTGAAGATTTAAGAAGATTTGGTGGAGAGAAAAACGTTTTTTCGCGTTTACTGTGCCTCTGTTGGGGGCGTCGGACGCTCCGACGGTTTGCGTTGGACGAGCTAGGGCTCACCCAAGCCAGCGTCCGTCGCGATCGTCTGTCTACGCAAGTGTTTCAAGCGTCGGACGCTCGCTAGTGTCCGTCGGCTTCGCGTCGGACGCGTCCGTCGGTTTTTCAGCCGCGCAGGCTCTCTGTTCGTTTTGCGTCGGACGCTCCTCAACGTCCGTTGATGCTGTGGCAGACGCGTCCGTCGCCTCGCTGGTGGTTTTCCTCCTGAACAAGCTCTCTGGAAGCCCGACGGACGCTCACACCATGTCTGTCGCCTAGGACTTCAGCGTCAGTCGCCTCTGCATGTTGCTGCTTTCGTCCGTTTTCTTCACGGCTTGTTTTCTCAGGTTCGTTGATAGCTCCGCTGTGTTCCCAGGACATCTCCTAGAACATCCACCCACTTGTGGGTCGTGAGCCTATCGTTTGCGCTTTGGGAAGTGTTTGGGACAAGGGTCAAGATCTTCCAAAAAGAATTTTTATTTGGCTCCCATTCACCCCCCCTCTGGTCGCCGTTCTCGGTCCTTCACTCACAAGGAGCCAATTTACTGTGACACTTCCAGAGGATGTCCATGACATGTGGGCCATGCTCCACGAGAGAGGAGGAGCCTGAGGGGCTCAACCCCAGGTCGACCGACCTGGCATGTGGGCCCAGGAGCCACCTGCAGCCCCCCTGATCAGTAGGGCCACCTTCTAGAAGAAGGGGGAGGTCCCCACCTGTCATTGGGGCATCATCCGATCTGGCCCTGGTGGCCAAAAGCCTCTCTGAGTTCTCCACCGCCTTCCTGCATGCCTCCATGCAAAGAATGGATCTCCACCCGTGCTCTATGATGGTTGCAAGGTCGGTTTGATCCAAGGGAGGACAATGAAGATGGCGCGGATCGCTGACGTGGCGATGGAGTAGCCCCAACTCCACCTCCACTATAAATAGAGGGTCACACCCCTCTCATATCATGAAGAAGAAGAATCAAGGCTCAAGATTACTGTAGTCCACTCTATAGTAGTGCAGTCTAGTGTGGGAGTTAGAGTCGAGTCGAGCTTGTCTCAGGATCTCTGGAGTTGTCTTCTTGAGAGTCTGGTATAGCTCTTGTACCTTTCCCTTTATAGTAATACTTGTTTATTTATCAATATATCCTTTCTTTACTTTACTTATCTTGTGCAATATTATACTTGTTGTCTTGTTATATATTGTTGTGTCTTGTCTTAGTCTATAGAGTTGTTATATCGTAGATTGTTATCCTGTGATTTCACACTTGGGTACGATCAACGCCTTTTATAGGGTGCTCTAGTTGACATTTGAGCTCTCAATTAGAGTAGTATTATAGGTTGTAAGCATGGTGCTTATACACTAGATTACCTTTGGTTGCCACGTGTCGCACGGTTCGAGCGGATGCCAGCATGAAGTGACAGCCTTGTCTGTGCCTTTGATCCCCTCCACGTGTTGTAGGCATGTTCTTAAAAGGTAAGGCCATTTCAGATAGGGGTTTTGTGCTCCTATTGTTTGTCTGCTGCCTAGTACTTTCAGGATGTGTGGATGCAATCTATAGTATATCACCTTTGTGTCTAAGTTAAGTCATAGGAGTAAAGTCTGGATCATAGGAGTCCTATACTCATTCCTTGTCCTCCCACCTAGCTATACTAGTCATCTTTAATTTATCTTGCTTGATCTCTCTTCATCACCTTCCTATACATATATATCGTTTACCCCCCTATTGCTAGTTGATAGCTAAGTTGGGGTAACTATAAAGATCTCTTCTCTATTAAACTTTCCTAGCTATCGCTTTCCCTTAGGCTAAATATAAATAATGATAGCTTGGAATACTCCCAGGTGAAGTGCTACAATGGTATATTCTGTGCGCTTGCGGAATTATCCAAAAGACATAAGAAATACCCTACAGGTATTTCTAGCACCATTGCTCAGGATTGGGGTCTAGCTCCATTCTCGAGTGGTGACGTTTAGAAATACCAACAATGCTTAGAGAAGAAAACAAGAGGCTAAAGAATGAGAAGAACCATCTTGTCATTGGAATGGAGAAGTTCACTAATTAAGGGCCACAATCTTCAAAGTGAGCTCCTCATGAACATCGTCATGAAGAATGACAAGACCAAAATTGGTTACAAGTCCACTCAAGTGAAGAAGGCCAAAGCTAAAGAAAAATCTCAATATCAACAACAAGCCAAGTACTTCTATCAAGAAAAGCCAAAGCCAAAGCCAAAGTCAAAGACAAAGACATGCTTTGAGTGTGGGAAGCAAGGACACTTTGCTCATGATTGTGTGACACCACCTCCAGAACCCTTGCCCAAGCACACTAGGCCATTTGCATACAATTCTCACTATATCATCAACAAGGATGTCAAGGGAAATCCATAAGTTGTGTTCTTAGGACCACCTAACAAGAATAGACCAAAGACACTATGGGACCCATACTCCAATCACATCCACAAGAACTCATCATTGGGAGTCCTTCAAGGGGAGTAATGACTCGGTCCCAAAAGCTTTCTTCATTTGTTGAACATCACTCTTTTGTGAGCCTACATGTGTAGAGGAAGCGCTTGAGAATCCGGATTGGGTGAATGCCATGCATGAAGAATCGAACAACTTCACCCGCAATCAAGTGTGGACTCTAGAAGCAAAACCAGAAGGTGCAAGAGTGATAGGAACAAAGTGGGTGTTCCGCAACAAGCAAGATAATCAAGGCCAAGTGGTTAGAAACAAGGCAAGGCTAGTTGCAAAGGGGTTCTCCCAAGTTGAATGCTTAGATTTTGGGGAGACCTTTGCACCAGTTGTAAGACTTGATGCCATCCGTATCCTCCTTTCATATGCATCACACCATGTCATGAAACTACATCAAATGGATGTGAAAAGTGCATTCTTAAATGGCTTCATAAATGAACTAGTCTTTGTTAACCAACCTCTCGGTTTTGAAGACCCTAGATATCCTAACCATGTTTTTAGGTTGTCCAAGGCGCTATATGGGCTCAAGCAAGCCCCTAGAGCTTGGTATGAGCGTCTTCGAGATTTCCTCTTCAAGAAGGGATTCACTATTGGGAAGGTTGATACAACACTATTCACCAAGAAGCAAGATGGAGATATCTTCATTTGTCATGTATATGTTGATGACATTATATTTGGCTCCACGAATGAAGATCATTGCAGGGAATTTTGTGACTTGATGTCGAAGGAATTTGAGATGTCCATGATTGGAGAGCTTACCTTCTTCCTCGGGTTTCATGTGAAGCAATTGAGAGATGGCACATTTGTATCTCAAGAGAATTTGTTAACACCTTATTTTGGTACGGTCAGATACATACTCATGGGCTCCCTAGTAGGCCTTCGGAGGAGACATTCAAGATGGGCCCGAAAGATCGACTAAGGAAATATTAGATCACAGAAAGATCTTTCGGCCAACTACAACAGAACGTGAGCGGCAATCTCGGCACTGGAATGGACTGAAGCCCAAGTCATATTTTGTTTCCTTATTATCAGGACTTGTGTGATGGCCCGTTAGGGTTAGTGCTATGGTCTATAAATAGCAAGGCTTAGGGAATGAGAAGGACATCCAATCAATCAAATACACAACTTAGTTTCTTCCGGCCACCGGCCAACCCTAGGAGTAGGAGTAGAGTAGATTTCAGTGAACCTTTGACGGACAGGGATGCATCGACCAGATCGACCTCCTGTTTGCTTGTAAGTCTAGCCTTGGTTCATGTCTCGTTTGTACGACTGTATTGTGTAACTCGTACAAGCTCGGTATGAGCTAGTTATCTGTTTGAATCTATTATTTATGGGGCTACATTGCTTCAATCTCACATGAATCATGGATTCAAGCTAGTTATCAGCTCTATTAGATTGATGATCTAATAGATTCATTAAGTTATCGATATTGTATGTTATGCATTGTTTAATCTATTGCTACAATATCTTTTTCCCAACCTCAAGTAATGGGTTGGTCTGTGCTTTATTTTCTATCTAGATCTATTGTCTCTGATGCCTTTAGTCTTATACCTACTGAGGCAGAAGATCTAAGATCTTATCGGCTAATCCCTTGGTTGTGGTTGTTACATGTTGCGGGTTCAAGACATACACTCAGTAATTAGATTGGTTTGACAACGGTTGGATCTAGTTCAACATACATGGTATGGCTGCATCTACCGACCCCACTGCCACGTGTGTTGGGTTATGTCTGTCCAATCTTAGATCCATCCAAGGCTAAACGTATGAATCTTGTTCAAGCCTTATGGATCCCATATCGGCTAACATAGCCGATCTAGTTGTGCTTCATTAATACGATGCATGTGCTTTATCGTATTAATCTATTTGATCTATTAAATGTACTGGACGTGGTTTGGCTTGTTTACTTTTATGGCTGGATGGAAACACCCCAATGCTAGTAAATGGGTCAGGTTATTGGGTTAATTGTCATCATGGCTGCATGTGAACACACCTCTGTTGATGGTTAATCTTTATCTGGTATGCTTGGTAGATTTGGTAGTTTGATGTCGATAACGTCACATGTCTCACATCTTTACCTTACTCTTGTCATATGATCGGCTAATTATACACCTTATACATGATACCCTATGATAGCTGTTTGTATGATGTTATTATGCTTCATATTGTTTGGAGTTGACTCTTTAGTCAATATCCTTCATTCATCGGCTATATGAGAGCCGCACATTCATGGAACTATCTGACAACAACCAACAGATTCCATAATTTGACGCTTCACTTCCTTATCAATTTTAGGTCAAATTGACTGGCACGGCTGAGATCAGTCCCCGAAGTGGCCTGAGCCGCTTTAGAGGTTTAGGAGATCAAGCTCTGTTGCTCCACGGTCTCCGCAGGCCTTGCACGGTGCTGACGCCAGAAGACCCCATTTTTTGCGTCAACACATTTTGGCATGCCCAGTGGGACCAGAATCGTCAAACATGGAAAAAGGCAAGGCTAGAGTCCCTAGCCCAACTCAAGACGAAAGGCTGAGGTCCCTCGGTCCAGACTCCGAGTGACCGAGGAAGAATTTCAGGAGATCCTGCGAAGGATGGAGAGACAGAGAGCTTTGCTCGTCTTGGATGGTATAGTTATCCACCCAGCGCCGATTACCTACCCACTGCTCAAGCCAGGTGGAGGCGTCAAAATGAGGGAGCTAAAGAGAAGAAGCCGCTAGCAGAGCATTCTAGAGCTAGAGAGTCGATAGACGTGCATGAAAACTGCCTGTTCTTCACATATTGCCTCATCAATAACTTAGAGTTGCCCACCAGAGACAATTGTCCTGGGTGCAACGAGATATTTGAGGAATATAGGAGGCTCCAAGCTGATGGTCGATTCACTCAGGGACGAGTGGAATATAAGGAAGGGAATCGACGTATCATCGAAGATGGTGTTCATGGAGGATAGTAATGATGTGATCAAGAAGCTCAAGTGGAGGATTGTAAGCCAATCAAGACACCAATGGCAACAAATGGACACCTCGACCTAGATGAGGGAGGTAAATCGGTTGATCAAACTCTCTACCGTTCTATGATTGGTAGCTTGTTGTATCTTACCGCATCTAGGCCCGATATCATGTTTAGTGTATGTATGTGTGCTAGATTTCAAGCAAAACCTAAGGAATCACACCTAAGTGCCGTAAAAAGAATCCTTAGATACATAAAGCACACCCCAAGCATTAGCCTTTGGTATCCCAAAGGAGCTACTTTTCAACTAGTGGGCTATTCCAATTCGGATTATGACGGTTGCAAAGTTGATAGGAAGAGTACCTCCGGAGGTTGCCATTTGCTTGGTAGATCACTTGTGTCATGGTCATCTAAGAAACAAAATAATGTGGCTTTGTCCACTGTGGAAGCGGAATAAATAGCCGCCAGAGCTTGTTGTGCACAAATCTTATACATGAAACAAACTCTTCTAGACTATGGCATAGAACTTAAAAGTGTACCACTTCTTTGTGATAATGAGAGTGCGGTAAAACTTGCAAACAACCCCGTTCAACACTCTCGCACCAAGCACATAGATATTCACCATCACTTTCTAAGGGATCATGTTTCAAAGAAAGATATATCACTAGAAGGTGTTAGAAGTGAAGATCAATTGGTGGATATCTTCAAAAAACCTCTTGATGAAACAACTTTTTGTAGGTTGAGAAATGAACTAAATGTGCTTGATCTAAGTAACTTCACTAAAATATGATCTTGTGTTGATAACTTGCATTCATTGTATTATATGTCATATTTAAATTATGTATGTGCACATAGGCTTGTCTAACGCGGTTAAGATAACCACCCTCCAAGCGTGTGAAAAAGCTTAATTGCGGTTTAAACTTGACAAGCAACTAGATTCAAATTCAAGTATTGCATTGCATATGCATGTTTGTTGTTTGATCGTTCTTTTTCGGTTAAGTTTTGAGCATCCGCTAAGTTCGTCCACTTTAGGGGGAGCATTCCTCACTCAAGTTGTCACTATACCCCTACTAGTGGCCTTGTGGTGCTCTTCGCCCTCTTTTATTGATCTATTTTCATAAAAACGAGCTAAGCCACGACTATCTATTTGAAAAACCATGAGGGTTTGAGTGATGGTTCTCACACTATGTCCAACTAGTGCTTATTAGAGTCTTATTTGAGTTGGAAATAGTTTGAGAGAGAGCAAAGGGAGAAATAGGAATTTTCAATGCAATTCAGGCCTCGGATCAACCTCCGGACGCTACTTTGCCTCCGGTCCAGACAGGTTCTTGCGTCCGGACCCTCTCACTGTTACCCTATATCAGCTCCAGACTCGAGGTCTGGATGCTATTTTTCAGCGGTCCGGACTATTGCTCATGCGTCCGGTCGCCTCCCCCCTGCGCACAGTTGCTTGGACACATAGGTCCGAACGATAGTGTTGGCTCTGTCCAGACCTCGTTTAGTGTCTGGATCCTCGGTTACAGAGAGCTTGTTTACTCGGACAATCCCCTCCATGGTCTGGACTCCCTTGTCCAGACATTCCATTGCGTCCGGAGTCACATCTCTGCACGTCTTTCCCCCGTTCGGCTTGCTCTCTTTTGTCCCCACCTCACTCTTTGAACCGCACCCACCCACACCCTACGCCGCCGCCAGGCGCCATCCGCCCCCGTGCTCCGCCACTGGCATTGTAGGGTTATGAGGTTGCTACGCTAGCCAGAAAAACAAAAATTTTCTACCCCATAAACCAGGAACTAGAGCAAGTTATATATCACAGTGTTACCACTAGACGCGCAGGTGCAGCGGAAGCGACTTGATGTAGTCGTGCGCGTCGCAGCAGTGCTGTGTAGTTGCGAGGTTGTCTGTCTCAACGTCTCCTCGCAGTTCGTCCTTGTGCTCCAGATGCAGCACCTCCGAGGAATCCCACACGTGCAGGGAGGAAGCGTCACGCCTCAGGACTGCTAGGTCCGCAAGGAGTACCAGGCGCGAGCGTGGGGAGGGCGACTACGGCTGCCAAAGGCGTGAGTATGTCTCGCCCCTGCGCCCACCCCTTGCTTATATAGGTGTCCTAATGAGCTCCCACGTTGGAGGCCCATTAGTAACCCCAACCCGAATTAGGCTTCAAGCCCCTTAAGCGTGTGACCCTATGGGCTCACGCACACATAGACATGGCCCAAGTACTCTTACTCGACCAATAGTTGATAGCGACCTCTAGCAAAGCGTGTCGACTCCTATGCATACGCTACGATCATATCAGACGAACCACCACAATACAATATACATGTTATTCCTTTGCCTCATGATATTTGGTTCAACTCGTGGGTTAACACTTAACCCAAGCACGACCATGCATTTCATGATCTAAGCATTTGAGTGATCCAGTGATATCTCTCTTATATGGAGAGTGGCAAATTCCATCTTGATTGACTATGTCTCACAACATGTTTCCCGACAAACCCGAAAGCTACCTTTATAACTACCCAGTCACGGAGTAGCGTTTGGTAGTCCCTAAGTAGGTCGTTTCACATCTTGAGTACATACGACAATCTCAGGTCTAAGGACATAACATACATGATGTGTATAGAGACAATCTCAGGTCGGGTCTGTCCAGTCCCATGTCACACATGTGCCCATATTATTAGTTTGACTTCTCTATGTCTATGACTTGTGAAACATAGTCATCAACTAATAATATGCTGATCTAATATTCATGTGTGTTCTTGCACGAACTCTGATCAGGGACAACTTTTAGAATAACCATACAAGTAAAAGAGTTTTACAAACAATTCACATAATTGCTAATCAATACAAGTTGTCTTTAATGGATATTCATTGAACTCATAACATGTCATGTATACAAAGAAATACAATCATCTCTATGATTACCTCTAGGGCATACTCCCAACAGTCTCCCACTTGCACTAGAGCTAATCTCGAAGATATCTAATACCCATAGCTTTCACATGCGCCTCATGCTTAGGCTGTGAAAGAGCCTTTGTCAAAGGATCTGCAGCATTCAAATCCGTATGTATTTTGTACATGTTGATCTCATCTCGACCGACAAACTCTCAAATGAGATGAAACTTCCGTAGTACAGGTTTGTTCTTTTGGTGATTCCTAGGCTCCTTAGACTGCGCTATCGCCCCATTATTATCACAATGTAGATTCAATGGGCGAGACGCATTTGGAACCACACCAAGCTCGATGAGAAACCTCCTCATCCAAACACCTTCCTTTGGAGCGGCAGAAGGTGCAATGTACTCGGCTTTTGTTGTAGAATCAGTCACCGTCTCCTTGGAACTCTTCCAACTTACAACACCACCATTTATTGTGAACACAAAACCTTATTGAGATTGTGAATCATCCACGTCAGTTTGGAAGCTAGCATCGGTGTAACCATTTACAACGAGCTCCTCCTCACCTCCATAGATTAGGAACACATCTTTAGTCCTTCTCAAGTACTTAAGGATGTTTTTAACAAGCGTCCAATGACTCTCACTTGGATTAGCTTGGTATCTGCTCGCAACACTTAGAGCACATGAGACATCTGGGCGAGTACATATCATGGTGTACATAATGGAACCAACGGCCAAAGCATATGGAACCTTACTCATGCGCTTTTGCTCATCAGCTGTCGAAGGACACTGCTTCTCGCTAAAACACATACCATGTGACATAGGTAAGAACCCTCTCTTGGACTGTTCCATGTTGAACCGTTTCAACACCTTGTCAATGTACGTATCTTGGCTCAATCCTATAAGCCTCTTTGATCTATTTCTATAGATCTTAATGCCCAAAATGTATGTTGCTTCTCCTATATCCTTCATAGAAAAACTATTATTCAGTGAAGTCTTTACGGATTGCAACATAGGAATGTCATTCCCAATCAATAGTATGTCATCTACATACAAGATTAGAAATACAATAGCGCTCCCACTTTTCTTCTTGTAAACACAAGGTTCTTCTACAATCTGACGAAAACCAAACCCTTTGATCACTTCATCAAAACGAATATTCCAACTCCGAGATGCTTGCTTCAACCTAGCTTGCATATTTTTTCAGCATTTTGAGGATCAACGAAGCCTTCGGGGCTGTATCATATACACGCCCTCTTCCAAATTTCCATTTAGAAAGGCTGTTTTAACATCCATCTGCCAAATCTCATAATCGAAATAAGCATCATTTGCTAGAATGATCCGGATAGATTTAAGCATCGCTACCGGCGAGAATGTCTCATCGTAGTCAACTCCTTGAACTTGCCGAAAACCCTTTGCGACAAGTCGAGTTTTATAGGCGTGAATGTTTCCATCCATATCCTTTTTATTTTTATAGATCCATTTGCACTCTATGGGTTTAACCCGATAAGGCGGGTCAACCAAGTTCCAAACTTGATTGTCTCCCATGGAATCTATCTCGGATCTCATGGCACTTTGCCATTCCTCGGAATCTAGGTCCATCATTGCTTCCGCATATGTCGCAGGTTCGTCATCGTCTAACAATAACACTTCCCCACATGCCTCACGGATTCTTGCTGACCTTCGTGGTTGTAGTGGTGTTTCTCTTGCCACAGGTATCTCAACTTGTTCTGCTATATTAGCATCACTTGTAGAGTTATCCCCTATTGACTCATCTTGAACTTCTTCAAGATACACCTTTTGTACACCCTTCTCTTTATTAAGAAACTCTTTCTCTAAGAAGACACCATTCCGAGAAACAAACACTTTTTCCTCTGATCGGTTGTAGAAGTAATACCCTAAAGTTTCCTTTGGATATCCCACGAAAAAGCATTTGTCCGACTTGGGTGTAAGTTTATCTGACATAAGTCGTTTGACATAAACTTCACAACCCCAAATCTTTAGAAAAAACAAACTGGGACTCTTACCAGTCCACATCTCATATGGTGTATTAACTATGGACTTAGACGATACCCTATTCAATGTGAAAGCGGCAGTTTCTAGAGCATATCCCCAAAACGAGAGTGGTAGGTCTGACTGGCTCATCATAGACCGAACCATGTCCAACAAAGTCCGATTACGTCGCTCGGATACGCCGTTTCTCTGAGGCGTTCCAGGTGGCGTAAGCTGTGGAACAATTCCGCAACTCTTTAGATGATTGCTAAACTCGTGGCTCAAATACTCGCTTCCATGATTAGATTGCAAGGCTTTAATTTTCTTGCCACGTTGATTCTCTACTTCATTATGAAATTCTTTGAACTTCTCAAATGTCTCAGACTTATGTTTCATTAACTAGACATATCCATATCTACTAAAATCATCAGTGAAGGTTATGAAGTATTGGAATCCGCCTCTTGCTGTCGTACTCATTGGTCCACATCAGTGTGTACAAGTTCCAACATGTCTGCCGCCCTCTCAGGAAAACCTGTGAAAGACGACTTGGTCATCTTACCCAATAGGCAAGCCTCATATGTCTCGTATGATTCAAAATCAAACGAAGTTAAAAGCCCATCAGAATGGAGCCTCTTCATGCGATTCTCACTTATATGACCTAAACGACAATGCCACATAAGTAGGACTTAACTCATTAAGTCGATGCCTTTTAGCATTAATATTACAGATAGGTGCATCATCAAGATTTAAAATAAACAACCCATTCACAATGGATGCAAAAGCCACAAACATGTCATTCTTTGAGATCACACAACCATTGTCTTTACTCGCAAATGAATAACCATCCTTCATCAAACATGAAGGTGATACAATGTTTCGACTTAAACTTGGAACAAAATAACAATTATTTTACTCCAAGATAAATCCTGACGGGAGGTGAAGTTGCATCGTTCCAACGCTCAACGCAACAACTCTTGCATTATTGCCCACGCAGAAATAAAATTCTCCTCTTTTCACGCTTCTACTTCTTATCATTACCTGCATCGTATTGCAAATATGAGCAACCGATCCGGTATCAAATACCCAAGAATTAATATAAGAATCAGCGAGAAAAATGTCTGTAACATAAACAACAAGTGTACAAGCAGCGGGAGTACCTTTATCACCGTCATCCTTCAAGGATTCCAAGTACAACTTGCAGTTCATTTTCTAGTGACCTTTCCCATTACAATGAAAGCATTTAGCTTCAGTAGCTTATCCAACAGCCTTGGGCACAGGAGGAGGGTTTGGCTTAGAGATCTCATCTTTAGCCTTCGCCTTCTTCTTCTTCCAAGCCCTCTTCTTAAAGTTAGGCTTGTTTTGGACTGCCATCACATGGCTACTGCCAGCACCTTTCTTGATATTAGCTTCTGCTGTTTTAAGTATGCCGCACAAGTCATTCAAGCCCTTTTCCGCCCCATGGATACGGTAGTTCGAAATGAAGTTCCCATAGCTAGGCGGAAGAGACACAAGTATGAAATCAGTGGCCAACTCTGGGCCCATTGGGAAGCCTAGCTTCTCCAATCTCTGAGTGTGACCAACCATCTTGATCACATGTGGGTCAACTACTGCGCCTTCTGCAAGCTTGGTTTCGACAAAAGCCTTAGAAACATTGAACCTTTCAGTCCTGGCTTGAGTCTGGAACATATCATTAAGCGCCACGATCATATCGTACGCTACATGATTATTGTCAAACTGCATCTGGAGATCTGGCTCCATGCAAGCGAGCATAAGGCAACCTACTTCAAGATCAGCATCGCATGCTTTTTTGTAAGCGGTTTTCTTTACAACAGGTGCATTATCAGCAGGCTCATCTGGTAATGGGGTGTCTAGAATATCTTCCTTTTTCTCAGCCCTGAGAACAATTCTCAGGTTGTGGATCCAATCCGCATAGTTTGTTCCATTCAACTTATCTTTCTCAAGAATTAAACGCAAAGTAAATGATTGATTACTGGGAGCCATCTACAACAAAAGTAATGCAAAATATTAGGACAATGTATCCAAAACAGAGTAAATCATATTAAACTTTTAATAGAATCTACTCCCACTAAAATCAATATCCCTCAATGGAAATTTAGTGATTTAAGACCCGCAACTAACAAGTCTACTAGTGAGCTTTAGCACCACCGCTAGGAGACATGGTAGATCAGTAAGCAACTCCTTGCTAATCATATCACATATGATTCTTGTTGTTGGGTGGCATCTCTATGCTTATGTTACCAACAACCAATGCTCCAAGGTCCCTAAACGTTAGGATAACCTTGTTGAAGTAACCAAACCTTCCGCAGTAAGTATCCGATACGAACCTGTCTAGTCAAGGAAAACCAGTGGCACCCTAATTTCTTAGACCCGCCACCGATCGTACAAGACATGTGACAGTGCAAGGTTTGGAGGAGCATTACAACTTAAACATTGTTGATGGATCGTTCTGCTTCACTACCGCATATGTAGACAAAAACATTATCGCACGTGAAAGTAGAATATAGTAAGAACGACATAAACACATATATGACTTGGTATAGCCCATTGTTACTTTGGAGATCTCCATCAATCTATTCATCATGGTGATCGCCATCTCCATGATTCATGTATGCCATCCTCCGTGAAGAGTCCACCAAGACTATCTATCACTACCGTAACATAGTGAAATAAAATTACATAGTTGTAGGATCATCACAGATTGGCACGCAGGCCATTACATATAAATGGACAATATCTGTGGCTCCATCCATATTGTCTTAATTATGACGTGCAAGCCATGAATTAATTACATACATGCATCACATACACATAAGGGCTATACCAATCATGAATACCTGCAAAACAGAGTTAACCGATTCCGACGTCTAATCTAAAAACACCAAAAACATAATTTTGCAAGCTGTTTTTCGCAAATCTGATTTCGCCAAAGGTGGCAAAGCGGCTAGCGAACGGATGCAAAATTTTCTCGCGCACGATTTTCTTTCAAAGTTTGCGTGAATCCGAGTTCGTATGCAAAAGTTATGGCCGTTTTACCGAACAACACTTTTATTGCAAATTTTCCCTCCGACAACGGATCCAATCCGCCGCCGCCACCGCATCACATGCGTTTGGAACTTGACCTAGGTTCGATTCGATTAATATTATTGATCTCCAACTCACCGTAATTGGGTTTACATGTATCACTGAACTCGGATGGCGGAATTCCGACCGGTACGAGTAGATCGTTACAATACCAACGTGGCAAGATCACGAACCATGATCAGGGATTGATCTACAAACATGCATATCTCCATATGCACATACCCGAAACTATAACGAGGCATCTAACGGCTCCAATACCACTGTAGGGTTATGAGGTTGCTGCGCTAGCCGGAAAACAAATTTTTTCTACCCCACACACCAGGAACTAGAGCAAGTTATAGATCACGGGGTTACCACTAGACACGCAGGTGCAGCGGAAGCGACTTGACGTAGTCGTACGCGTCGTGGCAGTGTCATGCAGTTGCGAGGTCATCCGTCTCAATGTCTCCTTCTCGCAGTTCGTCATTGTGCTCCAGATGCAGCACCTCCAAGGAATCCCACACGTGTAGGGAGGAAGTGTCACGCCTCCGGACTGCTAGGTCCGCGAGGAGTACTAGGCGTGAGTGTGGGGAGGGCGATGACGGCTGCCAAAGGCGTGAGTATGTCTCGCCCCTGCGCCCACTATTGGCACAAATTATGGACCACTTTTACATAACCAAAATGATGCCACCAACCTCAGGATCAGGGATAAACAAACACATCATGAGCATAATTTATCAAATAACTAGTTCCACATGTCCATGAGTGTTTGAATGCAGGAATGAAGAAATGGAGCAAAGGAGAGCCAGTTGGGTCCACATAGGGGGTCGACCGACCACCCTATGGGCACACCAGCTCTCCCCTCTCGGCCATGATCCAAGAGAGGCACTCTAGAGTGACATCCAACCCTTGGATCACTCTGTGCTTCCTCTCAACGGCTCACAAGAATAGCATATGGATCCATGGGCCCACGCCAAGGAGATAAAACGTGACAACCACCTCAGAACCAACAATTAGCATCAATGACAAGTGGGGCCAACATCATGACAACATAGGTGGGCCAGAACCCCCAGGGGGGGATCGGCCGACCCCCACTTGGGCCCACAAGGCCCCCACTTGGTCCCTGACCAGTAGGGCCACTTCCAGGAGGTTAGAGGGGGGGGGGGGGCACCTGCCATAGGGCGGTCAGCCGACCGCCTCTATAGGTCGGTTGGGTCCCTCCAACCGCCATAACACTCAACACATGGAGGAAATCCACACCATCCACCCCTTGGTCGGTTCTAAGGCGGTTGGATCCAAGGGTGGAGGATAGAAGGCCCTGGATCGATGACGTGGTGATGGAGTAGCCCCTACTCCATCCCCCTACTATAAATAGAGGGTCACACCCCCTCTCTACACATGGTGAAGAAGCTTACAAGCTCTATTCCTTAGATTGTTCTAGGAGTTAGTCTAGAGTGGGAGTTAGAGTTGAGTCGAGCTGTGCTCGTGATTTCCGGAGTTGTCTTCTGGAAAGTCTGGTATAGCTCTTGTATCTTTCCTTCTTTGTAAGACTTTACCTTTATCAATATATATCTTTTCTCTCTACTTTACTTAGTATTTACTTTGAGCATTACTATACTAGATATAGTCTTGTTATATGCTTTTGCTCTTTAATAGCCTTTACATCCATAGTTTGTGATCCTTGTGGCCTTTCCCATATGCGATCATTGCCTGTCATAGGGTGCTTTGATTATAGATCATAGTCAAAGTAATAAGTTGTGTGTAAGCGTGGTGCTTATACATCATCTTATCCTTAGTTACCGCATGTTGCATGGATTGTTTGTGGTAGCTAGCAAGCTAGAGAGTGACAACCTTGTCTATTGTTTGTATTCCACCACGTGTTCTTAGGAAAGTTCTTAAAAGGTAAGGCCCCCGTAAGAAGAGGGTGCGGTCTGGTAGGAGTTTTGTCCTCCTACTGCTCTATCCCCTCGCCTAGCATACTTGTATTGAGGAGGCAAACTATAGTGTTTAGACTAGTTAATTAGCTAAGTATATTGAAGTAGAGTGAATTGCTTAGGAGTCCCTATACTCTCTCATTGTCCTCCCACCTAGCTAATCTATCTAGTCCGTTCTAAGTATCATTTACCGTAGCTTCTTCATTCATCAACCCCTTCCTATCACATTTATCGTTTACCCCTCTATACTAGTTGGTACTAAGTTAAAGTGCTCTCTAGAATCTCTCTTTAATTATCATTTCTAGCCCAGCTTTCCCTTGGGAAAATATAAATTATGATACCTTGGAATACTCCTAGGTGAAGTGCTACAACGGTATAATCTATGCGCTTGCGGATTTATCCAATAGTCATAAGAAATACCAACAAGCATTTCTAGCGCCGTTGCTGGGGAAAGCTTAGCCTAGAAATTTTAATTAGATTGAATCTAGAGATTCTCGTTAACTTAGTTATCAATTAGTCATAGTGGCTTACCCCTATCTGTGTCTTCCTTTCTTGTGAAGCCAGACAGTGTATGAGCGGTTTCCAACTACCGGGAAATTATCTCGAAGATCCCAAGGAGCTGTTGAGGATGACTAGACATCGTCAAGTTCCCCCTCAGAGGTTCCTTTCGATCCAGAATCTGTTCAAGGAAGGAGGCTCTACACCACCACTCAAGGAAGCTATGGCCCAGAAGGCGATCTCTGACTTCTCGGCTCCGTCCGCTACCCACGTAGCTTAAGGGCCCGAGGTCAACTTCGGAGATGCCACCTTCGAGCTGAAGCATGCCTTGATCCACATGGTGCAGGCCAATCCGTTTTGCGGGAATCCCCATGAGGATGCCAATGCTCATCTCCAGCACTTCATGGAGTTATGTGGCACTTTCACTATCAAGGGAGTGGCGAAACAATGGTTCTACGCTCACAAAGAAGAAGCCACTACATGGGAGAGGTGTGCTAACGCATTCCTCAAGAAGTTCTTCCCGATGGGCAAAACCAATGCTCTTCGTGGAAAGATCTAAAGCTTCCAGCACCAATCTAACAACACGATTCCCAAAGCATGGGAGCGTCTCTAGGAGTACATTTGTGCCTGTCCTCATCATGGGATAGACGACTGGCTCCTGATTCAAGGATTCTACCACGGGCTGTCTAGCATGGCCCGTAGTCACCTTGATGCTACCGCTGGAGGGGCGTTCCTCCAACACACAGTGAGGAATGCCAAGGACCTCATCGAGAAGATGGTAATCAACCAAGGATGGGGTGAGCAACGTCTCTAGCCAAAGAGGAGAGGTATGCACACCGTTAATGAGGTGGACATGCTCTCTGCCAAGATGGACCTCCTAATGAAGAAGATAGAAGAAAGTTCCAAGAAGGAACGAGAGGCCATCACCCCGTCGCTGCCGCGAAAGCTATTGAAGTTGATCCATGGTGCGAGGTGTGCGGAGGGAATGATCACTCGGGCAACAATTTCCCCGAGACTTCGAAGGACGACGTAAACTTCATCAGCAGCAACAACAACAATAAAACCAACAACAACAACGGGTATCGACCCCAACAACAAGGAAACTGGAATTCACGCCCCTTGTCGGAGATCTAATTTAATGATAAAATTTCAGAAACAAATCAACAAAATAAAAGCCCATCGACGACTGTCCAGAAATGGATAAAAGGCCAACCTAGAATAAACCACCATAGGCCCACGAAGAAGGAGGCGCAAGGCCTCCCAAAGTCCCTGCCGGCCCGGGTAGATAGACGTGCCCCGCGACCGACGTGTTTCCGTCTCGTCCGACGCAGAGAGCGAGGCGGCTCCGCAACCCACGGAGGATGCGAAGGATACTCACGGTAGAGAAATGACCTTTTTGCCCCCGTCTAGAAGGTGGTGTTGACATCGTTTTTTGTACGTGTGAATATGAACTAGATGCACTGATCGGTGGAAGGATGATTGCTTTTCCTTATCGGCATCAGGGTACCGTTATCAGGTTGCCGATAGAAGCAGGAGATTGAAGAAACGTCGAAGATGAAAAGAAGGGTATTTGCCGATCGGAAAGTGTTGCTGATGGAAATAGGAAAACATTGCCAATCGAAAATGTTGCCGATGAATGCAGAATGATGTGGCTGATGTCAGCAGAAAACTGCCGATGACAATAAAAGAAGGTTGCAGATTGAGGGGATTTGCCGATGGAAAGTTTCATCGTAAGGAAGACGGATAAGGAAATTATTATTATAGTTTGAGTCCGACTCTTGCACGAGTCATTTATTTCCTTAAAAATAGGAGTTTTGTTTAGGTATGAGTCGTGTCTGTTTATAACTCCTTTTACCGGAGTATAAATATGTACCCAAGGGCGGTGTAAAAAAATATATATACAATAAATCAAATACATCTATTACTTTTTATCTACTTCTCCAGCATCTACTTTTATCGCATTAGTTCTAGTTTACCTATGAGTTCTTACGATCTCGACGGGCTGCATCTACAAGATCTCTGTCTACCTCACGAGTTCCACTTTTTGAGTAATCTGAGCCTTGACGTCCGGGCGCATCGCCATCGTCTCGTTCATCGTTGTTCTAGTTATCGTCCTTGTTGATTAACTAGTCAAATCGACTGGCACACCTTGGATATCGAAATTCGGGTATAAGCCCGAGGTGTTCGCAGATCCGACGCTTTTTTTGTCAACACCTCTTTTGGCACACCTGGTGGGACCCTAGATACATCTCTTGATCACGGTCATGGGTGATTCTACTGTCGTCAATCCAAGGAACGTCATTGAAGTCTCCGAAGCAGATCTGAAGGATGATCAGAAGCAAGCTATGGAGCAGGCTATGGAGGAATACAAGCAGCTATATATGAAATCCTTCAGCCTAAACAGGAGCGGCGATGCAGTCCAGAAGCAAGATCCGCCGTTGCCACGGCAGGTCACTTTTGACGCCAATCCTGGTAAGTTGCAAGATATGGTTAATTCTACATTAAATCAGGCGTTGATTAGCCACTCCAATGTGCTGTCCAATACTGTGTACAATGCTATCATGCAATCTTTCAAAGAAGGACAACCACCTAGGTATGTTGGTATAGCGTATCATCAACGTGGATCGGCATCTGCCACGACTTCATCGGTAGCTCTAGCGTTCCAACCTGTAAATCCTTCTACCGATGAAGCTACACCACCAAGATCGAGCCCTGCAAGCGTCATTCGGTTGAACACCGATCCGGCGGCTTCGGCAATGTTAGGACATGTAGTCCAGAGTCAGCCAACTCCCGCTAACTGGTGGGGATACGGTATGCCTCCGGATTCATCTGCCGATGCTAAGTTGATCCAAGGCAATAGTGCAGCGGGAAATGCCTCTGTGGAATCGACAATATCGGCACAGCCGATGAGCCCGATAGTGCATTATGCTACGTCTTCTCCAAATATGCAGTTGCCGCCAGGGAATCTTTAGATGGCGATACCCAAAGTGCCTTACGGGCAACCATCGGCAAGTTCTTTGCCGATGCAACAAGATTTGACAGTGGTAAACCATCCTATGATGATGACGAATCCTCAAACTGGGGTATCAATGCACCAAGGAGGCCAATTTGTTGATTATTCCAGGGTGCAGGAGCAGCAGGCGCCGGGTAACTATCAATTATTGGCAAATCATATGCCGATGACCTATAATCCTGCATGGACTAGTCCAATTCAACAGCAGGTGGTGCAATCTGGACACCAAGTAGCGGGAGCGCAACAGTACCATTACCCGACGAGCACTCAGAATGAAACATCGGTGTATCAACCAATGAATATCATACCGCAGTATACCCCAGTGGATGCCCAAGGTTAGACATCGGCAAATCAACCGGTGCATAATATTCAACAAGGTGGTGCTGCGCCGGTGCCAATCGGATCAGCTTATTTGCCGCAAAGGCAAGAAGGGGCGTATCCACCAATCCAGCCGGTTAATGTCCAGCGGATCTATCGGCAGGATCAAGATGCATACTGGCCGACAAAATTGCCGAAGTGATGAAAGAACAGTTCGGTATCAAGCCTAAAGTCAATACATACTCTTATCGGACGCCATACCTTCAGGCGTATGACTTGATTATTCTCCCAAATCGGTACAAGGTGCCGCATTTTACGAAGTTTTCTAGCCAAGACGATACATCGACGATGGAGCACATCAACCGCTTCATTATCCAATGTGGAGAGGCAACTAGTAGAGATGAGCTGAGGGTAAGATTGTTTTCATCGTCTTTATCTGGATCGGCGTTTACATGGTTCATCTCGCTTCCTCCAAATTCTGTGATTACTTGGGCCGATCTAGAGAAGCAGTTTCACAAATACTTCTTCTCTGGCGTTCATGAGAAGAGGATTACCGATTTGGTCAAGCTGAAACAACGCAATGATGAATCGATAGAAAGCTTCGTCCAAAGGCTTCTGGGCGTGAAGAATAAATGCTAGAACTTAGTGCTGGATGTTCGGCAATTGGCAGATTTAGCCTTCTAGGGATTACTACCACACATCAAGGATAAGTACGCATCTCAAGAGTTCGAGAGCCTGAGCCATCTCGTGCAAAGAGTTGCCGATCAGGAAGTTAAAGCTTTCGAGCCTAGGAAAACTTGGGGTAAGAAGGTGTCCTTCGCTGAGCAAGAAGACTCAGAATTAGATGAAGG
The DNA here is from genome assembly GCA_022036555.1 of Microstegium vimineum. Taxonomy (NCBI): domain Eukaryota; kingdom Viridiplantae; phylum Streptophyta; class Magnoliopsida; order Poales; family Poaceae; genus Microstegium; species Microstegium vimineum. The sequence goes on from CM039122.1 coordinate 25,428,338, forward strand.
GACGGATATCGACGTTGCTGAATGGGTAAAAGACAAGAAGCCGATATCCTGTCCGTTTGGTCAGAAGGAAACTGAAAGGTTCACCTTTGATACAACTAAGGCTGATAGGATATTTGATCTGTTGCTTCAAGAAGGGCAGATTAAGCTGGCGCCTAATCAAGTGATTCCATCGACTGAAGAGCTTCGAAGGATGAGGTACTGTAAGTGGCATGATGCAACCTCACATACTACCAATGATTGCAAAGTCTTTAGGCAGCAATTGCAGTCAGAAATCGGGGCTGGACGAATTAAATTTAAAAATTCTAAAATCCAGAAGCCGATGAAGATCAACCAGCACCCGTTTCCAAGAAATATGGTGGAAGCTAGTGAGAAAGTTAAAGTACTGACATCGGAAGCCGCCAAGAAGAATGCATCGGTAGATCCTAAGCATCAAATAGTTGTGCATGATGTGAGGGGAAAAGGTGTGCCGATGATAAGAAGGGCAAGAGAGTTGCTGACGAAGGTAACAACGTCGGGAGATCTCATAGACATGGCGTTGTAATCATGCACAGACAGCCGCGACAGGAATATCGGCGCTCTCAAGACGAGCAATATCGACAGCGGGAAGAAGAGAGGAGTCGGGAATGGCGTCGGCATAAAGAGCATTGGAATTGTCCTTTCTTCATTCATTGTTGGGAAGAAGGCATCAAGCTACCCACTGCCGATAATTGCCTCGAGTGCAACAGGTACTATCCTTCCGATCGGTCAGGAAAGAGATCCTGTTCGGATGATCGAGAAGCAAGCTATGATAGGCCGATCAGAAAGGAGTCGGTGCATGATCGGCTTGGGGGCAAACTCAGCGTACATGACAGGCTCGGCAAGCGTGTTCGTCAAGAAAAGCTTGAAGAGATGGCTGATGCAAGGGTGTCCCAAAGGCCTGACAAAGACTCAGAGAAGGAGGATCCAGCGTGAATGCTAGAATGATCTGTTTTATGGTGAAAACCCTTCGAAGGGAGAATCTGCAGTTTGGGAGTGGAGGCCAAAACACCAAGAGATGAGTCCATCGGCAGAAGTCAACATGGTTGTTATGTTGCCAATGGAATTTATGGCACCCATTGATGCTGAGGAAGAAGCTGCTGAGATGGCACAATTAGTTCTGGATCCAATGGCAGCTATCTTTGAAAAGCCTACCGATGATGAAAGGCAGCATCTGAGAGCTTTGTTTGTCAAAGGCAAAGTCGATGGGCAGCCAGTGTCAAAGATGCTAGTAGATGGTGGGGCATCGATCAATATAATGTCATATGTCATGTTTAGGAAGCTTGGGAAAGGTGACCAAGACTTAGTCAAGAAGGACATGAAGCTGAATGATTTTGAAGGCAATGTGTCACCAGCTATGGGAGCCGTATGTCTCGAGTTGATCATCGGTAGCAAAACTTTGCCAACAACGTTTTTTGTGATCAGCGGTAAAGGTACCTACAACTTGCTCCTGGGGAGGTATTGGATCCACGCTAATTGCTGTATTCCTTCCACGATGCATCAAAGCCTTATGCAATGGGTCGGAGACAAGATTGAGGTCGTCCGAAGTGAAGCCCCGTCAATTGTTGCATCGGCAAAATCAGAAACTTTTGAGCAGACCAAGTGCATATCTGGTGAAGCTTGGGATACAGAATTCCTCAAGGTGGCCGATTACCGGATTACACCAATCCAAGCAGTCGGTTCTGAAGAAGAGGTTTAATGGATCAGTTCGCCGATGATGGAAAACTTGGACAAGGGTTCACATCAGCCGATGATTTTCTAGAAATAGACATCAGCGACGGTAGCAAGCCTAGGCCAACTTTTATTAGTGCTAAGTTAGATTCCCAATGTAAGCAACAGTGGAGTGATTTATTAAAAGAATATAAAGATTGTTTTGCTTGGGATTACACAGAGATGCTTGGTCTAGACTGATCGATAGTTGAACATCGGTTACCTATCAAGTCGGGTTTTCAACCACATCGGCAGCCAACACGCCGGTGCAACCCTACTATGTTACCCGATATTAAAGCTGAGATTACGAAGTTAATCGAAGCTGGGTTTATTCGGCAATGCCGATATGCCAAATAGATTTCTAATGTGGTTCCTGTATATAAGAAGAATGGAAAATTTCGTGTTTGTATTGATTTCAGGAATCTCAATAAAGCTACGCCAATGGACGTCTATCGAATGCCCGTTGCCGATCTACTAGTTGATGCTTCTGCTAGACATAAAATTATCAGTTTTATGGATGGTAATGCTGGATATAATCAAATATTCATGGATGAAGAAGATATATCCAAAACTGCTTTTAGGTGTCCAGGTCATGTCGGTTTGTTTGAGTGGGTCGTAATGACTTTTGGGTTGAAGAACGCCGGTGCTACTTATCAAAGATCAATGAATTTTATTTTTCATAAGTACATCGGCACATTGGTCGAAATCTATATTGATGAAGTGGTGGTTAAGTCCGGAGACTTTGAGAAGCATCTTGTCGATCTACGGAAGATTCTGGAGTGCACAAGGGAGCATGGGCTAAAGATGAATCCAAATAAGTGCGCGTTTGGCGTATCGGCAGGTCAATTTCTAGGGTTCATGGTGCATCAAAGGGGTATAGAGATCGGCAGAAAATCCATTGATGCAATTAACAGGTGGTTGCTCCTACAAACAAGACTGAGTTGCAATCTTTGATCGGCAAGATTAATTTTATTAGAAGATTTATATCTAATTTGTCTGGGAAGATTAAGTCTTTTAGCCCATTGCTGAAGCTAAAGGCCGGTTAGGAGTTTGTATGGGGCAAAGAACAACAATCGGCCTTGGAGGAAATTAAAAGATATTTGGTGAATCCTCCAGTTTTGATTCCACCTCGACACGGGAAACCCTTTAGATTATATTTGTCTGCCGATGATAGCGTTATCGGGTCAGCCTTGATTGAAGAATTTGAAGGGAAAGAACGTTTGATTTATTATTTGAGTAGAAGGCTGGTGGACGCTAAAACCAGATATTCGGTCGTTGAGAAATTGTGTTTATTTTGGTACTTCTCTTGTACCAAGTTAAGACATTATTTGCTATCGGCCGAGTGTACTGTCATATGCAGAGATGATGTGGCCAAGTATATGCTGTCGATGCCGATATTGAGTGGGAGGATCGGCAAATGGATTTTGGCGCTGTCAGAATTTGATCTGAGGTATGAATCAACTAAGGCAGTTAAAGGACAGGTGATGGCTGATTTTGTCACTCAACATTGTGGTATAGTGAATTCCGTAGAGATTACTCCTTGGACTTTGTTCTTTGACGGTTCTACGTGCAAGGACGGAGCAGGTATCAGCATTATTTTAGTTTCACCCCAAGGACAGAAGTATGAGATCTCATTGTCGATTGTTGCTACTTCAACAAACAATCAGACTGAGTACCAGGCGTTGCTAAAAGGGTTGGAATTACTTAGGGAAGTGTGTGCTGATGCCGTTGAAGTCTTTGGTGACTCTATGTGAGTAATCAATCAGTTGATTGGTACATATGAGTGCCGAAGTAATATTTTAATTGCATATCATGAGAAGTGTTTGCAGTTATTAAAGGAATTTAAAGAATACCGTCTTGAGCATGTTCCCAGGTTGCATAATGAAGACGCCAATCGGTTAACACAACACGCTTCGGGATATCAGCCAATTTAAGAAGTAATGACATCGGTAATGGTTGCCGATGATTGGAGGAGAGAGATTGCCAATTACTTGAAAGATCTAAGTATGTGCTGCTTGAGGATGAATTGTACTATCGTACGATTGATGGAGTTTTGCTCAGATGCCTTAGTGGAGAGGAGTCGAAAAGGTTGATGGGTGAAATTCATGAAGGGGTATGTGGAGCGCATCAATCGACATTCAAAATGAAATGGATGATCAGGCGGAATGGATATTATTGGCCGACAATTCTTGAGGATTGTTTTGAGTACTTCAAAGGGTGTCAAGATTGCCAGAAATTCGGTAATGTTCAGAGGGCACCTGTGTCGGCAATGAATCCTATAATCAAGCCTTGGTCATTTAGAGGATGGGCCATTGATCTCATCGGCCGAATTTACCCACCATCGAGCAAGGGGCATAAATTTATACTTGTTGCTACTGATTATTTCATGAAGTGGGTTGAAGCTATTCCTTTGAAGAATGTGACATCGGTAAACATGATAGATTTCGTGAAGGAGCATATTGTTTACCGATTCGGAATTCCTCAGACTATTACGACTGATCAAGGGACCATGTTCACGTCGGGGGAGTTTGATGAATTTGCTATCAGTATGGGGTTCAAGGTGTTGAATTCTTCTCCTTATTATGCTCAAGCTAATGGTCAGGCTGAAGCAACTAATAAGGGAATAATTAAGCTTATCAAGCGCAACATTGAGGAGAACCCTAGGAGGTGGCATACAATACTGAATGAAGCTTTGTGGTCGTATCAGATGACATGTCATGGTGCTACTAAGGTTTCGCCATATCAGTTGGTGTACGGACATGATGCTGTCCTGCCTTGGGAAATTAAAACTGGTTCTAGATGATTGCTTTCCCAAGACCAATTAGCGCCCGATGAGTATGATATCCTTATGAAGGATGAGTTAGAAGATCTAGCGGGTCCTCGGCTAAGAGCTCTAGTCAGTATCAAGGAGAACAAGAAAAGGGTTGCCAGATGGTATAACAAGAAGGTGAAGGTAAAAGAATTTGCCGATGGTGATTTGGTGTGGAAATTGATTTTACCGATTGGGACTAAAAGTTCGAAATTTGGAAAGTGGTCTACTAATTGGGAAGGTCCTTTTCGAATAAATCAGTTTGTTCCTGGCAATGCTTATATTTTGGAAACCCTCGAAGGGGTTGCATTTTCCAGAGCGATTAATGGTAAATATTTAAGGAAATATTATCGTAGTATCTATATAGATGCATAGAGTGATCCAAATATAAATACGGATGACGGAGTAATTGTGCAAAACATCGGTAGAGAAGGTGTTAACGTTATATGACAAGGGAATTGGTTATCAGGTTTGCATACAACAAATTACAACAGAGACTGAATGGATGAGATCACACGAAGGCGAATTTGATCTGCTTCCTCTATCTCCTTGGCGTCGTCATCGACAGAGCCTTCAATTGGCTTGATCTTCCTCTTCAGCAGAAGGGCTTCACGAGCGTCGGCATCTCTCTCTTGTTGTATGGCTTTGGTAGTGGCAGGGAGTTGAACCTTCTTTTGATTAGCTATACTTAAAGCTTCGTCGACTTTCTTTAGCTCCGCTAGCAGCTCCTCTTTTCGTGCCGATAGACGAACGATTTCTTGTTCAAGCTCAATACCTGAAGCTACTAACCGGTCGATGTCTTTGTGCTTTTCTTCGGTGGTTCGCTTGAATTTAAGCATTTCTTCTTCAACTTCTATTTGGGTGGTTCTATCGGCAATGCGGTGTGAGACCTTTTGGTGTTGCAGTTGCCAGCTCTCGAGGAATGCTGCTTGGAAGAGTACTTCTTCAATATCGACAGGAAGTTGGCTTTGGATTTCGCTAAAAGCTACCCTTACTGCGCTGGAGTCTTGGACCAGTTGAGATGTATTTTGTTGCAGTAAAGTAACAGTGCTTCAAGTTTGGATTTCACTTCTGCCGTTGTTGGTATTTCTTATGACTATTGGATAAATCCGCAAGCGCACAGATTATACCGATGTAGCACTTCACCGGGAGTATTCCAGGTATCGTATTTTCCTCAGGGAACGATAGTGATCTAACTAGGATTAAAGATATGTCCTATGATGAATCAAGGGAGACTATGATAACTGGGTTGAGAGGTTCTATGTAGCAAAGAAATATAACAAGGCAAAGCTGGTTATACTGGCTTTATCAGCCCTTCTCTTGCAGGAGGCGATGGGATAGATCAGAAAGAGGGCAAAACTCTAACCGGACCGCGCCATCATGTTGTATTGAGGCCTTCCTTTTAAGAACTTATCTGACACACGTGGTGGAATACGAAGACTAGATAGAGCTGTCACCTTCTACTAACATCCACAAACAATCCGCGCGATAAGCGGTTTACAAAGGCAAGATCTAGTCTAGACACCATGTCTACACTATTCTTACTACTTTAACCCTACGTTAAGGCTAAAGCACTCTACTTAAAGTAAAAGGATGAACAAGCGTGAAAAGGCGTATAACAACTAAACCAGATTTAGAATATTAATTGCTATAAAGAACTTGGATGTATCACGAACTTACAAGAGGATTGCATCCGCTGAGGTAGAGCTCCGGAGAAGATTCCGACAGATCTGGGGCTTTCTCCAGAAGACTTCCCTCACTCTCCTCCAACTAGCATAGCACTCCTACTAAGGAGTAGTTTCTCCAATGAGGCATGAGTGAGAGTGAGGGCTTAGGGGGTCTATTTATAGCTAGAGGTGGAGTAGGGGCTACTCCGGTGCCACGTCAGCGATCCGTGCCACCTCCATCAGCCACCGTAGGATGAAACCGTCATTGTAATCATCTTAAATCAACGGAGGAGATCAAGTGGATGCATGGCGGCATGCAGGAATTCGGTGGGGAGCTGGAACCACCATATGGTGATTCGGCCGAACCTTATGGCAGGTGGGCCCTGCCACTTTTCTTCTAGAAGCTGACCCCACTGGTCAGGGGGCCTGTGGGTGGTCTCTGGCCCCACCTAGGCATTCGGCCGAATGCCTTTTGTGGCCAAATGGGCTCATCTTTCGCAGGTGGCTTCTAGACGTAATGCCCATCATGATGGTGTATGCCTTGTGCACATTTGCCATACTTGGAAATATGTCATGTTGGGCCTATGGATCCTTGTGCTGTGAATCTGGACCATTGAGAGGTGACTATACTTGGATCCAAGGGTAGATAGTATTCTTGAGGGTGTTACATGGATCATGAGGGCTAAGGATGCCAAGTGGGTCCATAGGGTGGTCGGCTGACCCCCTAAGTGGGCCCATTGGCTCCCAAAAGACCCCATTTGTCATTACCTGCATCAAATAGTCATGGGACATGTGGAACTAGTTATTGGGTAAATTATGTTCATGTTATTCTTGTTTTCCTTTGAATATGAGGATGTTGACGGTGTTTTGATGGTGATAAAATAGCTTGTAATTACCGTCAATAAGATCCCCCATACTTACCTCTTTGCTCGTCCTCGAGTAAAGGTTAAAAGATAACAAGACTATGTTATTCAAAGTATAAAACAAACATAAAGATTCATTCAAGACATTTTGTCATACTAATGGGATATGTGGTATTGGCTAACATATATCCTTGAGAAGTTGAGAAATGGAACAACTCTCAAGGCAAATTCATCTTTCCCAAATCATATTTTAGTACTTGGAGTTTTTGATAAATTTTTCAAAAGAATGCACATAAGTCAACTTACTCCTCTTATAGTACTCTAAGTCACTCAAAGTGTATGTTTCCTCACCAAGGCATAAACAGGTTGCCTTATTTGTATCTCCCTATTTCTAAATGGCTTATGTGGAGCTTAGGTAGGGATAAACAAAGTAGCATACTTACCTTGCATATATTGTAAAGTCAAACTCCGGATCCAAGGAGAGAAATGTCATACTATTAGATCAAGATGTGCAAGTGTGTGGAAACATGGCAAAATATCAAAACTCCTTTATATGATCTCTCTTTCCTAACTTATTATTTTGAGACATAGCTATCTTTATTTTTCTATTAGCTTTGATATGCTCATCATCATTTTTTTTCTATGAGCTTTGATATGCTTATCAAATTTTTTTGATATATATTATTATTATTATTTTCATAATTTTGCATAGTCTATGTCTCATTTACTAGCACATACTAGAGAGAGGATTTTCTATTAGATCATGGAGCATGAACTATGTGGAAAATGTAAGGCATGTTTCTGCGTACTTCTAGTGTAGAAGCAACATGTATATGTGACGTGTACATGATCTTGATCTCAGGAGCATGATAAGTCTCTCAACAAGGGTCACAAAACTTGACCAAACTCAACACAAAGTAAGTAGCTTATGTAGAAAGCTTAAATCATGAAAGAGCATGTATGGTTTTGGTAGCAATTTTCTCACTATAGAGGAGTAGTGACATTATAGTTTTATGACGTTTTCAAAAGTTAATATCCAAGAACCTTAAATAGATAGGGTATGAATCATGAGCCGAGAACTATATCACATTAATCAACAAATTAGTCAATATGGTTCCCTATCAAGATATTTTTCCCACTAGCATAAGCAAAAGCAAGAATTCGTCTTTATGATGCTTTTACCCTTTAAATGTCATAGATCATGTCACTTTTCAAAATTTTAATTTTGGATGCGATCTTCTTGTTTTATTCAATATTAAAAGGAATTTAAACTAAGTGAAAAGTTTCATGAAGGAATTGTTTTTTTTGAAGGGAAAGTTAATAAATAAATGAAAAAGTATAGAGAAAAGGGGAGAGATGTGGCAAACCAGTCAGATTTGAAGTTTGAATTTGAAGGGGTGCTGACTGGTGGGTCCAGGCCCTAGAAGTGCATTCGGCCGAATGCCTTTGGAGCCATTTGGCCACGGGAATCTCTGCATTTGAATTTCTTACCTCTGAATGTTGATGTGCTCCGAACTTCCAGAATTTTTGCCAAAAATATGATTCGACCGAATCAAAAAGGTGGCTGTTTTGGTCCAATTTTTTTCTTGTACGTGTCATGGAAGTGTTCAGCATGGTTCAGTGATCCTTGTGATGTTTTGACAAGTTGGAGTTTCGACCGAACTCCCCCATACTTATTTCAGAGCCTGCTGAATTTAGTGACATAGCAGACATCAAATGCAGGGGTTCTGCTGGGGTAAGATACCAGCAGAACCAAGAGTTTCATTTGTCATTGATAGCTTTAGGCACGTGTTCATTGATTCAAGAGTGACAGACTATCATGCCTAAGTATCTTGTTGCTATAAAGGGCTAAGGTGATCCAAGGGAGAAGGTGGAGAGAGAAGGTCCTTAGCATAACGGATGACAAGCATCACTTCATGCTCTCTTCTATTAGGGTCATGAGGCAAGTTGTGCTGATGGCTCTAGAGGATTACTAAGGAGAAAGAGAGGCAAGGAGATCCTCACTCTCAATGGCCGTGGATAAGCGTTTGAACTTTGCATTAATGATAATGCGAAGATCATTAAAGCTATCTTCAAGATCGAGACGCGTCATTCTCTCCTTAGAAACTCTTTCTTCTAAGTTGGTACTGCTTTCTTTGGCAACAACACGAAGAAATTTTTCCATTTCGCTCTTCTTCTTGGTGGAACCATGGTGAGGTCAAGCAAGGTGAGAAGGGAAGCAAGAGGATATGGAATTTATACTGGTGGTGAAGAAGAACAAAGTGAGATGAGGAAGAAGGAGAGGGAGAGGTTAAGAAGAGAGAATTCAACATCCTTTGCCTCTATTTTTACTTGGATCATGCCGGAAACAGGATAGGAATATCGGTCCAGCGCTCAAGAGCAATGGGCATGGCTAAAGAGCCAAAACCACGTTCGATCGAACGCTTTTTGAAAGATTTTGAACGAAGGAGCCTGGTTTCGAACTTGATCGGGTCAGGTGAGTCAGCTCGTGAAGTTTCGGGTTGATTGGGCCAAACATAGGTTCGGCCGAACCACTTAAGTGGCCAAATGGGCCGTCCTTTCACGAGGGGGAAGTCAAGGGTCAGGTGAGTCGTCTCGTGAAGTTTCGGGTTGTTTGGCCCAAACATAGGTTCGGCCGAACCACTAAAGTGGCCAAATGGGCCGACCTTTCATAAGGGGGAAGTCAAGGGTCAGGTGAGTCAGCTCGTGAAGTTTCGGGCTGTTTGGCCCAAAGATAGGTTCGGCCGAACCACTTTAGAGGCCAAATGGGCCGATCTTTCACGAGGGGGGAGTCAAGGCTGAGTCTAGGCCATTTCTAAGGTCTTTTTCGAAATTTGAACAAAAAAAATTAAAACATGTAGATTTAAGTTCTAATTTGGATTAAGAACAAAATCTATCATATCAATTTATTGCTCAAGAATTTCATGCTTATAGAAAACTTTAAGACGTTGGCCATTTACCTTTATAGGTGTTGCAGCCATAATCTCGAAGCGTGACGATTCCTTGTGTCATGACATTGCTGATGACGAATGGTCTTTCTTCTATGAATCGTCGTGTTGTACTCAGACCCTTTTTCTCCATTCATTGCTTCTCTGCTCCAAAGGATTAGTGGACAACATATACCCGAAGGAATTCACATATGATTCAAAGCAGGGGCATTATTGTCATAGAAAGAGATGTCCCATCATTGTTCACCAATTTTTTAAAAGTTAAGCAAGGTTGAGGCAAAGATCTTCAAGATTATTTCATTACTACCTCAACCCTTGATTTGTCTCTATGAAAGATCTCATGACTTAACCACCAAAATTTTGAAGTTATCATGCATTGGGTAGTCCAAGAGCACAACCAAATTCCATACAAGTTTACTTTTGGTACATTAATCAAACTTGACACCATGTCTAATTTGATTAAGGAAAACTATTTAACCTAAGCACCACGCTTAAATTAAAGAGCTTATAGGAGTATGTACACTACTCCCAAACCAAAGCATACTCAAAATAGAACTAGGAAGTATGAAGGCATAAAGATATTCACTTAAAAGAGACAAGAGCATGGATGGTGAACCAGATAGCATTTGCATTTTTTTATAATTTTTATTATTTATATGACTAGCAAGATGTGATGAGGACATCAACACCACACCAACACCATCTCCAACACCACTTGGTCCTATTACTCATGCTCGTGCCCGTGAACTCAACCATCAAGTAAGTTCATTCTCAAACTATTGTCCATTATGTTTAGACAATAGAGACACGTGCACTCTTGTTTTGCACAGGAACAATGGAGAGGATCAGCGGGACACGGGATGAGTGCTAGCTGGATTTGGACTGCAGGACAGCACCAACTTGTGATGGATGCCACGACTTCATATAGACTCCGATTGGGACGTTCTCACACTTTTTGGAAAACTTATCAAGTCTACTTTCCAACGGATCAAGAACCAAGGCTATATCTTAACGGACACATCCAGATTAGTCATTTTTGTACCGAGTCCTTTTCTGTCCACCGATGCTACGTCACCTTAATTTGGGCTGATGGCCCATGTATCAAGTTGGGTCCATTAGGGACGCGTCCTAGGGTTGGAGAACGACCCCAACACTCTTTTGGTCGTCCTCCCAACTCCTTATAAGTCTTTAGAGCTGCCACAAACAGTTTAGGTTTTGTTTCGTCGAGTTAGCCATTGCTACCCCTTTTCAGCGCGCGTGTTGGATCAACCGTCTGTTCTGACTCATCAGAACCTCACCATATTGTGTCCTCAGATTAAACCCTTCATATTCATCTTGCAATTGAGTGCTTGTTCATCTTGTTCTTGCTGGTTCTTCGATTGCTTGCAGGACGGGAGCCCTAGTGGCTGGTTGTCACGCCGTAAGATCGCGACAACCATCGGAGGTGGTGTATCGGTTGCTAAGGCGCAGTGTCCGTGGACGGTTGTAGTCGAGATGTGAACGTCATCTCCATTCACCAATCGAGTTATCCACCATCTCTCATCAAAAGATCAGACAGCGAACCCTACGGGTCGTCATCAGTTGGTAATAAGAGCAAGGTTTATCGGTGAGAGACTTCCAATTCTTCACAATTTTTTTTCCTATAGTCCAGAAAAGCCAGAAAAAAATAGTAGATTAGTTTTCCGTAATCCCATAAACCCGTTGAGCCTTTTGCTAGTACTACTTAGTTAGGGCTTGTTGAGTCGTCGGTTGCATCGGTTGTGTCGAGTTGGTGGTTTTAGTTATAGTCCTTTAGAGTTTTGAGTTCTTGTCACGTTCTAGTCCGAGTCTAAGTAGATTTCGTTGCTGTCAAGTTTGAGTCCGAGTACTACCCTGGTATTCGCGGCTGTCTAGTTCGAGTTTGAGTTGTTTTCTGGAATCGAGTCCGAGTACTACCCTGGTATTCGCTGCTGTCAAGTTCGAGTCCGAGTTGATTTCGAGAATCAAGTCCAAGTACTACCCTGGTATTCGCTGCTATAAATTGCCTCCGTCCGAGTTGTTTTCCATAGTTAAGTTCGCACACTACAAGTAGGACTACAAGTTTCATACCATATTACAACGAAACTTACTTTAGAGAGAGAGAGTATCTTTTAATTACCTATATACCCTTGCACTTTTGGAAAAAGTGTATGTGGTGAATTGATCTTTTGACATCTCTTTGTTCATATAATCAGTTTTGAGGATCCCTGAAAAAAAGGAAGAGAAAAAAAGCAAAAAAAAAGCAAGCAAAAAAAAGCAAAAAAAAGAACAAAAAAAAACATAAAAAAGGGGGCTAATCTTTGTGTTTCTCTCCTTTGGATAGGTGGTGTTTGTGACTCTCTTTGTGTCTAGGCTCGCGTCTCTAGTACGGTCTAGGCTAGGACCAACACAGTACCACCTTTGAACGATTATTCAACTCGCTTTTCAAACTAACGTGGTGCTAGTATTTGTCCTTGAGCATAACATTTGCCACCTATAGCTCCACATACTCGACTACAACTTGACAGGTGTTGTTGCTGCGGTACCGATACATTCACTTCCAAGGTTGCAGGTTTGCTGGTTATTGACCCCTCCTGCTGAGCAAGGTAAGAACTGGTAAGAGCTTGAGAAACAGGTTGAGAGCGAGTGCCTTGCTGTAGCTACATCCTAATAGTTGTAGGGCTTTTATTTCTTCACTTGTTTTCTTGTTGTTCTTGTCTTCTAAACCATGTTAGGAACAGAGGATAATAACAACATGCCGCAATCTCCACGCACCAAGGGCATCATTCAACATTTTACAAGGCAAGTGCAGCTAGATACAGAAGGACTCAATGGAGATTTATAGGTGACCAATGACAAGATTGGGCAACTAGAGGCCGCCCAACTTGCCACCACCACCAAGCTTACAGGAGTCGAAGCATCGGTTGCTCGTATGGATAAAAGCCTTGCCGCTCTTCTCAGTTATTTTGATGACTTCCACACAAAAGGCAAGGGTCAACATAATGACGACCACAAGGATGAGGAGCGAGTCGAAGATAATGACGAGGATGCTTACTCTGGTGATATGGACCTTGATAACAATGACCTTCGTGATCGACATCGCCTACGCTTTAATCGGAGAGGTATGGGTCACCATCGACGTGAGGTACATAATAACAATGATGCTTTTAGTAAGATTAAATTTAAAATACCTCCTTTTGATGGTAAGTATGATCCTGATGCATACATTTAATGGGAAATTGCTGTTGACCAAAAGTTTGCATGCCACGAATTTCCTGAGAATACACGTGTTAGGGCTGCTACTAGTGAGTTTACTGACTTTGCTACTATATGGTGGATAGAGTATAGTAATAAAAATCCTAATAACATACCACATACTTGGGATGCTTTAAAAAAATCACGAGGGCTGGATTTGTTCCTTCTTACTATGCACGGGATTTGCTACATAAACTGCAACAACTAAGACAAGGTGCTAAAAGTGTAGAAGAGTATTATCAAGAATTACAAATGGGTATGTTGCGTTGTAATTTAGAGGAGGATGAGGAGCCTGCTATGGCAAGACTTTTGGGTGGGTTAAATCATGAAATTCAGGACATCCTTTCATATAAAGAGTACACTAATGTAACCCGTTTGTTTCATCTTGCTTATAAAGCTGAAAGGGAAGTGCAGGGCCGACATGCTTCAGAATAACTTTTCTGCAGGGAAGACAAATTCATGGCAGCCCCGCACACGTGCTACTATGCCATACTCAAGTGACAAGCCTAGTGATACTCCCACAAATTCAGTAGCCAAGACAACCCAGAAGCCTAGTGCAGGTGCTTCGTCCGTAGCTCAGCGCGACAGAGAGCAGGGGCTCTCTCTAGTGCTCCCAACACACCGTAGCCTGAAAACTCCGTTCGTCAAGGACCGAGGCCAACCCCCGCAAGGGATCAAGAGCCAGTCAGGCGGCGGACCGGTCATGGAGCGCGCTTCAAAAGCGGTGACAACGGCCCGAGCGATAGCGACGATGGTGAACAACGACGTGGGCGACATCCTCGCAGGGGCGGACGACACGACCATGACGAGGATCGGGACTCTAGCCTCACCGGACCACGATGCTTTTCCGTGCGCATACATGCCGCACGGATTCCGTCGCGTTTCTGACCGCCTACCTACATCCAGAAGTACACGGGGCTCACAAACCCTGGCCTCTAGCTGGAGGACTATCGTTTCGCCTGCGAGGCGGGCAGAGCGAACAATGAGAGTTTCATAATTGGCCATCTGCCGCTCTACCTCTCGGACACGGCGCGCGTGTGGCTAGAGCACCTCCCGAAAGGGAAGATACGGAACTGGGGGGACCTGAAGGACACCTTCGTTGGAAACTTTCAAGGGACCTACGTCCGTCCAGGTAATTCTTGGGACCTCAAGAACTTTAAGAAAAAGCGAGGTGAAACCCTCTGAGAGTATATTCGTCGCTTTTCTCAACAGTGTAACGAGCTCCCGGACATAGCCGACGGCGACGTCGTCATGGCTTTCCTGTCAGGGACAACTTGCGAATCCTTAGTTCACAAAGTAGGACGCAAAAAAACCTAAGACGACGAAGGAACTGCTCGACATCGCCACAAATCATGCCTCGGGCGAGGAAGCAGTCGACGCTGTCTTCCAAGGCACGCCCACCCGCAGCAAGCGCGATGAAGTGGAGGCAGAAGGGCCCTCAACTCGTCCGCACAAGAAGGGGCGCAACCGACAACGATACGACTCGTCGTTTGTCGCCGCCACCAAGAAAGGCGAGGAGCAGCAGGACGCACCGGCCAACGATCACTTCGAGAAGATGCTGGAATGGACCTGTCCGAACCACGTGAACCCTGTCAAGCACCTCCTCAAAGATTGTAACCTTATGAAGAAGTTTCTCAGTGCGGCTCAAGGAAGAAGAGGTGGACGAAGAAGAAAGAGGACAACGGTGAGGATGGCGGAGCAAAGAACGACAGCTACATCCCGGCGGATGAGACCTTGATGATCTTCGACGGCCCAACATTGTGCAGCTCCAGACATCAATAGAAGGTCGCACGCCGAGAGGTATACGCAACCGTCCCCGCTGTTCCCACCTTCCTCAAGTGGTCTGAGTCCTCTATTACTTTCAACCGTAATGATCATCCCAATTATGTACCGTACCCTGGACATTATCCGTTAGTTGTTGATCCCATTGTTGGCACAAAGCACCTCACTAAGGTCCTAATGGACGGGGGAGTGGACTCAACATTCTTAATGCTGAGATTCTCGATGCAATGAGGATATCATGGTCACGTCTGCGACCCTCGGGGGCTCCGTTTTTTGGGGTAATCCCAGGTAAAAGGCAGACCCTATTGGACAGGTCGATCTGCCCGTCACTTTTGGCGGACCAAGCAAATTTGGCAAGGAAACATTGACCTTCGAGGTTGTCGGCTTCAGGGAAACGTATCATGCCATACTTGGGCGACCATGCTATGCCAAGTTCATGGCCGTCCCGAACTATACCTATCTAAAGCTGAAGATGCCAGGCCCTAAGGGCGTCATCATAGTGGGCGTGGCGCCCCGACGTGCATACGAGTGCGACATGCACGTACGCGTCGGCGCTCGTGGCCTCGAAGCAACTAGCAGCTGAAATGGCGGCCGAGGCCAGTGCGTCACGAGAAGAGGCCCCGAACACCAAGAAGGCCAGATCCTTCGAACCCACGGGGTCCACGAAGACCTGTTCTTGACACTAGGGACGGGGAGGAAAGGACCGTGCACGTTAGCACTTCCCTTTCTCCCAAATAGGAAAGCGAGCTCGTCGACTACCTCCGTGCAAACATCGACGTATTTGCATGGAGGCCCTCGGATATGCCAGGCATACCCAGGGATGTCGCCGAGCATTTCTTGCATATCAAGCCGGATTCCCGACCCATCAAGCAACGACAGCGCCGCTTTGATGAAGAAAAACGTGCCACAATCGGAGAAGAGATCAAGAAGCTTCTCGTAGCGGGTTTCATCAAAGAAGTGTACCACCCCGAGTGGCTTGCTAACCCTATACTGGTACGAAAAAAGAATGGGAAATGGAGGATGTGCGTTGATTACACGAGCCTTAACAAGGTCTGTTTGAAGGATCCATACCCGTTACCTCGCATAGACCAAATAGTCGATGTGACGCCGGGATGCGAACTCCTCTGCTTCCTCGACGCGTACTCAGGGCACCATCAAATCAAGATGAACGATTCGGACCAGCTCGCGACATCGTTCATCACCCCATTCGGGTCCTTCTGCTACGTCACCATGCCTTTCGGACTCCGAAACGCTGGGGCCACCTTTCAGCGGACCATGATCCGATGCTTCGATGAGCTCGTGAGCAAGACCATAGAGGTCTACGTGGACGACATCGTCGTCAAAACCCAGCATTCCAGCGGGTTCGTGGCCGATCTCGTTCTCACGTTCGCGAAACTCAAAAAGAACAACATCAAACTCAACCTGGAAAAGTGTGTCTTTGGGGTTCCCAAAGGCATGCTTCTAGGATTCGTCGTCTCCAAGAGGGGGATAGAGGCTAACCCCGAAAAGATCACCGCCATCGAAAAAATGGGGGCGATCCATAACGTAAAGGGGGTACAGCGGGTCACCGGATGCCTCGTGTCACTTAGCCATTTTATTTCCCGCCTCAGCGAGAAAAGCTTGCCTCTGTACAAGCTCCTTAAAAAATCCGAGCGATTGGCCTGGACATCCGAGGCTCAGTCAACTCTTGACCACATCAAGCATCTGCTGACCAACGCCCCAATCCTAGTCTCCCCTATTGACAATGAGGAGCTCCTGCTATACATCTCTGCTACGAGGCAGGTGGTAAGCACTATCCTTGTCGTAGAAAGGGAAGAGGAAGGGCACATGCTCAAAGTACAAAGACCTCTTTATTTTGTTAGTGAAGTGCTAAGCAACTCAAAAACCCGGTATTCCCGTCTTCAAAAATTGGTATACGCGGTGATCATGACTAAAAGAAAACTGTTACATTACTTTGGATCGCACAAAGTAACAGTCGTGAGCAATCGTGAGCAATGCACCGTTAGGGGAAGTCATCCTGAACAGGGACACCGCCCATCACATCGCCAAATGGGCATTGGAGCTGATGGATAAAAATATTGCTCAACGCGCCACGAAGCTCCATCAAGTCATAGGTCTTGTCCTGTTTCATTGTCGAGTGGACGGACACGACTCTCCCCACGCCAGTCGTTGAGCAGGAGTACTGGACCCTGTATTTTGACGGGTCACTCATGAAAACCGGCGCAGGAGCAGGGATCGTCTTGACGTCACCCCATGGGGTGACCATGAAATATATGGTGCATCTACTGTTCCCAGCATCCAACAACGAGGCAGAGTACGAAGCTTTGCTTAATGGACTGCGGATCGCAGTCGGCTTAGGCATCAGACGACTTGATGCTCGCGGCGACTCCCAATTGGTAGTCAACCAAGTCATGAAGCAATCCAATTGCGTCGATCCACGCATGACGGCATACTGCCAAGAGGTGAGGAAGCTTGAACCCAAGTTCGACGGTCTTGAGCTCAACCATATACTGCGACGTCAGAATGAAGAAGTCGACGCATTGGCAAAGGCAGCTTCAAGCCGAGAACCCGCGCCTCCTGGGGTGTTCGCAAGTGATCAACCTAAACCATCCATTAATACCGGAGAATCAGAGGTCTCTAGCTCTCCCGACGCCATCTCCTCGGCGGCCTTAGGCGCTACCGAGGCCTCGACTACTCGCAGCAACGAGGTAACAGAGACGATGAACATAGAGTCGGAAGAACCGACACCAGAAGAGAAGGATTGGAGACAACCATACATAGATCGCCTGACTAAAGGTGAGCTCCCCACAAACCAGGTGGAAGCTAAACGGCTCGCTAGACGAGCCAAGGCGTTTGTCCTTGTTGAAGGCCAACTTTACAGGCGAAGCGCCCTCGGCGTCTTGCAATGTTGCATCCCCACCGAACAGGGGAAAAAGTTGTTGCAAGACATCCACCAGGGGGTCTGCGGACACCACGTGGGAGCTAAAATCCTCGTGGGCAACGCGTTCCGGCAAGGTTTCTACAGGCTGACAGCCATGGCCGACACACATGCTTTGGTCCACGCCTGTGAGGGTTGCCAGTTCTTCGCCAGGCAAATTCATATGCCTGCCCAGGCGCTCCAAACCATCCCTCTCACATGGCCATTTGCGGTTTGGGGGCTCGACATGGTTGGAAAATTCGATAAGGCACCCGGGGGCTACACCCACCTATTGGTCGCCATCGACAAGTTCACCAAATGGATCGAGTTACACCCCATCACAAAGATCAGGGCAGAGGAAACTGTCAGTTTCTTTGAAAACATCATCCAACGCTTCGGAGTGCCCAACTCCATCATCACCGACAATGGAACAAACTTCACTACGGATGAATCCTGGAGTGGTGTGATGAACATCACATACGAGTTGATTGGGCCTCTGTTGCACACCCAGAATCCAACGGGCAAGTCGAGCGTGCCAACGGTCTCATCCTACAAGGGATCAAGGCAAGGATTTTTGACTGGCTAAACAAGTATGGGAAAAAATGGCTCCAAGAGCTCCCTTCCGTTCTGTGGAGTCTGAGGACGACACGAAGCAGGGCCATCGGTTTTTCACCATTCTTCCTGGTCTACAGCTCAGAGGCTGTCCTACCCACCGACCTCGAATACGGATCCCCAAGAGTGGAGGCATATGACCCCAAGATGGCAGAAACCTTCCTGGAAGACGCCATAGATCAGATCGACGAGGCCAGGGACGCCGCCCTCCTACACTCAGCCAAGTACCAACAGGCGCTACGCGGTACCACGATCGACGCATCCGACCAAGGGGCTTTCAGCTAGGGAATCTAGTACTCCAAAAAATCCAGAGCAACAAGGAGCGGCGCAAGCTCACATCGCCCTGGGAAGGACCCTACATTGTCCAAGAAGTGATAAGGCCAGGAGCCTATCGACTCAAAACCTTCGCCGGCAAAATCTTCATCAACAGCTGGGACATACAACAGCTATGTCGTTTCTACCCCTAAAAAATTCCCCATTACAGCATTTCAATCGAAGTTTTCTTTTCACACATCACAAATTCTTGGGAAAGAGTTTTTCTTCCATACACGACATGCAAAGAAATCCCTTTCACGGGGGCTACCCGATACACACGAAGAAAAGAAAAATTTGAACAGATATATACAACCCAAGTTCATTGCAACCATCCAAAAGCAAATGAGCTGGAGCTTAAACGAATCGCTCAAGGCAACACCCTAATCCTACGAACACGAAAGGTGGACACATCATCAAGACGCCTAGCCCAGAGCACGAACTCATGGCGAAGGAGACACTTCGGGCTACAATACATAATGACTCCGCCTAGACCCTTGCTCGCCGGCCCAAAGCGCCAGCAAAACTCCCGAGCGCAGGCAGGAGGGTCGTCGACGTCCAACTCCGGCACATCCCATGGGCACCAAATCGCTCTCCGCCACGCGATGAAGTGAAGGCCCGCACGGAGGGAGGAACACAGCACAACCAGGCCACAATTGCTCCATCTACCATTTGGGAACACATCGCTGGTGACCTGCTTGAGAAGAGCGAGGGCCTCAAGATCCACCGGATTTGCAAGGTACAGTATCATGGACCGGAAGTACATCGCCCCGGCATCCCCATCCTAGATCGCCAGATTGACGAACCCCCAGCCGGAGAGGTCGTCTCCCCGTAGCATCAACCTCTCCACACCGTGGAAACACAAGGATTCCTGATGGTCGACCTCGAAGAAGCGTTGCTCAAGAGCCATCCCCCAAAACTTTGCGGCAAGACCGGCAGAAGCCCTGTATAGATCGAAGAGACCAGAGTCGAGCCATCGCGCCATCATGGCAAATCCTCTGAAAACACTACAGACCTGGCGAAGACACATGTACTCCTGATAGTCTTTTTCGTAGTCGATGACGCAGAGAAGGATCTGGAAGAGAAGCTCCTCCGGTAGTGTCAGTAGAAGGCTGGGCGCCATGGCGAGCCGAGCGCGGTCGGCGCAAAGGAGAGGTTGACACGCTTCCCGCGACCCCTCGCGACGACGATAACGACGAGAAACCCTCTTTTCCTTCTACTCCTGGCTGGTGCAAAGGGGAAGAAGAGGACTAAGAAGAATAGTGGGGAGTAGTACTCCAGACCCCCTCCGATATATAGCACAAGGCTGCTGTCCCCCTGTCTTCCACACGTGCGCCCCTCGGGCCCACAAAGACGCGACTCTTTATTTCCCAGGCATGTACGACATCAGCAAATCACCAAAGGACACGAACGCCGCTTCACCGAACGACTAGCTGCCACAGGGGCCCATGAACCACACGCGGCACCAACTTCCTAGGAACAGGCAAGCGTCGCAAGAGCAGAACCAGTCTACCATGGCTAAACAAAAAGGTGAGCACAACTAGTAAGCACATCCATTTAAAAACATCCAATTCTTTATCCCTACTGTGCAAAGTGCAGGGACTAAAACGGGGTAACGGCCGAGAGACCGTTTGTTACCCGTAGTAGTCATTTAACAAATGAGAGACCTAGGCTAAGGGATCTTGGTTGGCCCAAAACATTACGGGTTCTACAGCCTCCCTGGCCAAAAAATGAAGAGTGAGGGACGTTGCTAAGTGGACCCTATCGGTCGGAACGTAGACGTTTTCACGTCGAACGTGCTTAGTGAACGTGTTTAGGCTTTGGCAGATAACAGAATATGTGGTAAACCCCACGAGGGCGACATCGAGCCCTCGGATCCCATCGAACAGATCCGGGTACTATACGTATCGACTATTGAAGATTAGAGATCGGTCCACGATGGACTTCTGCCGGTCGTGCCTCCACGGATGAGGACCTTGAGTCTCACCTAGAGTACCCGTTAGCATCTCGCCGAGCCCTCGATCTCGGCCACCGAGGTAAGATACGAGGTCGCTCACTTCCACATCCTAGACCATGGGGGTGCGAGGATGAAACACGGGAGCTGCGACAACCCCTAAACGCGTGGTCCAACAAACACGATAGGCAAACTAACAAAGGCCTACGAAACAGGAACAATAGCTAAAAACGACGATTGCAGAAGCTAAAGATAGGGGCTCAGCAGGCCCAGTTCTTACAAGAAAAATAAAAGCACGTCAACTAGCGAAACACATCTAACCCCGTGGAAAACCAACAATCATGGGGCCACCTCCCTCGGCTCCTCCGCTAGGACCTCCTCGGTCGGCACGACGTCGACGACGGCCTCCGCTGCGTAAGAAAGACGCTCGATGAGATGAACGTACTGATCGACGCTCCGGCCATGAGGGAATCCGGCGGCATCCACCATGTCCGTTCCAGAACGGACCTCGACCATGGAAAATGCAACTCCCGCCCCGCGGAAGATGGAGTGCGCAACGATGTTGCGCACAGCGTGCGGGGACAACATGGAGACGATCGACCATGGTGCTCCCAGGCGCATGAAGAAGGCCGATGTTGACGGTAATTTCACCATGTTTTTATACCATCAAAACTGTCAATAAGATACCTTTTCCAGGAGCTAGCAAGCAAAGACATAATGATTTTATCAATTAAACAGTTCCACATGTCCATGGAGTATTTCTTGCAGATCTATAGGAAATGGAGAGAAATGAGCTAGTGGGACCCACCATAGGGGGGGTCGGCCGACCAACCTATGGGGCCCACCAGCCATCCCAAACACTCCACATGATAGGAGGGCCCACCTATCATAGTAAGGGGGTCACTACCCCTCTAATGTAGGTCGGCCGACCTATAAATGGCACCCACCAAGATCTATAGCCACTCCATGACATGTGGGCCATGCTTCTAGAAGGTTGACAGTGGTCCACATGTCATAGGGGGGTCAGCCGACCTCCCCCCCCCCCAAGGTGATTTGGCGGCCATTTCTTCTCTCCCACGCTGGTCATGATCCAGGAGAAGCACTCCCAAGTGATCCTCCACCGTTGGATCAACTTAAATGGCTCATATTCACTTCACATGGATCCATGGGCCCACAAGAGTACAAACCGATGTCCAAAAGTGGTCCAACCTGTGCACACCCACTCCAAGACATGTGGGCCACCTTCTAGAAGGCCAGGGGAGGTTCCACCACCCATAGCGGGGTCGGATGACCCCCCCTAAGGCCTAGGGGGCGCCCACCTCCTTTGCATGCCGCCATGCAAAGAAGCACATGCTCAATTATTCTCCACCCTTGATCTAAAGGCCGTTGGGATCCAAGGGCTCTCATCACCCATCACGCGGATCGATGACGTGGCGGTGGAGTAGCCCCTACTCCACCCCTCCACTAGAAATACCCCTCACTCCCTCTCATTCAAGACACACCAAGGAGGAGCTACTCACTCTATAAGGCGAAGCCCGGTTCTACTAGTAGCATAGAAAATAGGGAGAGAGTGAGGAGAGTCTGGAGGAGAGCCGGGCCTATCTGGCGTCTTCTCCAAGCTGTACCTCAGCGGATGCGGTCTTCTCTTTTGTATGTCTGCATTTGAGATTCTTTTAAGGTAATTGATCTTTAGTTATGGTAAAGTAATTAATTTAGTTGTTCATTGGTTCATCGTCCTTAAACCGGTACTCTAATCAATTTCACCGGGATCCGGATTAGAGTAGTAAGATATAGTGTAGGCGTGGTGTCTAGGCTATACGCTTACCTGTGTCTGCGGCTTGTCCAATGGCTTGTTTGTGGTACCTAGTAGGGATGACAGACCTATCTAGGCTTTGATCCCACCATGTTCGACCAAGTTCTTAAAACGTAGGCCTTCTTTGTGCTAGGCGGTTTAGCACTCTTCTCATTCCTTTCCGTTGCTAAGCGGCCTAATGGCCCAAAGTGAACAACCTTTGTATCTTACCTTACCTTGCTAGTTTCATAACCATAGAAGATCCTCTGTACCCAACCTATCATAAACCCCTTGTGTCATCATAGGACGAACTTAGTTCTTTGTTAAGTACACTTCACGTTCCCCATGGATTCGATACCCTAGGAATACTCTTAGGTGAAAGCTACCTTGACAGCCGTGCGCTTGCGGTTTACCCTTTGTGTCACATTTTGTGTCAACAAGCTTTCTAGCGCCGTTGCCGGGGAACGGTAGCTGTTCTTAACATAGAATTGAGCCGCCCATTTATCTTTTATTTTTTATCATTCATATCATGGATTAAACACCCCTCTTTCAATATGGTGCTCCAAAGGGTGCTAGTTTAGAGCCACCAAAATCATCCAAAGCTATTTTAGCTATTCGCTATGAGCTTGGCCCTGCTTTCATAGCAATGGTTCAGGCACAACCTTTTTCTGGGGAGGAAGATGAAAACCCCTACAACCATTTACGTGAGTTTGAACAATTGTGCTCATGCCTTCATATTCAAGGCATGACACGAGATACCTTGAAATGGAAACTATTCCCATTCTCTTTGATGGGAGTAGCTAAACATTGGTATGCTCAACTCGTAGGGAGTGTACAAGGAGACTGGGAGACCCTTCTAGCCAAATTTTGCTCAGCCTTCTTCCCTATCTCTAGAGTTGTTCATCTTCGAACGAAGGTCCTAACTTTTAAACAAAAAGATAAGGAGGCTCTAGGTGCATCATGGGTCCGTTTTACAAATCTTGTCTCTTCAGGCCCCGATCTTGCTATACCTGAACCCGTGCTCTTACAACATTTCTATCTAGGTCTTAGCAAGGATTCTACACAATTCCTTGATATAGCCTCTAGAAGAGCTTTCCTTCATTTATCCGCTAGTGAAGCAAGGTCTATTCTTGAAAAAATCCTTGAGAACACCCCTTACACTTGCATTCATGACGAACTCCCTAAGGAAGAAGAGGAAGCACCCCCAAACAAGAAAAGTCTTGATAGCTGAATCACCACCAATCCAATCCCATAATCCTGCTATCAATCCTGAACCACAAATACCACAAATCTCGAAGGAAGAAGAAAACCAACACCTAAACTATTCCTTCGAGTTTGAGGCAAACCTCCTATCTGATCTTGCTGGTTTTTGGAATTCCCAAAATTATCCTTTCCAAAAGAGACCTCATCTTTCTAGACATACCATGAAGGGATCTCTTCAAAATCCTCCCAAACCAACATCATCTTGTGCCTCGACTTCCCACATGGCACATCAGGAAAAGTCTGGGATACTTAATAAAGAAATGTCGAGTGAGCTTATAGAATGAAACTAAAGTATTTAGAAGCCAAATCTATCATGTCCTTCTCTACACCCACATCCGACATATCCTACGAACTCATTTCTAAACCCATCCTTGATCCTGATGATCCCCCATGTGTTCCTTCATTCAAGTCTTATGATGACCCACTTAATGATTCTAGGAATTCATTAATACATCCGAGGCATGGAAGCCATGAGGGCCATAAATCTGACCAAGCGGAGCAAAGTCAACGATTAGAGCATCTATCTACCGTTGTGAGCCAAGAATGGTTGGATGAGGCTAAATCTTCAAAAGAAGTTGCTAAAATGCCCACACATGTAAGGAGAATATCTTATCAAGTGTTGGGCATTGATGGCAAAATTTGTTATGATCCTAGCCTTGGGATCAACATCCTTCCTCATTTCCATGTTCCAACATCATCAAAGGATCATCTATCCCAATCACAAAAGCACCTTAGACTCCCCAATGGTCAAATCCTTGATTGTTTAGGAGTCCTTCATGATATTCTTGTGGTGGTTGATGATCTCAAGATCTTCCTAAATTTCCATACCTTTGACCTTCCTGGATTTTCCTTTCATCTCACCTTTATCGGAAGGCCAGTCATGAGAATTTTGGAGTTAGGAAATGAGAAGGTTGGTCATAGAATAGGTGAAGATTATCTACCCATTTGGTCTTCTCGACCTCTCATCAAAGGGATAGAATCCAAACCAGTTCTTGATCCAAGGGGTGAGCTTATGTCAATCTCGCTAACAACCGTGACCCATTCAAGCCTTGCGGATGACTTGAAATGTCATGAGAAAGAAAGTTCTCACCCACTCCTTGAAAGGGAGAACGATATCAATGAGCATGGAAGTTATTCCCTGATCTTCCCATCAAATCCATGCTCAAGTGAGAAATCTCCCAAATCAATCCTTCCCTCTACCATCACCACACACATAATCTACAACCCCTTCATTCTTCTTGTTTCCAAAATCTTTGCAAGGATGGTTGTAGATGTATTTGTCTATCATAAATTTTGCAAATTTTGTAGTGGTTTTTGGTCTTGAGGATAGGTCCACAAATGATGGAGTTGAAGGGGAAACCACTTCACCAGCATGAGATGCAACTCGAAGGTTTCCCAAAGAGAAGCTTGTGTCTTAAAATTAAGCACTTTCGGGAGATAACCCGAGTCTTTTTCTTTTCTATTAAATTTTGCTTGCTAAAAAAATATAAAAAAGAAAATAAAAAATTTTTTAGTCTCCCAAGATTCTAAAATGAATAAAATGATTTTGTAAAATGAGACTAAGGGAATATTTGTGAATGTGTTCCTTCTGGTATTTTTGTCACTAACCATTTCAGGTTTGAACAACAAGAATGATGGAGAAAAACACAAGGTTTGTCCAACCAAACATCTGTTAATAATGAAGCACATTCAAAATAAAGTTCCACATCCTAGACTAGGATTTGCTCATTTTCAAATGTTGCAAAATCCAAGTGTGGGGGGAGTGGATTTCTCTAGGAAATTCATGTTATGCTTCATTGCTTAATTTTATTTGGTTTTTTCTACCTTGCTTTCTCTCTATACCTTGCTCATCTGGCTAAGTCACTTGAATAATAAAAACTAATAAAAAAAGCAATTCCTCATCTGGTTCACCATCCATGCTCTCGTCTCTTTTTAAATGAATCTCTTTATTCTTTCATGCTTCCTTTTTTCTGTTTAAGTATGTTTTGGTTTGAAATATCGATCGTGTGTTTCCAAAGGCGTTTTAAATTAAGCATGGTGCTTAGGTTAAATATCCTTCCTTAGTAAAATTAGACATGGTGTCAAGTTCGATTATTGAACAAAAAAACTACTTGTATAGAATTTGGTTGTACTTTTGGACTAACCCATGCAGGATGACTTCCAGATTTTTGTGGGTAAGTCATGAGATCATTCATAAGAGACAAATCAAGGTTTGAGGTAGAATTGAATAACCTTGCTCCATTCAAATTAATTTTGACTCGCTAGTGTGTCCCACCAGTAGAGTCCTTTGTGTTTTCACGTTTGTTCTCTACGAAGAAAAAGTCAGGTACATCTTCAACGAAGTGTGTGTGTGTGGGGGGGGGGGGGGTCAGCCAACCCCCAACCTTCACAAATGTGGGCACCAGAATGACCAGAGGCACCAAAGTGGGGTCGACCGACCCCACTGTGGACCCGTGGTCCCACCAGTCAGCATCCACACGTTCTCAACCTGCTTCCTGACTGGTTTGTCAACCTTCCCCCTCTTCTTCTTTTCATGCATTTATTTTCTTTAGTTTATTTCCCTTTTAATATTGAATAAAAACAAGAAGATTGCATCTAAACTTAAAATTTGAAAAGTGACATGATCTATGACATTCATAAAGATGTCATCTCGCTAAGTCAGGTAAAAGCGTCATAAAGATGAATTCTTGCTTTGCTTATGCTAGTGGGAAAATATCTTGATAGGAAAATCATATTGACTAAGTTGTTGATTAATGTGATATAGTTCTTGGCTCATGATTCATACCCTATCTATTTAAATTACTTGGAGATTAATTTTTTAAAATGTCATAAAACCATAATGTCACTACTCCTCTATAGTGAGAAAATTCCTACCAAAGCCATACATGCTCTTTCATGATATAAGCTTTCTACATAAGCTGCTTACTTTGTGTTGAGTTTGGTCAAGTCTTGTGACCCTTGTTGAGAGACTTATCATGCTCCCAAGATTAAAATCACGTACACGCCACATATATATGCTTCTTCTACACTGGAAGTACGCAAAAACATGTCTTACATTTTCCACATAGTTCATGCTCCATGTTCTAATAGAAAAATATATCTCTAGTATGTTGCTAGTAAATGAGACATAGACTATGCAAAATTATGAAAAAATATATAGGGGCACATAAAGGTCCCAAGTCTTAGAAAATAATAATAATAATGAGCAAATAAAAGCTCATAGAAAAAAAAGAAAGATAGCTATGTCTCAAAATAATAAGTTAGAAAGAGAGACCTTATCAAACAAAAGAGTATTGATCATTTGCCATGTTTCACACACTTGCACATCTTGATCTAAGAGTATGACACTTCTCTCTTTGGATCCGAAATTTGACTTTAGAATATATGCAAGGTAAGTTTGCTACATTCTCTATCCCTACCTAAGCTCCACATAAGCCATTTAGAAGTAGGAAGATGAAAAGAAGGCAACCTCATGCTATGCCTTGGTAAGGAATCATATACCTTCTGAGTGATCTAGAGTGCTATATGAGGACTAAGTTGAATTATGTGCTTTCTTTTGAAAACTCATCAAAAACTCCAAGTACTAAAATATGATTTGGGAAGATGACTTTGCTTTGAGAACTATTACATTCTTCAACTTCCAAAGGATATATGTTAGACAATGCCACATATTCCACTTGTACAAGAAATGTCTTGAAAGAAACTTTATGCCTGCTATATGCCTTAATGATGTTATAGTCATGTTAGCTTTTAACCTTTACTCGAGGATGACCAAAGAATTAAGTGTGGGGGATCTTGTTGACGGTAATTTCACCATGTTTTTATACCATCAAAACCTTCAACAAGATACCTTTTCCAGGAGCTAGCAAGCAAAGACATAATGATTTTATCAAATAAACAGTTCCACATGTCCATGGAGTATTTCTTGCAGGTCTACAGGAAATGGAGAGAAATGAGCTAGTGGGACCCACCATAGGGGGGGTCGGCCGACCAACCTATGGGGCCCACTAGCCATCCCAAGCACTCCACATGATAGGAGGGCCCACCTGTCATAGTAAGGGGATCACTACCCCTCTAATGTAGGTCTGCCGACCTATAAATGGCACCCACCAAGATCTCTAGCCACTCCATGACATGTGGGCCATGCTTCTAGAAGGTTGGCAGTGCTCCACATGTCATAGGGGTGTCGGCCGACCCCCCAAGGTGATTTGGTGGCCATTTCTCTCTCCCACGCTGGTCATGATCTAGGAGAAGCACTCCCATGTGATCCTCCACCGTTGGATCAACTTAAATGGCTCATATTCACTTCACATGGATCCATGGGCCCACAAGAGTACAAACCGACGTCCAGAAGTGGTCCAACCTGTGCACACCCACTCCAAGACATGTGGGCCACCTTCTAGAAGGCCAGGGGAGGTCCCACCACCCATAGGGGGGTCGACCGACCCCCTCTAAGGCCTAGGGGGCACCCACCTCCTTTGCATGCCGCCAATTATTCTCCACCCTTTGATCTAAAGGCGGTTGGGATCCAAGGGCTCTCATCACCCATCATGCGGATCGATGACGTGGCGGTGGAGTAGCCCCTACTCCACCCCTCCACTATAAATACCCCCTCACTCCGTCTCATTCAAGACACACCAAGGAGGAGCTACTCACTCTACAAGGCGAAGCCCTGTTCTCCTAGTAGCATAGAAAATAGGGAGAGAGTGACGAGAGTCTAGAGGAGAACCGGGCCTGTCTGGCGTCTTCTCCGAGCTGTACCTCAGATGATGCGGTCTTCTCTGTTGTAAGTCTGCATTTGAGATTCTTTTAAGGTAATTGATCTGTAGTTCTGGTAAACTAATTACTTTAGTTGTTCAATGGTTCATCGCTCTTAAACCGGTACTCTAATCAATTTCATCCGGATCTAGATTAAAGTAGTAAGATATAGTGTAGACGTGGTGTTTAGGCTATACGCTTACCTGTGTCTGCGACTTGTCCAACGGTTTGTTTGTGGTACCTAGTAGGGGTGACAGATCTACCTAGGCTTTGATCCCACCACGTTCGGCCAAGTTCTTAAAATGTAGGCCTTCTTGTGCTAGGCGGTTTAACACCCTTCTCATCCCTTTCCGTTGCTAAGCGGCCTAGTGGCCCGAAGTGAATAATCTTTGTATTCACACCTTACCTTGCTAGTTTCATAACCATAGAAGATCCTCTCTACCCATCCTATCATAAACCCCTTGTGTCATCATAGGACGAACTTAGTTCTTTGTTAAGTACACTTCACGTTCCCCGTGGATTTGATACCCTAGGAATACTCTTAGGTGAAAGCTACCTTGACAGTTGTGCGCTTGCGGTTTACCCTTTATGTCACATTTTGTGTCAACAGCCGACGACGTCGTCCGTTGTAGAACGGAGCGTCTGCAGCTCCATCTCCAACGCTGCGAAGAAAAAACGATACAATGCATCAGAAGCAAATCGCGATAGGACATGCTTAGGGAAAAACACCACATCTTACCTACAACGCGCCTGTCATCCTCGGCCAGCCGATCACGGAGATCGTAGCCCGCTTGAACGGACCCTAACAGGCTCTGGCGAAAACCCTCAATCATCTGATAAAGTAGCTCTGTGTCCTGAATACGGTGAAGGTTCGACATTGGACGACTGAGTAGCTCCTCCAACAAGCTCCAGAACCGATGCATGGGAGGCGCTGACATCGGCCCCGGCGGCGCTGGGACCACAGCCGGACGAAGAATGCCCCCCGGACTCACACGGAACTGCGAGGAACGGAGGCATTAGGAGACGGATGAGGCCTCCTAATTAAAATAGCAAGAGATAAATCAGTATCCGGGCCATAACAAGAAAAAAGATATCAAGAATGGCACAATGCGAGGACCATCCTGCCTCAGTCATCCGGCGACGAAGGTTCCGAGGATCAGACGCACTCCCTCTGATGAGATCACTCTCCAGGGGATGCTTACCACGGTCCATGGCTCAACAAGAAACAACTCAAATAGAAAAGAACCTGGACGGAGAGTGGAAACAGTAGAGCGAGTTGGAACAGTTCACTCATCCCGCCACTTTAAATAGGCTGGGTAACAGAGTTAGCAAAGACCGAGGTCACTCTGTATCAGACGGGGCCCACCATCCCCATTTTCAACTTGTAGGAATGGTTAGAAAAACGCGAGAAGCGTTGTGACAAGTCCTGTCATGGCGGGCCGATCGATATGCCGCACGCTGGAGGGCGTGACACGCGGAGCACCGACAAATGCCATCAGGGTAGGTCGCGGCGCGAGTCGCCCTAAACCCTTAGGCCTGTCGTAACTGCATCCCGGTGACTGACGGAGCATTGTCGCGGCTCCAACCCCAATTCAGGCACAAACCCATCCGTATGACCTGACCAAATGACGACGACCATAAAAGAGGCCGTATATCAGTATACACTCGGGGCTTCACGCCGCAGAAAATCACCGTACGCCGAGAGCTCGTTAATGGATGCGTGAGGAGAGATAGCTGCTCCATTACATCTGATCGCGACGGACGGGCCAAGCCGTCGACAGCAGAGAAGCACAATACGTGGCAGCAGTCTGGAGGTGAGCAAGTTTCGATGCTCATAGCATCATGACTAAACAGTGCCACCGGCAGCAGCGACAGGTTGTCAGGACGAAATGAAAAATCGACCCGGTTCAGTCCGTCTGCGCCATCAAAAGATTGCGGTGCGAAGTAATCCAAGCATATCCACCCCCTGCAATCAAAACATCAAGACAAAAACAACGAAATCAAAGCCTGTGCGAGAGCTACGCTCTCACCCACGCTCGGGGCTACACCCTGCGGGTGCGCTCACGCGCACCCACTCAGACGAAGGATTAAAATGATACCTAGACAACATATATAAAGCCTCAGCAAGATAATTAGGAACTCTTCCTAAGGCTCGGGGGCTACTGTCGAAGATCTAATTTAATGATAAACTTTCATAAACAAATCAACAAACAAGAAGCCCATCGACGACCGTCCAGAAATGGATAAAAGGCCCACCCGGCATAAACCACCATAGGCCCACGAAGAAGGAGGCGCAAGGCCTCCCAAAGTCCCCGCCGGCCTGGGTAGATAGACATGCCCCGCTACCGACGTGTTTCTGTCTCATCCAATGCGGAGAGCGAGGCGGCTCCGCAACCCACGGAAGATGTGAAGGATACTCATGGTAGAGAAATGGCCCTTTTGCCCCCATCTAGAAGGTGGCAGCCGTCGCTCTCCTTGATCGCTGACGATGCGAATGCCGATAAGACCAAGGGTGCAGTACTCTGAGGGATCGTATGCCCCGTATAATCCGGGGCTCAGGATAACGTCCTAGCCCTTACCCGAACGGGGACACGACGAGCTCCCCAACCAGGGATGGGACGAAACAGGGCTCCGTGACAGACGGGACCTACGGAACGACGACAACCTCTCGCACCTCCGGGCCCCTACAAGAACCCTCCAAACGGAGGTACGTTGGGTACATGGGGCCCACTGAGTAACGGAGTCCATTAGCTTAAGGTGAAGGAAGCTGCCGTATACAAAAGAATCATAAGAAGGTACAACCCAGTACTTGCCAACGGTACAAACGCACTCCATACCTCTACTATGCTACGGGTTCAACCGGACCCCCCTCCCCCGTATTCTCCAGCGATGCGACGAGGGGCCGACACGATACCCCTCCTCCGACCAAGTACAAAGACAATAGGAATACAGTATTATAAGTGCCCAACATCCTTCATGAGGAAGGAAAGGGCTCGGTATCCTAGGTAGATACTTCTCGACGCACACTTGTAAACTCTCCTGGTCTCCTTGCGGCTATAAAAGGGGACCGGGGGGACGACTCAGAGGGCTGGAATCCGAGATCTCAACGCTCAAGCTTCTAGAGCAGAAGAGATCACACACGCACACCCTCGAAGAACACAACTAGCCGATAGCATACTCACTTTCCACATCATACTACCTGGGGCTCATACCCCCTCTCTCGAACCAGCTTGTAGCCCCCTGCAAGCAGAGATAAGGAACACGAGCAGCTCCACACTAGACTTAGGGATTTCTTGCCCGAACCAGTATAAACCTTTTGTCTCTTTGTCTCACCATTCGGAACCCGACACGCGTACAAATTTACTCGTTGGTAGTTTCTAAACACCGACACCCCTTCTACCAAGGTAATGGAGGTAATGGTAATTACAATAATTACAATTCTTATAATAACCAGCCTTCATTAAAAGATCTTGTTCTTGGGCAATGTAAGATTAATGATGGAATAAATAAAAAGATGATTGTCACTGATAAAGTTCTTGAAAGTTTTGGTGAGAAAATGGATAGCTTCACAACTGCCATGAAAAATCAATTGAGTTTTAATAAAATGTTAGAAACCCAATTAGCTCAATTAGCAGTAGCTATGTCATCTATGGAACAAGGTAAAATTCTTGGGAAACCAGAAGATTCAATTGAGCATGTGAATATGGTTAACTTGAGGTTCGGTAAGCCTCCACTTCACTCCCATTGGGGATATCTTCTCGATCCTCCTTTCATCATGAAGAAGGGAGATCCAGGCCATCCGACGATCAAATGCTCAATCGGACAACAGACATTCCACAACGCTTTTTGCAATCTTGGATCGGGTGTCAACATCATGTCCAAGGTAACATATGATAACTTGCTAGGAGGACCTTTGCTCCCTACATGTGTTCGTTTGCAGATGGCAGATCAAACCATATGATTTCCCAAGGGACTCGCAAGGGATATCTTGGTGAACATCCAAGATGAGTACATCCCCACCGACTTCATCATCCTGGACATGGGAGCTAATGTGGAAGTCCCCGTCATCCTGGGAAGGCCCTTCCTCAACACCACCAACGCGGTCATCTACGTTGGATCGGGCCAAATTCACTTCCAATTACCGAGTCACAAGGTAAAATGTGCTTTCAATTGTTATAAATTTAACAAACAGGTAAAAGCACAACCACCAAAAAGAAGAGTTCAAGCTCCACGAAAGAAGAAGCAGTATCCGGAGACCAAGATCAATGAACTCAAGAAGGATGAACCCGCCAATCCAAGGCAGGTTTGGAAAGCAAAGGAGGTGCACACATCACGGTCTCCGCCTCTGGAGTCATCAAGTGCAATGAACAAGAAGGAGAGTCCTACTCCGAGGACTTAAAATCAAGGAGCGTTCGCCGAAAGGTAAGTCGGTAGTTATCTTTTATTTCCCTTCTTACATTTAGTTCAAACCTTTAATTTCTTTCATACTTAAAATTTAGAAGAGAAATAATAAAGTTAGATTAAATAAAACTTGAAAATTAGATTAGCATTAAAATTTGACAAAAGGTAGAGCCAATAGGGTGGTCGGCCGACCACCCTATGTACCCTGCCTTGGCTTACTTAATTAAGGATCTCATGATTTGAGTAGTGGAATTCCCAAAAAGAAAAAGAAAAAAAATGGAGGACTAGGGTGGTCGGCCGACCACCCTATGATCCCCTTGTTCATCCATCTTTTCCTCTCCACCATCCTTTGTCCAAGCATCTCATGATTTGAGTAGTGGAATTCCCAAAAATCACATTCTTACTTTGGGAGACATCTCTTTTATCTTGTCATGCTTTAAAGTACATCAATCACTTTTGGATAAAGCATGACACATCCTTGTCCCCCACTACTCCTTGTCCAAAGTGGGGAATCATGACATCCATCACTTTCACTTTGTCATGCTTTGAAAAAGAAAATATATCAATCACTTTCAATCAAAGCATGACATACCTTTGTCCCCCACTACTCTTTGTTTAAAGAGGAGAATCTTGACCTCTTTAGCTCAGCTTTTGATCACATCACACCACATCTTTCACCTTTCACCAAGCACTCAAAAAATTATAGTGGAATCCCCACTTTAGGGGGTCGGCCGACCATGCTTTGGTCACCTCCTCTCCTTCTTTTGCTTTGTGTAAAACATCAACCAAAGTGAGTGATCATGGCATCCAAGGGGCATGCCCAAGGGTGGTCGGCCGACCACTCCATGGAACCCCGTTGGTGCCATTCCCTTCCCCTATAAAATCTCATGCAAGGAGAGCTCATTCCCTCAAACCTCAACCAGAATCCAGTTTTAGCTCAAGACTCTCCTTGCCTTGCTCTCTCCTCGCTTCATTCAAGAGAAGTTTTTAGCTTTCAAGAGAAGTAGTGTTTCTCTCACTAGTCCACAAGAAGATCTCTTCTCTTAGCTCAAGCATCTCCCCTCAAGGCAAACTAGGAAACTCTTTCCACACACAACCTTGTCCTACTCTTGCCTCTTCCTCTCTAAAAGATGAAGGATCCAATAAGCTCCATGTTCAACAAAGCAAAGAAAATCGTACGTGGGAGCTCTTCTCGTTGCTCCCACCAATCCAGGGACACTTCCCAAGAAAGAAGAAGGGGTGGTTCTGCCCGATACACTTGGGAGAACCTCCAAACCGAATAACTACCTCAGGAAGAAGAAGACGTGCCGGAGGAGGTACCTCATATCGAGGCATTCATGGTGCCCCCGATGAGGACCTATGACCAACAAAGTGGAATTGGGTTCAACCAAGTAGAGTACCAAAGATATCTCTCTCTTCGGGATCGATCTTTCCAGCACACAAGGATAGTGGATCCGAATCTTCTCTCCAACGCAGGTATGACCACCGAATTCAAAACTATCTTTACCTCTATTGGCTGGTCTGGCTTTTGGCAAATAGAAGAACTTGGAATTGAGTTGCTCACCATAGAATTCTTATGCTCTCTCCAAATCTCTAATGTTGGAATTTCCTTTCACATGTTTAATCAAAACCATAGTCTAACTTGGAGTCATCTAAGTGCTGCTCTTGGTTTTGAAAATTCATGCTTGATTGATTTAGACCTTGACATGCATAGGTTTAACAAAAGAAAGTTTTGGTTCTATATCTCTGCTCTAAAAGATTGCTCAAATCCTAAGCCTAAGGAAATACATAATCCTACCCTTCGTTTCATGCATCTTTGGATGAAAATGACTTTGTTTCCTGGAAGTAATGCTAGCTTGATAAGTGACATGGAAGTAAAATTGCTTTATGCCATGGTAAACAAAATGAAAATCTCTCCTGTAAAATGCTTAGTGGAATTTTGGCAAAATTCAATTGAGAGTAATGAATCTATTCAATTCACATATTTAATTACTCGCCTTGCCGAATCCATGAACCTACTAAATGGCACATACCCCTTTGTTTACATCTCTGCTCCTTTAGTTGTGATCTCAGAAGAATATCTTACATATATCCAAATGCTAAAAAGAGATGTCAATGGTGAACTTAAAATGATTTATATCGGTCATACAATTGAGGTGCCTCTTCCAAATAGGCAACTTCAGTTGTATAGGGCCCGTAAGCTAATCCTTGATTTAGATCAAGGAATTGGGCATAGAGGTTTTGCAGGTGCAGATAGGAGAGCTCAGGAGGGACTACATTTTGTTCATCTTGAGCAAGGTGGTCCTTCCCGAGGAGCTATTGGCGAGAAGGAAGACGATGCATCTTCCGATCCCATGCACAGTTCAAGTGGCATGCCTCCTCGACCATCACGTCCGCAACGAGCACGAGCATCCTTCTTGTCCACACGAGAAAGGGAGCATCGTGAACTGTGGCAGCAATTTGATCACCTCACCAACACCTTTGGTGACTTGCGTGTTGAACACGATGAGACAACACGCATCGTCCAGCAAACTGCCGGACACATTCAAGCAATGCAAGAAGAACAACATCAGCATTGGGACTTGTGGCGGCAACAATATCCACATCCGCCACATTATTGAGCAAACAACAAGCTTGGGGGAGGTTCCCTCCCCCACTAAGGTAAGTTTTTAATTTCAGCATTTATATTTATACACTTCCTTGCTTACTTTTGTTTTTGCATTTAAAAAAAATCTGCATATGATAAAATAAAATAAAAAGACATTCTCTAATCCACTATCACATATTCCATGAAAAATTAACATCTCCTATGGAAATGATGAATAGTTGCTCTGCTAAATGTTTCTCTAGTACTTAGTTTACACCTTGGTATTTCTCTAAGTATGGATCACTTGGCTTAAAAGAAAACATCATGAACCTCAAACTTTTGTGGGTTGCAAATGCCGTAACTAAGTCTAAGTTGTTGTGAGACATGATATGACAAGATAAGAGCTGCTATAATATTGTTCTAAGAAAGAATGACTATCGGAGTTTTATTAAAATGATAAAAACACTTCTTGTTCCTCAATGGTGAAAATTCCTACCAAAGCCATACATGCTCCTTCGTGATATAAGCTTTCTACATAAGCTGCTTACTTTGTGTTGAGTTTGGTCAAGTTTTGTGACCCTTGTTGTAGAGATTTATCATGCTCCCAAGATCTAGACAACGTACACGCCACATATACATGCTGCTTCTACACTGGAAGTACACAGAAACATGCCTTATATTTCCACATAGTTCATACTCCATGCTCTAAGTAGAAAAACTCTCTCTAGTTTGTTGCTAGTAAATGAGACATAGACTATGCAAAATGATGAAAAATTCAGGGGCATTCTAAAGTCCCAAATTTTATGAGCATTCCAAAGCTCTCTCTTAAAAAAAATGAAATGATGAGCATCTTCAAAGCTCATAGAAAAATTAAAAAGATAGCTATGTCTCAAAATAATTTTAGGAAAGAGAGATCATCCAAATATAGGAGTATTGATCACTTGTCATGTTTCCACACACTTGCACATCTTGATCTAAGAGGATAACATTTCTCTCCTTGGATCCCGAATTTGACTTTACAATATATGCAAGGTAAGTTTGCTACATCTTTGATCCCTACCTATAGCTCCACATAAGCTTTAGAGATAGGATGAAAGAAGGCAAACTTTGATATAGGCCCTGGTGAGGAATCATACACCTTATGAGAGACTCGAGAGTACCATTTGAGGAACACTAAGTTTTCTTTTACAAAATCTTGCAAAACCTCCGATATGAAACTTGTGAAAGAATAAGAAAACTAGTGCTCAAATCAAGTTGTTCTATCTCTCAACCTCCCAAGACGAAGGATAAAGCTATAAGCCCCATGAAGGACTAAGGTAATATGGGTGAGTCTTTATTGCTAATTTTTCCATTCAAAAGAGAAGTATGATTGTTGTAGATTTAATACTCTTGAAATATGAAGCATAGTAGCAACTCTTGATCCATCGAGCTAAGTTTGATTGTTTTCTCGGGACGAGCAAAGGTTAAGCTTGGGGGATCTTGTTGGCACAAACTATGGACCACTTTTACATAACCAAAATGATGCCACCAACCTCAGGATCAGGGATAAACAAACACATCATGAGCATAATTTATCAAATAACTAGTTCCACATGTCCATGAGTGTTTGAATGCAGGAATGAAGAAATGGAGCAAATGAGAGCCAGTTGGGCCCACATAGGGGGTCGACCGACCACCCTATGGGCCCACCAGCTCTCCCCTCTCGGCCATGATCCAAAAGAGGCACTCTAGAGTGACATCCAACCCTTGGATCACTCTGTGCTTCCTCTCAACAGCTCACAAGAATAACACATGGATCCATGGGCCCAAATCAAGGAGATAAAATGTGACAACCACCTCAGAACCAGCAATTAGCATCAATGACAAGTGGGGCTAGCATCAGGACAACATAGGTGGGCCAGAACCCCCAGGGGGGATCGGTCGAGCCCCCACTTGGGCCCACAAGGCCCCCACTTGGTCCCTGACCAGTAGGGCCACTTCCAGGAGGTCAGAGGATGGGCCCACCTACCATAGGGCGGTCGGCCGACCGCCTCTATAGGTCGGTTGGGTCCCTCCAACCGCCATAACACTCAACACATGGAGGAAATCCACACCATCCACCCCTTGGTTGGTGCTAAGGTGGTTGGATCCAAGGGTGGAGGATAGAAGGCCCTGGATCGATGACGTGGCGATGGAGTAGCCCCTACTCCATCCCCCTACTATAAATAGAGGGTCACACCCCCCTCTCTACACATAGTAAAGAAGCCTACAAGCTCTATTCTTTAGATTGTTCTAGGAGTTAGTCTAGAGTGGGAGTTAGAGTTGAGTCGAGTTGTGCTCGGGGTTTCCGGAGTTGTCTTCTGGAAAGTCTGGTATAGCTCTTGTATCCTTCCTACTTTGTAAGACTTTACCTTTATCAATATATATCTTTTCTGTCTACTTTACTTAGTATTTACTTTGAGCATTACTATACTAGAGATAGTCTTGTTATATGCTTTTGCTCTTTAATAGCCTTTACATTCATAGTCTGTGATCCTTGTGGCCTTTCCCGTATGCGATCATTGCCTATCATAGGGTGCTTTGATTATAGATCTTAGTCAAAGTAATAAGTTGTGTGTAAGCGTGGTGCTTATACATTATATTATACTTGGTTACCGCTTGTTGCACGGATTGTTTGTGGTAGCTACCTTCATCTACGTCAAACAGCTTACTCCTTCATATACATTATATTGTTTTTGCTGACATCATCTACGTCATCCTATATTCATCGGTACGTTCCTTTATTGGTAATACCTTCATCGGCACCTTCCCTATCGGCAAACAGCTTACTCCTTTTAAGGCCTCTCATCATCGACAACTTCTTGTATTTAGTATCTTGATGCCGATAAAAACAATGACCACCTCCTTGCCGATCATCATACTTCATCTATATTGACACGTTCCAAAAACGGCGTCAACACATGCCCCCCAATTTCGGAGTATAAAATATCTTATACGCCGAAATTTTCTCTTCCATAATATTTCCCTCCAAAATACTATACCATCCTTTTGGTTATAGTGCACCGCTGCTGTAAATTACCAACAAACTCCCGCAACAGTAGCATCAACAGTTACAATCCCTCGATTACCGCGCGAATCACTACGATATCCTCCCATATTCTTGTTCAGCCAGAAAGGAAAACTCCAAAACGCCCTTTGACCTAAGCCTATAAAGATCACCATCCATTCCCCTTTTTACCCTGAGTCCACACTTTCGACTTCCTCTCAGAGCATTATTCAGTGGCGGTCTTCCTCCTTCATCAGCAAGCACATTTCAGAGCACTATTGCAGCGGCGGTCTTCTTCCTCCATCAGAAAGCACAATCTTCACAAGCAATTCCTGATGGCAGTCAACGTCATCGTCCCGACGGTAATTTCTTCCTTCTTCGCTTCATCCTTTGTAATTCCTTTCTTATACTGCTTCGCAACTTCTTTCCACATCCGCCTCGTAATTTCTTTTCCTCTTTCTATTTCTGAATCTAGGAAATACGTGACAGAGTAGTAATTCCAACTAACCAAGCACACCTTTGTTCTTTGGGTCTGATGGGTAATCCCGACCCAACCAATCTTATCAACGCAGAAACCAATCGCATCCCTTTCAGATCTAAATGCTTTAACCTAGGGTTATGGACAGATACCTTCCGCTCATGGCCCAAACCCACCAAAGGATGGAAGAACTGGTATCTTAGAATGGTTAGGTCACAGCAGGTCTACTGGTCAGAACACAGTATAGACCATTGCATCAGGCTGTCACTTGCTGATATGGCAAAAAATGAAAGTACGATGATAGCCGCTTCTTACTTCTGGTCCGATAGAATGAATGCATTCATATTTAGACATGGACCAACCACTCCAACACTTGCCGATGCATACATGCTTACCGGCCTTGATATTTCTTCTTCGATACTATCGCTCCTTTCCAGAGGAAGACCGAACATCGGGTAAACACCCGCAACATCGGTGGTTGGACTGGGTATATCAAGGAATACCAACAAACTGGATCGTTAGGCCAAAGGGAGCACACCATTTTCTTGAACATGTGGCTGGAGAAGTTTGTCTTTTGCGGCAAAACAGTTGGACCTACAAGCATGTATCTCTCCGCAGCAGAAATTTTGACCCACGAGAGTCTTCCTCTTGGCCGATATCTCCTTGGCTCAGTCTATCACCTTCTGCATCAAGTATCCAAAAAACTGCTATTGGACGAACCTATCGGCAACCTCGGAGGTCCTTGGTGGTTTGTCAATTTATGGCTAAACGCCCATATGCACAAGTGTCTTCACTTTGACTTATTCAGTCAGCAATTCCCGAGAGAATTGTCCGAAGATTACGTGCTTCCTGAGGATGAATCGGCAACCCGTTCTCCACTCAACTTTGTGATGAGGACATCACAGGCTTAGATATGACCATGCCAACCACTTCTATACCAAAGGTGAAACCATTCTATATGAGGTTTATTATTGTTACATTTGATGAATTGGTGCTGCACCACAAAGTGTGTATATTGTCATTTTCAGAATTGCTTACATGGATCAAGGAAGGGTTAGATTGCATATGGAAAGCATGGATGATCAATGAAGTTGATTGGGGACCAAATCCAAGTGTTCCTAACGTCCTCCACCAGGCCACCACGTCACTTTGGATCCAAGGAAACAAAGAGTCCAAGTCCAACACCTTTTGGAAGTTCAATTCGGACTACAGAAGAGTCCAAACTTGAGACGGTTGCCACGACTTCATACGGACTCCGATTGGGACGTTCTAGCACTTTTTGGAAAGCTCGTCAAGTCTACTTTCCAACGGGTCCAGACTCATACCTATATCCTATCAGATGCGTGCGCAGTAGACAATTTAATACCGAGATCTTTTCTGCCAACGGTGCTGCGTCACCCTATTTTGGGCCGATGGCCCGTGTATCAAGTTGAGTCTATTAGGGATTCATCCTAGGGTTGTAGGATGACACCAGGACCCTTGTGGTCGTCCTCCCTCCTCCTTATATCTCCCTAGAGCCGTCACAAACAGATGGGGTTTTGTTTAGATGAAAGTTTAGCTGCTGCTACTTCCTTGTAGACGCGTGTGTCGACTAGACCATCCGTTCTACATGATTCGGAACCCCACCTTCATGTGTATCACATCTGATCCTTCATCTCTTATTTGCAATTGAGTGCTTGTTCTACTTGTTCTTGCTTGTTCTTCGATTGCTTGCAGGAATAACCCTAGTGGTTTGGTTGGTTGTGATCCGCAAGATCGTGTGCAACCGCTGGATTTGGTGTATCGATCGCTAAGGCGCAACATCCTTGGATGGTTGTAGTTGGATCGTGAACGTCTCTTCAGTCAAATCGTAGTTATCAATCTCCACTGAAAGATCGGGACACCCATACACTCATCAATTTGGGGAAGCTTTGATAGTTTTACCGGGAATCGATGCCAACAGAGGTCAATTCGGTTTGTTTTCCCAAAGATTTTACTGTGGAATCCCTGCCGCAGAGCGAGCCTGGTGACCTTACATTGATGAGGATAACCGATCCTCCCTTTCCTTCAATATTACCGAAGGGAATACACCTCAAAATGACGGACTTATAAAGGCTGCAATCACTCCTCGAGTCATCCCAGTC
Organism: Microstegium vimineum; assembly: GCA_022036555.1. Lineage (NCBI taxonomy): Eukaryota > Viridiplantae > Streptophyta > Magnoliopsida > Poales > Poaceae > Microstegium > Microstegium vimineum. The sequence goes on from CM039122.1 coordinate 25,469,606, forward strand.
AACATCTTCGGGACTGGAAAGAACACCTCTCTGACTTGTGAATTTTACTACCCATCGGCAGCAGTAAGACAACTAGCATTCGGTCAATTGCCGATCAAATTCAGCTATGCCAATGTGATAAAGCCGAGAGAGACTTTCTCCAGTGCCATAGACTGGAACACAATCGTCAATCCTCCTCCTCATGCCGATATAACGAATATTGACCTGTCTTCTTGGGGACCGATATCCTTCATGACTGAAATATACAAGTCCTGGTGGCAAGAATGGAAAGATCAACTATTCGCAATATCATCACATTATTATCGGCACCAGATTGATGATGACTATGTAATTCCCGATGATGCGGTAAGTTTTATTTCTAGTAATTTTCTTATTATTTCTCCATAATGTACTTCGTAACCAATTCCCTTGCCAACAGGTTAACGATCTAATCCCAAAAAGAGCAGGAGTGGTGAAGGACCGAGAATGGCGACCAGGGGGGTGAATGGGAGCCTCAAATTTCTCTCGAAATATTCAGGCTACTCTTCCCAAAAACCAAACTAGTTGTTGGGTGCTCAACCTCCCCGAGCACGTGAGCGGGGATTCAGACGAAAACGGAGAATTGAGAGCTCACCGACAGTGTAGGAAAACTCACCGAAACCCCCAAGAATGAGTTCTCAACCCCTACCGGAAAGAGGCAAGAACTAAAAGCAAAACACCCAGAAAAATAGCCGACGGACGCTGAAGACACTAGCGACGGACGCTCCGACGCAGTGCAACAGACGCTGGGCGACGGACACTGCAACAGTGAGCGAATCTAGGAAATACGTGACAGAGTAGTAATTCCAACTAACCAAGCACACCTTTGTTCTTTGGGTCCGATGGGTAATCCCGTCCCAACCAATCTTATCAACGCAGAAACCAATCGCATCCCTTTCAGATCTAAATGCTTTAACCTAGGGTTATGGACAGATACCTTCCGCTCATGGCCCAAACCCACCAAAGGATGGAAGAACTGGTATCTTAGAATGGTTAGGTCACAGCAGGTCTACTGGTTAGAACACATTATAGACCATTGCATCAGGCTGTCACTTGCTGATATGGCAAAAAATGAAAGTACGATGATAACCGCTTCTTACTTCTGGTCCGATAGAATGAATGCATTCATATTTAGACATGGACCAACCACTCCAACACTTGCCGATGCATACATGCTTACCGGCCTTGATATTTCTTCTTCGATACTATTGCTCCTTTCCAGAGGAAGACCGAACATCGGGTAAACACCCGCAACATCGGTGGTTGGACTGGGTATATCAAGGAATACCAACAAACTGGATCGTTAGGCCAAAGGGAGCACGCCATTTTCTTGAACATGTGGCTGGAGAAGTTTGTCTTTTGCGGCAAAACAGTTGGACCTACAAGCATGTATCTCTCCGCAGCAGAAATTTTGACCCACGAGAGTCTTCCTCTTGGCCGATATCTCCTTGGCTCAGTCTATCACCTTCTGCATCAAGTATCCAAAAAAAAAACTGCTATTGGACGAACCTATCGGCAACCTCGGAGGTCCTTGGTGGTTTGTCAATTTATGGCTAAACGCCCATATGCACAAGTGTCTTCACTTTGACTTATTCAGTCAGCAATTCCCGAGAGAATTGTCCGAAGATTACGTGCTTCCTGAGGATGAATCGGCAACCCGTTCTCCACTCAACTTTGGGGAAGCTTTGATAGTTTTACCGGGAACCGATGCCAACAGAGGTCAATTCGGTTTGTTTTCCCAAAGATTTTACTGTGGAATCCCTACCGCAGAGCGAGCCTGGTGGTCTTACATTGATCAGGATAACCGATCCCCCCTTTCCTTCAATATTACCGATGGGAATATACCTCAAAATGACGGACTTATGAAGGCTGCAATCACTCCTCGAGTCATCCCAGTCAACATCTTCGGGACTGGAAAGAACACCTCTCTGACTTATGAATTTTACTACCCATCGGCAGCAGTAAGACAACTAGCATTCGGTCAATTGCCGATCAAATTCAGCTATGCCAATGTGATAAAGCCGAGAGAGACTTTCTCCAGTGCCATAGACTGGAACACAATCGTCAATCTTCCTCCTCATGCCGATATAACGAATATTGACCTGTCTTCTTGGGGACCGATATCCTTCATGACTGAAATATACAAGTCCTGGTGGCAAGAATGGAAAGATCAACTATTCGCAATATCATCACATTATTATCGGCACCAGATTGATGATGACTATGTAATTCCCGATGATGCGGTAAGTTTTATTTCTAGTAATTTTCTTATTATTTCTCCATAATGTACATCGTAACCAATTCCCTTGCCAACAGGTTAACGATCTAATCCCCAAAAAGAGGAGGAGTGGTGAAGGACCGAGAACGGCGACCAGGGGGGGTGAATGGGAGCCTCAAATTTCTCTCGAAATATTCAGGCCACTCTTCCCAAAAACCAAACCCAGTTGTTGGGTGCTCAACCTCCCCCGAGCACGTGAGCGGGGATTCAGACGAAAACGGAGAATTGAGAGCTCACCGACAGTGTAGGAAAACTCACCGGAAACCCCCAAGAATGAGTTCTCAACCCCTACCAAAAAGAGGCAAGAACCCAAAGCAAAACACCCAGAAAAACAGCCAACGGACGTTGAAGACACTAGCGATGGACGCTCCGACGCAGTACAACAGACGCTGGGCGACGGACACTGCAACAGAGAGCGACGGACGCTGGGCAAGCATCTGACGCTTATGCAGAGCCGAACCCGAGAGGTCCTCCTGGCTATGGACATGTCTAGTGGAACCTCAATGGACGCTGGCGAGCGTCCGATGCAACACAAACAGAAAGCTTGCACGGCCGAAAAACCGACAGACGCATCTAGCGCAATGCCGACGGACGATGAGGAGCGTCCGACGCAAAACACGCAGAGAGCCTGTCAAAACCAAAAACCGACAGACGCTTTGGCGGTCAGTCGACGGACGATGGTGAGTGTCCAACGCGAAGTTGAGCCGCGCAAACAGAGCGAGCAATGGACATTGACGTCAACACGACCTAGCGTCTGGCGCCTCTCAACGGAGCGTCCGACGCCCCCGAGCAGAGCGCAGTAAATGCGAAAACCCCGATTGTCTTCGCCAAATCTTTCCAAAACCAAACCAAATGATCACCAACTGCAACCAAAGTTTGTAGACATGATCTTAGTGCAGTTGGGGAGCTATCCCAAAGAAATCATCTCTCAATTTGGATTGGTTAAATGGGAACAAAAGGATTTCGGAAAGCAACCCCAAAACGAAGAACACAAGAGGAAAAACGCTCGATCTCTGTGCTGGTGAGGTTTTAGGATAATTCTTTTGGTGCAAAGATGCTTATCACGAGTACCAAGACCCCACTAGATACAATGAGTGAACTCCCTAGCCTAAGCATTGCAGTCCAAGCTCCAGTAAATATCTCCCTCGATTTGAATGGACGACCCCGCTTCCTGCCAGGAGTTGTTGTCACCTCGACGCAACCTCCAGGATTCCGCCACGTGCCATCCCCGCTTCCTCGGAAGCTGTGCCTAGGTTTTGAGGCCCAAACCCAGAAAACCCGCCACCGGTAGCTTTGGGCTCAAATACCGAACCCCGAGTTTTGCGGCCCAAACTCGGAAACCGACGCGGATGGTTTTGAGGGCCAAACCACCAAACCACTCGACTCGAGCCACCTTGTCTTCGCCCGGTCGGACTCTGACTCCCCTGATCCTCCGTTCGACTTGCGCGTCCACTGTCTTGACTTGGTCGACTCGGTCTACCTCCATGTCTTCTCGCACTCGCCGGTGCCAAGTACTAGCCACCACAGCTAGTCCGCCGATGCCCATGGTCCCTCAGTCCGAGCCCCGCTTCCGCCGTTCACCACTCTCAGTCCATCGGCACGACAAGCCTCTACTCGACCTTCTCCACGCCATTGACCACTGTCACTAGGCATAGCACCTGCACACCACAAGCCGATAGACAAGCACATGTTTCTGCTTTCACAGAGGTTAGGGTAAGCTACTAAAACTGAAACACTCACGTGTTGGTCAATCACTCATCATCAAAGCTGAACATCCATGGGTACTTATCCACCATGTGTTCACAATCTCCCCCTTGATGAGTGCATTGTCAACACAAGTGCATTTCAGATTTGAGCCATAAGGTAAAGCTCTCCAAATGACCAAAAAGCTACCAAAGTCAAAACGGGGTCACTTGAGAGAAGCAAACACGATACCAATTAAAAATGAAAGAGGCAAAACGATACCAAGTAAACGCATCCTTCAAAACACCTCATGATAAAGCCACTTACTGATGCCAAACAAAAGCACATGGGCAAACAAAGCTAGCCCTCAAGAAGAGGCAGAAAACGGGCTCAACACCGCTAGCAAGTCCAAGATACCAATCATAGCTCTCAAAGCTCAAACTTCCAATTTAAACACTAGCGGAGCTCAAAAGATACCAATTGAAACCACTTACGTCCCCTAATGCTCAAGAAGCAATCGGAACCCGTCGAAGTCAACAAAACAAGCTAGATCCTTCAGAAGAGGCAAAGGCTCAACACATCTAGCAAAAACTCCCCTGGGAACTAGCATTCTCAAGATACCAAGAAGGGGTGAAAAGAGCCAAATCAAAGAGATACCAATTAAGCTCAAAAAAAGCACATTTGCTCCCCCTTGGAAGTAGATGGCTGAAAATGGAATGAAATGCACATCTCTCCCCTTTGCCAAAGTAGGTAGGTGAAATGCAAGCTTTCTCCCCCTTGTTGACACATGGAGCTCATCAAACATCAACAACTCAAGATCCGGCTACAAACGCCTTGAAATGCAAGATGAGTGCAACAAGCTTCATACATAGAGCTAAGACAATGAATAGATGATCTAAGTGATGTGATCTAGTGAGAACAGGAAAAGCTCTACATGCCCAACAAAGACTTAGGTTGAGCTAAAGATCACTTTAGAAGCTATTTTAGAGAGCATATCATGTGTGAGCAAGGAATGGGTATCACCTCCTAGAGACAACTAAACATGGCAAACAAGATAGGATCTATCTCAAAGCAATCTCATGTATAGCAAGTAAAACTATCCCTTAGCAAAGTTCATACAACAAGCCAATGACCCAACTGAATGAATTTTCCAAATTTCAGAGTTTTGCAGCCAAGTTTCAGTTTTAGGCACATTTAAGTTGTATGCGAGTGGTTGTAAGCAAAGTGATGCCACTGCTTACCAACCGGGCGAAGCCAAGGAGCTTAACACATCGATTATGGTCATACACGACACCGCTCAAGTTCAACCCATATGGGAAGCAGTCTCGAACGCACGGTGAAGTGCTCACAATGAAGACCCAACTCGATCTTTCCAATTCTCAATTCAGAGAGAAATTTCACTTGAGATCAACTTTAAGCATGGTGCTCAAAGGAAGTGAATGACACAATGAAGATCCATAGTTACAAGCTATATACAAAACAGCCAAGACGGATCTTCAAAAGCCTACACATGCTAGTGCCATTTTAGAGGTGATATGGGGAAATTTAAATTCAGTTTTAAAGCTTTTCTAACTTAGCTCTATTGCATGTCATATAGATCAAAAAGAGTCTAAGTTAGGCAACACCATAGATACATAAAGCATCTCAAACAGAGCATAGAGTCATTATATTGGCTATAGATATGAAGCTTAAAATGAACTATGTCACAAATGCAATTAAGATGCAAAATGCAATGACACCAACTAACACTAACAAGACACCAAGAGAGAAGAAGGACAAAGAAAAGACAAAAAGAACCAGAAAGAACTATGATACACAAAACTTTCCTCCTCTAAAAAGGAAAGCAAACACCCAACTCGCCCCGAAGGCGAGAAAACGCAGCATGATCCAAAGGCTTAGTGAGAATATCCGCAAGCTGGTTTTGGGTCTCGACATGCCGGAGGTCAATGTCGCCCTTCTCGTAGTGATCACGCAAAAAGTGAAAGCGGACCTCAATGTGCTTGGTCTTTCAATGAAGCACAGGATTTTTAGCCACACTAATTGCACTCGTGCTATCGCAAAGAAGAGGCACCTTAGTAAGCTCAAGACCGAAATCTCTCAAAGTGGCAATCATCCAAATCAACTGAGAGCAACAACTAGCCGCGGCAACGTACTCAGCTTCGCATGTCGACTGTGCCACGCTAGATTGCTTGCGAGAAGACCAAGAAACCAAAGAAGACCCGAGAAACTGGCAAGTCCCAGAAGTGGACTTCCGATCAAGTCGGCAACCGGCAAAGTCGGCGTCAGAATAACCGCAAAGCACAAGAGAGGAAGAGGTGGAGAACCAAAGACAAAATTCGGGAGTGAATCGCAAGTACCTTATGATGCGTTTCACCGCTTACTTGTGCGAAATCCGTGGGGACGCCTGAAAGCGAGCACATAGGTAGATGGCGAACGGAATGTCCGGCCGGGTCGCCGTCAGATACAGAAGCGACCCGATCATGCTGCGGTACTCCGTCTGGTCCACCGCCTCTCCTTCCTCGTCCGCATCCAAGGCAGTAGTAGTGTTGACATAGGCGTCGAGAGGGGCTTTGCCTCACCCATGTCAAACTTTTTCAAGATATCCTTCGTGTAGTTGCCTTGGTGCACAAACGTCCCTTCCTGGGTTTGCTTGATTTGCAACCCGAGAAAGAAGGCCAACTCTCCCATCATACTCATCTCAAATTCCCTGCTCATAATATCTGCAAACTTGGCAACAAGAGCATGAGAAGAACCACCAAAGATGATATCATCCACGTATATTTGGACAAGGAGAGTGTCTTTTCCTTGCTTGAGGAGAAACAGCGTCTTATCTACCGATCCCATTTTAAAACCCTCAGCAAGCAAAAAGGTTTTTAGCCTATCATACCATGCTCTAGGTGCTTGTTTCAAACCATACAAGGCTTTGTGAAGTTTAAAAACATGGTTTGGAAACTTGGGATTTTCGAAACCGGGAGGTTGTTTAACATAAACTTCCTCCTCTATGTAGCCGTTTAAGAAAGCACTTTTAACATCCATTTGAAAAAGTTTAAAACCCTTAGAAGCTGCAAAAGCTAGAAGGATTCTAATAGCTTCTAAACGAGCTATGGGAGCAAAGGTTTCCTCATAGTCTATTCCCTCCTTTTGACAAAAGTCTTGAGCTACCAACCTAGCCTTGCGCACTACGACCCCATCCTAACTTTGTTTATTTTTGAAAACCCATTTTGGTACCTATGGGGTGGCAACTAGGTGGTGGAGGAACTAAAACCCAAACGTGGTTTCGCTCAAAGTTTTCTAACTCCTCATGCATGGCATTAACCCAATCTGGATCCATCAAAGCGTGTCCAACATCTCGAGGCTCAAAAGAAGCGACAAAAGCCGAATGAGTAAAGTGAGAGATATAAGACCTGGACCGCGTGACTCGACGGTCAATGTCGCCGATGATGTTCTCTGGCGGATGCTGCCACTGGATGTGGTGGAGAGCCTGCCTGGACGAAGTGGCCTCCCCCTCGACAGCAGCTGGAGCTCCCTCAGGTGCAATTGGCATCGACTGAGGAAGCTGCTCGAATGGCCCCCGTGTAGAGGAAGTAGTCGGGTCGGGACTGTGAGCCGAAGTGGACGTCGCAGGGTCGACGGGGGCAGCTAGTGGAGTTGGCTCGTGATCACCCCAATCGGCATCATCCTGCTCCTCCTCCACAAAAATGCTAGTGTTCACCTCATCATCACCTGCAAGCTCAAAAGCAGTGGAAACACAGGGCATAGTTTCATCGAATGTAATCTCACAAGTCTCCATCACTCGGTTAGTTTCTCGGTTAAGTGCACGATAAGCACGAGAGTGAGTAGAATAACCAAGAAATATACCGTCAAAAGACCGTGATTCAAATTTATTCAACTTACCGCCCTTTTTGCGAATGAAACACCTGCACCCAAACACCTGTAGGTGACTTACCTTGGGTGGTCTCCCAAATCGCAGCTCATAAGAGGTCTTTTTCTTGAAAGCTCGGAGAAAAATGCGATTGGAAACATAGCAAGCAGAACTGAGTGCTTCGGTCCAATACCGCCTAGGAGTCCTATGCTCATCGAGCATCGCCCTGGCCATCTCAACTAGGGTCCGATTCTTGCGCTCAACAACACCGTTCTGCTGGGGAGTGTGAGGTGAGGAAAATTGGTGATCGAGACCCAAAGAAGAGCAAAGAGTTGCAAAATGAGCATTCTTGAATTATGTGTCATTGACTGCGGATAGCTCTCATGGCATTCTTACATAGCTCATTTTGCAATCTCAAAATCAGATCTCGAACAAGTGAAAAAGCGTCATCCTTACTCTCCAAAAAGAACACCCAAGAGTATCTCGAGTAGTCATCAATGACTACAACAACATATCACTTCCCTCCTTCCGACCTAACCCGAGTTGGACCAACTGTGTCCATGTGTAAGAGCTCGCCGGGTTGTGAGTCATAATTTGAGTTACAGGAGGATGGGAAGCAGCAACCATCTTGCCATGCCTGCAAGGATGTCAAACCAAATCCTTCTCAAACTTTAGCTTTGGCAATCCTTGGATAAGGTCCATTGAGCTACGCCAAAACTCAAATGTCGCAATCTCCTATGCCACTTCCAAAGCATGGAAGAAGAACCGGCAAGAAGACAACGAGAAGGTCCGGAAGAGATAGAAAAATCCGCACGAAAAACCTTCCCGAAGGGTAAAATCCGGCAAACAAGCTCACCACGAGAGTCCAAAATCCGAGAAAGATTAGGCTTGAAACTCACATCAAAATCATCATCAAGGAGTTGCAAAACCGAAAGAAGGTTAAAATGCAAATTCGCAACCAAAGCAACATCCTTGAGGACAAAAGAGGAGTTCACTCGAATCGACCCTCGGGAGACAACCTTACCTTTACTCTTATCCCCGAATGTGATATACTCGGTGTGGTGTACGGGGTCGAGGCTGGAGAACCACTTAGCACTTTCGGTCATATGGCGTGAACATCCGGAATCCACAAGCCAAGTATCCTCCAGTCCTCCTTCCTACATCAATAAAAATACGTAGGGTGAGCAAACGGACCAACACTGGGGTTAGTAAACTGTGAAGGATACCAATGTTGTCCCATTTGCCCAAAGAATGGGTTAGGAGAAAAACCAAACATCTCCTGCCCCACAGAGGGATAGCGATCACCACGATAGGAAAAACGTGGTCCGCTAGAGAAGGGTGCAGTAAAGCCACCACCACGAGGCCCGTAGTCGTATGGGTCACGACCGGTACCCTGCCGGGCACGACCACCACGTGGTCTCACCTCCTGAGGCCTAGCACCTTGAGGCATTGTACCTCTAGGCCTAGAAGTGCGCCTCCGAACTTCCGGTTCACGCACCCCAACTCGTGGGTGGTACATGTCCCGGTTGTTCAACTCAAACTGCCTCCGTTCATCTCTCTTCCTCCTATAGAAAAACTCAGCCAAATGCCCATCCCGCTCACAATACTCACAATGGTACCTCACCGCACTCTTGGTAGGCACTCTCTTGTTGGGTTGGGTGGCTCTAGCTTTCTTAGGAAGGGGATCACTAGAGATGTCTGGCAGTGTGTCAAGTGGGTTGCGAAGATGGTTCGGTTTTGCAATCCACACTTGCTTCTGTGGAGTGGTTTTGGGTGGCTCTTCAAACACACCATCTCTCACAAGAAACTTAGAGGGGTCGGTAGGCTTAGGTGGAGTGATCTTGGTAAGCTTGGGAGTTGTGGTGTGTTTCTCATTCTTGCTCAAACCACTGCACTCACCGATCTTACCGAACATGCTATCGTCCTTCCCACCTATAGCAAAGCCTACTCCCGTGCTGCCAGCCCTTTTGCATTGGTTGAGCATCATCCCCAACTGCGGCTCTTGGCAAGACACCCAGCTCAAGATGGACCAAAGGTATGTGTTTTCTTCCTCGATACGCATCTTGTCGTGTCTGCACGACGCGATCTCAAGCTCCAAAGCCTCAAGGCGATCCGACTCTGTAGTGCTATCTGAGCTGACCTTCTCTAGCTCAGCAATCCTAGCATCTCTTTGTGCCAGCTCAGAACACAAGCCTAAGCAAGACTTGCACGCACCATGTAAGCTAGGCCTAGCCTTCAGCTCACTGATCTCCTCAAGTAGGGTGCCATACTTGTCCTGGAGAGTGACAAGTCTAGACATGTGGATGGCACAAGCATCACACTCTACCTCCTCGGTAACCACCACTGACGCCTTAGCAAACTCTAGCTCATGCAGTGTGCTAAGATACTTAGCCTTGAAATCATTCCTCTCGCACGCGACACGCTTGAGCAAAGCATCCTGACTCATCAAGGTGTCGTTCAAAGACTCAATCTCGAGAGAGAGGGATGCGATGGTGGGTGGTACCTCGGGTGTGTCGGAGTTGTAGTCGTAGTCGGGGCCATCCTTGCGCTTCCCGACCTTGCCTTCTTCAATCGCCATGGTGCAAAAGCCATTGTGCTTGGCGTCGGCATAGAAGCATAGGCCGTTGAGCTTGTCCTCAACCTTTCCCTTCGACTCATCATCGCTTGAAGAAGCACCTCCGTCGGAGGAAGCATCGATGTCGCTGAGGGAGGCGAGGAAAGCTCGGTGCTTGGCCTTCACCTTGTCGATCACCTTCTTGGAGGACCTTCGGTGGTAGACACCCTTGGGCTTGTGCTTGTCCTCGAAGTGGTGCTCGCGCTTGTCCTTGCGCTTGGTGAAGTCACCCGCAGCTTTCTTGGGGCAGTTTGTGATGAAGTGATCCTCATCACCGTAACGGTAGCACCCCTTGGCTGAGCCACCACGCCGACGGTTCAAACAGTTGTTGTGAAACCGTGAGAACTTGGTGATGACCAAAGCCAGCTCATCATCTCCAAGAGCCTCCACTTGATCCTCTATCACAGAAATCAAAGACAAAGCAAACAAAGAGTGTGAAGGGTCAGAGGAGGAAGAAGACGTACCGCCGAGGTCAGAAACCAATGCCATAGACGGTTTCGATGGGTTTTCAAGCTTGGCCCGGGTCTGGTAGTCAATCTCCGAGGACTTGAGCTTGCTGAATAGCTCGTCCACGGTCAGGGCATCATAGCTCGGTGACTCCTAAATGGCAGCCACCTTCATCTCCCATACCTTCCAATCAAGAGCATGCAAAAGCTTGATAGTCATCTCATGATCATCATAAGGTAAGTTGGCTCGATTAGCACGCATCTTGTTGACGATAGATTGGAAGCGAGTGAACGTCCTGTCAACAGATTCGTCGGCCAACTGAGAAAAGTTCTCGTACTCTCTACGGTACGTGTCAAAGAGTCTAGACTTGATCTGAATGTTACCCTTATGATATCGCACAAGTGTTTGCCAGATCTCCCGTGCCATAGTGAGACTCAAAACTCTCTCAAACTCAAGAAGAGACAAACTCGAGAAGAGGATGCTACGGGCTCTTGCGTTTGACGCATGTTGCGTGATTTGCAGCTCATTAATCTGAGTGCCAAGAACCACGTAGTCAGCACTCTCACAAATCTCCCAATACTTCGTATCAAGCCCTTGGAGGTAAGCGGACATGCACACCTTCCAATAGGCGAAGTTTGTTCCATCGAAGAAAGGAGGTTTTCCAGCACCTCTCTCCATGTCGCCTTCGCGGATCAAGAACCGTGTAAGGTGGATTGATCCTTAACCGACTCTGATACCAATTGAAGGACCGAGAACGGCAACCAGAGGGGGGTGAATGGGAGCCTCAAATTTCTCTCGAAATATTTGGGCCACTCTTAAAAACCAAACCCAGTTGCTAGGTGCTCAACGGCTGATGGAAACGGAGAATTGAGAGCTCACCGGCAGTGTAGGAAAACTCACCGGAAACCCCCAAGAATGAGTTCTCAACCCCTACCGGAAAGAGGCAAGAACCCAAAGCAAAACACCCAGAAAAATAGCCGACGGACGCGGAAGACACTAGCGACGGACGCTCCGACGCAGTGCAACAGACGCTGGGCGACGGACGCTGCAACAGAGAGCGACGGACGCTGGGCGAGCGTCTGACGCTTATGCAGAGCCGAACACGAGAGGTCCTCCTGGCGATGGATGCGTCTGGTGGAACCTCAAAGGATGCTGGCGAGCGTCCGACGCAACACAAACAGAGAGCTTGCACGGACGAAAAACTGACAGACGCGTCTAGCGCAATGCCGACGGACGCTGAGGAGCGTCCGACGCAAAACACACAGAGAGCCTGTCAAAACCAAAAACTGACGGACGCTCTGGTGGTCAGGCGACGGACGATGGTGAGCGTCCAACGCGAACTTGAGCCGCGCAAACAGAGCGAGCGACGGACGCTGACGTCAGCACGACCTAGCATCCGGCGCCTCTCAACTAAGCGTCCGATGCCCCCGAGCAGCGCGTAGTAAACGCAAAAACCCCGATTTTCTTCGTCAAATCTTTCCGAAACCAAACCAAATGATCACCAACTCCAACCAAAGTTTGTAGACATGATCTTAGTGCAGTTGGGGAGCTATCCTGAAGAAATCAACGCTCAATTTGGATTGGTTAAACAGGAACAAAAGGATTTTGGAAAGAATCCCCAAAACGAAGAACACAAGAGGAAAAATGCCCGATCTGTGTGCTCGTGAGGTTTTAGGGGAATTCCTTTGCTGCTAAGATGCTCCTCACGAGTACCAAGAACTTGGTTCAAACGGATTTGCAAGAGCTACTCCCTACAAAGAGAAATCATCTCGGGAAAAAGAGGGAGCAAAAGCAAAACGTGAAGAACACAAGTAAAATGAGGACACAATCACGGAATCGAAGCCACCATGGCTTACGGAGGTCACGACCTCCGATTCCTCGCAGCAAAACAAGTTCTTACAAAGGTTGGTGGAAGAAACCTAGGGATCTCATGAACTAGAGAGAGAGGGGGCAAGTGATTAGGGTTCAAGAGATAGGATGAGGATACCCCTTCATCCTCTATTTATCAGATGCTTTGGCTATTTCCCAAAGACCCCCCTAGATACAATGAGTGAACTACCTAGCCTAAGCATTGTAGTCCAAGCTCAGGTAAATATCTCCCTCGATTTGAATGGATGGCCCCGATTCCTGCCAGGAGTTGCCGTCGCCTCGACGCAACCTCCAGGATTCCGCCACGTGCCATCCCCGCTTCCTCGGAAGCTCCGCCTAGGTTTTGAGGCCCAAACCCAGAAAACCCGCCACCGGTAGCTTTGGGCTCAACTACCGAACCCCGAGTTTTGTGGCCCAAACTCGGAAACCGACGCGGATGGTTTTGAGGCCCAAACCACCAAACCACTCGACTCGAGCCACCTTGTCTTCGCCCGGTCGGACTCCGAGTCCCCTGAGCCTCCGCTCGACTCGCGCGTCCACCGTCTTGACTTGGTCGACTCGGTCTACCTCCATGTCTTCTCGCACTTGCCGGTGCCAAGTACTAGCCACCACAGCTAGTCCGTTGGCGCCCATGGTCCCTCAGTCCGAGACCCGCTTCCGCCCTTCACCACTCTCAGTCCATCGGCACGGCAAGCCTCTACTCAACCTTTTCCGCTCCATTGACCACTGTCACTAGGCATAGCACCTACACACCACAAGCCGATAGACAAGCACATGTTTTTGCTTTCACAGAGGTTAGGGTAAGCTACTCAAACTGAAACACTCACGTGTTGGTCAATCAATCATCATCAAAGCTGAACATCCATGGGTCCACCATGTGTTCGCAAGTGGCAAACACTTCCACTTGCGACTGATGAAAACTACATTGGTAATCGGCAGCAAGGCTCCTTCATTCGCCGTTGCCATGTATCCAAAGGCAACCAAGGTTACCTTTAACTCCAAATCAACTACTAGGGCTACCGCTACCCCATCGACCGCTGCCTCTATTCTGGCACAAGCTTTTGTAGTAATACCTTCATTTACCGATTACAAATATTCATCGGTAATACTTATTTTACTTTCAACTTACATCAACTGTTCTTTTCTGTAACCAGCAAATGTATTGGCAACTATTTCAAATATACGAGCTACTGAAAACTGCTGATGCCCCCCAATCACAAAAGTTGAAGCATCAAGGCTCTTCAAGTAACCTTCCCTGACCGAAATGTAAGAAAACATCGGCTCCATCGACATCATCGGCTGCAACTCTTCAACCCTCTAGCGATGTACCAACAGAACCAGCATCGGCGACTATCCCCGATCAGTCGCAGGCTGAAATCCCTATCCAGGAGACAGTGCCATTGCCGCCAGAGCTAGCTGCAACAACATCGGCATCGGCACCAACTTCAGCACCGGACGAAATCCCTGACCATGGGACATCACCATTGCTACAAGAACCGGCTACAAGAACAGAAGCAGCACCAGCACCAGCGCCAACTTCTCCTCCTGCTGAAGCAAGTGCATCGGCAACTGTTGCCAATCTTCAAGATGTAGCTGCGCCATCCGCTCCACCGAGCCCGAGGCAAGAGATCCGCCTGAAGATGGTAAACTAACTATCATAAACTCGCACAACTTATGATTTAGCGAACTCTAATTTTCTTCTTTTCAGGCCCAAGATTCTCCAAACAACCTATTTTCCTTCGCTATCAACCTCCCAGATGACGACGAAGAAAAAGAAAGTTCTGCCCCACCATCAGCTGCCATATCGGCAGAAATGAAATCCAAGCTTGAAACACTGCTATCTTTACTGCAGCAAAACACCTCCGAACTAGTTCAAGACTTTAACGCAGTGAGGAAAGCCTTCAAGGAAATTCAAGGTCATCTGCCTATCGATGTCGAAGAAATTCTATTCCAAGCAGCGTTCCTCGAGAGCCGACAACTCCAATATCAACGAGCTTCATGCCGTATTGCCGACACGGCCGCTCAATCAAAGCTTGAACAAGAGATGCTCCAGTTCAAGCAATTAGCCGATGAAAAGCACAAGGACATTGGCCGCTTGGAAGCTTCCAGTATTGATCTTGAACAAGAAATCGCCCGCTTATCGGCACAAAGAGAGACACTGCTTACCGAGCTGAAGAAGGTAGATGAAGCTCTTAATTCGGCTAGCCAGAAGAAGACTCAACTGCCTGATGCTGCTAAAACTCTTCAACAAGAAAGAGATGTCAATGTTCGTTAAGCTCTCCTGTTAAAGAGGAAGATCAAGACAATTGAGGGTTCCACCGATGACGATGCTAGGGAAATAGAGGAGACGAATCAAATTTGCCTGCGTGCGATCTCATCCATTCAATCCCTATTGTAATTTGTATTGACAACTATGAACCTGATGACTCATCTTGCCTGTAACATAATATTAACATGTTTTCTGCCGATGTTTTGCATGAAATCTCTTCCATCGGCATTTATGCTTATATTATGCATCTATCCAAATGCTGGGGTAGTATCTCTTTAAATATTTACCGTTGATTGCCCTAGAGAACGCAACACCTTCAAGTGTTTCCAAAATATAAGCATTACCAGGAGCGGACTGACTCATCCGAAAAGGACCTTCCCAATTAGGAGACCATTTTCCAAACCTCGAACTCTTAGTCCCGATCGGTAAAATTAGCTTCCATACCAGATCACCATCGGCAAACTCTTTAACTTTTACTTTCTTGTTATACCACCTGGCAACCCTCTTCTCATTCTCTTCGATATTGATTAAAGCCTTCAACCGATGACCCGCTAGATCTTCTAATTCATCTTTCATAAGAATGTCATACTCATCGGTTGTCAATTGGTCTTGGGAAAATAATCGCCTAGAACCAGTTTTAATCTCCCAAGGCAGAACAACATCATGTCCATACACCAATTGATACGGTGAAACCTTAGTAGTACCATGACACGCCATCCGATATGCCCACAGAGCTTCATTCAATACCGTATGCCATCTTCTAGGGTTCTCTTCAATCTTGCGCTTGATGAGCTTAATTATCCCCTTATTATTTGCTTCAGCCTGACCATTAGCTTGAGCATAATAAGGAGATGAATTCAAAACTTTAAACCCCATACTGGTAGCAAATTCATCAAACTCCCCCGATGTAAACATGGTTCCTTGATCGGTTGTAATAGTCTAAGGAATACCAAATCGGTAAACAATGTGTTCTTTCACAAAATCTATCATGTTTGCAGATGTCACATTCTTCAAGGGGATAGCTTCAACCCACTTTGTGAAATAATCGGTAGCAACAAGTATGAACTTATGCCCTTTATTCGACGGCGGATAAATTTGACCGATGAGATCGATGGCCCATCCTCTAAACGGCCAAGGCTTGATTATAGGATTCATCGCCGACGCAGGCGCCCTCTGGACATTGCCAAATTTCTGACAATCTTGACACCCTTTGAAGTACTTAAAACAGTCCTCAAGAATTGTCAGCCAATAATACCCATTTCGCCTAATCACCCACTTCATCTTAAATGCCGATTGATGCGCTCCACATAGCCCCTCATGAATTTCACCCATCAACCTGTTTGACTCTTCTCCGTCAAGGTATCTGAGAAAAACTCCATCAATCGTCCGATAATACAATTCATCATCAAGGAGCACATACTTGGTAGCTTGAAACCTTAACCGCCTTTCAACTTTCCTAGACGGATCTCTTAAGTAATCGGCAATCTCTCTTCTCTAGTCATTGTCAACCGTTACCGATGTCATCACCTCTTAAATCTACTGATACCCCAAAGCATGTTGCGCTAATCGGTTGGCTTCTTCGTTGTGCAACCTAGGAATGTGCTCAAGACGGTACTCTCTGAATTCCTTCAACAATTGTAAACACTTTCCATGGTAGTTGATTAAAATATCACTTCGGCAATCGTATGTTCCAATCAACTGATTGATCACTAACATAGAATCACCAAAGACCTCAACGGCATCGGCACGTACATCTCTGAGCAACTCCAACCCCTTCAGCAACGCCTGGTATTCAGCCTGATTATTTGTCGAAGTAGCAACAATCGGCAATGAGATTTCATACTTTTTCCCTCGGGGCGAAACCAACACAACGCTGATACCCGTTCCTTCCTCACATGTGGAACCATCAAAGAATAGAGTCCAAGGAGCAATTTCTACGGAATTGAGCGCACCACAATGTTGAGTAACAAAATCAGCCATCACCTATCCTTTAACTGCCTTAGCTGATTCATACCTTAGATCCAATTCTGACAGCGCCAAAATCCATTTGCCGATCCTCCCGCTCAAAATCGCATTGATATCATATACTTAACCACATCATCCTTACACATGACGATGCATTCGGCTGATAACAAATAATGCCTTAATTTGGTACAAGAGAAGTACAAACATAAACACAATCTCTCAACGGCCGAATACCTAGTTTCAGCGTCCACCAGCCTCCTACTCAAATAATAAATCATACGTTCTTTCCCCTCAAATTCTTGAACCAAGACCGACCCAATAACACCATCATCGGCAGACAAATACAATCTGAAGGGTTTCCCATGTTGAGGCGGAATTAACACCGGAGGATTCACTAGATACTTCTTAATTTCTTCCAAAGCCAATTGCGGCTCTTCTCTCCATACAAATTCTTGACCGGCTTTCAGCTTCAATAATGGGCTAAAAGATTTAATCTTCCCGGACAAATTAGATATAAATCTTCTGATAAAATTAATCTTGCCGATCAAAGATTGCAGCTCGGTCTTGTTCGTAGGAGCGACCACCTTGTTAATCGCATCAATGGATTTTCTATCGATCTCTATACCCCTTTGATGCACCATGAACCCTAGGAACTGACCTACCGATACGCCAAACGCACACTTATTCGATTCATCTTAAGTCCATGCTCCCTTGTGCATTCCAGAATTTTTTGTAGATCGGCAAGATGCTTTTGAAAGTCTTCATATTTCACCACCACATCATCAATATAGATCTCGACCAATGTGCCGATATACTTATGATAGATAAAATTCATTGCTCTTTGATAAGTAGCACCGGCATTCTTCAAGCCAAAAGTCATCACGATCCATTCAAACAAACCGACGTGGCCTGGATATCTAAAAGCAGTTTTGGATATATCTTCTTCAACCATGAATATTTGATTATATCCAGCGTTACCATCCATAAAACTGATAATCTTATGTCCAGCAGAGGCATCAACTAATAGATCGGCAACCGGCATTGGATAGCCGTTCATCGGCGTAGCTTTATTGAGATTCCTGAAATCAATACAAACACGAAGTTTTCCATTCTTTTTATATACAGGAACCACGTTAGAAATCCATTCGGCATATCGGCATTGCCGAATAAGTCCAGCTTTGATTAATTTTGTAATTTCAGCTTTAATATCAGGCAATACATTAGGATTGCATCGGCACGCTAGCTGTCGATGTGGTTGAAAACCTGACTTAATAGGTAACCGATGTTCAACTATTGATCGGTCCAACCCAGACATCTTTGTATAGTCCCAAGCAAAACAATCTTTACATTCCTTTAACAAATCAGTTAACTGTTGCTTACATTGGGAATCTAACTTAGCACTAATAAAAGTTGGCCTAGGCTTACTACCATCGCCGATGTCTATTTCTAGCAAGTCATCAGCTGATGTGAACTCCTGTCCAAGTTTTCCATCATCGGCGAACTGATCCATTAAACCTCTTCTTCAGAACCGACTGCTTGGATCGGTGTAATCTGGTAATCGACCACCTTGAGGAATTCTGTATCCCAAGCTTCACCAGATATGCACCGATTCTGCTGATGCAACAATTGACGAGACTTCACTTCGGACGACTTCAATTCTTTCTCCAACCCACTGCACAAGGCTTTGGTGCATCGTAGAAGGAATGCAGCAGTTGGTGTGAATCCAATCCCTTCCGAGAAGCAAATTGTAGGTCCCCTTGCCACTGATCACAAAAAACATTGTCGGCAAAGTTTTACTGCCGATAGTCAACTCGACACATACGACTCCCATAGCTGGTGACACATTGCCTTCAAAATCTTTTAGCTTAATGTCCATCTTGACTAAGTCTTGGTCACCTTTCCCAAGCTTCCTGAACATGACATACGACATTATATTAATCGACGCTCCACCATCGACTAACATCTTTGACACCGGTTGCCCGTTGACTTTGCCCTTGACAAACAAGGCTCTCAGATGTTGTCTTTGATCATCAGTAGGTTTTTCAAAGACAGCCGTCATCGGATCTAGCATCAGCTGAGCCATATTAGTGGCCTCTTCTTTAGCATTAGGTGCCATAAACTCCATCGACAACATAACCACCATGTTGACATCTGCCGATGGACTCCCCGTCTGGTGTTTTGGCCTCCACTCCAAAACTGAGACTCTTCCTTTGAAGGACTTCCACCATGATTCAGATCGTTTTGGCGTTCACGTTGGATCCTTCTTTTCTGAGTCTTTGTTAGGCCTTTAGGACACCATTGAGGAAGCTTAGTTTTCCAAACTGGTTGGTACTGTCTCTCACCGTGCTGGCTTGCGTCACCCCTTATATTTGGATCTCTAGAGAATATTTCTTCATCGGGTACCCTTGCATTAGCCTTCTCTTCAAGGTCTTCTCGACGGACACGCTTGCCGAGCCTATCGTGCACACTGAGCTTGCCCCCAACCGATCATGTACTGATTCCTTTCCCCTGATCGGCCGAGCATAATTCGGTCTATGGCTTTCAAAGCGGGACCTTTTTTCTGACCGATCAGCGGGATAATATCCATTGCATTCAGGACAATTATCGGTAGTAGGTAGCTTGATGCCTTCTTCCCAACAATGAATGAAGAAAGGGAAATTCCAATGATCCTTATGTCGTAGCCATTCCTGGTTCCTTTCTTCCTCCTGTTGCCGATATTGCTCCTCTTGAGAGCACTGATATTCCTGTCATGGTTGCCTGTGCGTGATCACAACGACGTATCCCCGAGATCTCCCGATGCCGTTACTCTCGTCAGCCACCCGCTTGGTTTGTTTATCATCGGCATGCTTCTTCCCCTTCACATCACGCACATCTATCTGATGCTCGGGGTCTACCGATGTATTCTTCTTGGCGGCTTCCGACGTCAGGACTTTAACCTTTCCGCTAGATTCCACCATATTGTTTGGGAACGGGTGCTGGTCTATCTTCATTGGCTTCTGGGTTTTAGAATTGTCAAATTTGATTCGTCCAGCCCCGATCTCTAACTGCAACTGCTGTCTAAAGACCTTGCAATCATTGGTGGTGTGTGAGGTCGCATCATGCCATTTGCAATCATTCTTCTGAGCTCTTCAGCCGATGGAATTACTTGATTAGGCGCCAACTTAATTCGCCCTTCTTGAAGTAGGAGATCAAATATCCTATCGGCTTTACTAGTGTCAAAAGTGAACCTCTCAGCCTCCTTCTGACCGAACGGACAAGATATCGGCTTCTTGTCTTTTACCCACTCCGCGACGCCGACATCGGTTCCTTCATCTGATTCAGAATCTTCTTCTTCTTCAACGAATGATACTTTCTTGTTCCAGGTCTTCCTAGGTTGGAAAGCTTTGATCTCTTGATCGGCAACTCTCTGCATGAGATGACTCAGGCTTTCGAATTCTTGAGACGCATACCTGTCTTTGATGTGTGGCAGTAATCCTTGGAAGGCCAAATCTGCCAACTGCCGATCATCAAGCACCATGCTATAGCACTTGTTCTTCACGTCCCGAAGCCTTTGCACGAAGCCCTCCACCCATTCGTCATTACATTGCTTCAGCTTGACTAAATCGGTAATTCTCTTTTCATGCACGCCAGAAAAGAAGTATCTGTGAAACTGCTTCTCTAGATCGGCCAAGGTAATTACAGAGTTTGGAGGAAGCGAGATGAACCACATAAATGGCGAAAACAGTCTCACCCTTAGTTCATCTCTGGTAGCTGCCTCTCCGCATTGGATAATGAAGAGGTTGATATGGTCCATTGTCGACGTTGTTGGGAATATGCCCTAGAGCTAATCATGTAGATGATTATATTCCGATTGTATCCATGATTAATATAGTGTTCTTTGAATATCCATTATAGACAACTGGTACTGATTAGTCAAATTATGTGAATTGTTTGTGGAACTCAATTACCTGAATGATTATTCTAAAAGTTGTCCCTGGTCGGCATTCTTGTAAGAGCACACTTGAATATTAGACCAGCACATGTATTAGTTGATGGCTATGTTTCACAAGTCATAGACATGGAGATGTCAAACTAATAATGTGGGCACATGTGACACATGTAGGCTGGACTGACCCAACAAGAGAAAGTCTCTATTCATGTGATGTACGTTATGTCCTTAGACCTGAGATTGTGGTATGTACTCAAGATGTGAAACGATCTACTTAGAGACTATCAAACGCTACTCCGTAATTGGGTAGTTATAAAGGTGGTCCTTGGGTGGTCGGGAAACATGCTATGAGACATAGACAATCAAGATGGAATTTGCCCCTCTCTTCATGAGAGAGATATCACTGGATCACTCATGTGATTGGATCAACAAATGCATGGCCATGCTTGGGTTAAGTGTTAACCCACGAGTTGAACCATATATCGAGAGGCAAAGGGAATAATTTGTACATGGTCATAGTGGTTCGTCTGATATGATCATAGCGTATGCATAGGAGTTGACACGCCTTGCTAGAGGCCGCTATCAACTATTGGTCGAGTAAGAGTACTTGGGCCATGTCTATGTATGCGTGAGCCCATAGGGTCGCACGCTTAAGGGGCTGGAAGCCTAATTCGGGTTGGACCCGAATTAGACTAGGTTTAGGGTTTCTAATGGGCCTCCACCGTGGGAGCTCGTTAGGACGCCTATATAAGCAAGGGGTGGGCGCGGGGCAAGATTGATCCACGCCTTTTGGCAGCCGCCGTCGCCTCCCCACGCTCGCGCCTTTTGCTCCTCGCGGACCTAGCAGTCCGGAGGCGCAACGCTTCCTCCCTACACGTGTGGGATTCCTCGGAGGTGCTGCATCTGGAGCACAAGGACGAACCGCGCGAAGGGGACGTTGAGATGGATGACCACGCAACTGCACTGCTTGCTGCGACGCGCACGACTACATCAAGTCATCTTCCGCTGCACCTGCGCGTCTAGTGGTAATCCCGTAACCTGTTACTAGCAGTAGATCCTGGTTTATGAGGTCGAAAAGTTTTGTTTTCCGGCTAGCGTAGCAACCTCGTATTCCATCAGACGTATCATCTTGGCCAAAAAATTTCGTGAAATCTGGCACCTTGTACCGATTCAGAAGAGGAATCAATTCGTATGCCGGAGGATATGGCGTCCGATAAGAATACGTATTAACCTTAGGCTTGATGCCGAACTGTTCTTTCATCACTTCGGCGATCTTATCGGCCCAGTATGTATCTTGATCCTGCTGATGCGCAGGCTAGACATTCATCGGCTGGACTGGTTGATACATCCCCTCTTGCCTCTATAGTGGGTAAGCTGGCCCAATTGGCGTAGGCGTAACACCACCTTGCTGAATATTATGCATCAGCTGACTTGCCGATGTATATCCTTGGGCACCAACTGGGGTGTATTGGGACACCGCTGGCCGATACACTGATGTCTCATTCTAAATAATGGCCGGGTAAGGGTATTGTTGCACCCCTGTTATCTGGTGCCCAGATTGCACCACCTGTTGTTGAATTGGACCGACCCACACAGGGTTGTGGGTCATTGGCATGTGACCTGCCGATAGTTGGCAATTGCCCGGCGCCTGCTGTTCCTGCATCTCGGAATAGTCAACGAATGGGCTCCCTTGATGCACTGACATCCCCATTGGAGGGTTTGCCATCATCATAGGATAGTTTATAACTATCCTATCCTGTTGCATCGGCAACGCACTTGCCGATGGTTGCCCGCAAGACCATCTGAAGACTCCCGGCAGCAACTGCATGTTTGGAGCAGACGCCGCATTGTCTTGGATCAACTTGGCGTCGGCAGATGAATCTGGGGGCATACCGTACCCCCACTAGTTAACGGGAGCCGACCGGTTCGGGACCATCTGTCCTGATGCTGCTGACGCCGCTGGATCGGTGCTTAGCTGAACGACGCTTGCAGGTCTTGATCTTGTCGGTGTAACTTCATCGGCAGAAGGATTTATAGGCTAGAACGCTGGAACTGCCGATGAAATTGTAGCAGATACCGACCTAGGTTGATGATATGCTGTGATGAGGACATCACCAGATTAGATATGACCATACCAACCACTTCTATACCAAAGGTGAAACCATTCTATATGAGGTTTATCATTGTTACATTTGATGAATGGGTGCTGCACTATGAAGTGTGTATGTTTTCATTCTCAGAATTGCTTACATGGATCAAGGAATGGTTAGATTGCATATGGAAAGCATGGATGGTCAATGAAGTTGATTGGGGACCAGATCCAAGTGTTCCTAACGTCCTCCATCAGGCCACCACGTCATTTTGGATCCAAGGAAAGAAAGAGTCCAAGTCCAACACGTTTTGGAAGTCCAATTCGGACTGCAGAAGAGTCCAAACTTGCGACGGTTGCCACGACTTCATACGGACTCCGATTAGGACGTTCTAGCACTTTTTGGAAAGCTTATCAAGTCTACTTTCCAACGGATCCGGACTTATACATATATCTTACCAGATGCGACCGCAGTTGACGATTTAATGTCGAGACCTTGTCTGCCAACGGTGCTGCATCACCATATTTTGGGCCTATGGCCCGTGTATGAACTTGAGTCCATTAGGGACTCATCCTAGGGTTGTTGGACGACCCCAGGACCCTTGTGGTCGTCCTCCCTCCTCCTTATATTCCCCTAGAGCCGCCACAAATAGATTGGGATTTTGTTTAGATGAAAGTTTAGCTGCTGCTACTTCCTTGTAGACGCGTGTGTCGACTAGACCATCCGTTCTACTTGATTCGGAACCCCACCTTCATGAGTATCAGATTTGAACCTTCATATCTTATTTGCAATTGAGTGCTTGTTCTACTTGTTCTTGCTTGTTCTTCGATTGCTTGCAGGAATAACCCTAGTGGTTTGGTTGGTTGTGATCCGCAAGATCGTGAGCAACCGCTGGAATTGGTGTATCGATCGCTAAGGCGCAGCGTCCTTGGATAGTTGTAGTCGGATCGTGAACGTCGTTCCAGTCAAATCGAAGTTATCTATCTCCACCGAAAGATCGAGACAACCCATACCCTCATCACGCTGGACCGACATATTTAGGTGGTTGCCCTTCTTTGAAAGATTGCATGACAGCATTATACACAGTATTGGACAAAACCGTAGAGTGGTTAATCAACACCTGATTTAACGCAGTATTAACCATGTCTTGTAACTTACCAGGATTGGCATCGAAAGTGACCTGCCGCGGCAACGGCGGATCTTGCTTCTGTAATGCATCGCCACTCCTGTTTAGGCTGAAGGATTTCAAATACAACTGCTTGTACTCCTCCATAGCCTGCTTCCGATCATCTTTCAGATCTGCTTCGGAGACTTCGATGACGTTCCTTGGATTGACGTCAGTAGAATCACCCATGATCGTAATCAAGAGATGTATCTAGGGTCCCACCGGGTGTGCCAAAAGAGGTGTTGACACAAAAAGCGTCTGATCTACGAACACCTCGGACTTATACCCGAACTCGTTATCCAAAGGTGTACCAGTCGATTTGACCAATTAATCGACAAGGACGATAACTAGAACAAGCTTGAACGAGACGACAACGATGCGCCCAGACGTCAAAGCTCAACTTGATCAAAACGCGGAACTTGCGAAGACGACGGAGATCTTGCAGATGCAGCCCGTCGAGGCGTCGTAAGAACTCGTGGATAAACTATAGCTAATGCTAAAAAGTAGATGCTGGAAAAGTAAGACGAAAATAATAGATTTGTTTGATTGTATTCTATATTGGATCCTTTTCACGCACACCCTAGCTACATATTTATACTCCGGTGGGAGTTATACATAGACACGACTGATACCTAAACAGAACTCCTACTTTTAAGGAAATAAACGACTCGTGCAAGAGTCGGATTCAAACTATAAAAAGCGAATATTAAAATAACAAATATCGGCACAAAATCCACCAATTTCCATATATATCTTCCTTACGATGACACCTTCCATCGGTAGAATCCTTTCAATTCATAACTTTCTTCCAATGTCATCGGTAGTTTCTACTGACATCATCTACGTCATCCTATATTCATCGGTACGTTCCTTTATTGGTAATACCTTCATCGGCACCTTCCCTATCGGCAAACAACTTACTCCTTTTAACGCCTCTCATCATCGACAATTTCTTGTATTTAGTATCTTGATGCCGATAAAAACAACGACCACCTTCTTGCCGATCATCATACATCATCTATATTGACACGTTCCAAAAACGGCGTCAACAGGACATAATGTACATGTAAGGTCGGGTCTGTCCAGCCCCATGTCTCACATGTGCCCATATTATTAGTTTGACATCTCTATGTCTATGACTTGTGAAACATAGTCATCAACTAATAATATGCTGATCTAATATTCACGTGCATTCTTACACGAACTCTGATCAGGGACAACTTTTAGAATAACCATACAAGTAAAAGAGTTTCACAAACAATTCACATAATTGCTGATCAATACAAGTTGTCTTTAATGGATATTCATTGAACTCATAACATGTCATCGATACAAGGAAATACAATCATCTCTATAATTACCTCTAGGGCATACTCCCAATAGGCATACCTCGTCGCTGGCGACCCCCGCGGATCCCGCCGCCCCTTGGCTATGCGCGGCCTTCCCCCTCACTCGCGTGTTGTCCCCTATGCTACCGACTGTGCGATCTGCCTACGCACCCCCGCCCCCGCGCATCTCTGCTTCTCACCGCCGGTGACCCCTCCCCGCCATGCACACTACCCCCACCTGACGAGGCTCCAGTGCCACCACCCCTCTTCCCACCCCTTAGGATTTCTCTCCCTGAACCCTAACCCCAACCCCTCATCCACCACCACAGTAGCCTCACTTCCCCCCTAGGGTCTTCCTCCCTATGTTTTCATCTCGACTCGACGATCGCACGTTTCAGCCATTGTCGGTTCGTTCTTCATGGTGTTCTCCGTTCGTTGCCCAACATGCATTGATTCAACTACGCTTCATTCCTAAGGTAGCCGGCAATTTCTTTCACTTTCTTATCTATTGCTTGCTTCTGATAGGCTTTTCGCACCCCTAGTTACTACACATGCTGATATACATTATCTTGGCATTGATTCCATCTTGGCAGTCGGATCAGTGTTTGTGATAGAGAACTCGGGGCCAAGCCCGCGAGTATGGATTGAGGCCAAGCCTCTCGAGCATGTCAGTGGCATTGAGGGCCTCTTGCCATGACAGTGTTGTCTTTGTGATAGTGGTGCTTTGCTTGACAGTGGGGTTTTCACCGTTGTTTCAGTGACAGTGGCATCTCGGGCCTCTTTCTGTTTGGCAAGTGTGCTTTGATTGATCAGTATGGCTCGCGTGAAGAATACATGTAGTGTACCTCCTAGTGGTGATGACCCACCTCGCCGTCTCCCTTCCATTGCTTAGGAGAAGGGGAAGGCTAAGGCGAAGACTAGCAGCAAGAAGCGGAAGCTTCTTGATAGAGATGCTCAGGCAGCGATTGCAGCAGCATAGGCAGCTGACAGAGCAGAGCGCGGTGCAGGACTTAGGATTGGCACTTGCACTCGCACTTCTACGTCTTCACCGGCAGCCAGAGCTCAGTCAACTCAGTCTTCTCAGGCATTGGCAGCGTTAGTTGAGACTACTCAGCCTTCAGAGGTTCCCGCAGAGGCAGCAGAGATATCATGCCTGCGTCGAGGTTGCTCCTCGCCCTGAGGGTACTCGCCGCAGAGACAGAGTTCCTAGAGCTGCACCAACACCATCACCGTCTCTTGCTGGGCCCCCAGTGATGCCCACTCACCTCGACCTCAGCTTGGCTACCACTTAGCAGGTCTACAAGCTTCGACTTGTTGAGCTTGCAGATTGGTTTCCCGACTAGCGTCACCCAAACACTTCTCCAGGCTGGTGGCACCCTCGCCACGAGGGCTTCTATGCAGCAGCATGTACCATGAGGATTCAGCTACGCCCACACTGCGTGTGCCCTCTAGAGCACATAGTGGCGACATGAGGAGAGGTGCTTTGACCTCTACTCACATACCTTCCCGGGCTAGCAGACCTCTTAGGCCGCTCGGGGAACTATGTTGAGCATTGGTTCAGGGAGTTCTATGCTTCGTTTTGGGTTGACCCTGACCATGACATCTTTCAGTACTCTTTTAGAGGCGAGCGCTACAGGATATATCTGACAGCTTTTAGAGAGCGGCTCCACCTCACCCAGTCAGATCTTAGGATTCATGAGTGGTGTTTTGGGGTGTGTGATCCCCCCGCAGAGCCATTGGAGGCACTACACCAGAGACAGACCACATGGCACCTTGCTTCCATCATCCTTTCGGTCTCGGTGCTCGTCGGACTCCTGCTGAGTTCCACTCTCACGTTCGTCTCCTAAACGACATGTTGAGGCGCACTCTTCTTCCTTGCATCGGCTACCGTGATGGGTTGTCGAACCTCCAGCAGTACCTCCTGGCAGCGATAGTGAGACAGACGTCGTTTGATATTACAGACTCTATTGTCTGTGAGATGGAGGATACCATTGCAGATGAGATTATCTCTCGGAGGCAGATACCCTATGGACACTTGATCTGCTCGCTACTCGTTCTTTCACTTCGGCTCAATGTGCCAGGAATTGTTTGCGAGCTTGAGCACTCGCCGTCAGTCTTTCCGATATACAAGATGAGTGCAGTGATCAACAGTCGTCGGGACAACCGGGTTCTCAGAGTTCTTTGTCGTTCTGTCCCGGCCAGAGAGATGGATGATATCGACGCCAAGGACGAGGCGATGAGACGTGTTTCCCATGCCGAGCTTGCAAACCTTGACAGGAAGGAGGACATCAAGGCACTTCGCCGATCCCCTCTAACAGCAGATGCTCACGACGCAGAGGTCGGTACTACCATCCTATTCCCCCTCGTCTAGCAGTTGCTCACGACGTAGAGGCCGGTCCTTCTAGCGTAGCTCCACCGTCACCTCAGTCAGGCCCTGCCCTTCACAGGATATCTTGTACACATGGTTGGGCTTCTTGTCATCTTCAAAACTGGGAGGTTGCTCAACATATACTAGCTCATTGATGTAGCCATTTAAGAAAGCACTCTTCACATCCATTTGGTATAGCTTGATGTTGTGTGCACATGAATAGGCCAATAGGATTCTTATTGCCTCTAATCTTGCAACCGGTGCATAAGTTTCTCCAAAGTCAAAACCTTCAACTTATGTGTAACCTTGAGCTACCAATCTTACTATGTTCCTCACAACTATACCATCTTGATCTTGCTTGTTTCTAAATACCCATCTTGTGCCAATCACATTATAATTCTTGGGTCTTTCAACTAGCTCCCAAACTTGATTTCTTGTGAAATTGTTGAGCTCTTCATGCATTGCATTTACCCAATCAACATCTTGTAGGGCCTCTTCAATCTTGGTTGGCTCTATGGATGATACAAATGAATAGTGTTCACAAAAGGATGCCAATCTTGATCTTGTTTGAACACCACTTGTAATATCACCAACTATTTGATCAATGGGGTGATCTCTTGCAATGTTGGTCGGTTGGAGGATAGGAACTTGATAGCTTGAGCTGGGTTGAAATGAACTAGCAACTTGTTGATCTTTCACTTGAGAACCACTAGCTTGCACCTGAGTGAGTTGAGCACTTGATCTTTATCATCTTCAATATCAATCACTTGCTTTGGCCTAATGTCACCAATATCCATGTTCTTCATAGCATTAGCCAATTGAGGTCCACTCACATCTTCTAGATTCTCATTTTCAACTTGAGAGCCATTGGTTTCATCAAATTCAACACCATGAACCTCCTCCAGTGTACCACTAGCCGAATTCCAAACTCTATAGGCTTTGCTTGTGGTTGAGTAACCAAGTAAGAACCATTCATCACATTTTTTGTCAAACTTCCCAAGTCTTGTGCCTTTCTTCAAGATATAGCATTTACAACCAAACACTTTAAAGTATGCAATGTTAGGCTTTCTTCCATTCAATAGCTCATATGGTGTCTTCCCCTTCAATGGGTGACAATACAACCGGTTGCTACAGTAGCAAGCGGTGTTGATAGCTTCGGCCCAAAAGGATTGACTCACATTGTACTAACTAAGCATAGACCTTGCCATATCAACAAGGCCATTTGATTGTGGAGTATACTTAGCCAAGAGTTGATGTTTGATTCCAAGCTCATCACATAATTCTTCAACTCTTGTATTCTTGAATTCACTTCCATTATCACTTCTTACTTTCTTGATGGTGGTTTCTAACTCATTGTGACATCTCTTGACAAAGGAATTGAAGGTGGTAAATGTATCACTCTTGTCATTGATAAAGAATAGCCATGTATATCTTGTAAGATCATCCACTATCACAAATCCATACTTGTTGCCTCCAATGCTAGTGTATGTTGTTGGTCCAAATAAGTCCATGTGCAACAACTCAAATGGTCTACTAGTGCTCTTCATGCTCTTCTTAGGATGGGTGTTACCAACTTGTTTGTCGGCTTGACAAGGCTACAAAGTTTGTCCTTCTCCAACACAATATCTTTCAAGCCTCTTACTAGATCATGCTTGATCAATCCATTCAATTGCTTCATGCCAACATGACCAAGTATTCTATGCCACAACCAACCCATACTTGATTTAGTGAGAAAGCAAGTTGACAATTGAGATTCACTAGCATTGAAATCAACTAGGTAGAGGTTCTCATATCTAAAGCCTTTGAAGATCAAGTTGGAACCATCTACACTAATGATCTCAACATCATCTACCCCAAATATGAATTTGAATCCAAGATCACACAATTGAGCCATGGATAGCAAATTGAAGTTCAAGCTCTCAACTAGAAAGACATTGGATATGCTCAAATCATTGGATATAGCAATTTTTCCAAGACCCTTGACCTTGCCCTTGCCATTATCACCAAAAGTAATACTATCAATGCCCTCATTGGTGTTGGAGTTGATTGATTTGAACATTCTAGAATCCACGGTCATGTGTTGACTGCACCCACTATCAAGCACCCAATGCCTTCCTCTGGCTTTGTAATTGACCTAAAAAACAAATTAGTTCTTCTTAGGTACCCATACTTGTTTGGGTCCTCAAAAGTTAGCAACCAAGTATTTTGGCACCCAAATTGCCTTCTTCTTTGGGCCAACAGTGGGTGTGCCAACATACTTAGCCATTACACCATATCTCCCTTTGGTAAGCATATAACATAAATCAAAATGCATGGAGGTGGATTTAGCAAACTTGGTTTGGCTCATGTTAAGTTTGCAATATTGGTCAACATGCCCCACTTGCTTGCAACTATTGCAAAACCGACCAATGCTCTTCACAAAGCTAGGCTTTTGAGTCACAAAGGCGGCCTTGCCTTTCTTGGGGGTATAGCCCAATCCCTCTTTGCTAAGGGAGAACCTTTGGCTACCCAAGCACTTTAGCAAGTGGGCATCTCCACCATATGCCTTACTTAAAGCATGAGTGAGTTCATTAACATCATTTTTCAATTTTTCATTTTCACTCACTAGTGTAGCATCAACCTTTGAGCTCTCACTAGTGGATGTGCAAGTGGATGTGCTACATTGTGTTTTGGTTGGTGTAACAATGATAGGAGTGAAAAATGATTCATCTAGAATATCACAAGTAACTCCAATGTCACATGATACAACAATCTTATCCTTGTTTTCATCAAAGAGGGAGGAGTGAGCCTTTTCAAGCTTGTAGTGAGTCCTCCAAGCTTCTCATGGGCTTCCATTAGCCTCTCATGAGAGCCATTGAGCTCATCAAAGTATTGTTCAAGAGCCTTAAGCTTCTTGTTCAACTCTTTGCACTCCTTCCTCTTCATCTCAAAACAAGTATGAGCTTGCTCCATCATATCCATGAGTTCCTACTTGGAGTACTCCTCCTCATCATCACTACCATCATCATCACTATAACTATCATCATGAGGTTGTACATTAGTTGGCTTAGCCATGAAGCATGATGGAGTGTCGAAGATGGATGGCTTGTTGTTGATAGCAATGCTAGCCAATGCCTTCTTCTTGGTCTTTTTCCTCTCATCATCACTAGAATAATCATCGAAGGAATCACTACTATCCCAAGTCACCATATATGATTCACTCTTCTTCTTCTTGGTGAATGATAGCTTCTTCTCCCCTTCTCATGCTTGCTCTTCTTCTTCTCATCATCATCACATTGATTGGGACAATCCACAATCATGTGATCGGTGCTCTTGCACTTGTAGCATCTTCTCACATATTCTTTGCTCTTGAAGTTGTCTCTTCTTTTTCTAGCATCATATCCCTTCTTCTTCATGAATTTGCCAAACTTGCGTACAAAGAGGGCCATCATCTCATCATCAATGACACTAGCATCTTCATGATCACTTGATTCTTGCTTCTTTGCTTTGCCCTTGTTGTTGGATGATGAAGCCTTGAAAGCTAAGCTATTTTTCTTCTTCTCTTCTTCCTTGACCTCTTCTTCTTCACGTTCTTCATTATATTGCTCTTCGGTCATGATCTCACCAAGTACTTCATTTGGAGTGATCTTGTCCAAACTATATCTCCTAATAATTTGCCTCAAGGTTTTGTATTTCTTGGGCAAACAACCAAGAAATCGGTTTGAGAAATATTAATCTTTGACCTTCTCACCCAATCCCTTGAGATCATTGATGATCAGTTGGAGCCTATGAAACATCTCCGGGATTGATTCATCTTATTTCATCTTGAAGTGAGATAGCTTGTCCTTGAGCATGTATAGTTTTGAGCTCTTAACTTTTGCATTGCCTTCATATGTATCTTCTAGTCTTGTCCACACCTCACTTGCCTTTTCAAGATCTTTGATATGCTCAAACACTTTTGAGTTAATGCCATTGTATATCACATTGAGAGCCATAGTGTTGCATTGCCGACTCTCTTGCTCTCTAGGTGTGGGATGATCTTCATCAAGAATGACAAAGTCCTTTTCGGTCACACTCCACACCTTCTCATGTATTGAGCCTAGATGCATCTTCATCTTTCTCTTCCAATAATCAAAGGATGTGCCATCAAACATTGGTGGTTTGCTCCCCACATGGTTGAAAGATATTTGAGCCATCACTAACACCGAAGGTTGTTAAGCCTTGATAAAAATGGTGACCACGACTCCGATACCACTTGAAAGGTCCTAGATGGCTAGAGGGGGGTGAATAACCTAATAAAAATTCTACAAACCACTAGAGAAAAGGTTAGTATAACACTTAAGCGAAGCTTTTTGCTCTAGATCTACTAGGGATCCAAAGCCACCTATTCAAGCAATTCTAATTAACTAAGTGCCTACACACAATAGCAAGAACCTAAGGCAATTAGCTCAAGCAAGCTAGAGCAACTAACAAGAACTAAACTAGCAAGCTAACTAGACAAGACAAAGAAGAATGTAAATGCTAGGAAGAGGGTGATTGTTATACCGATGTCTTGTGATGTATGGATGTCAATATGAAGAATCAATCACAATGAATACCAATGAGTAGCCGGGAGACAATGGTTGACACAGATTTTCTCCCGAGGTTCACATGGTTGCCACCAAGCTAGTCCCCATTGTGTTGACTACTCAAGTGGTGATTCGGTGGCTAATAGGCGTTCACAAGCCTAGCCCACTACCCAGGCTCCACAAGAATCCACCCAAATGAGAGTAACTCAATGACACGAGCAATTTACTAGAGTTATCCTTTGGTGCTCTGCCGAGGTGTTTACAAGCCCTCTCACAATCACCGGAATCAACCACGAACAATCACCAACTCGTGTTGACTCCTCCTTCTTTCTCCAACCTGTCTAGGTGTTGGCAAACACCAAGAATAACAAGAAAACCATAGCAAGAACGATCACCAAGTGCTTCTAGATGCAAATCACTAAGTAATGCACTTGGATGCACTCTATCTCTTTTGGATTGAGCAAAGGATCAAAGAGATGAGTGGGAGAGCTGCTTGATAGCTCACAAGAGTATGCAAGAATGGAATGAGCCAAGAGGGTGAGTTCCAACTGGCCAAGGGCCTTAAATAGACCCCCTCCAGAAACTAGCCGTTGTAACTGAGTCGAGGGCGTCGGATGCTCTTCAAGTTTGCATCGGACGCTTTGTCACCAGCGTCCGTTGTGCTTCCAGAGAGTACACAGAGAGGTCCTGAAGCCGTCGGACACGTCCGTTGCCTAGCCGTCAGACGCTCAGTAGTGTCCGTCGCGCATGTCAGTGAGTTCTTCAATCCATCGGACGCTCGCTTGTGTCCTGCTCAGCGCCCGTTGACATTCTCCGTCACGGTTACAAAGAGCACCAGAGAGCTCCCAAACCCGACGGACGCGTCTATCACCTGATCGTTAGACGCTCTTCAGCGTCCGATGCCTTTTCTGCATTAAGGCTGACTTAGGGTTTGTCGACGGACGCTCCGTTGCCTTTTGATCCAGCGTTTGTCGCGAGCGTCCGTCGCCCCTTTCTTTCTCCTTTCTTGTTTCTTTCTTTTCCAACCTTTCTCCAATGTGCCAAACACTTATGGTACTTCCTTAGAGCAGATGTTTAGTGTCACACCCGGTTTTAAGAACAAAACCAGATATACACCATATGTGAGCCCAAGAAGTCAAATCTTAGATATAGCCACAAATTAAGGTAGTATCAAAAGACAATACTTAAATACATAACATTGGACTGAGACTATTCCACTTTGCCATTCTCTGTATTCCCACTTTCTAGTAGATCATCCTTGCCTTCCGCAAATTCAAATTTCATCCCTTGATACTCAATTCTTTTTCTCGTTGGTGTCGTTAGAAATACCGAATGTTGGTCATAGTTAACAACTCCTTTACAAGAAGAGAAATATCCTCTTCCAAGGATAACATTATGGATGATGGAGTCCAAAACAATGGGGTTTACCTTTAAGTTTTCTCCCTTTATAAGAAGGCTAACTTTTGGGTAGATGTGAGTTGCCTTTTCTTCTCTTCCATAGACATTAACCATAACTGGTTTTCTTATTGGAAGCATTGTCATCTTGTAATCTTGCACATACTCACTAGAGATGAACGAATGTGTAGCTTTGGGGTCAAACAACACTATGGCAAGAGATGAGTTTACTGGAATGTAACCATACATAACTTCCTTAGCTCCACGTGTGGTAAATATTTTGGTCAACCGTCTTGAATGTATTTTCCCTTCACTTTTATGCTTTGATCATGCTTCTTTTGGTCACTCGATTCTGGTTCCTGTTGTTGTTGGTTTTGGCATTGATTGGAGGGTGGTACTTCATCATTGGATTGTTGATCTTGATCTGTACTCCCTAGTAGATTCATAGACTGTGACT
Source organism: Microstegium vimineum (assembly GCA_022036555.1). Classification (NCBI taxonomy): domain Eukaryota; kingdom Viridiplantae; phylum Streptophyta; class Magnoliopsida; order Poales; family Poaceae; genus Microstegium; species Microstegium vimineum. The sequence continues at coordinate 25,503,889 of CM039122.1, forward strand.
GATATATTGTTTGTGTAGCAAGACGGGGATGGGTGTCTCTTAGCTGGCGTTGAAGATCACACTTTCTCTTCTTCTTTCTCTTCTTTTGTTGCTTCTTCTCAATTGCAATAGCTCTGTGCATCATTGCATGAAAATCATCATACATAACGGTCATCAGTTGTTGTTGCAAACTATCATTCAATCCTTTCATAAAGCATTTTTGCTTCTTAGCATCACTATACACTTCTCTTGGGGCATAACGAGACAACTGAGTGAACCGATGACTATACTCACACACTGACATTGAACCTTGCTTCAAGTTGTGGAACTCCTCACTCTTGGTTGCTAACGAACCAGCTGGAACATGGTAAGATTGAAAAGCAGTCTTGAATTCTGTCCAATCAATATGATTTACATCTTGTTGACCAAACTTTAATTCCCACCAGTCTAACGTTGTTCCTTGAAGTTGACCGAAAGCATAAAACACCTTCTCAATGTCACTACACTAAGCTATGTCAAGATGTTGCTCTATAGTTCTAAGCTAGTCATCTGATTCTAGTGGGTCAATGGCTTGAGAGAAAGTTGGTGGATGTCCTTTCATAAACTCACCATGTTTATCCATAACTAGTGCCTGATGCAAAGAGTTTTGAACAAGAAAATGCAACCGTTGAGTTTGTGTCATCAAAGCTTGTTCTATAGATGGAGGATCATGATTGGGAACATTCCTTTTTACATCCTGTGAAGTGTCTTCCCGTGTAGCATCCATCTGTTTAGAACATATATATGCATTAGAAATTGGCCATTCATAGATTCCTTAAATGAAGCTTCACGTGATGTCCAAATGAGAACTAGAGAAAACCAGAGCATACTGATAAGCAAAACTTTTCAAACTAGACATTGGAATGTATGCCACTTCCATATTGCAACTTCTCCAACTTGGCTACCCCCTTAAGAAAGATTGGACTAAGGGACTCTAAAGGGTAGCTTGCATCTTGTTTTGAGTGAAACTTACTATCTTCATGTCTTTCTGCCACTCCCGAGAACTTGTTTGTAGGTGTAGAAACAATTAAACCATAATTTTCCTCGCTAGTTGCAAAACAACAGCTTAGTAAAACAACCATAACTAGAGTTCTGTTAATCCAATGAAGTTGAATTTCAAACTGTTGGAAAGGTTATAAAATTCTCTACAACTTCCTTATAACACACTTTTCCATATTGTGTTATTAAGGTAGTCCAAAACAACAGCTAACCGAAATTGTTCCAGATTCCAAACAGCACAGTTGTGTCTATTTGTGAATTTTGTAGCTCCCAAACCATAATAGCTATGAAGGTGATTCTTGCGGTCAGAGAAAGATATCGAAGTCTACTTTTCTCCAGAATTTGTTTCATGATTTTTGATTTCCAACAAACAGGGATGCAAGATGATAAAGACAGATCGCTCCAGAGAAGATAGGATAGAGACAACAGGAGATAAGATGATAAAGATAGATTGAGATATGATAGGGAAAGCAGGAGACCAAAGAACCCAACTATTTACAACTTTAGGCCTATAAACTAATTGAAGTTGTGGAGAAATCCCACAATATCATTGCACTCATTACAAAGATCCAAAACAAGCATATGAATCATGACAATTCAACAAAGCATTAGAGGTTCACACTTCAATCATTGACTCAACTATCGTTCTCTTCATATAAAGGGCAAACATCCTAACGCTCTTCTTTCAAATGATACAAGAAGGTGGTGAGAAAAGATCAAGAAGCATATCAAAGGGTGAAGATAAGAACAAGGTTTCAAACAAGCAACAAGGTGGGGGCAAATATCTAGGATGAGAATTTTGTATAGAGTAAAATATCAAGGTCTACAGAACAAGGATTTCTGTAGCATATTCTAAACCATAAGATGGTCAATTTCTAACTAGGCTTGTGTCCTACAGTCAGCATTGTTTTGATACCAGTTTGTCACACCTAGTTTTAAGAACAAAACCAGATATACACCATATGTGAGCCTAGGAAGTCAAATCTCACATATAGCCACAAATTAAGGTAGTATCAAAAGACAATACATAAATACATAATTTTTGACACAAAAGTGACGTACTATGTCTCACACACAGCAAGCCGGAAAGCGTGGCTTCAATCGGGTGCCCGGGTGCTTCGAGAACCGAAAACGTACCAGTCAGTTTGACCTGAAACTAACAAGGGATGAAAGTCATTAGATACAAACTAGAACATGCCGGATAATACCAGACAGTTCCATATGTATGGCCCTGAAGCCACTTACAATGACATACAGCTATGAAAGCTATCTGCCAACAGGTTTTATGGAATATTCGGCTAAAACAGACATAAAGTACGTAAACCATCGATTGCCGAATGCTCGTGCATGGGAAAAGGACGTACAAACGAATCATAGTTGAATATGGATTAAGGCATAACCAAGCTCGGCAATCAACCGAATTGGGGTCCATGATGAAGGAAACACGTAAGCAAACATGATTAAACTAATCTAAAGCCTGCATCTGCCGCATGATACCTAGCGTCATCAAAGCTTAAACATGGATAGCATGCATGAACCTGCAACACGTAACAATCTAGATTCAAACTAATTCGGCTATCATAGATATAAGATCTATTTATAGGAACAACATGAAAGCAACAACTTATCGTAATGTGGATAGATCTATATAATTTATCAAAAACCAAACTGTGTTAATCTAGATTGGGCAAACGAGTGTTTGCAAATATGTAAAGAATATCTAAAACATGCAACACAATAACTTAATGAATCCAATAGATCTTGCCAAATCTACGAGAGCCGATAACTATCTCGCTTATGCTAAGCATATCGAGCAAACACCCACCGCACGGTATTTACTTGTAAACAAAACATAAGTAAAGACTTCTTGATCATCAATCAAGGATCCGCCGCACGATCATTGACAATAAACAAGACTACTTGCATCAACATCTAAATCCACCGCATGATACTAGACATGATAACAAGGTTGCCAAGACTTACGGAGGTCGATGGATTGATGATTCCTCTCGAAGAACTCGACGACACGACAAAAGGACTCGAAGTTGGCTTGGGGCCGGTTGTATTGATTTGGTTGTGAACCCCTTTTACAATAGCTAAGGACTTATATTTATACCATGGCTACAACATGAGTCCTAAGAGGACACGGTTACAAAATATTAAAGGAAGAAATACAATATTTTGACTTTGGTTTCCTTCAGAGTCCTCATTGCTTTAATTATCGCAACTATCGTTACCAATTCGGCTCTCACTTGTCGAATTTGTTGCTCCGATGGAAACCGCCCTTCTTCTGTTTAACCGATTGTGATCGACTGCCGAATCTGGGAACTAACCGACCGCACGGATTTTGCCGAATGCTCTGAGCATCTATCTCCGCCCTAAACCCACTTGTCATTGTGCAAAAATCTGGTGTTAATGTGACACCCTGTGTCAAGCTTGCATTAGGATCATCATTAGCCACTAAGCATTGCATTGCATTCATGTTTATATATGCCATCATTTCATGTGTGTTTATTTACATACTTCACACTAGAGTTGAATAAGTGTTTTGTGCTCTACTCTTGATTAATATGTTTAAATAAGTTTGCTATGTTTAGAGTGATGAATGGTGTGCTTTATAATTAATTACCCTGCCTAATTAAGCTTAGTTTATTTGTTAAGAATAAAAGTAATTCTTTTCTTAAATAACTTAATTGGCTTTTAATCTAGAACCCTGTAAATTAATGGTTTTCTGAAATTGTGGCCTACATGAAAAATGTAGAGAATTTTATTCTGAGCAACTTTGGTTTATATTTCAAAACCTAGTTTTGAGTTTTTGAAACTGTTTTGAAGCAATTTCAGTTTGAATCAAATAAAAGAAATGGGAAAAAAGAAAAGAAATCGGAAAACGGGTCGAGTCTCACCTTTCGGCCCGCTTGGCCTTACCTGCGGCCCAGCTCGCGCCCCACGCATGCACGACGCACGCGCCACTCACGCGCGACGCACGCGCCACTCACGCGCAAGCGCCCGCGCCCGACCGCGGCTGCGCCGTACGTCGGAATCGCCTGCCGCGTGGCCGACGATTCCTGCCGACGAGCACCGAGCACGCCTCACCGCTCGCTAACGCCCTGCGCCGCGCCGCGCCGTCAGCACTGCCGCTGCCGCTGCCGCTCTGTGCCGCGCCACCGACACGCCGCGTCACTGCACTGCCCCGCCTTCACGCCGTGCCGCCGTGTCGCTTTAACACCTGCCGCCGACCGGCGCCCGCCCCGTCTCGACCGCGTCTGAGTGCGTATCCGCGCTAACGGCGCGAGGACCGAGCGTTGCGCCCTGCCAGCACCCCTGCTCGCCCCTCAACGCCTCTGTCTGCGCAGACACACCACGCAGTGCCCCATCCGGTCAGCCGCTCGCCCTGTCGCAGTTGCGATCGAGTGCCGCATCCACCCTAACGGCGCTAGGAACAAGTAGCACCCCTGCCCGCGCGCTGCCGCTCTGCGCCGCACGACGGACCACGCCACGCCACTGCCTCCCGCCGCACCATCGCTTCACGGCCCCCACCAGCCACGCCGGTCGGCCATGACCGCGTCAACAGGAGCGCATACACCCCCTGCCCCCTCGCACTCGCAAGCACTCACCCACACTCGCTTCCTCGCTCACGCTGCCGCCGCATCTCGCCGCGCCGAGCACGAAACGCACCGCAGCGCCAACTTTTCAAATTCACCACCACCCGAGCGTCTCTGCCGGATCCACCTCGCACTCGCGCTCGCTTTCGCCTCGCACACGCACTGCTCGCCTTGCCTTCGCCAGTCGAGCTCCACCGTTGCTGGAACGCCGTCGCCATTCCTCGGCCCGCAGTCGCCACCACAACGACCAAACCCCATTCACCCCTCTCCGACCCGCTTCCGTCACCTCCATCTTCGTGGAAGCTTCACCAGAGGTAGTAGAGGTGAGAACACCCTTCCGCCAGCACCCTCGCGCCCTAAAATGACACAGCGCCGTTGACCGTGCGCCATTATGATCGGATCGGATTTGGAGTACAATGAGGAACCCTCAGAGATCTTGGATACCAAGACCAGAGTTACCAGGAACCGAGAAGTGAGAACTTTCAAGGTTCTTTGGAGTCATTATGGTCCCAATGATGCAACTTGGGAAACCGAAGACTACCTACGCGTGAACTGTCCCGCCTTTTATAATAAACGGTACAGAAACACAAATCTCGGGACGAGATTTCTTTAAAAAGGGGAAGGGCTGTGACACCCTGTGTCAAGCTTGAATTAGGATCATCATTAGCCACTAAGCATTGCATTGCATTCATGTTTATATATGCCATCATTTCATGTGTGTTTATTTACATAGTTCACACTAGAGTTGAATAAGTGTTTTGTGCTCTACTCTTGATTAACATGTTTAAATAAGTTTGATATGTTTAGAGTGATGGATGGTGTGCTTTATATATAATTACCCTGCCTAATTAAGCTTAGTTTATTTGTTAAGAATAAAAGTAATTCTTTTCTTAAATAACTTAATTGGCTTTTAATCTAGAACTCTATAAATTAATGGTTTTCTGAAATTGTGACCTACATGAAAAATGTAGAGCATTTTATTCTGAGCAACTTTGGTTCATATTTCAAAACCTAGTTTTGAGTTTTTGAAACTGTTTTGAAGCAATTTCAGTTTGAATCAAATAAAAGAAATGGGAAAAAAGAAAAGAAATCGGAAACGGGCCGAGTCTCACCTTTCGGCCCGCTTGGCCTTACCTGCGGCCCAGCTCGCGCCCCGTTCACGCTCACGCGCCCCACGCACGCATGGCGCACGTGCGACGCACGCGCCGCTCACGCGGAAGCGCCCGCGCCCGACCGCGACTGCGCCGTACGTCGGAATCGCCTGCCGCGTGGCCGACGATTCCTGCCGACGAGCGCCGAGCACGCCTCGCCGCTCGCTGACGCCCTGCGCCGCGCCACCACACTGCCCCGCCTTCACGCCGTGTCGTCGCGTCGCTTTAACACCTGCCGTCGACCAGCGCCCGCCCCGTCTCGACCGCGTCTGAGTGCGTATCCGCGCTAACGGCACGAGGATCGAGCGTTGCGCCCTGCCAACACCCCTGTCGCCCCTCACCACCTCTGCCCGCGCAGACACACCACGCTGCGCCATGGCTACCCTCGCCGCCGCAGTGCCGCATCCGGTCAGCCGCTCGCCCTGTCACAATCGCGATCGAGTGCCGCATCCACCGTAATGGCACTAGGACCAAGTAGCGCCCCTGCCCGCGCGCACCACGCCACGCGACGGACCACGCCACACCACTGCCTCCCGCCGCACCATCGCTTCACGGCCCCCACTGGCCACGCCGGTCGGCCATGACCGCGTCAACAGGAGCGCATACACCCCCTACCCCCTTGCACTCGTAAGCACTCACCCGCACTCGCTTCCTCGCTCGCGCTGCCGCCGCATCTTGCCGCGCCGAGCACGAAACGCACCGCAGCGCCCCCTTTTCAAATTCTCCACCACCCGAGCGTCTCTGCCCGATCCACCTCGCACTCGCGCTGGCCTTCGCCTTGCACACACACTGATCACCTTGCCTTCGCCAGCCGAGCTCCACCGTTGCCAGAACGCCATCGTCGTTCCTCGGCCTGCAGTCGCCACCGCAACGACCAAACTCCGTTCACCCCTCTTCGACCTGCTTTCGTCGCCTCCATCTTCGTCGAAGCTTCACCGGAGGTAGTAGAGGTGAGAACACCCTTCTGCCAGCACCCTCGCGCCCTGAAACTACACAGCGCCGTTGGTCGTGCGCCATTGCCGCCGCCGCGGAGCTCGCATGTGGCCGGACCTCCTCGGAGCTCTTCCGGCTCAACCAACACACGCGCTGCACTCACCGCAACACCGTGGTGCTCACGCACCCGCTCGATGGGCAACACAGCGTCGACGACAGCCTCGCCACTTCGCACCGCTGGTTTGCGCCGCCACCGCACGTCGTCGGCTCGCTACGGGGTCACGCTGGTTTAACCAACCCCACGAGTCGACGCGCAACGTCACCACGAGTCCAGCGCATCCAACCTCACCGCCGGCGAGCTTGCCGTCGCGAGAACGAGCAGGTCAGCGCCGGTGCTCTGCCCTGGCTCACTGCCAGGTGGACCCTGCGTTGACTATGGGTCCCGCCTGTCAGTCCACCCTCCCGCGTGCACTGGGCCGAGCCCAACACTGTTCATCCACAGGCCGAATTCTGAAATACTTTTCCTTTTTCCATTTTCAGTAAATGTGATAATGCTTGTTTATTTCATATCTGAAGTTTGGTAAATCCTAATTTGGTGAAATCAATTTTGTTAGACTCTATAAATGTAGATCTTTCTGTTAAAAATATAAAAGTAATTTTTGGAGAAAGTTTTAAGTACTAATGTTTAAATAGTTCTTTTCTGCATTTATCAAAATTAATTGTGTTCCTTCTTGAAATGGTCAAATAAAAATGTGAAGTTTTTATGCTAGCTTTCTTATCTTGCGTAGAAGCTCGAAAAAATATAAGATGCCATGTTTCTGTGTAAGTTTTAAATATTACCTGTTAAAATGTGTTTCTTCTGTTTTCTTAGATTAATTCATGTGGTAAATATGTGCATAAATAAATCATGAAACTTTTTGTGTAGTCTCTGTATACCATGATCGATCTAGGAAAAATATAATATGTGATATGTTGTATGTTGTATGGCAGAAAAGATACTTGTAGTTCAAGTGTTCTTTTCTAGGGTTTCCTTTGTAAATTCCTATAGAAAATAATCTAGTAGTGTTGATCATGGAACTTTCTTGATAAATATGTTTCTATGTTTAGAACCTGCGAAAAATAAGATATATCATGTTTCACCCTGTTAGCTAGTAGCTCTAGTTCTATGTGCTTTTTCTGCATTTAATTTCATCTTTTTGTATTTGCTAGCTGGTAGCTTTACTTTAAGTAATTTTTCTACAGTAGCATCCGGTAAGCTTGTCCTATCCTTTGTAATTTTTGTTGATTTTTATGAACAGTTTATATTAGACTTGCTGTCTAAAGTGGAACTAGCATGAATGCTTAGGTTAATTTTAAAAGCAATCTTTGAGTGTTTAATTCTTGTTCACGCATCATCCGTGCACCATCAAGTTTATTTATATGCATTGCAAACATCCAGGATCAGTAGAGGAACCCCAGGTGCCACTTCTAGAGGAAGGAGTCCAAGAGGTGCAGGAGCTGAACGAGGAGTACCCCGAGCTCGACACTAAACTCCCCGAGTGCCCTAACCACCAGCCCTCCACCTTCACTCAAGGCAAGCCCCGGAGCATCCTTAAGCCTCCTAGTATTTACAATTAATCTACTTGAGTATTTTATATTGTGATGCATTAGGTGACAGGAGTTGATTGAATCCCAGTTGATGCATTACCCTCCTTGGTATTGAATTTACCTACCTTGTTACCCTGTTAATAAAAGTAAAAGCAACCGCTTAGCCTGCTTAGAACAAATGGTTACATTTATATTTATAGTGGATAATACCAATCACGGTTGGCTATATTTTGCTATCGTGGAAAAAACCTATGCTAGTAATGAACTGCGGTCAACTAGAAGGAAGAGGCACCAATTGGTTTAGACTTGGGGGCAGTCCGTCCGTTGAATCATATAGGTTTGTATACGATGGTGACCCTCTTACATATTTGAATGCGCCCTTTCACATAGGAGCCGATGTGAGTTTCGACCCCAAAGCCGAGTAAACACTGTCCGAGCCGACTCTCAGTCTACTTTTGGCTCCCTCTAGTTTGGAGATATGACCTGCCCCGTGGTGGCCAACTGATTTCTCCAATTGGGTGGATTACGCTGAGCTCGCAACGTTACTACCTGGGCAGTGTTGAGCGGTAACCCAATGCATGGACCCGACGCGGAAAGTGTGGGCGTGTGTTAAAGGTAATCTTGTCAGCTCATTGTATATCGATTCGAGTCGCCACCTCCCACCGGATAGTGGGGATTATGCTGAGCTTCACCACGGTACAACTCCATGTGACATCGATAATGGTTCTACTAAATATGGACAAATGAAATGGATATGGTATTATCTTATTGTTTGATTAGATCAAGTGAGTGCTCTAGTACAGGTGCAAGACCTAGAGATAAATAATAGGATGGAAAATGGCTGCTCTGTAATAATCTTAGTTGTTTCATCTTTCTCGCGTTTCCGCAAAAGCAAAGTTTATCCAAATCCACATTAATAGCCATGCATATCATTGGAGTCTTTATTTTCAGTTAGACGGGTAAGTCTAGCTGAGTACATTCCCGTACTCAGGGTTTATCCCGTTTGTTGCAGATGGCCAAGTATACTTTGGCTATTGTAAGCACCGTCTCTATCCTGTCGAAGGAGAAGAGGAGTAGGCTTTGGGCAAGGTCTTCTACGAGCTCATCTTTTGCTGTTGTTGGACGAGGTCTCATGGGCACCCCTATCTAGTATGGTAATTGCGTGGAGTAAGACTTTGGGTTGAGTTTCAAAACAATGTTTCATTTGGCCACATGTGTTGTGGCGTGAGTACTACATTCTTTGGGACAAAGTGTTGTAATAACTTTATTTCGTACTTCAAGTTTTTCATTTAATTGTTGGTTCGTTCGAATGTGCATACCTGAGTTTGCACGATCTTGGTTGGAAATACGATTGTTAGAAATCCTTCGAGATTTCTGGACTACCGGGATTATATGGGCTCAAGCGTTTAAAGTGGTCATTAAATCGGCTACTTTGGTACTTGATCTCTTATAATTTGGGTGGTTCTGCCACAGTTAACACATGCCCCCTCAATTTCGGGATAAAAGTCGTTTATTCCGAAATTGACCGCAAGCTTCCTTTTTCCCCCTTAGGTTTATACTGTTCAACACCGCAGCCGCCACCCAAGAAATCCATACTTCGGCATTTTCAAATCCGCTTCGAACCCTCAATGGCGACCCAGGACGAGATCCCAGAGGTAAAATTCCAACTCATTTGCTCGCGTATTCGACAATTCTTGATCGGTTTTCCTGCTTCCTTCTCAACTCATTTGTTTTCTCGATTCCTCTATTTTTTGAAGGAATACAAGAATGAGATTTTGATTCCTTATGCTGCAAACCCTGATTCCTACCTCCTTGGTCCCATGGGCAATTCTGACCCAACTGAGATTATTGAGAAGGAAACCTTGAGGATTCCTTTCAAATCTGGAGTCACCCCGCCAAACCGATGGCCAAACACTTTCAAGACTTGGCCGCTTTCCTCAATAGCCAGATGGCCAAACTGGTACCGGAGGATGTTGGATAAGGCTAGTAGCAGCTGGGATAGCCAAGATATCACCCACTGTCTAGAGTTATCTCTATCGAAAATGCCCAGAAACGAGCCCCTCCTGATAGCAGCCTCTCACTTCTGGTCTGATGCTATCAACGCTTTCGTCTTTGGCCATGGTATGATGACTCCTACTTTGGTCGACATATTCATGATAACTGGCCTGAATGTGTCCAAGACAGTACGCCCTTGCCAGTATAAGGGCAAAAGCAACAAGAGAGCTGTTAAATCCGGAGGTGGATGGGTTGGGTACATTCAAACCTATATGGAAGCAGCTGGTGTTGTGTCTGAAAAAGAAAGCAGAGCTTTTATGAACATGTGGCTATCCAGATTCATCTTCTATAGAAAATCCAACGAGTCAACCTTTAATCACATGATAATGGCTGAGGAGTTGGCTGCAGGCACACTAATCCCTCTTGGTAAATATCTTTTAGGATCTGTTTACCATATGATGCATCAAATTACTGTCCAAATGTACCATAGCAAGGATATCTCCTGTATGAGTGGCCCCTGGTGGTTCATTCAGATGTGGTTGCAACTCTATATGCATCAAGTAGTATTTGTACCTCTTCATAATTTAAGTTTCCCTTCGGTTAATTATGTCGAGGGTGATCCAGCAACAACCAAGAGCTACCAAACCTATGGAGAAGCATCATCATCCATCAGCATTGACATGGATATTGATCACCTCTTCAAACTGTTCTTCAAAGGTTTCAATAATGTGCTCTGGCTTCCCTATAGAGAAAATGATGATCTAACCTATTAAGTTATGAGTCTGGCTGTTCTGATAAGGTATCTACTGAAATTTTTAACTCCTTCATCAAGCCAAGCATCCTACCAGCCGAATTTCATCGTGTAAGAATGGTGCAGCCCACCTATGAATTTTACAACCCCAATATGGCATCCAGGCAATTAGGATGTGGACAGCTGCCCCAAGACCTTTCTTCTCATCGATCATGAGATACAAGGAGCTGATCACTAATGAAACAGAAGCCAGAAAAGTCTTTGATCTTGGACAAGATTTGCCAACATATGAACCTTCCCCATTTGGACTAGTGGATGATGCTCATCCCCTTTTCTATGCTTGGTGGCAAGAGTGGCACAATCACATTTTCAACACACCAGTCCACCCCTTATGCCAAGACTTATATCCTCAATTTGCTCCTGAGAGTGAGGTAATCTCATTGCATTAGTCATATCCTGTTTCTGCATTCATCCCTTATTCTGAAATCTGGCCATGTATACGATTTTGAGCCCACTCCTCCCAATAAAGCAGTGGAGTATTACAAAGCTGGGCCTAAACCTGCATTGGGCTATAATGCTCTCACCTTAAAAATCTTCATGAAGACCCCTACAGTGTTAGCTACTGCCCCTTTATAAGAGAAAGGCAAGAGGAAAATACTTGAGGACATTCATGTGACCAGAAAGGTGAGGTCCAAGAAAGTTCAGAGATCTCCCAAGGTATAACTTTTATCAGTAATAAACTTCATTTTGGAATAAAACTGCATGTTCTTATATTAACCATCTTCATTGCAGCCACATGTTGACATACCCAGATCGGGCAACGCTTCATCGACAGTGGACATTCCTCTCCCACCTTCTATTGAAGATGCAAAAACCCAACCATCGGCAGAAGTTCATGAAACTGAGGATACTGAAACTGATGAAGCCGAAAGCACTGATGCTCAAGAAACTTCCGAACGCATTGGCAATATTATTCGGCTAATCACCTTTCTCTTTTACGTATCACCCAACCCCTGCTCATGCATCTGTATTGTTGGAAACATATAAAATTCTATACAATTTAGCAGGAGAACATTCTTCTGGTCCGGCTCCAGATTCACCCCTTCAGGGCACCCAATCAAGTCAACCAGGCCAAGGCACATCACATCCTGAGGCTCAATCAACCCAGCAGGTAATACTACCTTAAACCATCCTTTTTCAGCAATTTTTACCAAATCGGCTAACACTTCTCCCTTTCTCAAGAATACTGCCAAACCAACCACCAGCTTTTCCTTCACTGTCGAATATAGCCTCCAGGACTGCTCTGCAGGATAGCAAGTCTCAGAAGAAACAAGAAGCTAAAGTTGTATACTCCAATCTTCAGGCTGCTAAAGATTCACTGGTGACTCTGGAATCCGAGCTGAAAGTCATGAAGGATGAGAGAATCAGATTAGAAGCTCAATTATCTAAACTGAATGCTAAAATCCAATCTCATGAAGCCAAGGTGACAGCTCTGCTGAAATCTATAGAAGCAACTTCATCAAAGATGTCGATCATTCTGAAAGAAAATCAACAACTCAAGGAAAAGCTATCAAGCATCCAAAGTTCTGAAAATGAAGACCAAAAGGTATTGGATGACGTTAGCCGAATCAAGACCGAGACCCTGGATGCCATAAACCAACTTCTGCATCGGTAGAGACATAGCTTGTAACAAGTCCAGCACATTTTGTTTCTGAACAATTGATTGACATCACTATCTTGCTTCTTATATATACCTGTTTGCACGATGGCATAATCGGCTCTGTTACTCTTCCCAATCACAGTATAGCCGATTCATCCCCAACTTTCAGATAGCCGATCGTCGTCGGTTCACGATATAGCCAAGCAACCTCGAGATACCCAACTCATCTCCAGCTTTCAGATATAGCCGAGCGACCTTTGATATACCCGAGCCTGGCCCATCTCGGTAATGGCCCACTTGGGAGGGAAAAACCCTAGTCTGCCGTTTGGGATTCTCACTCGGTCTATAAATAAACCTCCCTTCCCATGTCAACGGTTCCAGTCAAACACTCTTCGCCTTCGTCTTCACCCTTTCTACCGAAACCAATCGAGAGGGAACCCTAACTCAAACAGTAACAATGACGGGAGGCGATAACCGCGGCAAGCGTCCTGCCAAAGGAGCACCCGAAGGGAGCCGAGCATGGCGCAATCGGCAGCGCGGGTAAGAATCAGTTATTTGCCCCCTTGCATCTTTGCTCTCTATTTATCCTTATAGTCCTGATTTCTGCTCCTCATCAGGATCAATTCCATCTCCACCAGCCACAGCATTCCTTTCCCCACGGCGGCAGCAGATCGGCCTTGTCGGTTTCCTCTGGATCTTTAGACTCCTACCACTCTCAGCCCTGGGACTTAGGTTCGGGGTCGGATGCAGATGCCCCCTACACTCATGCGGAGGATCTCCAAGCAGACGTGAGAGGGATGATACCCGAGGAGAACTGGAGAAGATCTCCAAGCAGTATGGTGTCGATCAACTCGAGTGGGAGGATCAGCGGAAGCAGCTCTGCGACGCCATCACGGGTTAGCCAAAAGCAATCTTGTTTCACCTTCTCTTTTAATCTTGTCTGCTCACCCAATTTGCATCTTCGTTCAGCGCTCTCTGCAGAGAATGAGTGCTTGAAGGCCGTGGTGAAAGGGATCACCGACAAGGTCAACGCCCAAGGAGAGACCGCCGAGGCGCGCCTTGATAATGCGGACGGGCGCATCAACCAAGTCGCCATCCATGGTGTGCACCACGGCGTAGCTCTGGGGATGTCGGCAATGACTACCCAACGCGGTGAGGACTTCTCTGTCCAGCCAACCGGCTTCCATGGTCAAGTGCCCCTAGAGGACGTCGAGGACATCGAGGATCTTCTAGAGAGCTACGAAGATCACGCTGCCACCCTCAGCGAGGCCATAGACGCCCAGTCGGTTCTCAACAGGCTATTTGAGTAGTTTGTATTTAGGAACCTTATGTAAAGAACCTTCTCTGTGAAATATTTAGGATCTCTACTGGTTTCCCCTTTTTCTAAAGTTTTTCTAAGAACAATCAGTCTGGACAATGCTTGTGTTGTATTTTATCTTTCTATCTAAAGGCGACACACACCATGTCGGCTATTCCCTGAGTTTTTCAGAGTATTGTTTTGGCTAAAGGCGATATCTTCATATCGGCTATCCGTGCACTAGATTCTTTAAGTCAGTTTATGCACAAACCTCAACACTGGGATGAAATCTCTTAAGAAACCTTCCATTGATAGCTCTAGCAAATTCCTCTCCCAATAGAGTTTTCAAGATATATGCATTGCCAAGCGCGCACCTTACTACTCGAAAAGGTTCTTCCCAATTTGGAGACCATTTGCCGAACGCTCTGTCCTTGGTCCCGAACGGCAATACAGTTTTCCAAACCGAATCTCCCTCTGTGAATTGTTTTTCCTTAACCTTCTTGTTATAATACCTGGCAACGCGTGCTTTATTTTTCTCAATATTTTCCAATGCTTTGAGACGAACTAAATGTAAATCTTCTAATTCGTCCATCATCAGATTCTTGTAATCTTCTTTCCTCAAATCGTTCTGCAATGTAACCCGTCTTGATCCTGATTGCAATTCCCATGGCAGCACAGTATGGTGCCCATAAACCAACTCATAGGGAGACGCTTGAGTAGATCCATGGCAAGCCATTCGGTAAGCCCACAAAGCCTCATTAAGAACCGAATGTCATTTCTTCGGCTTTTCATCAATTTTTTTCTGAATAATTTTGATCATGATCTTGTTTGATGCTTCAGCTTGGCCATTGGCTTGTGCATAATAAGGAGAAGAGTTGTACAATTTGATCCCCATCTCCTCGGCGAAATCACAAAACTCGGATGAAGTGAACTGAGTCCCTTGATCTGTTGTTATAGTCTGAGGAATCCCGAATTTGTGAATTATATGCTCTTTAACAAAATTGACCATGTTTTCTGATGTAACCTTCTTCAGGGGAATAGCTTCAACCCACTTTGTGAAATAATTTGTGGCCAACAGTACAAACTTATGTCCTTTGCTAGAAGAAGGATGAATTTGACCGATCAAATCTATGCCCCATCCTCTGAACGGCCAAGGCATAACAATTGGGTTTAAAGCCGACGCTGGAGCTCTCTGAATATTACCAAATCTCTGATAGTCTTGACATCCCTTGTAATATTCAAAACAATCCTCAAGTATGGTTGGCCAAAAATAACCAGTCCTCCTTATTATCCATTTCATCTGGTAAGCCGACTGATGTGCACCACATACTCCTTCATGCACTTCATACATCAGCTTTCTAGACTCCTCTTGATTCAAACATTTGAGGAGTACTCCATCTATGGAATTGTAGTACAACTGGCCATCAAGGAGCACGAACTTGATAGCCTTATATCTGAGTTTTCGGGAAACCCTCTATGACGGATTTTTTAAATAATCAGCAATTTCGTTTCTCCAGTCATCAATTACCCGATCTTCATCCAAAGCATGAATTTCCTGATCCTCTCGGTATCTCGAAGCACATTGAGCCAGTCTGATTGCTTCTTCATTCTGCCCCCTAGGGATATGATGCAAAGTGGCTACCTGGAAACTCTTTAGAA
This sequence comes from Microstegium vimineum, assembly GCA_022036555.1. NCBI lineage: Eukaryota > Viridiplantae > Streptophyta > Magnoliopsida > Poales > Poaceae > Microstegium > Microstegium vimineum. The sequence continues at coordinate 25,519,541 of CM039122.1, forward strand.
GCTCTCGGCACTCTTCATAATATCCCTTTAACATATCACTCTTGCATTCATATTGGCCGATCAGTTGGTTAATTACCAGCTCAGAATCCCCGAAAACCTCAACAGCAACAGCCTTTATTTCGACAAGCAGTCGGAGCCCTCTAAGCAATGCCTCATATTCTGCTTGATTATTAGTAACCAAGAATCCAATAGGGATGGCATACTCAAAGGTCAAACCTTTAGGAGAAATCAAGAGAACACCGGCTCCACCACCTTTGCCACAAGATGAACCATCAAAAAACAAAATACATAGCACAATGGTCACCATCTTAGCAGAGGGATCACGGTGTCGGGTAACAAAATCAGCAATAACCTGACCTTTCACTGCTTTTGCCGATTCATACCTTAAATTAAATTCTGACAAAGCTAAAATCCATTTGTCAATTCTTCCATTTAAAATTGGCATCAATAACATGTGTTTTATCACATCGAACTCAGAAACCACTACACATTCGGTATTTAACAAATAATGTCGAAGCTTAGTACATGAGTAAAACACACACAAACAAAGCTTTTCTATAGCCGAATACTTTGTCTCTGGATCCAGCAGCCTTCGGCTAAGGTAAGCTAGCACTCTTTCTTTCCCTTCAAATTCTTGCGGAGGTACCAATACGAGTGGTGCCTTCATGTACTCTTTGATCTCATCGAAAGCCTTCTGTTGTACGTCACCCCACACAAACTCTTGATCCTTTTTAAGCTTCAATAGCGGAGAGAAAGGCAACACTCTTTCTGATAAGCTAGATATGAATTTTCTCACAAAATTAATCTTGCCCAGCAATGATTGCAACTCTATGAGATTGGTTGGAGGTACCACCTTGTCCATCGCTTCCATGCTCTTCTTGCCGACTTCGATCCCTCCTTTATGGACTAGAAAGCCTAAAACTCACCAGCCGAGACTCCAAAGGCACACTTATTCTGGTTCATCCTCAAACCATGATTGCTAGTGCACTCCAAGGTCTTCCTCAAATCGGCCAAATGTCCCTCATGGTTTCTAGACTTGATCACCACGCCATCAATATAGATTTCCACAATCTTGCCGATCAACTCGTGAAAGATGTAGTTCATAGCTCTTTGATAGGTTGCACCGGCATTCTTCAAACCGAAAGTCATGACAATCCATTCAAACAAACCAATATGACCAGGGCACCTGAAGGCTGTCTTTCAGATATCCTCTATTGCCATGAAGATCTGCTTATAACCGGCATTACCATCCATGAAGTTGATGACTTCGTAACCAGCCGATGCGTCGACGAGCAGATCGACAACTGGCATCGGGTAACCATCCATAGGAGTAGCTTTGTTGAGATTTCTAAAATCAATACACACCCTCATCTTTCCATTTTTCTTGTATACTGGGACTATGTTTGAAACCCAATCTACATATTTGCATGGCCGAATGAAGTTAGCCTCCAATAATCTTTCAACTTCCTTATTTACATCGGCCAGTACCTCCTCTTTCTAAATCTTTTGGGGAGGTTGTTTGAAAGGACGGTATCCAGGCTTGATCGGCAATTTATGCTCAACGATAGAATGATCCAGCCCTGGCATCTCTGTATAATCCCAAGCGAAACAATCTTTGAACTCTTTTAGTAGGTCTATCAGTTTCAACCTATACTCTTGGTCTAAATTTGCACTGATGAACATCGGCCTTGGTTTAACACTATCACCAACATTTATTTCCTCTAGCTTATCGGCCGACATGAAGCCACGTCCCAGCTTCCCTTCGCTGTCATCGATCGTGTTCCCCATCAAAAATTTCTCTCACAGCCGATTTCTTGGATCGGCTGTTGGCCCTTGCCGGAGACATTCACAGGACCTTCTCCCCAAATCTTTCTAGAGAAACAATTGAAGCTATCATACTCCCAGTAGACAGGCACTGTGGCAGCAACACTTACTGAGTCATCGGCCTGAATAATCTCCACATCATCTCCAACCCATTGAATGAGAGCTTGATGCATGGTTGTAGGTATGCAGCAGTTAGCATGGATCTAATCTCTTCCCAGTAGCAGACTATATGCCCCCTTGCCATCTATGACAAAGAAGGTAGTGATCAGAGTCTTTGATCTAATCATCAACTCGACGTGTACTACCCCTGAGTGTCAGAAGGGTTGCCAGCAAAGTCTCTGAGTACCAAGTCGGTTTTCAACAACTCCTCATTGGTCATTCCGAGCTTCCTGAAGGTAGTATATGGCATGATATTGATGGTAGCTCCTCCATCAACCAGCATCCGTGTCAGGGGCTTGCCATTGATGTATCCCTTCACGTAAAGCGCCTTCAAGTGTCGATGTCTTACCGGTTTATCGAACACTACCTGCTAAGTTAGGACAAGTTGGGCCATTAGGTTCTGGTACTCGCTCTCATCATCATCTGAAGACACTTCATCTTGGGTATCTTGGTTCTCAGGGGCTATAAATTCTGATGGGATGAAGAAGGCCATGTACGTATCAGCCGAACGATCGTATCCATTGGGCCTTCCCTTAGGACACCATGTTGGTTTCTGTTCGGCAGTCACTTGTGCTAGCTCTCTGTTTCTCAAGCGTAGAACCCTCCTTTTCTGTCTCTTCTTCAAACCTGGTGGACACCTCTGCTCGTTCTGCCACGCATACTCCCGATGCTCTCGCTCATCAGAACGAACCCACTCTTGATCGACAAACCTTTTACCTTGCCGATCCTCTGAGTCGCCTATTTTTAAACGCCGATTGTCCCCAAGAGCATGTGCTCCAAGTATTTCATGGACCGGACGACGTTGACCTGGGACTGCCTATACCCTGAATACCGATCACATCATTTAGGGCAATTATCTCTAGTAGGCAGCTTTAGGCCTTCATTCCAACAGTGTTTGAAAAACGAGCATCCCCAATGAGACTGCTCCTGCTCTCTCAAGCGCTCTTGTTCTCTTTGATACATCTCTTCTTCATGCCTCTAACGTTCCTCTATGAACCTCTGTTCCTCGTAATGCATCCGCCTCTGATACTGCTCTCGCTCCCATTGCCATTTGTTCAACAGGATCCGCATTGTGACCCTGGGTTTGGAGGTTTCCCCTCTTTGAGTTCGGCTATTCTGGAGTTGCCCCCATTGCCGAAGCTCTTCATCCATAATCTGCCGATTAGGGTCAACAGCACTAGACTTTTTCGCTCTGTCTGAGGTCAGTACTTTCATCTCGCCCTTGCCCTTGGAGTATTCCACGGTGACCATATTCATAGAGAAAGATACTGTGTTCTGTGCAAAAGGATTAGCGTCAATCTTCATTTTGCCGTCAAACTTCAAATGTCCCTCCTGAATAGCTTTCTGGATCTTCATTCTGAACACCCGGCAATCATTGATGGCATGAGAATTGGTGTTGTGGTAGCCACAAAATCTTTTGTCCTTTACTCCTTCAGGACGCAGCATGGGGTGCCCTTCAGGCAGCTTCATGCGTCCTCACTGAGCAATAACTCGAACGGCTTGTCTGATTTGGATACATCAAAGTTGTAACTGCCTTTCTGCTGCCTCAACCATCGCTGATTGACTTGAGTTGGTTCCTTTGCCCAGACCAGTTCGGCAGCGGCGATTTCATCCTCGTCTTCGAACTCCATTGCCTCTTCTAGGAAACTCTGGTACACTGTATTAGTCATATCACCTTTCTGAAAATGGTTGTCTCTTCTGAACCCTTGAGCCTGGTTACTCATCATCCCGAAACGTTGTGACAACTGACCAAGGTCCTCGAAGTCCATGCCGAATAGCTTTTCTCTGATGTTCGGTTGCATGCCTGCCACTGCCATCCCTGGCAACTGGTCATCTAGTAAGTTTAGAGAGTAGCAGAGGTTTTTCGTTTCCCTGAACCTGCGGAGGTATTCTTGAGGCATTTCATTAGCCCTCTGTCTTAAGCCCATAAGATCGACTAGATTCTTCTCATTGGTGCCTGTGAAGAAGTACGCATGGAATTTCTATTCTAAATCCGCCCAGCTGCCAATGGAGTTTGCCGGCAGAGAGGCGAACCATGTGAAAGCTGGTCCTATCAGAGGCAAAGGGAAATACCGAATCCTCCAAGCGATGTCTGTGGATGCTTCTCCCAACTGCATCAGGTATCGGCTGATGTGCTCTATAGTGCTGGTGTCATCTTGGCTAGAAAACTTGGTCAAATCTGCGAGAGCCTTAACCCTTGGAGGGAGAGCCACTCGGTTGTACCACTCTGGATAAGGGGACTTATACGCATAGGACTGGTTCTTTGGCTTTAAGCCAAACTGATTCTTCATCACATTTGTCGTCCTGTCCATGATGAGATCAACATTGTGTTGACACAAAAAGCGTCTGATTTGCGAACACCTCGGACTTATACCCGAACTCGATATCCAAAGGTGTGCTAGTCGATTTGACCAGTTAATCGACAAGGACGATAACTAGAACAAACTTGAACGAGACGATAGCGATGCGCCCGGACGTCAAAGCTCAACTTGATCAAAATGCGGAACTTGCGAAGATGACGAAGATCTTGCAGATGTAGCCCGTCGAAGGGTCGTAAGAACTCGTAGATAGACTATAGCTAATTCAAAAAAGTAGATGCTGGAAAAGTAGGACGGAAATAATAGATTTGTTTTTATTGTATTGAATAATGGATACATCACCACTGGGTACATATTTATACTCTGGTCACAGGAGTTGCAAACCGACACGACTCATACCTAAATAGAACTCCTATTTTTAAGGAAATAAAACGACTCGTACAAGAGTCGGACTCAAACAACGACAATAACACTGGTATAAAATCACCAGTTTCCTTATTCGTTTCCTTTACGATGAAACTTTCCATCAGTAGACTCTTTCCAATCTGCAACCTTCCTCTTATTGCCAACGGTAACTTTCTGCTGACGTAGCCACATCCTTTGTCCATCAGCAATACTCTCCTATCGGCAATATTTTTCTACTTTCATCGGCAATATTTTCTCATCGGCAAATGTCTTTCCTTTTCTCCTTTGACGTTTCTTCTATCACATCCACCATCGGCAGATTCTTCTGCTTCCATCGGTAATGAAAACGATAGCCCCTTGATGCCGATGAGGAACCCCTTTACCGATCAATATACTTGGTTTAATATTGACCTGTACAAAAAACGGCGTCAACACATGCCCCCCAATTTCAGAGTATAAAATATCTTATGCGCTGAAATTTGCACTTTTCCCTTCAAAACGCGCCATCATCTTGATTACCGTGCCCGAAAACTGCAAGTTACCAACAACTCCCACAACTATAGCACGAACTCCTCGATCACCGCGCAAATTCACTGCGATATCCTTCCTAACCTCTGTCCAGTAAAAAGAAAACTCAAAAATGCCCATTGACTAGGCCTATAAAGATCACCATCCGCTTTCCTTTTTACCCTAAGCTCACGTCTTCATCCGCATTTCAAAGACAACCCCGAAGAACACTCCGACACTCAATTCACCGGCGGTTCCCTTTCATCCAGAAGCACGATCCCTCGCAAGAGTCCTTCAATGGCGATCAACATCACAACTTTTGCAGTAATTTTCCCTATTCCCTTGCTGAATATTCCGTAGTCTCATCTTTCTGCATCGATTTACAATCCTCCCCCTTTTTTCTTTTCCACCTTTTCTGGATCTCTAGGAAATGCGCAACAAGATAGTGATTCCTACCGATCAGGAGCACCTTTGCTGCTTAGGCCCAATGGGGAATGCCGATCCAACCAACTTGATCAATGCAGAGATCAACTGCATCCCTTTTAGATCTGAACATTTTGACCTACGGTTGTGGACCGATACCTTCCGTTCTTGGCCCAAACCCACTAAGGGGTGGAAGAATTGGTACCTTAGGATAGCAAGATCACAGAGAGTCTACTGGTCAGAGCGCAACATTGAGCAATGCATTAGGTTATCCATTGTCGATATGGCTAAGAACGAGAACATGATGATCGCCGCCTCCTACTTCTGGTCCGACACAATGAATGTATTCCTTTTCAGACACAGACCAGCTACTCCCACGCTTGCCGATGTGCACATGCTTGCTGGCCTTGATGTTTCTTCTGCCGATCCTACCGCTCTATTCCGCAGGAAATCTGAGCGTCGGGTAAGTACTCACAATATCGATGGTTGGACTGGGTACATTCAAGAGTACCAGAAGAGTGGATCGGTAGCCCCAAGGGAACATGCTACTTTCCTCAACATAAGGTTGGAGAAATTTGTTTTCTGTGGTAGAACAGTCGGCCCAACCAACATGTATTTTCCCGCAGCAGAGCTCTTAACCGATGGAGGATTTCCCCTTGGCCGATACCTCCTTGGCTCGGTCTACCGCCTTCTACATCAAGTGTCAGAGAAATTGCTGTTAGGCGAGCCCATCAGCAACCTCGGAGGTCCCTGGTGGTTCATCAACATGTGGCTAAACGCTCATATGCATAAATGTTTACAGTTTGATCTATTCAGCCAACAGTTCCCAAGGGACATATCTGAAGATTATGTTTATGATGATGATGAATCGGCAACCCGTGCCCCACTCAACTTCGGGGAAGCCATGATAGTGCTACTGGGAACCGATGCCAATATCAACCAATTTGGCATGTTTTTCCAGAGGCTCTACTGCGGAATCCCTGCTGCAGAACGAGCCTGGTGGCCCTACATCCATGAAGACAACCAATTCCCACTCTTCTTCAACCTCACCGATGGGAACATACCACAAAATGAAGCAATCATGAAGGCCACCCTCATTCCCCGAGCTATCTCGGTGAACGTCGTCGGGACTGGAAAGAACTCCAACCCATCTTACGAGTTCTACTATCTATCGGTAGCTGCGAGACAACTAGCATTCGGTCATCTACCGATTAAGCTAAGCTATGTCAACGTGATCAAACCAAGAGAAATCATCTCCAGTGCCATGGATTGGAACAAAATCGTCACCCTTTCTCCTCATGTCGATGTATCTAATATCAACTTATCTTCTTGGGAAACAACGTCTTTCATCACCGAATCCTTCTAGTCGTGGTGGCAAGAATGGAAGGACCAGCTATTCGCCCCATCATCGCACTACTATCGGCACTTAATTGATGCCGATCATGTTATCCCCGACGACGTGGTAAGCCCACTTCCGATACTCCTTTTCGTTTAACTTTCCAATTGCATCGGTAACTAACCCTCTGTCAACAAGTTGATGATTTAGTTCCCCAAAAGAGTAAGAGTGGCAAACACTTCAATCTACATCCGATGAACCCCATATCGTCAATCGGCGGCAAGGCTCCTTCGCTGTCCGCGCTCATGCATCATAAGGCAGTCCCTAAAGTCACCATCAGGTCCAGATCACTGCCAACCGATGATGCTGTTGCTGCTACTTCTGCTGCCGCCGCCTTGGCACAAGCCTTCAAGGTAATGAACCTTCACTTATGTCGATCATAATACACTTAACCGACGATTTCTACTCAATTTACACCAAACTCTCTTCTGCAGCGGACAAGTTCATCGACAACCACTCCAAGCGTATGAATTTCCATGGCTCAACTCGCCGATGCCCCCCAAGCGCAACAGCCAAAGCACCAAAGTTCATCGAGTGCTGCTCCCAGACCGAAGCGCCCAAAGCCATCGATTCGAGCTGCATCTCCTCAAGTTTCTGCCGATGTGCCAACAGTAGAGCCAGTATCGGCACCTGTCCCTGAGCAACCGCAGGCCAACATTCCCAACCAAAGGACAGTACCTTCGCCGCAAGAGATGGCTGCAACAATAGAAACGGTATCGGCATTGGTACCAACATCAGCACCGGATGAAATCCTTGACCACGGGGCAGCAACATCCCCACAGCGGTCAGTGGAAGTGGAAACAACACCAACACCGGCATCAACACCAACCGACCCTCCTACTGAGACATACTCATCAGCAACCATTGCCGATCCTCAAGATACAGTTGCATCGGCTACTCAGTCAAGCCAAAGGCGAGAAATTGCTTTAAAGTAGGTAAACCGATTACTTCTATTATAAATCTATGAGACACAAACTTCTTCCTAACATATTTTAATTCTTTATCTATCCAGGCCCAAGACTCTCCCAACAGCATGTTCTCCTTTGATGTCAACGTTCCAGAAGACGCCAATGAAGAGGCAGATTCTATCCAAGCTTCAACTGTCATATCGGCAGAAATGAAATCCAAACTTGAAGCCCTGTTGTTCCTACTGCAACAAAATACATCCCAACTGGTCCAAGACTCTAGTGCAGTAAGGGCGGCTTTCAAGGAAATCCAAGATCAACTGCCTGCCGATATTGAAGAAGCACTCTTCCAGACGGCTTTCCTCGAGGGTCAGCAACTCCAATATAGAAAGGCCCTAGGTCGTATTGCCGATAGAGTTGCTCAAGAAAAACTCGAAGAAGAAATATCCAAATTCAAGCAGGCCGCAGACGAAAAACACAAGGACATCGGTCGCCTAGAAGCCTCTGCCACTGAACTCGACCAGGAGATCGCCCGTCTATCGGCGCAAAAAGAAGAGTTACTGGCCGAACTGAAGAAAGTAGATGAAGCCTTAGATTCGGCCACCCAGAAGAAGACCCAACTCCCTGTCATGACCAAAGCTTTGCAACAGGAAAGGGACGCAAACACTCGTGAAGCTCTTCTGCTGAGGAGAAAAACCAAGATAGTCGAGGGTACTGCCAACGACGACACCAGGGAGATAGAAGAAGCCGACCAAGTTCGCCTTCGTGCGATCTCATGTATTCAAGCTCTGTTGTAACTCGTTGCTGTTGAGCTTAAAAAGCGATCCACATGTAATATAACATTAAGGCTTTCTTTCTGATGTTTCTTGTATGATAACTTTGTCATCGGCATATATGTATCGCTTTCATGCATCCATCTAGATACTAGGATAATACTTCTTCAAATATTTACCATTTATTGCTCTGGAAAATGCAACTCCTTCGAGAGTTTCCAAAATATAAGCGTTGCTAGGAACAGATTGATTTATCGGAAAAGGACCTTCCCAATTAGGAGACCACTTCCCAAACTTTGAACTCTTAGTCCCAATCAGTAAAATCAATTTCCACACCAGATCACCATCAGCAAATTCTTTCACCTTTACTTTCTTGTTATACCATCTGGCAACCCTCTTCTTGTTTTCTTCAATACTAATTAGAGCCCTTAACCGATGACCCGCCAGATCTTCTAATTCATCCTTCATAAGGACGTCATATTCATCGGTTGTCAATTGGTCCTGAGAAAACAATCGCCTAGAACCAGTTTTAATTTCCTAAGGTAGGACAACATCGTGTCCATACACCAACTGATATGGCGAAACCTTAGTAGCACCATGACACGCCATCCGATATGCCCAAAGAGCTTCATTCAACACCGTATGCCATCTTCTAGGGTTCTCTTCAATCTTGTGCTTGATAAGATTAATTATCCCTTATTAGTTGCTTCATCCTGACCATTAGCTTGAGCATAATAAGGAGAAGAATTCAACACTTTGAACCCCATACCGATAGCAAAATCATCGAACTCTCCCGATGTGAACATAGTCCCCTCATCAGTTGTAATAGTCTGAGGAATCCCGAATTGGTAAACAATATGTTCTTTCACATAATCTATCATGTTTGCCGATGTCACATCTTTCAAGGGAGTGGCTTCAACCCACTTTGTGAAGTAATCGGTAGCAACAAGTATGAATTTATGCCCTTTACTTGATGGTGGATAAATCTGACCGATAAGATCAATGACCCATCCTCTAAACGGCCAAGGTTTGATTATAGGATTCATTGCCGATGCAGGTGCTCTCTCAACATTACCAAACTTCTAACAATCTTGACACCCCTTGAAATATTCAAAGCAATCCTCAAGAATCGTCAGCCAATAATATCCATTCCTCCTGATCATCCACTTCATTTTGAATGCCGATTGATGTGCCCCACACACTCCTTCATGAATCTCACTCATCAACTCCTTTGACTCCTCTCTACTAAGACATTTGAGCAAGACTCCATCAATTGTTCAATAATACAATTCATCATCAAGGAGCACATACTTGGTCGCCTGAAACCTTAACCGCCTTTCATCTTTCTTAGACGGATCTCTTAAGTAATCAGCAATTTTTTTCTCCAGTCATCGATGACCATTATCGATGTCATCGCTTCTTGAATCAGCTGATACCCCGAAGCATGTTGTGCCAATCGATTGGCTTCTTCGTTGTGCAACCTGGGAATATGCTCAAGACGATACTCTCTGAACCCCTTCAACAATTGTAAACACTTCCCATGATACTCAATTAAAATATCACTTCGGCATTAATATGTTCCAATCAACTAATTGATTACCAACATAGAATCGCCAAAGACCTCAACGGCATCGGAACACACATCTCTGAGCAACTCCAACCCCCTTCAGCAATGCCTTGTATTCAGCATGATTATTTGTTGAAGTAGCAACAATCGGCAATGAGATTTCATACTTTTTCCCTCAGGGTGAGACCAACACCACGCCGATACCTGCTCATTCCTTACATATGGAACCATCAAAGAATAGAGTCCAAGGAGCAATTTCTACTGAATTGAGCGCACCACAATGTTGAGTAACAAAATCAGCCATCACCTGTCCTTTAACTGCCTTAGCTGATTCATACCTTAGATCAAATTCTGATAGCGCCAAAATCCATTTGCCGATCCTCCCGCTCAAAATCGGCATTGACAACATATACTTAACCACATCATCCTTACACATGATGGTGCATTCGACCGATAGCAAATAATGCCTTAATTTGGTACAAGAGAAGTACAAACATAAACACAATCTCTCAACGGCCGAATACCTGGTTTCAGCGTCCACCAACCTCCTACTCAAATAATAAATCACAAGTTCTTTCCCCTCAAATTCTTGAACCAAGGCCGACCCGATAACACCGTCATCGGCAGACAGATACAATCTGAAGGGTTTCCCATGTTGAGGCGGAATTAACACCGGAGGGTTCACCAGATACTTCTTAATTTCTTCCAAAGCCAATTGCTACTCCTCTCTCCATACAAATTCTTGACCAGCTTTCAGTTTCAATAGTGGGCTAAAAGATTTAATCTTCTCGGACAAATTAGATATAAATCTTCTGATAAAATTAATCTTGCCGATCAAAGATTGTAGCTCAGTCTTGTTCGTAGGTGCGACCACCTTGTTAATCGCATCAATGGATTTTCTGCCGATCTCTATACCCCTTTGATGCACCATGAACCCTAGGAACTGACCTGCCGATACGCCAAACGCACACTTATTCGGATTCATCTTAAGTCCATGCTCCCTTGTGCATTCCAAAAATTTTTGTAGATTGCCAAGATGTTTTTGAAAGTCTTCGGATTTCAGCACCACATCATCAATATAGATTTTGACCAATGTGTTGATATACTTATGAAAGATAAAATTCATTGCTCTTTGATAAGTAGCACCGGCATTCTTCAAGCCGAAAGTCATCATGATCCATTCAAACAAACCGACGTGGCCTGGACATCTAAAAGCAGTTTTGGATATATCTTCTTCAGCCATGAATATTTGATTATATCCAGCGTTACCATCCATAAAACTGATAATCTTATGTCCAGCAGAGGCATCAATTAGTAGATCGGCAACCAGCATTGGATAGCCGTCCATCGGCGTAGCTTTATTGAGATTCCTAAAATCAATACAAACACGAAGTTTTCCATTCTTTTTATATACAGGAACCACGTTAGAAATCCATTCGGCATATCGACATTGCCGAATAAATCCAACTTCGATTAATTTTGTAATTTCAGCTTTAATATCAGGAAATACATTAGGATTGCTTCGGCGCGCTGGCTGCCGATGTTCAACTATTGATCGGTCCAAACCAGGCATTTCTGTATAGTCCCAAGCAAAACAATCTTTGTACTCCTTTAACAAATCGGTTAACTATTGCTTACATTGGGAATCTAACTTAGCACTAATAAAAGTTGGCCTAGGCTTACTACCATCGCCGATGTCTATCTCTAGCAAGTCATCGGCTGATGTGAACCCCTATCTAAGTTTTCCATCATCGGTGAACTGATCCATTAAACCTCTTCTTCAGAACTGACTGCTTGGATCGGTGCAATTTGGTAATCAGCCACCTTGAGGAATTCTGTATCCCAAGCTTCACTGGATATATACTTGGTCTGCTCATAGGTTTCCGACTTTGCCGATGCAACAATTGACGGGACTTCACTTCGGACGACTTCAATCTTGTCTCCAACCCATGGCACAAAGCTTTGGTGCATCGTAGAAGGGACTCAGCAGTTGGCATGAATCCAATACCTTCCCAAAAGCAAATTGTAGGTCCCCTTACCGCTGATCACAAAAAACGTTGTCAACAAAGTTTTATTGCCGATAGTCACTCGACACATACGGCTCCCATAGCTGGTGACACATTGCCTTCAAAATCTTTCAGCTTCATGTCCGTCTTGACTAAGTCTTGGTCACCTTTCCCAAGCTTCCTGAACATGACATACGGCATTATATTAATCGACGCTTCACCATCGAGTAACATCTTTGACACCAGTTGCCCGTCGACTTTTCCCTTGACAAACAAAGCTCTCAAATGCTGCCTTTCATTATCGGCAGGTTTTTCAAAGACAGCTGTCATCGGATCTAGCACTAGCTGAGCCATATTAGCAGCTTCTTCTTCAGCATCAGTAGGTGCCATGAACTCCATTGGCAACATAACAATCATATTGACTTCTACCGATGCACTCCTTTCCTGGTGTTTTGGCTTCCACTCCCAAACTGGAAATCCTCCCTTTGAAGGGTTCTCACCATACTGCAGATCATTCTGGCGTTCCCACTGGATCCTCCTTCTCTGAGTCTTCGTCAGACCCTTCGGACACCATTGAGGAAGCATAGTCTTCCAAACTGGCTGGTATCGCCTCTCATCGTGCCGACTTGCGTCACCCCTTATATTTGGATCTCTAGAGAATATTTCTTCATCGGTTACCCTTGCATTAGCCTTCTCTTCAAGGTCTCCTCGACGGATACGCTTGCCAAGCCTATCGTGCACACTGAGCTTGCTCCCCAACCGATCATGTACTGATTCCTTTCCCTGATCGGCCGAGCATAATCCGGTCTATGGCTTTCAAAGCGGGACCTTTTTTCTGACCGATCGGCGGGATAGGATCCCTTGCATTCAGGACAATAATCGGCAGTAGGCAGCTTGATGCCTTCTTCCCAACATTGAATGAAGAAAGGGCAATTCCAATGATCCTTATGTCGCCGCCATTCCTGGTTCCTTTCTTCCTCCTGTTGCTGATATTGCTCCTCTCGAGAGCACCAATATTCCTGTTGTGGTTGCCTATGCGTGATCACGACGTCATATCCCCGAGATCTCCCGATGCTGTTACTCTCGTCAGCCACCCGCTTGGCTCATTTATCATCAGCATGCTTCTTCCCCTTCACATCATGCACATCTATCTGATGCTTGGGTTCCACTGATGTATTCCTTTTGGCGGCTTCCGACGTCAGGACTTTAACCTTTCCGCTAGATTCCACCATATTGTTTGGGAACGGGTGTTGGTCGATCTTCATCGGCTTCTGGGTTTTATAATTATCAAATTTCATTCGTCCAGCCCCGATCTCTGACTGCAACTGCTGTCTAAAGACCTTGCAATCATTGGTGGTGTGTGAGGTCACATCATGCCATTTGCAATACCTCATTCTTCTGAGCTCTTCAACCGATGGAATTACTTGATTAGGCACCAACTTAATTCGCCCTTCTTGAAGCAGGAGATCAAATATTCTATCGGCTTTAGTAGTGTCAAAAGTGAACCTCTCAGCCTCCTCTGACCGAACGGGCAAGATATCTGCTTCTTGTCTTTTACCTACTCTGCGACGCCCACATCGGTTCCTTCATCTGATTCAGAATCTTCTTCTTCTTCAACGAAGGATAATTTCTTGTTCCAGGTCTTCCTAGGTTCGAAAGCCTTGATCTCCTGATCCGCAACTCTCTACACGAGATGACTCAGGCTTTCGAATTCTTGAGACGCATACCTGTCTTTGATGTGTGGCAGTAATCCTTGGAAGGCCAAATCTACCAACTGCCGATCATCGAGCACCAGGCTGTAGCACATGTTCTTCACGTCCCGAAGCCTTTGCACGAAGCCCTCCACCGATTTGTCATTACGTTGTTTCAGCTTGACTAAATTGGTAATTCTCTTTTCATGCACGCCAGAAAAGAAGTATCTGTGAAACTGCTTCTCTAGATCAGCAAAGGTAATTACAGAGTTTGGAGGAAGTGAGATGAACCACGTAAATGTCGATCCGGACAAGGATGATGAAAACAGTCTCAACCTTAGTTCATCTCTGGTAGGTGCCTCTCCGCATTGGATAATGAAGCGGTTGATATGCTCCATTGTCGACGTATCATCTTGGCCAGAAAATTTCGTGAAATCTAGCACCTTGTACCGATTCGGAAGAGGAATCAAGTCGTACGCCAGAGGATATGGCGTTCGATAAGAATATGTATTAACCTTAGGCTTGATGCCGAACTGTTCTTTCATCACTTCGGTGATCTTATCAGCCCAGTATGTATCTTGATCCTGCCGATGCGCAGGCTGGACACTCATCGGCTAGACTGGTTGATACATCCCTTCTTGCCTCTGTAGTGGGTAAGCTGGCCCAATTGGCGTAGGCGTAACACCACCTTGCTGAATATTATGCATCGGCTGACTTACCGATGTATATCCTTGGGCACCAACTGGGGTGTATTGGGACACCGTTGGCCGATACACTAATGTCTCATTCTGAACTATGGTCGGGTAAGGGTATTGCTGCGCCCCTGTTATCTGGTGCCCAGATTGCACCACCTATTGTTGAATTGGACCGGCCCACACAGGGTTGTGGGTTATCGGCATGTGACCTGCCGATAGTTGGCAACTGCCCGGCGCCTGTTGTTCCTGCATCCTGGAATAGTCAACGAATGGGCCCCCTTGATGCACTGACATCCCTGTTGGAGGGTTCGCCATCATCATAGGATAGTTTATAACCGTCCTATCCTGTTGCATCGGCAACGCATTTGCCAATGGTTGCCCGCAAGACATCTTGGGTATGACCATCTGAAAACTCCCCGGCGGCAACTGCATATTTGGAGCAGACGCAGCATGATGCATCGCCGGGCTCATGGATTGTGCCGATGTCGCCAATTCCACAGGAGCCTTCCCCTCCGCATCGTCTTGGATCAACTTGGCGTCGACAGACGAATCTGGAGGCATACCATACCCCCACCAGTTAGCAGGAGCCGACCGGTTCAGGACCACCTGTCCCGATGCTGCTGACGCCGCTGGATCGGTGCTTAGCCAAACGACGCTTGCAGGGCTTGATCTTGTCGGTGTAACTTCATCGGCAGAAGGATTTATAGGCTGGAACGCTGGAACCGCCGATGAAATTATAGCAGATGCCGACCCAGGTTGATGATACGCTCGACCGACATATTTAGGTGGATGCCCTTCTTTGAAAGATTGCATGACAACATTATACACAGTATTGGACAACACCGTAGAGTGGTTAATCAATGCCTGATTCAACGCGGTATTAACCATGTCTTGTAACTTACCAGGGTTCGCATCGAAAGAGACCTGCCGCGGCAACGGCGAATCTTGCTTCTGTACGGCATCGCCACTCCTGTTTAGGCTGAAGGATTTCAGATACAACTGCTTGTACTCCTTCATAGCCTGCTCCATAGCCCGCTTCTGATCATCTTTCAGATCTGCTTCGGAGACTTCGATGACGTTCCTTGGATTGACGTCAGTAGAATCACCCATGATCGTAATCAAGAGATGTACTTAGGGTCCCACTGGGCGTGCCAAAAGAGGTGTTGACACAAAAAGCGTCTGATTTGCGAACACCTCGGGCTTATACCCGAACTCGATATCCAAAGGTGTGCCAGTCGATTTGACCAGTTAATCGACAAGGACGATAACTAGAACAAACTTGAACGAGACGACAGCGATGCGCCCGGACGTCAAAGCCCAACTTGATCAAAATGCGGAACTTGCAAAGACGACGGAGATCTTGCAGATGTAGCCCGTCGAAGCGTCGTAAGAACTCATAGATAGACTATAGCTAATGCAAAAAAGTAGATGCTGGAAAAGTAGGACGGAAATAATAGATTTGTTTTTATTGTATTGAATAATGGATACATCACCCTTGGGTACATATTTATACTCCGGTAACAAGAGTTGCAAATAGACACGACTCATACCTAAACAGAACTCCTATTTTTAAGGAAATAAAACGACTCGTACAAGAGTCGGACTCAAACAATGATAATAACACTGGTATAAAATCACCAGTTTCCTTATTCGTTTCCTTTACGATGAAACTTTCCATCGGCAGACTCTTTCCAATCTGCAACCTTCCTCTTATTGCCATCGGCAACTTTCTGCTGACGTCAGCCACATCCTTTGTCCATCAGCAATACCCTCCTATTGGCAATATTCTTCTACTTTCATCGGCAATATTTTCTCATCGGCAAATGTCTTTCCTTTTCTCCTTTGACGTTTCTTCTATCACATCCACCATCGACAGATTCTTCTGCTTCCATCGGTAATGAAACCAATAGCCCCTTGATGCCGATGAGGAACCCCTTTACCGATCAATATACTTGGTTTAATATTGAACTGTACAAAAACGATGTCAACACATTGGCATTAGGAGCTCCACGTGCATGCCCTTCAAAAGGCAGCCCTGCTGGGTTATCGTATCCCGGGTTCGGGAGAGCATTGATGGCGCTGTAATCGACAAACTCTTGATACCCTCCCCCATACATATTTTCTGGAGTCTGTTCACTAGTGGAGACACTTGGGAAGCGGAATGTGGGACTTCTCCTGTCGTGCCGAACGTGAGCTGGCCGTAGGTCGGTTGCTGATGAGGAAGCAATCCGCCTTGGTTGATGCCAGATGCTCCACCATCCTCGGCCGCTTTCTCGTGGCACTTTGGTACATTGAACAACATCGGTCCCTGCATTGGACCAGCAAACTCCTCAAAGCACTTGTCAACTGCCGGACCAAATGTATTAACCATGATTGAGCGAAAGGTGTTCAAGAAAGCGGTGTGATGGTTCCTTATAGTATCGCTTACGGCCTTGTGAACCACTTCAACCACCTTCCGTGCATCCTCCTCCTCAATGTGGACTGCTTCTGAAAAACCTTGCTGCTTTTGTTCCTTGAGAAGGACATCAAACACTTGTCCTGAAACTCATCGCACGCCTTCTGAACCGCAGCCCTCATCTCCTCAAGCAGTTTATCAATTGTTACATTCAGAATCTCTGAATTGTCGATTTTAGGCATCTTGAAAGTATGGTGAGTCCCACCGAGCATGCTAAAAACTGTGTTGACACAAAAAGTGACGTACTATGTCTCACACACAGCAAGCCGAAAAGCATGGCTTCAATCGGGTGCCCGGGTGCTTCGAGAACCGAAAACGAGCCAGTCAGTTTGACCTGAAACTAACAAGGGATGAAAGTCATTAGATACAAACTGGAACATGCCGGATAATACCAGACAGTTCCATATGTACGGCCCTGAAGCCACTTACAACGACATAAAACTATGAAAGCTATCTGCCAACAGGTTTTATGGAACATTCGGCTAAAACAGACATAAAGTACGTAAACCATCGATTGCCGAATGCGCGTGCATGGGAAAAGGATGTACAAACGAATCATAGTTGAATATGGATTAAGGCATAACCAAGCTCAGCAATCAACCGAATTGGGGTCCATGATGAAGGAAACACGTAAGCAAACATGATTAAACTAATCTAAAGACTGCATCTGCCGCACGATACCTAGCATCATCAAAGCTTAAACATGGATAGCAGGCATGAACCCGCAACACGTAACAATCTAGATTCAAACTAATTCGGCTATCATAGGTATAAGATCTATTTATAGGAACAACATGAAAGCAACAACTTATCGTAATGTGGATAGATCTATATAAATTATCAAAAGCCGAACCGTGTTAATCTAGATTGGGCAAAAGAGTGTTTGCAAATATGTAAAGAATATCTAAAACATGCAACACAATAACTTAATGAATCCAATAGATCTTGCCAAATCTACGAGAGGCAATAGCTATCTCGCTTATGCTAAGCATATCGAGCAAGCACCCGCCGCATGGTATTTACTTGTAAACAAAACATTAGTAAAGACTTCTTGAGCATCAATCAAGGATCCGCCACACGATCATTGACAATAAACAAGACTACTTGCATCAACATCTAAATCCACCGCGTGATACTAGACATGATAACAAGGTTGCCAAGACTTACGGAGGTCGACAGATCGATGATTCCTCTCGAAGAACTCGACGACACGACAAAAGGACTCGAAGTTAGGACGGGGCTGGTTGTATTGATTTGGTTGTGAACCCCTTTTACAATAGCTAAGGACTTATATTTATACCCTAGCTACAACATGAGTCCTAAGAGGACACTGTTACAAAAATATTAAAGGAAGAAATACAATATTTTGACTTTGGTTTCCTTCGGAGTCCTCATTGCCTTAATTATCACAACTATCGTTACCAATTCGGCTCTCACTTGCCGCCTTTGTCGCTCTGATGGAAACCGCCCTTCTTCTGTTTAACCGATTGCGATCGACTGCCGAATCTGGGAACTAACCGACCGCACAGATTTTGCCAAATGCTCTGAGCATCTATCTCCGCCGACTCAACGTGCACTGTCCCACTTGTCATTGTGCAAAAATCCGGTGTTAACAATAACATATAAGATCAAAGGATAACCTCAACACAGCGAACAACGGGAAGACAACTCCGAACTTCAGGTGAAGACTCCAACTCCACAGGGACTGTGGCAGAACCGCCCAAATTATAAGAGATCAAGTACCAAAGTAGCCGATTTAACGACCACTTTAAACACTTGAGCCCATATAATCCCGGTAGTCCAGAAATCTCGAAGGATTTCTTAGAATCGTATCTCCAACCAAGATCGCACAAACTCAGGTATGCACATTCGAACAAACCAACAATTAAACGAAATACTTGAAGTATGAAATAAAGTTATTACAACACTTTGTCCCAAATAAAGTAGTACTCACGCCACAACACATGTGGCCAAATGAAACATTGTTTTGAAACTCGAACCCAAAGTTTTACTCCACGCTAATACCATTAATAGATAAGGGTGCCCACGAGATCTCGTCCAACAACAGCAAAAGATGAGCTCGTAGAAGACCTTGCCCAAAGCCTACTCATCTTCTCCTTCAACGGGATAGAGATAGTGCTTACAATAGCCAAAGTATACTTGGCCATCTGCAACAAACGGGATAAACCCTGAGTACGGGAATGTACCCAGCTAGACTTACCGTCTAACTGAAAATAAAGACTCCAAGGATATGCATGGCTATTTATGTGGATCTGGATAAACTTTGCTTTTGCAGAAACGCGAGAAAGATGAAACAACTTTAAATATTAGAGAGCAGCCAATTTCTATCCTATTATTTATCTCTAGGTTTTGCACCTGTACTAGAGCACTCACTTTATCTAAGAAAACAATATAATAATACCATATCCAGTTCATTTGTCAATATTTTAGTAGAACCATTATCGATGTCACATGGAGTTGTACCGTGGTGAAGCTCAGCATAATCCCCCACTATCCGGTGGGAGGTGGCGACTCGAATCGATATACAACCAACTGGCAAGATTACCTTTAACACACGCCCACACTTTCCCCGTCGGGTCCATGCATTGGGTCACCGCTCAACAAAGTCCAGGTAGTACCGCCGCGATCTCAGAGTAACCCACCCAATTGGAGAAATCAGTTGGCCACCACGGGGCAGGTCGTATCTCAAAACTAGAGGGTGCCAGAAGTAGGCTGAGAGTCGGCCCGGACAGTGTTTACTCGGCTTCGGGGTCGATACTCCCAACGGCCCCTATGTGAAAGGGCGCATTCAAAGATGTAAGAGGGTCACCATCGCATACAAACATATACAATCCAACGGACGGACTGCCCTCAACTCTAAACCACTTGGTGCCCTTGCCTTCCAGTTGACCGCATTTCATTACTACCATTGGTTCTTTCCCACGATAGCAAAATATAGTCAGCCGTGATCAGTACTACCCCAGGGGGTAATACGAACATGAATATAAATGTAACCATTTATTCTAAGCAGGCTAAGCAGTTGCTTTTACTTTTATTTATTAGGTTAACAAGGTAGGTAAATTCAATATTAATGAAGGTAATGCATCAAATGGGATTCAAATAACTCCTGTCACCTAATGCATCACAGTATAAAATACTCAAGTGATGACAACCCGTAGGGTTCGCTGTCCGATCGTTCGATGAGAGATGGTGGATAACTCGATTGGTGGATGGAGATGACGTTCACGGCTCGACTACAACCGTCCAAGGACGCTGCACCTTAGCAACCGATACACCACTTCCGATGGTTGCCGCGATCTTGCGGTGTGACAACCAGCCACTAGGGCTCCCGTCCTGCAAGCAATCGAAGAACCAGCAAGAACAAGATGAACAAGCACTCAATGGCAAGATGAATATGAAGGTTTTCATCTGAGAACACAATATGGTGACGTTCTGATGACAATCAGACGGAGGGCTGATCCAACACGCGCGCTGAAAGGCGGTAGCAATAGCTAACTCGACGAAACAAAACCTAAACTGTTTGTGGCGGCTCTAAAGACTTATAAGGAGTTGGGAGGATGACCATAAGGGTGTTGGGTTCGTTCTCCAACCCTAGGATGCGTCCCTAATGGACCCAACTTGATACATGGGCCATCAGCCCAAATTAAGGTGACGCAGCACCGGTGGACAGAAAAGGATTCGGTACAAAAACGACTACTCTGGATGTGTCCGATAAGATATAGCCTTGGTTCTGGATCCGTTGGAAAGTAGACTTGATAAGCTTTCCAAAAAGTGTAAGAACGTCTCAATCGGAGTCCGTATGAAGTCGTGGCATCCATCACAAGTTGGTGTTGTCCTGCAGTCCAAATCCAGCTAGCGCCCATCCTTTGCCCTGCTGATCCTCTCCATTGTTCCTGAGCAAAATAAGAGTGCACGTGTCTCCATTGTCTAAATATAATGGAAAAGAGTTTGAGAATGAACTTACTTGATGGTTGAGTTCACGGGCACGAGCACGAGTAATAGGACCAAGTGGTGCTAGGGATGGTGTTGGTGTGGTATTGATGTCCTCATCATCCTTCCCTTCTTGCATTTGAGTCATCCTCAACTCAAGTTCATCTTCCTCTCCCAAATATGGCTTCAAATTTGCAATGTTAAATGTGGGACTAACCCCAAAAGCTACAGGAAGATCCAGCTTATATGCATTCTCATTAATTCGTTTTAGCACTTTAAATGGTCCTCAGCTCTAGGCAGCAATTTAGATTTTCACAATTCAGGAAACCTATCCTTTCTCAAATGCAACCAAACCAAATCACCAGGTTAAAAAATCAATTTCTTTCTACCTTGATCACCAGCAAGCTTATACTTAGCATTCATGCGCTCTATGTTTTCTTTAGTTGTTTCATGCAATTTTAACATTAACTCAGCACGTTGCTTAGCATCAAAATTCAAATTTTCAGAAGTTGGGAGAGGCATTAAATCAATAGAAGCACATGATAACAAGCCATAAACAACCTCAAAAGGGCACATCTTGGTAGTAGAATGCAATGAACGATTATAAGCAAACTCAATATGAGGCAAACAATCTTCCCACATCTTAATATTCTTCTTTAAAACAACCCTTAACATAGTAGACAAAGTTCTATTCACAATTTCAGTTTGACCATCAGTTTGGGGATGACATGTGGTAGAAAATAAAAGCTTAGTCCCCAATTTACCCCATAAAGTTCTCCAAAAATGGCTAAGAAATTTAGCATCTCGATCAGAAACAATTGTATTTGGTACACCATGCAAACGAACAACTTCGCGAAAGAACAAATCAACAATATGTTGAGCATCATCAGTTTTATGACAAGGTATAAAGTGTGCCATCTTAGAAAATCTATCCACAACCACAAAAACACTATCACAGCCCTTCCTAGTCCTTGGCAATCCCAAAATAAAATCCATAGAAATATCTTCCCAAGGTGCATTAAGAACAGGTAGAGGCATATACAAACCATGTGGATTTAATCGTGACTTTGCCTTTTGACAAGTTGTGTAGCGAGCAACAAATCACTCCACATCTCGCCTCATCTTTGGCCAAAAGAAATGACCAGCAAGTATGTCCTCGGTCTTCTTTGCTCCAAAATGTCCCATCAAGCCACCTCCATGCGCTTCCTGAAGCAACAACAAACGAACGGAGCTAGCTGGAATGCATAGCTTGTTAGCTCTAAACACAAAGCCATCATTCAAAACAAATTTATTCCATGCTTTTCCAACTTTACATTGCAGCAATACTTCTTTAAAATCATTATCATGTACATATTGTTGTTTAATTGTTTCCAAACCAAAGATCTTATAGTCAAGTTATGTTAATAAAGTATATCTCCTAGACAAAGCATCAGCAATGATATTCTCTTTCCCTATCTTGTGTTTAATGACATAAGGAAAAGATTCAATAAATTTAACCCACTTGGCATGTCTACAGTTCAGTTTTGCTTGACTACGAATATGTTCTAATGATTCATGATCACAATGAATAACAAATTCTTTGGGCCACAAATAATGCTGCCATGTTTCTAATGTCCTCACAAGAGCATATAATTCCTTATCATAAGTGGAATAATTCAGAACTGGTCCACTTAGTTTCTCACTAAAATATGCAATGGGTTTTCCTTCTTGTAACAAAACACCACCCAATCCAATTCCACTAGCATCACATTCAAGTTCAAAAGTCTTATTGAAATCAGGAAGTTGGAGAAGAGGTGCATGTGTCAACTTATCTTTCAACACATTGAAGGCATTCTCTTGTGTGGTTCCCCAAGAAAAGGAGACTCCCTTCTTTGTAAGCTCATTCAATGGTGCAGCAATGGTCCTGAAGTTCTGCACAAATCGACGATAGAACCCAGCAAGTCCTAGAAAACTCCTCACTTGGGTGATAGTCTTTGGTACCGGCCACCCCTGTATAGCTTCCACTTTGGCTTTATCAACCTCAATTCCCTGCAGAGTAACAACATAGCCAAGAAAAGAAACACGATCTGTGCAAAAGGTGCACTTGTCAAGGTTACCAAATAATTGTGCCTCTCGTAGAGCCTTAAAACAGCACATAAGTGGTCAAGATGTTCTTCCATAGACTTGCTATAAATCAATATATCATCAAAATAAACAACAACAAATCTTCGAATGAAAGCACGCAAAACCTCGTTCATCAATCTCATGAAGGTACTAGGTGCATTAGTTAACCCAAAAGGCATGACTAACCACTCATACAAACCAAACTTAGTTTTGAAAGTAGTTTTCCATTCATCTCCTAATTTCATGCGAATCTGGTGGTAACCACTACGCAAATCGACTTTGGAAAACACAACAGCACTGCTCAATTCATCTAGCATGTCATCTAAGCGTGGAATAGGATGACGATATCGAATAGTAATATTATTAATAGCTCGACAATCCACACACATACGCCATGATCCATCTTTCTTAGGTACTAAAATAACTGGAACAACACATGGACTAAGAGACTCACATATGTAACCTTTGTCTAGTAGTTCTTGCACTTGACGCTGAATCTCCTTTGTTTCTTCAGGATTGGTCCTATATGATGCACGGTTGGGCAATGAGGCACCGAGAATCAGGTCGATTTGGTGCTCAATGCCTTGAAGTAGTGGCAGCCCTAGTGGTATTTCACTTGGGAACACATCATAAAACTCATGCAAAACGTTACCTACAACAGGAGGCAAGGAATGCTGCATATCATCAATTGAAATCAATGCATCTTTGCATATTAAGGCATAAGCAACAGAAGGAGATGCATTCAACTCATTAACATTAGATTTAGTAGCAAGCAAACAATTCCCATTCAATTTAATCTCAGCTTTCTTATCAACAACAGATGTGACATTTCTATTGTTCTCACTTTTAGCCTTTGCAGCTTTAGCAACATCATCATGAATAATAGCTTCAGGAGACATAGGATGCAACATAATTTTTCTATCATAGTATAGAAAAGAATACTGATTTGCTCTACCATGATGCATAGAATCCCTATCAAATTGCCAAGGTCTACCTAACAGAATATTACAAGCTTGCATAGGCACAACATCACATTCAACCACATCATTATATGATCCAATGGAAAGATTGATTCGCACAAGTCTAGTTACCTTTGCCTTACCACTGTTGTTTAACCATTGAATGTGATATGGATGGGGGTGTGGTTTGGTCGTAAGCACAAGCTTCTCCACCATGTCGCTGCTGGCCAAGTTGTTGCAGCTCCCTCCATCAATGATCATGCGATATGAACGCTCCTTGATGACACACTTTGTTTGGAACAACGTGTGTCGCTGATTTTGCTCCGCCTTCTCCATTTGTGCACTAAGCACACGCTATACAAGGAGGCTCTCATAGTGGTCGGCTTCACCTGCATTAATATGTTCTTCCACATATTCTTCACTACCTGCATGGTCAGCAGCAAGCAAAGCAAGTGTATCATCATCAAAATCACTAGTAGATGAATACCCACCATCATCTATGACTATCATAATGCGCTTTCTTGAACACTCGCGCATCATATGTCCATATCCCTTGCATCGATAACACTGAATGTCTCTTGATCTTCCTGTAGATGCCACAGACGAAGCACTGGCACTAGGCTTTTGAACAGTCTTCGTCGCTGAATTTGTTGGAATAGCACGAAGCTTGTCTCTGGTAGGAGGTGGCGTAGTCGTAGTAGTAGTCATACGGGACTGCCATGAATTAGTCTTCCCTGCAGAAAAGTTATTCCTGGCACTCGCACGTCGCCCCTGCACTTCCCTTTCAGCTTTACAAGCAAGATGAAACAAACGGGTTACGTTAGTGTACTCTTTATATGAAAGGATGTCCTGAATTTCACGATTTAACCCACCCAAAAGTCTTGCCATAGCAGGTTCCTCATCCTCCTCTAAATTACAACGCAACATACCCATTTTTAATTCTTGATAATACTCTTCTACACTTTTAGCACCCTGTCTTAGTTGTTGTAGTTTATGTAGCAAATCACATACATAGTAAGAAGGAACAATTCTAGCCCTCATGATTTTTTTCAAAGCATCCCAAGTTTGTGGTATGCTATTAGGATTTTTCTTACTATACTGTAGCCACCATACAGTAGCAAAGTCAGTAAACTCACTAGTAGCATCCCTAACACGTGTATCCTCAGGAAATTCATGACATGCAAACTTTTGGTCAACAGCAATTTCCCATGAAATGTATGCATCATGATTATACTTGCCATCAAAAGGAGGTATTTTAAATTTAATCTTACTGAAAGCATCATTGTTATTGTGTACCTCACGTCGTCGGTGACCCATACCTCTCCGATTGAAGCGTAGGCGACGTCGATCACGAAGGTCATTGTCATCATGATCCATATCACCAGAGTAAGCATCCTCATCATTATCTTTGACTCGCTCCTCATCCTTGTTGCCTTCATTATGTTGATCTTTATCTTTTGTGTGGAATTGATCAAAACGATTGAGAAGGGAAGCAAGGCTTTTGTCCACGCGAGCCATAGATGCTTCAACTCTTGTAAGCTTGGTGGTGGTGGTGAGTTGGGCGGCCTCCAATTGCCCAATCTTTTCATTGGTCACTTGTAAATCTTGATCAAGTCCATCTGCGTGCAGCTGCACTTGCCTTGTAAAATGTTGAATGATGCCCTTGATGCGTGGAGTTTGTGGCATCTAGTTATTGTCCTCTGTTCCTAACATGGTTTAAAAGACAAGAACAACAAGAATACAAGTGAAGAAATAAAATCCCTACAACTATTAGGATGTAGCTACAGCAGCACACTCGCTCTCAACCTGTTTCTCAAGCTCTTACCAGTTCTTACCTTGCTCAAACAAGAGGGGTCAACAACCAGCAAGCCCGCAACCTTGGAAGTGAAAGTATCGGTACCGTAGCACAACACCTGTCAAGTTGTAGTCGAATATGTGGAGCTGTAGGTGGCCAATGTTATGGACAATGATAGATACTAGCACCACGTTAGTCACAAAAGCAAGTTGAATAATCGTTCAAAGGTGGTACTGTGCTGGTCCTACCCTAGACCGTGCTAGAGACGCAAGCCTGGACACAAAGGAACTCACAAACACCACCTAATCAAAGGAGACAACACAAAATCAGCCCCCTTCTTTTCTTTTTTTTTTCTTTTTTTGTTTCTTTTTTTGTTTCTTTTTTTTCTTTTTTTTCCAAGGGATCCTCAAAACTGATTATATGAACAGAGAGATGTCAAAAGAGGAATTCACCACACACACTTTTTCTGAAAGTGTAGGGGTATATAGGTAATTCACCACACTCTCTCTCTCTCTCTAAAGTAAGCTTTGCTGTAAGATGATACGACTTCTATTGTTCAGACTTGATTATACAACCTTGATTAAACAACTTAGAATCACGGAAATAAATTTCAGAGTAGCACTCAGACTCAACTATGGAAAACAACTCGGACTCAGAGTTTATAGCAGCGAATACGGGTAGAACTAGAACTCAAACTCGAAATTGACAGCAACAAAATCTACTTAGACTCGGACTAGAACTTGACAAGAACTCGAAACTCTAAAGGACTATAACTAAAACCAGCAACTCGACACAACCGATGCAACCAACGACTCAACAAGCCCTAACTAAGTAGTACTAGCAAAAGGATCAACGGTTTATGGGATTATGCAAAACTAATCTACTATTTTTTGGCTTTTCTGGACTATGGGAAATTTTTTTTGCGAAGAATTGGAAGTCTCTCACCGATAAACCTTGCTCTGATTACCAACTGATGACAACCCGTAGGGTTCGCTGTCCGATCTTTCGATGAGAGATGGTGGATAACTCGATTGGTGGATGGAGATGACGTTCACGGCTCGACTACAACCGTCCAAGGACGCTGCGCCTTAGCAACCGATACACCACTTCCAATGGTTGCTGCGATCTTGCGGCGTGACAACCAGCCACTAGGGCTCCCGTCCTGCAAGCAATCGAAGAACCAACAAGAACAAGTTGAACAATCACTCAATTGCAAGATGAATATGAAGGTTTTCATCTGAGAAAACAATATGGTGAGGTTCTGATGACAATCAGACGGACGGTTGATCCAACACGCGCGCTGAAAGGCGGTAGCAATAGCTAACTCGACGAAACAAAACCTAAACCGTCTGTGGTGGCTCTAAAGACTTATAAGGAGTTGGGAGGACGACCACAAGGGTGTTGGGGTCGTTCTCCAACCCTAGGACGCGTCCCTAATGGACCCAACTTGATACATGGGCCATCAGCCCAAATTAAGGTGACGCAACACCGGTGGACAGAAAAGGACTTGGTACAAAAATGACTACCCTGGATGTGTCCGATAAGATATAGCATTGGTTCTGGATCCGTTGGAAATTAGACTTGATAAGGTTTCCAAAAATTGCGAGAACGTCCCAATCGGAGTCCGTATGAAGTCGTGGAATCCATCACAAGTTGGTGCTGTCCTGCAGTTCAAATCCAGCTAGCGCCCATCCTTTGCCCTGCTGATCCTCTCCATTGTTCCTGAGCAAAACAAGAGTGCACGTGTCTCCATTGTCTAAATATAATGGACAAGAGTTTGAGAATGAACTTACTTAATGGTTGAGTTCACGAGCACGAGTAATAGGACCAAGTTGTGTTGGGGATGGTGTTGGTGTGGTATTGATGTCCTCATCATCAAGTAGATTAATTGTAAATGCTGGGAGGCTTAAGGATGCTCTAGGGCTTGCCTTGAGTGAAGGTGGAGGGCTGGTGGTCAAGGCACTCGGGGAGGTTAGTGTCGAGCTCGTGGTACTCCTCGTTCAGCTCCTGCACCTCCTGGACTCCTTCCTCTGGAAGTGGCACCTGGGGTTCCTCTACTGATCCTAGATGTTTGCAATGCATATAAGTAAACTGGATGGTGCAGGGATGATGCTTGAACTAGAATTAAAACACTCAAAGATTGCTTTTAGAATTAACCTAAGTATTCATGCTAGTTCCACTTTACACATCAAGCCTATTATAAACTGCTCAGAAAAATCCACAAAAATTACAGAGGACGGAACAAGCCTACTGGATGCCGCGGCAGAAAAGTCACCCAAAACAAAGCTACCAGCTAGCAGATACAAAAAGATGAATTTAAATGCAGAAAAA
Source organism: Microstegium vimineum (assembly GCA_022036555.1). Classification (NCBI taxonomy): domain Eukaryota; kingdom Viridiplantae; phylum Streptophyta; class Magnoliopsida; order Poales; family Poaceae; genus Microstegium; species Microstegium vimineum. The sequence goes on from CM039122.1 coordinate 25,547,804, forward strand.
GCACTTAGAACTAGACCTACTGGCTAACAAGGTGAAACATACTATATCTTATTTTTAACAGGTTCTTTATTTAGAAACATATTTATCAAGAAAGTTCCATGATCAACACTACCAGATTATTTTCTATAGAGATTTCCAAAAAAACCCAAGAAAAGAACACTTGAACTACAAGTATCTTTTCTGCCATACAACATACCACATATTATATTTTTCCTAGACATACCATGGTATACAGAGACTACACAAAAAGTTTCATGATTTATCTATGCACAGATTTACCACATCAATTAATCTAAAAAAACAGCAGAAACACATTTTAATAGAGAACTAATTAATTTTACACAGAAACAAGGCATAAGATATTTTTCCTAGCTTCTACTCAGGATAACAGAGCTAGCATAAAAACTTCACATTTTTATTTGAACATTTCATGCAAGAACACAATTAACTTTGATAAATGCAGAAAAGAACTATTTAAACATTAGTACTGAAGACATTCTCCAAAAATTACTTTTATATTTTTAATAGAAATATATTCATTTATAGATTCTAACACAATTTATTTCACTATTTAAAGATTCACCAAACTCTAGATATTAAATAAACAAGCATTAACACATTTACTCAAAATATGAAAAAGGAAATGCATCCACTGAATCCGGCCCATGGTGAACAGTGTGTGGGCTCGGCCCAGTGCGTTCGAGAGGCCGAGCTGACAGGTGGGACCCCGTGGTCAACTCGGGTCCACATGTCAGTGAGTGCGAAGCAGAGCAACGGTGCTGACCGGCGTGTTCTCGTCGGCGGTGAGGGTGGGCGCGCTAGGCTCGGGGTGATGACGCGCATCGATTGGTGGGGTTGGTTGAACCGGTGCGACCCTATAGCGAGCCGGTGGCGTGCGGTGGTGGCGAGAGGCGGCGGTGCGAAGCGGCGAGGCTCTCACCGGCGCGGTGTTGCCCGACGAGCGGGTGCGTGAGCACCACGGTGTTGCGGTGAGTGCAGCGCAAGTGTCGGTTGAGCCAGAAGAACTCCGAGGAGGTCCGGCCACGTGCGAGCTCCACAGCGGCGGCAATGGCGCACGACCAACGACGTTGTGCCATTTCAGGGCAAGCTAGGGCTAGGGTTATGGTGTTCTCACCTCTTCTACGTTCGGTGAAGCTTCCACGAAGATGGAAGTAACGGAGGTGACCGAGAGGGAGGTGAACGCCGTCTGGTCGTCGCGGTGGTGACTGCGAGCCGAGGAACGGTGGCGGCATTCCGGCGTGAGCGAGGTGAGCAGTGTGCGTGTGAGTGGGTGTGCGAGGTGGATCGAGCAGAGGCGCTCGGATGGCGGCGAACGGGTGAAGGGGGCGCTGCAGTGCTCTCGGTGCGTGGCGCGGCAAGAGCAGAGGCAGAGCGAGCAAGTGGGTGAGTGAGCGGATGTGTTTGCGGTTGCGAGGGGAGTGGGGGTGTAGGCGCTCCTGCTGACGCGGTCATGGCCGACCGGTGATGCCGATGGGGGCCGTGACGCGATGACGCGGCGGTCAGCAGGGCGCTGGCTTGTCTGCGGCGCGCGGGGCAGAGCGGCAGCGTGTGGGGTAGAGCGTGCTCTTGGTCGACACGCCGTTAAGACGGATCCACATTCGATTGCGAAGGTGACGGGGCGAGCGGCTTGTCGGTGATGGTGCTGCGGCGGCGTCAATGTGATGCGACGGCAAGGCGATGGCGTGGCGCAGTGTTGCGCGTCTGCGGCGGGCAGAGGCAGCGAGTGGCGAGCACGCTTGGTCGGCGCAGTGCCACAGGGCGCGGCGCAAGGCGAGTGGCGTAGGGTGTTGTCGGCGTCCGCGCTCAGGCATCGGCAGCCACGCGGCAGCCACGCCGGCGTACGGTGCGGCCGTGGTCGGGCGAGTGCGCGTGCGCGGCACGTGAGCAGGGCGTGCGCGTGGGCGCGAGCGTGCGCGCGTGTGCAGGCGCGGGCTGGCGCAAGGCCGAGTGGGCCGAATGGGTGGCGCCAGCCCATTCCAGGTTTGATTTCTTTTTCCCATTTTTCTTTTATTTGTTTCAAACTGAATTTGATTTAAAACTATTTCAAAAACTCAAAACCAAGATTTGGAACTTAAACCAAAGTTGTTCAAAAGAATATTCTCCACATTTTTCATATAGGTCATATTTTCTGAAAACCACTCTTTCATCAGGTTCTAGATTAAAAACAGGTTAAGCAACTTTTAGAAAAGAATTACTTTTATTCTTAAAAGTTACGCTAAGCTTAATTAAGCAAGGTAATTAATTATAAAACAATCTACTCTTACTTATAAGCATAGCAAACTTAGCTAATCATGTTAAACAAGAGTAGATCACAAAACACCTACTCAATTCTAATGTGAAGTATATAAATAAAAACACATGAAATGATGGCATAAGTAAAGATGAATGCAATGCAATGCTTATGTTTAGGCTAATGATGATCCTAATGCAAAGCTTGACACAGGGTGTCACAGGGACCAATTGACTGGTTGATCACAAGCCTATCTCTTCCAACTCTTGCAATCTGGTACCCATCCAGGATTTTTATCCAAGTATTGAAAATAAAGCAAGCGTAAGTACATGTCGTACTCAACTAGATAACATGGGGTTCATGAGGCTCAAAAAGGATAGACACGGGTGTTGACACAAAAAGCGTCTGATCTGCGAACACCTCGGGCTTATACCCGAACTCGATATCCAAAGGTGTGCCAGTCAATTTGACTAGTTAATCGACAAGGACGATAACTAGAACAAGCTTGAACGAGACGACAGCGATGCGCCCGGACGTCAAAGCTCAACTTGATCAAAACGCAGAACTTGCAAAGACGGCGGAGATCTTGTAGATGCAGCCCATCGAGACGTCGTAAGAACTCGTAGATAAACTATAGCTAATGTGAAAAAATAGATGCTGGAAAAGTAGGATGAAAATAATAGATTTGTTTGATTGTATTGTCTCCCTTGATACATACATATTTATACTCCGGTAACAGGAGTTGCAAACAGACATGACTCATACCTAAACAGGACTCCTATTTTTAAGGAAATAAAATGACTCGTACATGAGTCAGACTCAAACAACGACAATAACACTGGTATAAAATCACTAGTTTCCTTATTCGTTTCTTTTACGATGAAACTTTCCATCAGCAGACTCTTTCCAATCTGCAACCTTCCTCTTATTGCCATCGGCAACTTTCTGCTGACGTCAGCCACATCCTTTGTCCATCAGCAATACCCTTCTATCGGCAATATTCGTCTACTTTCATTGGCAACATTTTCTCATCGGCAAATGTCTTTCCTTTTCTCCCTTGACGTTTCTTCTATCACATCCACCATCGGCAGATTCTTCTGCTTCCATCGATAATAAAACCGATAGCCCCTTGATGCCGATGAGGAACCCCTTTACCGATCAATACACTTGGTTTAACATTGACATGTACAAAAAACGGCGTCAACACATGCCCCCAAATTTCGGAGTATAAAATATCTTATGCGCCGAAATTTGCTCTTTTCCCTCCAAAACGCGCCATCATCTTGATTACCGCGCCCGAAAACTGTAAGTTACCAACAACTCCCGCAACTGTAGCACGAACTCTTCGATCACCATGCAAATTCACTGTGATATCCTTCCTTACCTCTGTCCAATAAAACTCAAAAATGCCCCTTGACTAGGCCTATAAAGATCACCATCCGCTTTCCTTTTTACCCTAAGCTGACATCTTTATCCGCATTTCAAAGACAACCCTGAAGAACATTCCGGCACTCAATTCACCGGCGGTTCCCCTTCATCCAGAAGCACGATCCCTCGCAAGACTCCTTCAATGGAGATCAACTTCATAGCTTCCGCAGTAATTTTCCCTATTCTCTTGCTGAATATTCCGCAGTCTCATCTTTCTGCATCGATTTACAATCCTCCCCCTTTTTTCTTTTCCACCTTTTCTGGATCTCTAGGAAATGCGCAACAAGATAGTGATTCCTACCGATCAGGAGCACCTCTGCTGCTTAGGCCCAATGGGGAATGCCGATCCGACCAATTTGATTAACGCAGAAACCAACCACATCCCTTTTAGATATGAACATTTTGACCTAGGGTTGTGGACCTATACCTTCCGTTCTTGGCCCAAACCCACTAAGGGGTGGAAGAATTAGTACCTCAGGATAGCAAGATCACAGAGAGTTTACTGGTCAGAGCACAACATCGAGCAATGCATTAGGTTGTCCATTGCCGATATGGCTAAGAACGAGAACATGATGATCGCCGCCTCTTACTTATGGTCCGATACAATGAATGCATTCCTTTTCAGACACGGACCAGCCACTCCCACGCTTGCCGATGTGCACATGCTCACTGGACTTGATGTTTCTTCTGCCGATCCTACCGCTCTATTCCACAGGAAATCTGAGCGTTGGGTAAGCACCCGCAATATCGGTGGTTGGACTAGGTACATTCAAGAGTACCAGAAGAGCAGATCGGTAGCCCCAAGGGAACATGCTACCTTCCTCAACATGTGGTTGGAGATATTTGTTTTCTGTGGTAGAACAGTTGGCCCAACCAATATGTATCTTCCCGCAGCAGAGCTCTTAACCGATGGAGGATTTCCCCTTGGCCGATACCTCCTTGGCTCGGTCTACCGCCTTCTACATCAACTGTCAGAGAAATTGTTGTTAGGCGAGCCCATCGGCAACCTCGGAGGTCCCTGGTGGTTCATCAACATGTGGCTAAACGCTCATATGCACAAATGCTTACAGTTTGATCTGTTCAGCCAATAGTTCCCAAGGGACATATCTGAAGATTATGTTTATGATGATGATGAATCGGCAACCCGTGTCCCACTCAACTTCGGGGAAGCCATGATAGTGCTACCGGGAACCGATGCCAATGTTGACCAATTTGGCATGTTTTTCCAGAGGCTCTACTGCGGAATCCCTGCTGTAGAACGAGCCTGGTTGCCTTACATAGATGAAGACAACCAATTCCCACTCTTCTTCAACCTCACCGATAGGAACATACCACAAAATGAAGCAATCATGAAGGCCACCCTCATTCCCCGAGCTATCCCGGTGAACGTCGTCGGGACTGGAAAGAACTCCAACCCATCTTACGAGTTCTACTATCCATCGGTAGCTGCGAGACAGCTAGCATTCGGTCAACTACCGATTAAGCTGAGCTATGTAAACGTGATCAAACCAAGAGAAATCATCTCCAGTGCCATGGATTGGAACAAAATCGTCACCCTTTCCCCTCATGCTGATGTATCCAATATCAACTTATCTTCTTGGGCACCAACATCTTTCATCACCGAATCCTTCAAGTTTTGGTGGCAAGAATGGAAGGACCAGCTATTCATCCCATCATCGCACTACTATCGGCACTTAATCGATGCCGATCATGTCATCCCCGACGACGCAGTAAGCCCACTTCCGATACTCCTTTTCGTTTAACTTTCTAATTACATCGGTAACTAACCCTCTGTCAACAGGTCGATGATTTAGTTCCCCAAAAGAGTAAGAGTGGCAAACACTTCAATCTGCAACCGATGAACCCCATATCGTCAATCGGCGGCAAGGCTCCTTCGCTGTCCGCGCTCATGCATCACAAGGCAATCCCTAAAGTCACCATTAGGTCCAGATCACTACCAACCGATGATGTTGTTGCTGCCACTTCTGCTGCCGCCGCCTTGGCACAAGCCTTCAAGGTAATAAACCTTCATTTATGTCGATCATAATACACTTAACAGTCGATTTCTACTCAATTTGCACCAAACTTTCTTCTGCAGAGGACAAGTTCATCGGCAGCCACTCCAAGCGTACAAATCTCCACGGCTCAACTCGCCGATGCCCCCCAAGCACAACAGCCAAAGCGCCAAAGTCCATCGAGTGCTGCTCCCAGACCGAAGCGCCCAAAGCCATCGATTCGAGCTGCATCTCCTCAAGTTTCTGCCGATGTGCCAACAGTAGAGCCAGTATCGGCACCTGTCCCTGAGCAACCACAAGCCGACATTCCCAACCAAAGGATAGTACCTTCGCCGCAAGAGATGGCTGCAATAATAGAAACGGTATCAGCATCGGTACCAACATCAGCACCGGATGAAATCCCTGACCATGGGGCAGCAACATCCCCACAACGGTCAATGGAAGCGGAACCAACACCAACACCTTCATCAGCACCAACCGTCCCTCCTACTAAGACAAGGTCATCAGCAACCATTGTCGATCCTCATGATATAGTCGCATCGGCTACTTTGTCAAACCAAAAGCGAGAAATCGCTCTAAAGCAGGTGAACCAAATACATTTATCATAAACCTGTGAAGAATTTCTAACTGACACATCTTAATTCTTTATCTTTTCGGGCTCAAGACTCTCCCAATAGTCTGTTCTCCTTTGCCGTTAACGTTCTAGAAGACGCCGATGAAGAGGCAGATTCTACCCAAGCTTCAACTGTCATATCGGCAGAAATGAAATCCAAACTTGAAGCCCTGCTGTCCCTACTGCAACAAAATACATCCCAACTGGTCCAAGACTCTAGTGCAGTAAGGGCAGCTTTCAAGGAAATCCAGGATCAATTGCCTATCGATATTGAAGAACCACTCTTCCAGGTGGCTTTCCTCGAGGGTCGGCAACTCCAATATAGAAAGGCCCTAGGTCGTATTGCCGACAGAGTTGCTCAAGCAAAACTCAAAGAAGAAATATCCAAATTCAAGCAGCCGCAGACGAAAAACACAAGGACATCGGTCGCCTAGAAGCCTCTGCCACTAAACTCGACCAGGAGATCGCCCGTCTGTCGACGCAAAAAGAAGAGTTGCTGGCCGAACTGAAGAAAGTAGATGAAGCCTTAGATTCGGCCACCTAGAAGAAGACCGAATTCCCTGTCATGACCAAAGCTTTGCAACAGGAAAGGGACGCCAACGCTCGTGAAGCTCTTCTGCTGAGGAGAAAAGCCAAGATAGTCGAGGGTACTGCCGACGACGACACCAGGGAGATAGAAGAAGCTGACCAAGTTCGCCTTCGTGCGATCTCATGTATTCAAGCTCTGTTGTAACTCGTTGCTTTTGAGCTTAACAAGTGATCCACATGTAATATAACATTAATGCTTTCCTTCCGATGTTTCTTGTTTGATAACTTTGTCATCGGCATATATGTATCGTTTTCATGCATCCATCCAGATACTAGGATAATACTTCTTCAAATATTTACCATTTATTGCCCTAGAAAATGCAACTCCTTCGAGAGTTTCCAAAATATAAGCATTGCCAGGAATAGATTGATTTATCCGAAAAGGACCTTCCCAATTCGGAGACCACTTCCCAAACTTTGAACTCTTAGTCCCAATCGGTAAAATCAATTTCCACACCAAATCACCATCGGCAAATTCTTTCACCTTTACTTTCTTGTTATACCATCTGGCAACCCTATTCTTGTTTTCTTCAATACTAATTAGAACCCTTAACCGATGACCCGCCAAATCTTCTAATTCATCCTTCATAAGGACGTCATATTCATCGGTTGTCAATTGGTCCTGAGAAAACAATCGCCTGGAACCAGTTTTAATTGCCCAAGGTAGGACAGCATCGTGTCCATACACTAACTGATATGGCGAAACCTTAGTAGCACCATGACACGCCATCGGATACGCCCAAAGAGCTTCATTCAATACCGTATGCCACCTTCTAGGGTTCTCTTCAATCTTGCGCTTGATAAGATTAATTATCCCCTTATTAGTTGCTTCAGCCTGACCATTAGCTTAAGCATAATAAGGAGAAGAATTCAACACTTTGAACCCCATACCGATAGCAAAATCATCGAACTCTCCCGATGTGAACATAGTCCCCTGATCAGTTGTAATAGTCTGAGGAATCCCGAATCGGTAAACAATATGTTCTTTCACAAAATCTATCATGTTTGCCGATGTCACATTTTTCAAGGGAATGGCTTTAACCCACTTCGTGAAGTAATCGGTAGCAACAAGTATGAATTTATGCCCTTTACTTGATGGTGGATAAATCTGACCAATGAGATCGATGACCCATCCTCTAAACAACCAAGGTTTGATTATAGGATTCATTGCCGATGCAGGTGCTTTCTGAACATTACCAAACTTCTGACAATCTTGACACCCCTTGAAATATTCGAAGCAATCCTCAAGAATCGCCGGCCAATAATATCCATTCCTCCTAATCATCCACTTCATTTTGAATGCCGGTTGATGTGCCCCACACACTCCTTCATGAATCTCACTCATCAACTCCTTTGACTCCTCTTTCTAAGACATTTGAGCAAGACTCCATCAATTGTTCGATAATACAATTCATCATCAAGGAGCACATACTTGGTCGCCTGAAACCTCAACCGCCTTTCAACTTTCCTAGACGGATCTCTTAAGTAATGGGCAATCTCTCTTCTCCAATCATTGGCAACCGTTACCGTTGTCATCACCTCTTGAATTGGCTGATACCCCGAAGCATGGTGTGCCAATCGGTTGGCTTCTTCGTTGTGCAACCTGGGAATGTGCTCAAGAAGGTACTCTATGAATTCACTCAACAATTGTAAACACTTTCCATGGTACTCAATCAACATATCACTTCGGCATTCATATGTTCCAATCAACTGATTGATTACCAACATAGAATCGCCAAAGACCTCAATGGCATCGGCACGTACATCTCTGAGCAACTCCAACCCCTTCAGCAACGCCTGGTATTCATCCTGATTATTCGTCGAAGTAGCAACAATCGACAATGAGATTTCATACTTTTTCCCTCGGGGCGAGACCAACACAACGCCGATACCCGCTCCTTCCTTACATGTGGAACCATCAAAGAATAGAGTCTAGGGAGCAATTTCTACGGAATTGAGTGCACCACAATGTTGAGTAACAAAATCAGCCATCACTTGTCCTTTAACTGCCTTAGCTGATTCATACCTTATATCAAATTCTGACAGCGCCAAAATCCATTTGCCGATCCTCCCGCTCAAAATCGGCATTGACAGCATATACTTAACCACATCATCCTTACACATGACGGTGCATTCGGCCGATACCAAATAATGCCTTAATTTGGTACAAGAGAAGTACAAACATAAACACAATCTCTCAACGGCTGAATACCTGGTTTCAGCGTCCACCAACCTCCTACTCAAATAATAAATCACACGTTCTTTCCCCTCAAATTCTTGAACCAAGGCCGACCCGATAACACCGTCATCGGCAGACAAATACAATCTGAAGGTTTTCCCATGTTGAGGCGGAATTAACACCGGAGGGTTCACCAGATACTTCTTAATTTCTTCCAAAGCCAATTGCTGCTCCTCTCTCCATACAAATTCTTGACCGACTTTCAGTTTCAATAGTGGGCTAAAAGATTTAATATTCTCGGACAAATTAGATATAAATCTTCTGATAAAATTAATCTTGCCGATCAAAGATTGCAGCTCAGTCTTGTTCGTAGGAGCGACCACCTTGTTAATCGCATCAATGGATTTTCTGCCAATCTCTATACCCCTTTGGTGCACCATGAACCCTAGGAACTGACCTGCCGATACGCCAAACGCACACTTATTCGGATTCATCTTAAGTCCATGCTCCCTTGTGCATTCCAAAAAATTTCGTAGATCGGCAAAATGTTTTTTGAATGTCTTCGGATTTCACCACCACATCATCAATATAGATTTCGACCAATGTGCCGATATACTTATGAAATATAAAATTCATTGCTCTTTGATAAGTAGCATCGACATTCTTCAAGCCGAAAATCATCACGATCCATTGAAACAAACTGACGTGGCCTGGACATCTAAAAGCAGTTTTGGATATATCTTCTTCAACCATGAATATTTGATTATATCCAGCGTTACCATCCATAAATCTGATAATCTTATGCCCAGCAGAGGCATCAATTAGTAGATCGGCAACTGGCATTGGATAGCCGTCCATCGGCGTAGCTTTATTGAGATTTCTGAAATCAATAAAAACACGAAGTTTTCCATTCTTTTTATATACAGGAACCACGTTAGAAATCCATTCGGCATATCGACATTGCCAAATAAATCCAGCTTTGATAAATTTTGTAATTTTAGCTTTAATATCAGGCAATACATTAGGATTGAATCGGCGCGCTGGCTGCCGATGTGGTTGAAAACCTGACCTAATAGGTAACCGATGTTCAACTATTGATCGGTCCAAACCAGACATTTCTGTATAGTCCCAAGCAAAACAATCTTTATATTCCTTTAACAAATCAGTTAACTGTTGCTTACATTGGGAATCTAACTTAGCACTAATAAAAGTTGGCCTACGCTTATTACCATCGCCGATGTCTATTTCTAGCAAGTCATTGGCTGATGTGAACCCCTGTCCAAGTTTTCCATCATCGGTGAACTAATCCATTAGACCTCTTCTTCAGAACCGACTGCTTGGATTGGTGTAATTTGGTAATCGGACACCTTGAGGAATTCTGTATCCCAAGCTCCATCGGATATGCACTTGGTCTACTCATAGGTCTCCAACTCTGCCGATGCAACAATTGACGGGACTTCACTTCAGATGACATCAATCCTGTCTCCAACCCATTGCACAAGGCTTTGGTGTATCGTAGAAGGGATGCAGCAGTTGGCGTGAATCCAATCCCTTCCCAAAAGCAAATTGTAGGTCCACTTGCCGCTGATCACAAAAAACGTTGTTGGCAAAGTTTTACTGCCAATAGTCAACTCGACACATACGGCTCCCATAGCTGGTGACACATTTCCTTCAAAATCTTTCAGCTTCATGTCCGTCTTGACTAAGTCTTGGTCACCTTTCCCAAGCTTCTTGAACATGACATACTGTTGACACAAAAAGCGTCAGGATCTGCGAACACCTCGGGCTATTACCCAAATTTGATATCCAAAGGTGTGCTAGTCGATTTGACCAGTTAATCGACAAGGACGATAACTAGAACAAGATTTGAACAAGACAACGGCGATACGCCCAGATGTCAAGATTCAGACTTGATCAGGATAACTAGAGCAGAGCTGAATGAGACAACAGTGATGCGCCCAGATGTCAAAGCTCAGATTACTCCCACGCGGAACTTGCAAGGGTTTGACGGAGATCAAGGAAATGCAGCCCGTCGAAGCTTGAAGAACTCATAGATAAACTAAGGCTAATGCAATAAAAGGGTAAATTGCAGTAAAGGTAAATAAGAGTAATTGATTTGTTTGATGCATTATTGATTGTTTCTCACGACCCCTAGGTACATATTTATACTCCAGCAAAAGGAGTTGTGAACAGACACAACTCGTACCTTTCCTAAACAAAACAAACTCTTATTTTAAAGGAAATAACTGACTCGCGCAGGAGTCGGACCCAAATAACAATATTATTTTCCTAAACAGACACCTCTATTTTTAAGAAAACAAACGACTCATGCAAGAGTCGGACTCAACTCCTATAACAATACTGGTATAAGATCACAAGTTTCCTTATGTCTTTCCTTCGATGAAACTTTCCATCGACGGACTCCTTTCCATAAACAGCTCTTTTTCGCTTCTATTGGCAACAAGATTTGGTTTTCATCGGCACTGTTCTTCCCTGTCGGCAACATTCCCCGTTGACGTCAACCGCCACGTTACCCTGTGCCCATCGACATCATCACCCTGTGCCCATCGGCATCATCTCCTTATCGGTAACACTTTTCAATCGACAACCTTCTAGCTCCACTGGTAACTTGTCTTCACCAATTAACTCCTATCGGCAAGAATCGCCCAGCTTCCATCGGCAACAAACTTGCCCCTTTCGGAGCATTAACTTTCATCGGTAAATCTGACTGATGACATTCCGTTGCCGATAGAAAACGGCTACCGATCAATGCAAGTCTTAGCTCATTTGACACATGCCGAAAAACAGTGTTAACACATGCCCCCCAATTTCGGAGTGTAGAATATTTTACGCGCTGAAATGTTTTCTACTATAACTGTTCCCTCCAAGATAACTGCACGACTCCTTCGATTACCGTGCGTAAAAATCGCAATTTATTAATAAAATCCCGCGACCATAGCACGAACAGTTGCAAACCTAATCATATCTCCTTGATTATCGCGCACATCCATTGCACGCCCTTCCATATTCTTGTTCAGTACAAATAAAAACTCCAAAAATACCCCTGACTAGGCTTATAAAAGTCACCACGATCCAATCTGTTTTTTACCCTGAGCCTACTTTTACTTTCACCTGCCCTCGTCTTCAACCTCGGCGGCGACTCCGAAGAACAGCTCCGTGAGCTCAAGCAATAGTAATTTCTTCAAGCAGATAACGAATCACAAGGACTCCCCCAGCTCCAATGGCGATCCACTTCAATGTCCCCAAAGTAAATCTACTTCTTCCTCATTTCATCTTCTGCAAGTTCCTTTTCCGTATCATTTTATAATCTTTTTCCCCTTTCTTTCTTTGATTTTTTCCGAAACCTAGGAACTATACAACAAAGTAGTAATCCCCATTGAGCAATCCAATTTCAACTGCCTAGGCCCAATAGGACACCCTGATCCTACCAATCTGATCAACACAGAGACCAACTGCATCCCCTTCAGATCTGAATGCTTTAGCCTAGGGTTATGGAAAGATGCTTTCCATTCATGGCCCAAATACACCAAGGGATGTAAGAACTGATACCTTAGAATAATCAGAACACAGCAAGTTTATTGGTCAGAGCGTAATCTAGATCAGTGCATCAGGCTCTCCATTGCCGATATGGAGAAGAATGAGAACATGATGATGGCAACTTCTTATTTCTGGTCCAATACAATGAATGTCTTTTTATTCAGACACGGACCAGCCACTCCCACCCTTGCCGATGTGCATATGCTTACTGGCCCCGATGTCTCCTTTGCCGATACCCCCACCCTGTTCAATAGGAAGGCTGAGTATAAGGTGAACACACCAATATCGGCGGCTGGACTGGTTCCGGGAATACCAAAAAAATGGATCGATAGGTCAGAGGGAGCACGCCATCTTTTTTAATATGTGGCTAGAAAAGTTTATCTTCTGTGGCAGAACCGTCGGACCTACTACCATGTACCTCCCTGCAGCAGAACTCCTGGCCGATGGAACAAGACTCCCTCTTGGCTGATACCTCCTTGGATCGGTATACCATCTCCTACACCAAGTGTTCGAGAAGTTATTATTAGGCGAGTCCATCGGCAACCTCGAGGGTCCTTGGTGGTTTATAAACATGTGGTTAAACGCACACATGTACAAGGCCCTCCAATTTGACTTGTTCAATCAGCAATTCTCAAGGGATATATCAGAAGATTATGTATTTGATGATGATGAATCGGCAACTCATCCCCCACTCAATTTCGGGGAAGCTATCATAGTGCTACCAGGAACCGATGCCAATGCAGACCAGTTTGACAGATTCTTTCAAAAGCTTTATAACGGAATCCCTGCTTCAGAACAGCTTTGGTGGCCCTACATTGATGATGACAACCGATTTCCTTTGTTATTCAACCTTACCGATTGGAACGTGCCTCAGAATGAAGTAATCATGAAGGCCAGTATTGTTCCCTGAGCTATTCCAGTCAACATTTTTGGAACTGGGAAGAATGCTCCTCCATCTTTTGAATTTTATTAACCCATCGGCAGCAGCAAGACAACTAGCATTCGGCCAATTACCGATCAAACTCTGCTACGCCACGGTGATAAAACCAAGACAAATTATCTCCAGTGCTATGGATTGGAACAAGGTTGTCAATCTCCCTCCCGATGCCGATACATCAGACATCAACCTATCCTCCTAGGAACCAACATCTTTCATCACGGAGGATTACAAATTTTGGTGGCAAGAATGGAGAAGCCAACTGTTCGCCAAGTCATCGCACTACTATCGGCATTTGATCGATGCCAATCACGTTATTCCCGATGATGCAGTAAGTTTTTTTTATCCCAATGCACTTCTTATTACTTATCCCTATCGGTATCTGACCTTCTTTTGCTTAACAGGTTGACGATCCAATCCCCAAAATGAGCAAGAGTGGCAAGCCTTTCCATCTTCGAGTAATGAGCCCTGTATCAATCATCGGTAACAAAGCTCCTACACTGGCTGCCTTCACTCCTCAGAGGGTACCTAAGGTCACCCTCAAGCCCAAGCCAACGCCTGCAAAGACCATTACTACTCCATCGGCTGTTGCCGCCATCTTGGCGCGGGCTTTTGTAGTAATTCTTCATACCGATTACAAATTCTCATCGGCAACATTTACTTTATTCAACTTACACCAAATACCTTTTATAGGTAACAAGGTCATCGGTAGCTGCTCCGAACGTACAAACCTCTCCAACTCATGTTGCCGATGCCCCCCAAGCTTCGCAACCCAAAAGGGCTGGTTCACTTACTGCCGCTCCAAAGAAGAAACGCTTGAGGCGAGCCACTCCAGGTGCATCACCAACCCCCACCGATGCACCAATAGTAGAGCCATCATCGGCGTCTGTTCCTGATCAGCCAACGGACGAAATCCTTGACCAGGAAATAATACCACCACCGCAGGAACCAACTGCAACATCGGCATCGGCACCAGCACCTACACCAGATAACATCTCCGACCAGAGGATGGCATCACCGCCACAGGAGCCAACCATCGCAGCAGAGACAGCACCAGCAACAGCACCAACAGCACCGACCGCTCCTCCTACGGAAGCGTGTTCATCGGCAACCATTGCCGATATTCCAGACGATACCATATCGGCAGCCTTCCCAAGTCCCAGGCAAGAAATCTGCTTCAAGATGGTAAGCCAACTATCTAGAGACTTGCAGTATAAACTTATGATCGGCAAACTCTAACTTTCTCCTTTTCAGGCCCAAGACTCCCCTGACAGCGTATTCTCCTTCACCGTCAACCTCCTTGATGAAGACGAAGACAAAGAAGGCTCTGCTCCAGCGAATAGCTTGTTCTCCTTCGCCGTCAACCTTCCCGATGAAGACGAAGACGAAGAAAGCTCCGTTCTAGCTTTATCGGCAGAGGTCAAACTCAAGCTTGAAACATTGCTATCCTTACTGCAACAAGACACATCTCATCTCGTCCAAGACTCTACTGCGGTAAAGATAGCTTTCAAAGACATCCAAGGCCACCTATCTGCCGATACAGAGGAAACACTCTTCCAGGCACCGTTTCTTGAGAGCAGGCAACTCCAGTATCAAAGACTTTCTCGTCGCATAGCCAATAGAACCACTCACTCAAAGATTGAAGAAGAAATGCTTAAGTTCAACAAATTGCTGATGAGAAGCACAAGAACATTGGCCAAGTAGAAGCCTCCGGCGCCAATCTTGAGCAAGAGATCGTTCACTTATCGGCAAGGAGGGAAGAGTTGCTGACTGAACTAAAAAGGGTTGAAGAAGCCCTGAACACAGCCAGCCAAAAGAAAGCTCAACTGCCCGACGCCATTAAGGCTCTGCGACAAGAAGGAGACAGAAATGCCCGACAAGCTATCCTGCTAAAGAAGAAAATCAAGCCAGTTCAAGGGTCTACCGATGATGATGCCAGGGAGATGGAAGAAATAGAGCAAATTCGTCTATGTGCGATATCAGCTATTCAATCCTTGTTATAATTTGCTACAATTCATCATATCGACAAATGTAACACTTGATTTTGCTTTGTAATATCACTTTTACCGATGTTTTATATAGCACTCTCTTCCATCGGTATTCCAACGAGCATTCTATGCATCTACCCAAATACTAGGGTAATATTTCTTCAAGTATTTACCGTTGATTGCTCTGGAGAATGCAACTCCTTCGAGAGTTTCCAAAATATAGGCATTGCCAGGAACAGATTGATTTATCCGAAACGGACCCTCCCAATTAGGAGACCATTTTCCAAACTTAGAATCCTTGGTTCCAATCGGTAAAATCAATTTCCACACCAGATCACCATCGGCAAATTCTTTCACCTTTACCTTCTTGTCATACCATCTGGCAACCCTTTTCTTATTTTCTTCAATGCTGATTAGAGCCCTCAACCGATGACCTGCTAAGTCATCTAACTCATCTTTCATAAGAGTATCATACTCATCAGCTATCAATTGATCTTGAAAAGACAATCGCCTAGAACCAGTTTTAATTTCCCAAGGCAGGACAACATCATGCCCATAGACCAACTGATACGGCGAAACTTTGGTTGCACCATGACACATCATCCGATACGACCATAAGGCTTCATTTGAACACTACATGCCACCTTCTAGGATTTTCTACAATCTTGCGTTTGATAAGCTTGATAACTCCTTTATTAGTTGCTTCAGCCTGACCGTTAGCTTGAGCATAATAAGGAGAAGAATTCAATACCTTGAACCCCATACTAGCAGCAAACTCATCAAACTCTCCTGATGTGAACATAGTTCCTTGATCGGTGGTAATAGTTTGAGGAATTCCGAATCGGTAAACAATATGCTCTTTTACAAAATTTACCATGTTTGCCGATGTCACCTTCTTCAAAGGAATTGTCTCAACCCATTTCGTGAAGTAATCAGTAGCAACGAGTATAAACTTATGCCCTTTACTCGATGGTGGATAAATTTGGCCGATGATATCAATAGCCCATCCTCTAAACGGCCAAGGTTTGATTATAGGATTCATCACCGATGCAGGTGCCCTCTGGACATTACCAAACTTCTGACAATCTTGGCATCCTTTAAAATAGCTGAAGCAATCTTCAAGAATTGTCGGCCAATAATATCCATTCCGCCTAATCATCAATTTCATTTTGAACGCCGATTGATGTGCTCCACACACACCTTCATGGATTTCGCCCAACAATTCTTTTGACTCCTCTTTAGCAAGGCATTTGAGCAAAACTCCATCAATCGTCCGATAATACAACTCATCGTCAAGGAGCACATACTTGGTAGCCTAAAACCTTAGATGCCTTTCAACCTTTTTAGACGGATCTCTTAAGTAACCGGCGATTTCTTTTCTCCAGTCATCGGCAACCATCACCGATGTCATGACTTCTTGAATCGGCTGATATCCTGAAGCATTCTGTGCTAACCGATTGACCTCTTCATTATACAACCTAGGAATATGCTCAAGGCGGTACTCTTTGAATTCATTTAATAATTGCAAACACTTTTCATAGGTTGCAATTAAAGCTTCACTTCAGCACTCATATGTTCCAATCAATTGGTTAATTATTAACATGGAATCACCGAAGATTTCAACAGCATCGGCATGTACCTCCCTGAGTAATTCCAACCCCTTTAGCAGAGTCTGGTACTCAGCCTGATTGTTTATTGAGGTAGCAACAATAGGCAGTGAAATTTCATATTTCCGTCCACGGGGTGAAATTAAAACAATACCGATACCTGCCCCTTCTTTGCACGTAGACCCATCAAAGAACAAAGTCCAAGGAGCAATTTCTACAGAACCTATTATACTGCAATGTTGAGTAACGAAATCAGCCATCACCTGACCCTTAATTGCCTTAGCCGATTCATACTTCAGATCAAACTCTGACAGTGCCAAAATCCATTTGCCAATTCTTCCACTTAATATCGGCATCGACAGCATATACTTAACCACATCATCTTTGCAGATAACAGTGCATTCAGTCGATAATAAATAATGCCTCAATTTTATGCAAGAGAAATATAAGCATAAACATAATCTTTCTATGGCCGAATACCTTATTTCAGCATCTACCAGCCTTCTGCTCAAATAATATATCACACGTTCTTTCCCTTCAAATTCTTGAATTAAGGCTGATCCGATAACACCGTCATCGGCAGACAAATACAACCTGAAAGGCTTCCCGTGCTGAGGTGGAACCAATATTGGAGGTTCTACTAAACATTTCTTGATCTCCTCCAAGGCTAACTGTTGTTCCTCTTTCCATGTAAACTCTTGATCGGCTTTTAGCTTTAACAATGGACTAAAAGATTTAATCTTACCAGATAAGTTGGATATAAATCTTCTAATGAAATTAATCTTGCTGACCAAGGATTGCAGCTCAGTCTTGTTTGTAGGGGCAACCACCTTATTAATTGCATCAATAGATTTTCTACCGATCCCGATGCCTCTCTGATGCACCATGAAACCCAAAAACTGGTCTGCCGATACACCAAAAGCACACTTGTTAGGATTCATCTTCAACCCATGCTCCCTTGTGCATTCCAGGATTTTTCGCAAATCGGCAAGATGCTTTTCAAAATTGCCGGATTTAACCACCACATCATCAATATAGATTTCGACTATCGTGCCGATGTACTTATGAAAGATAAAATTCATTGCTCTTTGATAAGTAGCACCGGCATTCTTCAAGCCAAAAATCATGACAACCCACTCAAATAAACCAACATGACCTGGACATCTAAAAGCAGTCTTGGATATGTCTTCTTCAGCCATGAATATCTGATTATATCCAGCATTGCCATCCATGAAGCTAATGATTTGATGTCCAGCAGCAGCATCAATCAACAGATCGGCAACAGGCATCGGATAACCATCCATCGGTGTAGCCTTGTTGAGATTCTTGAAATCAATACAAACACAAAGTTTTCCATTCTTCTTATACACAGGAACCACATTAGAAATCCAATCGGCATATCGACATTGCCGAATAAATCTAGCTTCAATTAACTTTGTAATTTCAGCTTTAATGTCAGGCAACACCATAGGATTACATCGGCGCGCAGGTTGCCGATGCGGTTGGAAACCAGATTTAATGGGCAACCGATGTTCAACTATTGATCGGTCTAAACCAGGCATCTCTGTATAATCCCAACCAAAACAATCTTTATATTCTTTTAATAAGTCGATCAATTGCTGCTTACATCGGGAATTTAACTTAGCACTAATAAAAGTAGGCCTATGCTTACTACCATTGTCGATATCTACTTCTATTAAATCATCGGCCGATCTGAACCCTTGTCCCAGTTTTCCATCATCGGCGAATCGATCCATTAAAACTCTTCTTCGGGACCGACTTCTTGGATCGGTGTAATGCGGTAATCGGCAACTTTGAGGAACTCCGTGTCCCAAGCTTCACCTGATATGCACCTGGTTTGCTCATAAGTCTCCGATTCTGCCGATGCAACGATTGACGGAGTTTCACTCTGGACGACTTCAATTTTGTCTCCTACCCACTGCACAAGACTCTGATGCATAGTAGAAGGAATACAGCAATTGGCATGGATCCAATCCCTTCCTAGGAGCAAGTTGTAGGTACCTTTGCCACTGATCACGAAAAACGTCGCAAAGTTTTACTGCTGATGGTTAATTCAACACATACGGCTCCCATAGCTGGCGACACATTGCCTTCAAAATCTTTAAGTTTCATGTCCGTCTAGACTAAGTCTTGGTCGCCTTTTCCAAGCTTCCTGAACATGACATATGGCATTATGTTTATTGACGCCCCGCCATCCACCAGCATTTTCGTTACAGGCTGTCCATCCACTTTGCCCTTAACAAACAGGGCCCTCAGGTGCTGCCTTTCATCATCGGTAGGTTTCTCAAAGACAACTGCCATCGGATCCAAGACCAATTGCGCCATTTCTGCAGCCTCTTCTTCGTCACTGACAGGTGCCATGAACTCCATCGGCAATATGACGACCATATTGATTTCTGCCGATGGATCCCTATCCTTGCGCTTTGGCCTCCACTGTTTTTCCCTTGAAGGATTTTCACTGTCATATAAGTCACTTCGGTGTTCGCGCTAGATTCTCCTTTTTTTGAGTTTTCGTCAGACCCTTAGGGCACCATTGAGGAAGCTTGGTTTTCCAAACAGGCTGGTGCTGCCTCTCACTACTTGCATCGGCACCACTCCTTATGTTTGGATCTCTGGAGAATATTTCTTCGTCGGGCACTCTTGTATTGGTCATCTCCTCAAGCTCCTCTAGATCAACACGCCTGCCAAGCCTGTTATGCACGCTGAGCTTGCCCCCCAGCCGATCATGTGTCGATTTCTTTTCTCTGAGCGGCCTAGCATACCTGGATATCCGATCGTCAAAACAACGCTTCTTTTCTGACCGATCGGCAGGGTAATACCCATTGGACTCAGGACAATTATCGGCAGTAGGTAGCTTGATGCCTTCTTCCCAGCAGTGGACGAAGAAGGGACACTTCCAGTGGTCCTTATGCCAAAGCCACTCTTCGTGCTCTTTTTCTTCTTGCCAATGTCGCTCCTCTTGTGATTGTCGATACTCTCGCCTTGGCTGTTTATGCGTCATTATAACACCAGGAGCCCTCTTGGCACTGCTACCTTCATCGGCAACTTTCTTGCCCTTTCTGTCATCGGCAAACCTCCTCTCATCACGTTCAGCTACTTGATGGTCAGGATCTATCGATGCATTCTTCCTGGCAGCTTCCGATGTCAGCACTTTAGTTTTTCCACTAGTTTCCACCATATTATTTGGAAACGGGTGCTGATCAATCTTCATCGGTTTCTAGGGTTTAGAATTTTCAAATTTAATTCGTCCAGATTCAATTTCTGACTGCAACTGCTGCCTGAATACCTTGCAGTCATTGGTACTGTGCGAAGGTGCATTATGCCACTTGCAATACCTGATCTTTCTGAGCTCTTCGGCCAATGGAATTACTTGGTTAGGCGCCAACTTGATTCGCCCTTCTTGAAGTAATAAGTCAAACATCCTATCAGCCTTGGTGATATCAAAGGTGAACCTTTCAGCTTCCTTTTGGCCAAACGGACAAGACACAGATTTCTTATCCTTCACCCATTCGGCAGCGCCGATGCTTAGCTCTTCATCGGAATCTTCTTCTTGCTCTATGAAGGTCACCTTCTTATTCCAAGTTTTTCTATGCTCAAAAGTCTTGATATCCTGATCGGCAATTCTCTACACAAGGTGACTCAGACTTTCAAACTCTTGAGACGCGTACTTATCTTTGATGTGCGGCAGTAATCCTTGGAAGGCCAAATCCGCCAATTGCCGATCATCAAGCATCAAGCTGTAGCACTTGTTCTTCGTGTCTCGTAGCCTCTGGACAAAGCTCTCCACCGATTCGTCATTACGCTGCTTCAATTTGACCAGATCGGTAAGCTTCTTTTCATGTACGCCCGCGAAGAAATACTTGTGAAATTGTTTTTCTAGATCGCCCCAAGTAATCACAGAGTTCGGGGGCAATGAAATAAACCATGTGAATGCCGATCCCGGCAATGACGATGAGAACAATCTCACCCTTAACTCTTCCCTGCTGACAGCTTCTCCACACTGGATAATGAAGCGATTGATGTGCTCCATCGTTGACGTGTCATCTTGGCCAGAGAATTTGGTAAAATCAGGCACCTTGTACCGATTTGGGAGAGGAATTAAGTCATACGACGGAGGATATGGCATCCGATAAGAGTATGTGTTAACCTTGGATTTAATGTCGAATTGTTCTTTCATCACTTCGGCAATCTTATCGGTCCAATATGTATCCTGCTCCTGCCGACTCATTGGCTGATTGTTGACTGGTGGAGCCAGCTGATGCGTCCCTTCAGGTCTTGGTTGAAGATAATGCGGAGTAATTGTCACGGGCGCAGCACCAGTCATCTGGACATTATGCATCGGCTAACTTACCGATGGATAATTTTGCACACTTACTGGATTAGGTTGAGTCATCATATTCATCAGTTGTTGTACCGATGGTCCACTCTGGGTGTTTGTTGAGCTTCCATACTGATACATTAGTACGTCAGGCTATTGAACCGGCGGCTGACTGGTCCATCCAGGACTATAAATCATCGGCATGTGACTTGCCGATGGTTGATAGCTGACTGGCACTTGCTGTTCCTGCATCTTAGAGTAATCAACAAATTGGTTACCTTGATGTGCTAGTACTCCGGCTTGAGGGTTTACCACTATAGGTTGACTTCCAGTTGCTATACTGTATTGCATCGGCAGAGAGTTTGCCAATGGTGGAATCAGAGGTACTTTAGGAATCACCACCTGGAGGTCTTCTGATGGCATTTGCACAGTTGGAGAAGACGTGGAGTAATGCATCATAGAGATCGTCGGCTATAATTGCATTGCCGATACCATGGAACCCTTCCAAGCTGAACTGTCTCCCTGCACCAGATTAGAAACAGTAGACGGATTTGAAGGCATACCGTATCCCCACCAGTTGACGGGAGTTGGATGATTCTGGACAGCAGGTCCCGTCATCGCCGATGCCACCGGATCTGCACTAAGCTTAGTGACGCTTTCAGAACTTGGCCTTGGTGGTGTAGCCACATCGGCAGACGGATCCATGAGAGTGGAAGACGCCATTGGGGCTGCCGATGGGTTTATAGATGTCGATCCAGGTTGATGGTATGCTGGACCAACATACTGAGGTGCTTGTCCTTCTTTGAAAGATTGCATAACAGCATTGTACACAGTATTGGACAGCACATTGGAGTGACTAATTAATGCTTGATTTAAGGTAGAATTAACCATCTCTTGCAACTTACCAGGATTGGCATCATACGTGACCTGCCGTGGCAACGACGGATCTTGATTCTGGATGGCTTCACCGCTCCTGCTTAGGCTGAAGGACTTCAGATACAACTGTTTGTACTCCTCCATAGCCCGCTCCATAGCCAGCTTTTGATCATCTTTCAGATCGGCCTCGGAGACCTCAATGACGTTCCTCTGGTTAACATCGGATTTATCACCCAATATAGATGTATAATAGTCTCACCGGGTGTGCCAAAAGAGGTGTTGACACAAAAAGCGTCAGGATCTGCGAACACCTCGAGCTATTACCCGAATTCGATATCCAAAGGTGTGCCAGTCGATTTGACCAGTTAATCGACAAGGACGATAACTAGAACAAGATTTGAACAAGACAACGGCAATACGCCTAGATGTCAAGATTCAGACTTGATCAGGATAACTAGAGCAGAGCTGAACGAGACAACAGCGATGCGCCCAGATGTCAAAGCTCAGATTACTCCCACGGGGAACTTGCAAGGGTTTGACGGAGATCAAGGAGATGCAGCCCGTCAAAGCTTGAAGAACTCGTAGATAAACTAAGGCTAATGCAATAAAAGAGTAAATTGCAGTAAAGGTAAATAAGAGTAATTGATTTGTTTGATGTATTATTGATTGTTTCTCACGATCCCTAGGTACATATTTATACTCCAGCAAAAGGAGTTGTGAACAGACACAACTCGTACCTTTCCTAAATAAAACAAACACTTATTTTAAAGGAAATAACTGACTCGCGTAGGAGTCGGACCCAAATAACAATATTATTTTCCTAAACACACACCTCTATTTTTAAGAAAACAAACGACTCGTGCAAGAGTCGGACTCAACTCCTATAACAATACTGGTATAAGATCACCAGTTTCCTTATGTCTTTCCTTCGATCAAACTTTCCATCGACGGACTCCTTTCCATAAACAGCTCTTTTCCGCTTCTATTGGTAACAAGCTTTGGTTTTCATCGGCATTGTTCTTCCCAGTCGGCAACATTCCCCGCTGACTTCAACCGCCACGTTACCCTGTGCCCATCGGCATCATCACCCTGTGCCCATCGGCATCATCTCCTTATCGGTAAAACTTTTCAATCGACAACCTTCCAGCTCCACTGGTAACTTGTCTTCACCAATTAACTCCTATCGGCAAGAATCGCCCAACTTCCATCGGCAACAAACTTGCCCCTTTCGCAGCATTAACTTTCATCGGTAAATCTGACCGATGACCTTCCGATGCCGATAGAAAACGGCTACCGATCAATGCAAGTCTTAGCTCATTTGACACATGCTGAAAAATGGTGTCAACACATACAACATTATATTAATCCACGCTCCACCATCGACTAACATCTTTGACACTAGTTGCCCATCGACTTTTCCCTTGACAAACAAAGCTCTCAAATGTTGCCTTTCATTATCAGCAGGTTTTTCAAAGACAGCTGGCATCGGATCTAGCACTAGCTGAGCCATATTAGCAGCTTCTTCATCAGCATCAGTAGGTGCCATGAACTCCATCGGCAACATAACAACCATATTGACTTCTGCCGATGGACTCCTTTCCTGGTGTTTTGGCTTCCACTCCCAAACTGGAAATCCTCCCTTTGAAGGGTTCTCCCATACTGCAGATCATTCTGGCGTTTGTGTTGGATCCTCTATCTCTGAGTCTTCTTCAGACCCTTGGGACACCATTGAGGAAGCTTAGTCTTCCAAACTGGCTGGTACCGCTTCTCATCATGCCGGCTTGCGTCACCCCTTATATTTGGATCTCTAGAGAATATTTCTTCATCGGGTACCCTTGCATTAGCCTTCTCTTCGAGGTCTCCTCGACGGATACGCTTGCCAAGCCTATCGTGCACACTGAGCTTGCTCCCCAATTGATCATGTACTGATTCTTTTCCCCTGATCGGCCGAGCATAATCCGGTCTATGGCTTTCAAAGCGGGACCTTTTTCTGACCGATCGGCAGGATAGTATCCACTGCATTCAGGACAATTATCGGCAATAGGCAGCTTGATGCCTTCTTCCCAACAATGAATGAAGAAAGGGCAATTCCAATGATCCTTATGTCGCCGCCATTCCTGGTTCCTTACTTCCTCCTGTTTGATATTGCTCCTCTTGAGAGCGCCGATATTCCTGTTGTGGCTGTCTGTGCGTGATCACGATGCCGTATCCCCGAGATCTCCCGATGTCGTTACTCTCGTCAGCCACCCGCTTGGCTCGTTTATCATCGACATTCTTCTTCCCCTTCACATCACGCACATCTATCTGATGCTTGGGGTCCACCGATGTATTCCTCTTGGCGGCTTCCGACGTCAGGACTTTAGCCTTTCTGCTAGATTCCACCATATTATTTGGGAACCGGTGCTGGTCGATCTTCATCAGCTTCTGGATTTTAGAGTTGTCAAATTTGATTCGTCCAGCCCCGATCTCTGACTGTAACTGTTGTCTAAAGACCTTGCAATCATTGGTGGTGTGTGAGGTCGCATCATGCCATCTGCAATACCTCATTCTTCTGAGCTCTTCAGCCGATGGAATTACTTGATTAGGCACCAACTTAATTCGCCCTTCTTGAAGCAGGAGATCAAATATCCTATCGGCTTTAGTAGTGTCAAAAGTGAACCTCTCTGCCTCCTTCTGTCCGAACGGACAAGACATCTGCTTCTTGTCTTTTACCCACTCTGCGACGCCCACATTGGTTCCTTCATCTGATTCAGAATCTTCTTCTTCTTCAACAAAGGATACTTTCTTGTTCCAGGCCTTCCTAGGTTCGAAAGCTTTGATCTCTTGATCGGCGACTCTCTACACGAGATGACTTAGGCTTTCGAATTCTTGAGACGCATACCTGTCTTTGATGTGTGGCAGTAATCCCTGGAAGGCCAAATCTGCCAACTGTCGATCGTCAAGCACCAGGCTGTAGCACTTGTTCTTCACATCCCAAAGCCTTTGCACGAAGCCCTCCACTGATTCGTCATTACGTTTCTTCAGCTTGACTAAATCGGTAATTCTTTTTTCATGCACGCCAGAAAAGAAGTATCTGTGAAACTGCTTCTCTAGATCGGCCCAGGTAATTACAGAGTTTGGAGGAAGCGAGATGAACCACGTAAATGCCGATCCAGACAAGGATGATGAAAACAGTCTCACCCTTAGTTCATCTCTGGTAGCTGCCTCTCCACATTGGATAATGAAGCGGTTGATATGCTCCATTGTCGACGTATCATCTTGGCCAGAAAATTTCGTGAAATCTGGCACCTTGTATCGATTCGGAAGAGGAATCAAGTCGTACACCGGAGGATATGGCGTCCGATAAGAATACGTATTAACCTTAGTCTTGATACCGAACTGTTCTTTCATCACTTCGGCGATCTTATCTGCCCAGTATGTATCTTGATCCTACTGATGAGCAGGCTGGACATTCATCGGCTGGACTGGTTGATACACCCCATCTTGCCTCTGTAGTGGGTAAGCTGGCCCAATTGGCGTAGGCGTAACACCACCTTGCTGAATATTGTGCATCGGCTTACTTGCCGATGTATATCCTTGGGCACCAACTGGGGTGTATTGGGACACCGCTGGCCGATACACCGATGTCTCATTCTGAACGATGGCTGCATTACTACGCCCCTGTTATCTGGTACCCAGATTGCACCACCTGTTGTTGAATTGGACCGGCCCACACAGGGTTATGGGTTATCAGCATGTGACCTGCTGATAGTTGACAACCGCCCGGCGCTTGCTGTTCCTGCATCCTAGAATAGTCAGCGAATGGGCCCCCTTGATGCACTGACATCCCCGTTGGAGGGTTCGCCATCATCATAGGATAGTTTATAACCGTCCCATCCTGTTGCATCGGCAACGCATTTGCCGATGGTTGCCCGCAAGACATCTTGGGTATGACCATCTGACAACTCCCCGGCGGCAACTGCATCTTTGGAGCAGACGCAGCTTGATGCATCACTGGGCTCATCGGTTGTGCCGATGTCGCCAATCCCACAGGAGCCTTACCCGCCGCATTGTCTTGGATCAACTTGGCATCGGCAGACAAATCTGGAGGCATACCATACCCCCACCAGTTAGCGAGAGCCGACCGGTTCGGGACCACCTGTCCTGATGCTGCTGACGCCGCTAGATCGGTGCTTAGCCGAACAAAGCTTGCAGGGCTTGATCTTGTTGGTGTAATTTCATCAGAAGAAGGATTTACAGGCTGGAACGCTGGAACCGCCGATGAAATTGTAGCAGATGCCGACCCAGGTTGATGATACGCTGGACCGACATACTTAGGTGGTTGCCATTCTTTGAAAGATTGCATGACAACATTATACACAGTATTGGACAACACCGTAGAGTGGTTAATCAATGCCTGATTCAACGCGGTATTAACCATGTCTTGTAACTTACCAGGGTTCGCATCGAAAGAGACCTGCCGCAGCAACGGCGAATCTTGCTTCTGTACTGCATCGCCACTCCTGTTTAGGCTGAAGGATTTCAGATACAACTGCTTGTACTCCTTCATAGCCTGCTCCATAGCCCGCTTCTGATCATCTTTCAGATCTGCTTCGGAGACTTCGATGACGTTCCTTGGATTGACGTCAGTAGAATCACCCATGATCGTAATCAAGAGATGTATCTAGTGTCCCACCGGGTGTGCCAAAAGCTGTTAACACAAAAAGCGTATGATCTGCAAACACCTCGGGCTTATACCCGAACTCGATATCCAAAGGTGTACCAGTCGATTTGACCAGTTAATCAACAAGGACCATAACTAGAACAAGCTTGAACGAGACGACAGCGATGCGCCCGGACGTCAAAGCTCAACTTGATCAAAACGCGGAACTTGCGAAGACGGCGGAGATCTTGCAGATGCAGCCCGTCGAGGCGTCGTAAGAATTCGTAGATAAACTATAGCTAATGCGAAAAAATAGATGCTGGAAAAGTAGGACGAAAATAATAGATTTGTTTGATTGTATTGTCTCCCTTGATACATCGCCCCTGGGTACATATTTATACTCCGGTAACAGGAGTTGCAAACAGACACAACTCATACCTAAATATGACTCCTATTTTTAAGGAAATAAAACGACTCATACAAGAGTCAGACTCAAACAACGACAATAACACTGGTATAAAATCACCAGTTTCCTTATTTGTTTCTTTTACGATGAAACTTTCCATCGGCAGACTCTTTCCAATCTGCAACCTTCCTCTTATTGCCATCGGCAACTTTCTGCTGACGTCAGCCACATCCTTTGTCCATCAGCAATACCCTTCTATCGGCAATATTCTTCTACTTTCATCGACAACATTTTCTCATCGGCAAATGCCTTTCCTTTTCTCCCTTGATGTTTCTTCTATCACATCCACCATCGGTAGATTCTTCTGCTTCCATCGGTAATGAAACCGATAGCCCCTTGATGCCGATGAGGAACCCCTTTACCAATCAATACACTTGGTTTAACATTGACCTATACAAAAAACGGCGTCAACAACGGGTTTAACTACATCAGCTTTTAATAAGTCATAATTTTAGCAGTGGAGTAGCATCAAGTTCAACATAAGCCCAATAACCACATGATCAAGTGATCAAGATATAATGCTTATATGAACAAGTAACAATAATCAATAACAAATAATAATGGATGAGCCATGACATAAAGACATCACATAGTAAGGAGCCCAAGCCGCTCGTAACCGTGAGCACGGCTATTGTAATAGTTTTTAACTCTGCGCAGAGGTGTACATCTTTTCCCACAAGTCGTGAATTTCCCTTTCTCCCGAGGACACGACCCTCTTAACCCACTTCCAAGGTAGGACGGCAGGGTTCACTACGAGATCGTTCACAGGTTCCACTAATAGGTAACAACCCGCTACAAGTTTCCTTTAACGAGATCGTAAGAACTCCCCTCCCAGAAGTCACTGTAGTGCACCTTCTGGCGGGCCAAGTCCCCACTTTCTCAGAGCCCTTCTTGAGCCCTCTCGGGTAAGTTACTACAAACTAGCAAAAGTCTAATACTGAGTCAAGCCAGAGCCCATTAGCTTATGGTAGTACTGTTTTCTTAGGGTAATCTACTTACAGAAATATCCCTATGAGTGAGAACGCAGGTGTGAGTTCCTGATGTTCCACCTATATTCCATGTTGCTAAAAAATCATCTTTTATCATTATTGCATATATCATTAGTCAAGTTACAAGATCATGGTTATTCTTTATGAGCACTAGCTTTAATCTACCTAATGCAATCTTCTCACGGTGACAAGGCACAAGATAACAAATATCTAGGAAATCTTTACGGGTAACAAGGTAGACACATGCATATGATAAATGGTGATTAAAGTGAATAGGACAACAAGAAAGATCCCATGCTATACTTGCCTTAAGCTCAGATCATTATTCAAGACCAAACCTTCAACGGTCTTCTGAAATACCTCTTCTTCTTGATCTCCAACGCAACATTCACCGATTGGACAAGATCATAAGCACCACACAAGTAGCTGGACAAACATACATAGCATACAATAGATCTAATTTAGAACAATACATCAATCAATAAAATAGGTTTTAAATGAAATCTAGGGATCTCTACGATCACACATACGCGAGAATCACACTAATCGGATCTATAATGGGAAAGAAACCACTACCGAAAGATTAGCTTTCAAAAGAGAAAACAAAACTAAACTTTATTTATTTTATCTATATAAAAAGCATAGATAGGATATTTCAGAGAAATACCCCAATTAGATTAAGTCACATTGTATTTTATTAGAAAAACAAGATTAAACTATATTTATTTTGTTTTGGAAAACATCGTGGTGAAAACTAGATTAGTTTTAAATGGAAATCAATTGCATATAGATTAATCAATTATCATTTTAGTTGAAAGAATAAAACATGTTTTATACTGTTACTAACATGTAGATCTTATCGTTACAAAACCAACGCAACTTGAACGAGACAAAACGGATTTAAAACGAGAAAGATATGGGGTTTTCAAATTCAGTGACAATTCTGTAAATAAGATTTTCCTTTTATTTTTGAATAAAAACAGTGCCGAATGGAAATACGTCTTTCCAAAGGAGAAAGCGTAAGTCTCGAATGCGCCTTAGGACTGCGAGTTAAGGAGGGGAAAAGTGGAGGGATTCTTTAGCAAAACTACCAGGGTGAAGGGGTATCTAGCCCTCTGATCCATCCAATAGATGGTGGACGGTGCAGATTAGAAATGAGGAGGGGACAGAGGGTGGCCAACTGGAGTTAGACGCCGGTGCGGTGGTCCTCCATGGACGCCGGTTTGGAGCTCGGCGGCACGAGGCGAACGGGGCCTACAGGGCATCATTTGGCAACCCGAGGGCACTGCAGAAAGAGGGGAAGCGCATGGGTTCACCTCGGGCTTTCGCGCAGACAGAGGTGTTGCAGAGGAGGCCGATGGCTCGACGGGGCGGACACTGGTCCAATGCAAATGGCAGCAAGACGACGTGACCGAAGAAACGCAAAACCGAGAACGTGGATGAGTTCGGGGGTACTCGGAACTTGATCTGGAAAGGATGGAGGGCTCGCGGTGGTCTGTGGAGCTCTGGTGGCCTTCAATGGCATTGACGTCTCCTGGAACTCGCGAACGATGCTGCGGGGGCGGCGTTCCGTGGCTAGGGCGAGTCAAGGGCGAATAGATGGAATAGGGGGGCGGTATGGTATGCGGAGGTGTCAAAGGCACAATCCCCTGTGGATTAGGAAAGAAATCCCGAAGAATCCGGGTTGATTGGGGCGCTAATCGAGCTCTGCTTGGTTGCGTTTCGGCCGGTGGAGGGAAAGGGGGAGGGGACAACGCTGACGAGAGGGACCACACCGTCAGCGGCTCAAGAAGAAGGGGGAGGCGATGCTGCACTGCGGGGCCAAGGCTAGCCCGGCTGAGCCTTGCGTGAAGGAGAGAGAGAGATGGGCCGCGCGCTGGGAGCGGGCTGAGGCCAAGGGAAAGGGGAGGGGGGGCTGCTTCGGCTGGGCTGGGCAGGCCGAAAAGGGAAAAGGAGGGAGGGAGTAAATGAGTTTTGACAATTCCAACAACTGATTTTATTAAAAAGATTTTTGAAATCCCTTTTGAAACAGATTTGAAAATCTTTCGAAACCACTCAAAACAAAAATCAAGATTGCACCAGCATGAATGTTCAACAAGTTGCTAAACCCTAGCAAAATTTTAATGTTTCAAAAAGTTTTTATTTTACTATATTTTTATGAGCACAAAATTCAAAATTAGATCAATTTGAACTTATTTTCAAAATTTGAATTTTTCGGGTGTTACATTTAGCATATATTTTATGTCTTTTAAGCAAGGCTATGTTACTAGGTGAATTAATGCACATGCAAGAATGATAACACCTAGTAGCACTTGATAACCGCAATCAAAACACGTTTTCCCTTCTTGATAGTATAACTATCTATCCTAAAGGTGATAACACTCTCTATAGTGTCTTGATCACTAAACCAAAAATGACCCTATGATATACCTTTGCCTTGGGCTCATTTTTATTTTTCTCTTTCTTCTTTTCTTTAGACAAGAAGCACTTGATCCGTCATGATCCTTCATCTAGCTCAACTTGTTTCTTTGGCTCACCCTATCTTGATCATTTACTTAGCAATAGGGTTAGACCATAGGTTTCATCAATTATCTAAAACCAAACTTGGGCTTTCAATAGGGCTTTACCACTTTCCTTGTCATGTCGTGCTTGTGTAGTTAGGACACACTTGAAAAGCACTAGAGGGTTAATTAGCTCTTGTTTAGGTTTCAATTCTTGCTTAGAGATTTAAAAGAGTTCAATTCATCCCTTCTTGGGCATCTTGATCATTTGAGATGTATAGCCAAAAATAGACTTCTCTCTAATTTTAGTGGAATAGCCTATCCCTTGTGTGTATAGACTAGTTATTACTCCTTACATCTTTGGAAAATGTAATTCTACCACAGTGTCACATTTTTGTATTTTAAGTTTGACTAACTATAGATAAAAAGGTTTTAATATTTATGATACTAAATAAATACTAGATTACTTACGAAATATAATTTTTATAATATATTATTTTGAAACCATAAAATGTCTACCACAACCTATATTTATATTATTTTTGGACGGACGAGTTTATGTAGGTCCGATATGACGGTGGACAAACTTTGTTTTTATTTCTTTATTTAAGTACAAGTTGGGGGGTTTTACTTTTCTATTTTGTGTGATAAAGAATGTATAATTTATATTAAAAGATACTACATCACACTTTTTATCATTATTTTAACACATAAAACTCGATTCATTCTATATACAAAATCGACTCAATCCGAAAGAGGGAGTAACAAATTAACACTAGATATAATTTGAAACGGAGAGTTAACAGTCAAGATACAAAATTATTGAGGGAGTAAAACTCAACCTGTATGCGAAGAAAGTAGAAACAAATCTTGTTGAGGGGTGAACTGAGAAGACTGAAAATAATTTGAGGGAGTTAATCAAACCCAGACGTTAGTTTATATATATATAGGTTATCTGGACATTTGGCAAAATTAGGAGTAATTTGGACTTTTTCTTGAAACATATTATAGAACCTAATGAAAAATATTAGTATATACAAAAAAAAGGTTTTGGCTTAAAAAGAAAGTCAACTGGAGCAACTTTAGTCATTATCCGTCGAACAAATACAGCACACAAATATTACTCAAGCGCTACAGAATGTCACCCGTCCCTACTCAATGTTGTGTCACTCTGTCGACTGAATCTATACTGAACGAAGGAATTGAAAAATACATGTCACCTAAAAAATTTCTACCCACCTTATATCTTCACCCTCTAATTTATTTTGATTTTTCATCTAACGATAGAGATATCAATCCGATAGATGGACCAACCTAAACACGTCCTACTTACACATTCTTACGCGTGTTTCCTTCAACGGCACCTCCCTCGCAGTTTTTTCTCACCCAATATTTCTTTACCCACCCGCGTACCCATACGATACCCGCTCCGTACCTCCGCCTCCGCAACTATTGCCCTAGCTTGTTGACGACGATGTTCTCAAACAGCGCTCACTTTTCCATCTTTCCCAAGTCACCCGCCGCCCCCTCCCTGCCCATCTGCCCCAGCCGTCGGCATCGCGCGGCTCCGCTCGGACGCTCGGGGTCGGGCGCCCCATCCCTGCCTGATGCCGGAGCCGGCTGCGATGCTCCTGTCCTCGACGGCTCGACCCGCGTGCACCACCTGCAGGCTGAGGAAAAAGTGTCCAGCAATGTGTTGGCGACACAAGTAGATCGAGGAAGACCTCTGTTTGAATTTTTTCCTTTAATATTTGTTGCCCCGAAAGTGATTTTCTGGTCATGCCGGAAGGATAGGCAAAGTATGTATTGACTGAAAGGCTGGTAGCTGCCGAGGAGAACACCGAGACACTGGTTTTGTTCATTTCAGGAAATATGAATTGCATGGCCTATCAATGATTGGTAACACTTTTTCTCACAGCAATTATTTCTTTAAATTTATGGCTCGTGTGAGGTTTGGAATATGAAAGACTATTTATTTCTATGAATATTGACTATATGATGACACGCACAAACCAGAATTACCGATTATCTTTGGTTCTCGAGGAAAAGGGAATTTTAGGCAGAACCATAGAAGACTATCAAACTTTGTATCAGCTTCCTCAACCACCACTACTTACACTGACTTCCCCTCCGTTCTCTGTCAATCCCTAGCTACATATATATGCACTTTTATGCCTAACAAATTTAATCTACATGCTAGCTAATATACACGCACCCAAACCTGTTTGGCTGACATATTTTTGCAGGGTGAATAAATTATTGGTAGACTATGCATCCATTTAGTTTATTATCCTATGCCAACAAATGGATACGCCGTTTTCATATTGTCCAAGAACCTTGCATTGGTCTAATCTTCAGTGCTATTTTGACTTAAACTCTTATGATACAAGTTCTAAAGTTTCCTTCTGTTTGTATCTAGCTTGTTTGAAGGGGTGGTGTTGACGTGATTGGAGTTGTACCTGTTTGTTTTCGGATATTATGGTTATTTTTTTTATTTTCTTCTCCGTTGTAGTGCATTTTATTGGCAAAAGTTCCCTCTTCAGCTCACAAAAAATTGTGCTCACTGAAAACCACAGAGAATTTGAAAGAAGGGCAGCTATGATGGATGGAGAGAATTGCGTTGTTCCTGCACATTGCTAATAAACCTTTAAGGTACCAAGTAATTTTTTAGATTTTCTTTATTAACCTGGTTTGTCTATTCGAGTTATAACACTAGCTTTACACAGAGTGAACAACAATGATTGACAGACGTGTATGACAATCGTTTGTAATGCTTTGCTCTTTAATTCCTATAATTCTTCACCTGATAAATTTCTAAATATTATTTTCATTTATCACTTTCGGGATATCAATTTTGCACCTCTTTTTATCCCAAGTTAATGATGCTATTGAGATGCTTGAGAGAATGACGCATCATGGTACCTTCGGCTACAAGAACAACAAAAGAGACGGTGCCGACATCATGGTGGCTCTGCAAGCTTCTTTGCGACAAAAAGAAATAGAAGGAAAATTGTTCTTTTTGACTAATATTTAACTTTAAATATTAGTCGAAAAAATTATCCTTCTCTTTTCTAACTAGAAAAAAATTCACCTGATAAATTTCTAAACATTATTTTGATTTATGACTTTCAGAATAACAATTTTGCACCCCTTTTTATCCTAGGTTAATTATGCTATTGAGATGCTTGAGAACATCATGGTGCCTGTGGCAGCAAGAACAACAAAAGAGACGGTGCCGATATCATGGTGCTTGCAGGCTTCTTTGCTACAAAAAGAAATAGAAGAAAGCAAAACTGTTTTCGACTAATATTCAACCTTAAATATTAGTTAAAAAAGTATTCTTCTCTTTTCTTACTAGAAAAAAAGCTTAATGTTTTTACGTTTTAAGGCTGAAAAGAATTAGGGACTCCCACTGTAACACTCACGTTTCGACTAATATTGAACCTTAAATATTAATTGAAAAAAATGACCATCTCTTTTCTAACTATAAAAATATGGTTTATGTTTAAGTTTTAAGGCTAAAAAGGATCCGGGACTCCCACTGTAATACTCACTTATTCCAAATTTGAAGCAAATATATCTAAGATGATAACGACAAACAATATAAGGAATGACACATAAAAACTATAGATGTTTTCTAGATACGTGCGTGTCGCACGTCCATGTTCACGGGTGAATAAAAAAAACTAATACATTGCACCCCTGAGAAGGCAAGACTATCCCCTGCTGTCTAACAACAAAAGGATCAAGCCTACATGCAAGTTAGATGCACGACGACACATACAAAAGGTAGACGCAAGTTGCCTAGACGTAATACACTGCGAACCTACGAGCGTCGAAATTTTAGAAGCAGTAGCACATCAGTGTGAAGACTGGTGTGAAGACTGGATTGAGAATCGTAGCATCTGTTGAGCTCAATATCAAGAGGCGTCCAGAACCCAAGATGCTCAGTAAATGCCAGGAATGACTCTGTATGGTACTTTGATGCAGTACGTCTTCCAGTACTTCCCGTATCTGCATTTACATATGTAGCTCACATCAGAATATCAGATTATGCATAATTGAAGTGCCGAGTTTTGAAGCTAAGTACTACCTCCAATCAAAATTAAATTAAATTGTTGATTTTTTTTAATGGTCGTTGAGTCCAACTTTGATCACTATTTCCTATTATAATGTAGTTGTAGCACTGTATCTAATAATTATATGAAAACATTTTTCACATGAAAATATGATGTGTGTTTCCACATATAATGTCATATGGGGGCGACATTACATGTTAAGTGCCTCCACTCCTAGACTGGGGGCTCCTTGACTGCGCAGTTCGTATGAACCAGGTAAGGGTGGCTCCAGGGTTGTTGCCCGACTGCCTGGAGAAGAGGAGAGATTCACTAGTACAAAGCAGCTCTAAGAATGTGGTGGTCTTTTATTTGTAGTGGCGATTTCGGTTATCATGCGCCAGTGCAAAAGATTCGTACGGTCCGAGCTACGAACCGCCAGCGGTTTACGTAAAATAACTGTCTGTGAAAATGACGCATTTCCACAGGCGGTTCATCTAAGTCAACCGCCACTGTAAATCGATTTACACTGGCGGTTGACTTAGCTGAACCGCCTGTAGAAATGCGTCATTTCCACAAGCGGTTATTTTAGGTAAACCGCCAGTGTAAATCATTTTACACTGGCGGCTTGTTCCAGCTATATATACCCTTCTTCCTCCCCGATAAATACTATAGCTCGCAGCCAACTTTCATTGGAGGCAATTTTTGAGGTCCATATTTCTTCAAATACAAGGGGAGAGGTTTTTATCTTCATTTTTGGAAGGAGGTTGCTAAGAAAGGTTAGTTTATGCCTCTCTTGCATCATTTTGTCCATTATTTGCTCAATTTGAGTCCCTTTTTGGATCTAGGGTTTCACCATGAGTGAGAGAGATAGGTAGCTAGGTTATGGGCACACTACGTCAAAAATGATTTCGCACAGCGTTGCCAAAAAAGGCCTCCGTGGCGGACACCAATTGTTGTCCGCTAAGGTAAATCACGTGATTTACCGCAGCGGGCGTTTTAAGACGTCCGCCACGAAAAATACCTAATTTACCGCAGCGGGCGCCTTAAGGCGACCGCCATAGTAAATTGATTTACTGCAACGGGCGTCCTTAAAGGCCCGCCACGGAAAATACGAGGCCCAAACGGCCCAGTCGAGGCCCAATCCAACGGACAGGTATATAACAGTAAGTTAGGGTTTCGGTGCTTATCCCCGTCTCTTTCCATCTACTCCATCTATTCCTCATCCGGGCGGCGCTCCCCCATGCCGCGACGCTCCCCCGAGTCCCGACGCCGACCCTCCCGCGATGCTCCCCCTCCCTTCCCTCGGCGGTGCTCCCCTCCCCTTCCCCGACGGCTCGGGGCACTCCCCCTCCCCTCCCATGGCGGCGCGCGGAGCTCCCCCATCCCTCCCCTGGCTGCGGCGATGCTCGGCGGAGAGGCGCGCGGCGGCGCTCCCATGCGGGCGTCCCTCGCCAATCGCCGCGTCCATGCGGGCGGCAGCGGAGAGGCGCGGATCCTCGGCGGCACGTGGGCTCGCAGAGGCGCGGGCGCGAGCTCGCAACGGCACGCGGTGTGGGCTTGCAGAGGCGCGGCTCGCGGCGGCGTGCGGTGTGGGCTCCAAAGCGCGGATCGAGGTCCTCCCACGGATCCGGTGGCGGCGCCCTCCTCTTCCATAGTTCCGGCGGTGGAACGATCGGATCCGGCGGCGGCGGTGCTACCGGATCTGGCGCCGTCGGTGGATCTTGAGGACTACGACCGGATCCGGTGGCGGCGGTCCTGCAGCGACCGGATTTGGTGGCGGCGGTGGCGTTGGAGCTCTGGATGGGCTCGACAGGTCCGTGGATGGGCTCAATGGGCCGTCTAGGGTTTTTTCTTTTTTTTGTTTTTTCGAAATATTTACCGCAGCGGGCGTTCTAATGTGCCCACTGCGGTAAATCAATTTACCGCAGCGGGCAAACGCGCCCACTGCGAGAAGGCCACGATTTACCGTGACCTTAGCATCGCAGCGGACGCGTTTGCCCGCTGCAGAAAACCATTTTCGCCCGCTGCTGAAGCTATTTTTTGACGTAGTGACAAGATTTTGTGAAATGTTTATGCTTAAGATGGTTAGATGATGCCTCTCCACTCTCCCTACTCATGTTTTGTTGTCAATTTAGTTTATTTAAGATTTTTTTAGTTGTATGTTTATAGCTATAGCCATGAATGGTATGTTCATGTAGAGAGCAATATAAGTCCATTTACTTAGTATTTTTTCTTTATTTGCATAAATTGTTCCATGAATTGTTTTTTTATGAAGTGTGTTCATATGTAGAGATCAATATAGTTTTTTTGTTAGTTCTCTAATAAAGTAGGTTAATTATTTAGTGTATTTTCTTTATTTCTCAAATTGTTTCATGAATTGTTTGTTTGTGTGGTGAGACAAAGGTATGTTTAATAATTGTACCTTTTGATAATACCCTATACTTAATCATATCCCTTCTTCCTCCCTGATAACTCTTCTAGCTTCCAGTCAACTACCATTGAAGACGTTTTTGGAAATCTATATTTTTAAAATACAAATAGAGAGGTTTTGATATTCATTTTTGGAAGGAGGTGCTAGCAAAGGTTAGTTTATCTCTCTCTTGCATCTTTTTATTCATTTTTCCTCAGTTTGAGTAACTTTTTGGAGCTAGGCCTATGGTTTCAACTTTTAGCATACAATTAATTCATTATACTTTTGTACAGGTATGATGGAGAGGTCATTATGGATGTATGAGTTGTCAAGACTAGATCCATCATACTTACCAGAAGTGCATAAGTTTGTTGACGCTGCTATGAACCATGCTTGGAGAACAAAGATGAAGCACATACATTGTCCATGCATAGACTGCAAAAATGTTGTTGTATTTGATGACACTCAAACAATCCTTTCTCATCTAGTTTGTTGGGGTTTATGAAGGATTACTTGATTTGGACAAAGCATGGAGAGGATAGTTCTGCGCATTATACAACGACAAACACTGCAGATATTGTTGTTGATCTACATATGCTTGTTGATGGGTTCCAGTTCATACACGGGACACAACAACCTCTTCCTGATCATGGTTTTGATGGAGCAAATGAAGGTGAGGTCCTGCTAGACATGGCTGCGGAAGATGCAGAATTCTTAGAGGCAATGTTGCATCGTCATTTAGATGACCCTTCAATGTTCTTCATGAAAGGTATGGATTCCCTAATGAATGCAGCAAAAGAGCCTTTGTATGATGAGTCTAAGGGTTGTACCCAAGAGTTCACGACGTTGCGGTCTGTGCTTAAGTTGTTGATGTTCAAAGCTAGATATGGTTTGTCTGATGCTGGCTTTGATGCGTTCTTGACTATTATCGCAGACATGCTTCCAAAGGAGAACAATGTGCTGGCTAACACATAATATGCAAAGAAGTTAATCAGTCCGCTCACTATGGGTGTTGAGAGGATCCACGCATATAGAAATCATTGTATCCTATATCGAGGTGATAAGTATAAGGACATGGTCAGTTGTCCAAACTGTGGTGCAAGTAGGTACAAGACGAATAAAGACTTTCGAGAAGAATGTGCTGCCTCCAAGTGTAACGGAAATAAGAGAAAGAAGACACAACAGAGAGCAACAAAACCCCCCACAAGCAAAGAAAAAGACGAAGTAGACTATTATGCCCAGAAAAAGATCCCTGCTTTAGTGATGTGGTACCTTCCTGTGGTTGATCGATTGAGGTGTTTGTTGGCTAACCCAGACGATGCCAAACTTATGAGCTGGCATGCTTCAGATGAGCACAAAAATGATGGGAATCTTCGTCATCCGGCTGATGGCACGCAGTGGAGAGATTTCAATAACAACCATGAAGACTTTGCAAAGGAAACAAGAAATGTTAGATTTGCACTGAGTACTGATGGAATGAATCCATTTGCTGAGAGGAGCAGCATGCATAGCACATGGCCGGTGATCCTCACCATCTACAACCTTCCCCAATGGTTGATGTAAAAGCGGAAGTACCTTTTACTAACCATCCTTATCTCTGGGCCTATACAACCTGGAGTGGACATGGATGTTTTTATGGAGCCCTTAATGGAGGATATGAAAATGTTGTGGGAAACAGGTGTTAAAATGTGGGACGAGTACTGCAAAGAATCTTTCACGCTGAGAGCAATTATTTTTGTTACGATCAACGATTACCCTGCTCTCTTCACATTATCAGGGCAGTTCAAGGAAAAGGTTGGTTGTGTATTCTGCATAGATGAAACCGCTTACGTGTCCCTCAATGCATCGAAGAAGATAGTGTACATGAGACACAGATGCTTCTTATCGAAAGGACACAGGTATCGCCTTAAAAAGATGGCTAAGTACTTCGACAATAACGATGAATTACACTCTATTACACCATCAGGTAAGAGTAAAGGCCAAAGAGTTTTCCAAATAGTTGAGGTGTCTATGGTTGAGGGGTATTTAACCGAAGAGGCCATTGAGTCCGAAGGTCCATTCTGCAATAGTGTCCTAAAAGACCAAGTTGCAATAGGTTTGCCTCCGTCCCGACATGAGGGTAGCCTGTATGGAAGTGGGAGGATGGGACAAAAATCATTCATCCCAAAAGATTACAACATAGTCCTCGAGGCACATCACAGTATCATGCATCAGCTCTCGATAATGGAGCCTTTGACCGAGGAACACTTAAATGAACTTCGGGAACATAATCATGGGCACACGGATGATTGGATAATGAAGGAACACAAGACTCGGTTCAACACATGGCTAAGGGAGAAGGATATTCCACATGGGGAAATAATTGAGGAACAAACCATCAAGGGGTTGGCATCTGGACCCTCACGCCAGGTCATGACATGGCAAACCTATGACATTAATGGCTTCACATTCTGTACCAAGTACAAGGACATAAAGAGCATGGCACAAAACTGAAGGACCGAGAACGGCGACCAGAGGGGGGGTGAATGGGAGCCTCAAATTTCTCCCGAAATGTTCGGGCCACTCTTCCCAAAAACCAAACTCAGTTGCTGGGTGCTCAACCTCCCCCGAGCAACGCGAGCGGGGATTCAGACAAAAACGGAGAAAAGAGAGCTCACCCGTAGTGGAGGAAAAACACCGAAAACCCCAAAACACAGGTTCTCAATCCCTAGGGAAAAGAGGCAAGAACCTAGACAAAACGGGAGAAAACAACAAACAACAGGAGGCTCTGGACTAGTTGAAACAAGACCTCCGGACCAATGGAAATGGTCCGAAGCCTTTGGTCCGGTGCTCACGAGGGAACCTCCGGACTAGTCCGACGCCCAGACTTAGTGGTCCGACGCTTGCTCAGAAACTATACAGGGAGTACCCAAGCTCCGGACACTGGTCCGACGCACACCGTCGAACTAACGCACCTTGTCCGACGCTTACTAAGAAAAATCCTCTCCAAAAACAGTAAGCACCCAGGCTTCGGACAACTTGTCCGACGCCCACCGTCGGACCAATGGCTCTGGTCCGACGCTCTGAGCAGTTAGGCGGTTTCCCGGGACATGACCACCGGACCACTTGCAATGGTCCGGAGCCTAGTCAAAGACGTTTGACGCCTGGTCCGGAGCTCACGAACAGAAACGCTGAAGCCCGCAAAAAACAATTTTCTCACCGCCAAATCTTCCCAAAAACTCAACCAAATGATCACCAACTGCAACCAAACTTTGTAAGCATGATCCTTGTGCAGTAGTGGAGCTATCCCGAAGAGATCATCGCTCAATTTGGAGAGAATAAACCGGAACACTCGAATTTGGGGGGGGGAAGAGGAAAACGAAGAACGCCACAAAGAAAACACCCGATCTATGCACTCGTGAGGTTTGAGGAGAATTCCTTTGGTGCAAAGATGCTCCTCACGATTGCGCACAACTTGGTTCAAACGGATTTTGCAAAGCTACTCCCTACAAAGAGAAATCATCTTGGGAAAATAGGGAGCAAAAGCAAAACTCGAAGAACACTAGCAAAACAGGGACACAATCACGAAATCGAAGCCACCATGGCTTACGAAGGTTACGGCCTTCGATTCCTCGCGACAAACTCAAGTTCTTACAAAGGTTGGTAGAAACAACCTAGGGATCTCATGAACTGGAGAGAGAAAGAGAGGGCAAGTGATTAGGGTTCAAGAGATAGGATGAGGATACCCCTTCATCCTCTATTTATCAGAGGCTTTGGCTATTTCCCAAAGAACCCCTAGATACAATGAGTGAACTACCTAGCCTAAGCATTGCAGTCCAAGCTCCGGTAAATATCTCCCTCTTTGAATGGACGACCCCTCTTCCTGCCAGGAGTTGTTGTCGCCTCGACGCAACCTCCAAGATTCCGCCACGTGCCATCCCCGCTTCCTCGGAAGCTC
Source organism: Microstegium vimineum (assembly GCA_022036555.1). Lineage (NCBI taxonomy): Eukaryota > Viridiplantae > Streptophyta > Magnoliopsida > Poales > Poaceae > Microstegium > Microstegium vimineum. The sequence goes on from CM039122.1 coordinate 25,589,186, forward strand.
CGCCTAGGTTTTGAGGCCCAAACCCAGGAAACCTGCCACCGGTAGCTTTGGGCTCAACTACTGAACCCCGATTTTGCGGCCCAAACTCGGAAACCGACGCGGATGGTTTTGAGGCCCAAACCACCAAACCACTCGACGCGAGCCACCTTGTCTTCGCCCGGTCGGACTCCGAGTCCCCTGAGTCTCCGCTCGACTCGCGCGTCCACCGTCTTGACTTGGTCGACTCGGTATACCTCCATGTCTTTTCGCACTTGCCGGTGCCATGTACTAGCCACCACAGCTAGTCCACCGGTGCCCATGGTCCCTCAGTCCGAGCCCCGCTTCCGCCCTTCACCACTCTAAGTCCATCGGCACGGCACGCCTCTACTCGACTTTCTCCACGCTATTGACCACTGTCACTAGGCATAGCACCTGCACACCACAAGCCGATAGACAAGAACACATTTCTGCTTTCGCAGAGGTTAGGGTAAGCCACTCAAACTGAAACACTCACGTGTTGGTCAATCACTCATCATCAAAACTGAACATACATGGGTACTTATCCACCATGTGTTCGCAATCTCCCCCTTGATGAGTGCATTGTCAACACAAGCGCATTTCAGATTTGAGCCACAAGGTAAAGCTCTCCAAATGACCAAAAATCTACCAAAGCCAAAACGGGGTCACTTGAGAGAAGCAAACACGATACCAATTAAAAAAGAGAGAGGAAAAATGATACCAATTAAAAGCATCCTTCAAACACCTCATGATAAAGCCACTTACTGATGCCAAAACAAAAGCACATGGGCATTCAAAGCTAGCCCTCAAGAAGAGGCAGAAAACGGGCTCCACACCGCTAGCAAGTTCAAGATACCAATCACAGCTCTCAAAGCTCAAACTTCCAATTTAAACACTTGGGGAGCTCAAAAAGATACCAATTGAGACCACTTACGTCCCCTAATGCTCAAGAAGCAATCGAAACCTGTCGAAGTCAACAAGACAAGCTAGATCCTTCAGAAGAGGCAAAGGCTCAACACATCTAGCAAAAACTCCCCCTGGGAACTAGCATTCTCAAGATACCAAGAAAGGGTGAAAAAAGAGCCAAGTCAAAAAGATACCAATTAAGCTCAAAAAGCACAATTGCTCCCCCTTGGAAGTAGATGGATGAAAATGGAGTGAAATGCACATCTCTCCCCTTTGCCAAAGTAGGTAGGTGAAATGCATGCTTTCTCCCCCTTGTTGACACATGTAGCTCATCAAACATCAACAACTCAAGATCCGGCTACAAACGCCATGAAATGCAAAATGAGTGCAAAAGATTCATACTTAGAGCTAAGAGAATGAATAGATGCTCTAAGTGATGTGATCTTGTGAGAACAGGAAAAGCTCTACGTGCCCAACAAAGACTCAGGTTGAGCTAAAGATCACTTTAGAAGCTATTTTAGAGAGCATATCATGTGTGAGCAAGGAATGGGTATCACCTCCTAGAGACAGCTAAACATGGCAAACAAATTTGGATCTATCTCAAAGCAATCTCATGTATAGCTAGTAGAACTATCCCTAGCGAAGTCCATACAACAAGCCAATGACCCAACTGAATAAATTCTTCAATTTTCAGAGTTTTGCAGCCAATTTCAGTTTTAGGCACATTACAAGTTGTATGCGAGTGGTTGTAAGCAAAGTGATGCCACTGCTTACCAACCGGGAAAAGTCAAAGGACTTGACACACCGATTATGGTCATACACGACACCGCTCAAGTTCAACCCATATGGGAAGCAGTCTCGAACACACGGTGAAGTGCTCACAATGCAGACCCAACTCGATCTTTCCAATTCACAAAACAGAGAGCAATTTCATTTTAGATCAAATTTAAGCATGGTGCTCAATGGAAGTGAATGACACAATGAAGAGCCATAGTTACAAGATATATACAAGACAGTCAAGAAGGATCTTCAAAAGCCTACACATGCTAGTGCCATTTTAGAGGTGACATGGGGAATTTAAATTCAGTTTTAAAGCTTTGCTAACTTAGCTCTATCGCATATCATATAGATCAAAAAGAGTCTAAGTTAGGCAACACCATAGACACATAAAGCACCTCAAACAGAGCATAGATTCATTATATTGGCTATAGATATGAAGCTTAAAATGAACTATGTCACAAATGCAAATGAGATACAAAATGCAATGACACCAACTAACACAAACAAGACACCAAGAGAGAAGAAGGACAAAGAAAAGACAAAAAGAACCAGAAAGAACTATGATACACAAAACTTTCCTCCTCTAAAAAGGAAAGCAAACACCCAACTCGCCCTGAAGGCGAGAAAACGCAGCTTGATCCAAAGGCTTAGTGAGAATATCCACAAGCTGGTTTTGGGTCTCGACATGCCGGAGGTCAATGTCGCCCCTCTCGTAATGATCACGCAAAAAGTGAAAGCGGACCTCAATGTGCTTGGTCTTCGAATGAAGCACGGGATTTTTAGCCACACTAATTGCACTCGTGCTATCACAAAGCAAAGGCACCTTTGTAAGCTCAAGACCAAAATCTCTCAAAGTGGCAATCATCCAAATCAACTGAGAGCAACAACTAGCCGCGGCAACATACTCAGCTTCGCACGTCGACTGTGCCACACTAGACTGTTTGCGAGAAGACCAAGAAACCAAAGAAGACCCGAGAAACTGGCAAGTCCCAGAAGTGGACTTCCGATCAAGTCGGCAATCGGCACAGTCGGCGTCGGAATAACCGCAAAGCACAAGAGAGGAAGAGGTGAAGAACCAAAGACCAAATTCGGGAGTGAAGCGCAAGTACCTCATGATACGTTTCACTGCCTGTTTGTGCGAAGTCCGTGGGGATGCCTGAAAGCGAGCACACAGGTACACGGCGAACTGAATGTCCGGCCGGGTCGCCGTTAGGTACAGAAGCGACCCGATTATGCTGCGGTACTCCGTCTGATCCACCGCCTCTCCTTCCTCGTCCGCATCCAAGGCAGTTGTAGTCGACATGGGCGTCGAGAGGGGCTTTGCCTCACCCATGTCAAACTTTCTTCAAGATATCCTTCGTGTACTTGCCTTGGTGCACAAACGTACCTTCCCGGGTTTGCTTGATTTGCAACCCGAGAAAGAAGGTCAACTCTCCCATCATACTCATCTCAAATTTCTTGCTCATAATATCTGCAAACTTGGCAATAAGAGCATGAGAAGAACCCCCAAAGATGATATCATCCACGTATATTTGAACAAGGAGAGTGTCTTTGCCTTGCTTGAGGAGAAACAATGTCTTATCTACCGATCCCATTTTAAAGCCTTTAGCAAGCAAAAAGGTCTTTAGCCTATCATACCATGCTCTAGGTGCTTGTTTCAAACCATACAAAGCTTTGTGAAGTTTAAAACATGGTTTGGAAACTTGGGATTTTCGAAACCGGGAGGTTGTTTAACATAAACTTCCTCCTCTATGTAGCCGTTTAAGAAAGCACTTTTAACGTCCATTTGAAAAAGTTTAAAACCCTTAGAAGCAGCAAAAGCTAGAAGGATTCTAATGGCTTCTAAATGAGCTACGGGAGCAAAGGTTTCCTCATAGTCTATTCCCTCCTTTTGACAAAAGACTTGAGCTACCAACCTAGCCTTGTTGCGCACTACCACCTCATCTTCACTTTGTTTATTTTTGAAAACTCATTTGGTACATATTGGGTGGCAACTAGGTGGAGGAGGAATTAAGACCCAAACGCGGTTTCTCTCAAAGTTTTCTAACTCCTCATGCATGGCATTAACCCAATCTGGATCCATCAAAGCGTGTCCAACATCTCGGGGCTCAAAAGAAGCGACAAAAGCCGAATGAGCAAAGTGAGAGATATAGGACCTGGACTGTGTGACTCGACGGTCAATGTCGCCGATGATGTTCTCCGGCGGGTGCTGCCGCTGGATGTGCTGGGGAGCCTGCCTGGACGAAGTGGCCTCCCCCTCAACAGCAGCTGGAGCTCCCTCAGGTGCAACAGACACGGACTGAGGAAGCTGCTCGAATGACCCCCATGTAGAGGAAGTAGTCGGATCGGGACCGTGAGCCGAAGTGGACGTCGAAGGGTCGATGGGGGCAGCCAGTGGAGTTGGCTCGGGATCACCCCAATCGGCATCATCCTGCTCCTCCTCCACAAAAATGCTAGTGTTCACCTCATACATCACCTGCAAGCTCATCAGCAGTGGAAACACAGGGCATAGTTTCATCGAATGTAATCTCACAAGTCTCCATCACTCGGTTAGTTTCTAGGTTAAGTGCACGATAAGCATGAGAGTGAGTAGAATAACCAAGAAAGATACCGTCAGAAGACCATGACTCAAATTTATCCAACTTACCGCCCTTTTTGAGGATGAAACACCTGCACCCAAACACTCGTAGGTGACTTACCTTGGGTGGTCTCCCAAATCGCAGCTCATAAGCGGTCTTTCTCTTGAAAGCTCGGAGAAAAATGCGATTGGAAACATAGCAAGCAGAACTGAGTGCTTCGGCCCAATACCGCCTAGGAGTCCTATGCTCATCGAGCATCGTCCTGACCATCTCAACTAGGGTCCGATTCTTGCGCTCAACAACACCGTTCTGCTGGGGAGTGTGAGGTGAGGAAAACTGGTGATCGAGACCCAAAGAAGAGCAAAGAGTTGCAAATTGAGCATTCTTGAGTTCTGTGCCATTGTCACTGCGGATAGCTCTCATGGAATTCTTAGGTAGCTCATTTTGCAATCTCAAAATCAGATCTCGAACAAGTGAAAAAGCCTCATCCTTACTCTCCAAAAAGAACATCCAAGAGTATCTCGAGTAGTCATCAACAACTACAACAACATACCACTTCCCTCCTTCCGACCTAACCCGAGCTGGACCAACTGTGTCCATGTGTAAGAGCTCGCCGGGTTGTGAGGTCATAATTTGAGTTACGGGAGGATGGGAAGCAGCAACCATCTTGCCATGCCTGCAAGGATGGCAAATCAAATCCTTCTCAAACTTTAGCTTTGGCAATCCTTGGATAAGGTCCATTGAGCTAAGCCTTGCAAGCAAGTCAAAACTCAAATGTCCCAATCTCCTATGCCACTTCCAAAGCTCGGAAGAAGAACCGGCAAGAAGACAATGAGAATGTTCGGAAGAGATAGAAAAGTCCACACGAAAAACCTTCCCGAAGGGTAAAATCTGGCAAACAAGCTCACCACGAGAGTCCAAAATACGAGAAAGATTAGGCTTGAAACTCACTTCAAAACCGTCATCAAGGAGTTGCGAAACCGAAAGAAGGTTAAAATGCAAATTCGCAACCAAAACAACATCCTTGAGGACAAAAGACGAATTGACTTGGATGGACCCCCGGGACACAACCTTACTTTACTTTAATCCCCAAATGTAATGTACTTAGTGTGGCGCACGAGGTCGAGGCTGGAGAGCCACTTGGCACTTCCGGTCATATGGCGTGAACATCTGGAATCCACAAGCCAAGTCTCCTCTAGTCCTCCTTCCTACATCAATAAAAAGACATAGGGTGGGAAAACGGACCAACACTGGGGTTAGTAAACTGTGAAGGATATCAATGTTGTCCCATTTGCCCAAAGAATGGGTTAGGAGAAAAACCAAACATCTCATGTCCCATGGGAGGATAGCGATCACCATGATGGGGAAAACGTGGTCCGCTAAAGAAGGGTGGAGTAAAGCCACCGCCATGAGGCCCGTAGTCGTATTGGTCACGACCGGTACCCCGCCGGGCACGACCACCACGTGGTCTCACCTCCTGAGGCCTAGCACCTTGAGGCATTGTACCTCTAGGCCTAGAAGTGCGCCTCCGAACTTCCGTTCACGCACCCCAACTCGTGGGTGGTACATGTCCCGGTTGTTCAACTCAAACTGCCTTCGTTCATCTCTCTTCCTCCTATAGCAAAACTCAGCCAAATGCCCATCCCGTTCACAATACTCACAATGGTACCTCACCGCACTCTTGGTAGGCACTCTCTTGTTGGGTTGGGTGGCTCTAGCTTTCTTAGGAAGGGGATCACTAGAGATGTCTGGTAGTGTATCAAGTGGGTTGCGAAGATGGTTCTGTTTTGCAATCCACACTTGCTTCTGTGGAGTGGTTTTGGGTGGCTCTTCAAACACACCATCTCTCACAGGAAACTCAGAGGGGTTGGTAGGCTTAGGTGGAGTGATCTTGGTAAGTTTGGGAGTTGTGGTGGGTTTCTCATTCTCGCTCAAACCACTACACTCACCGATCTTACCGAACATGCTATCGTCCTTCCCACCTATAGCAAAGCCTACTCCCGTGCTGCCAGCCCTTTTGCATTGGCTCAGCATCATCCCCAACTGTGGCTCTCGGCAAGACACCCAGCTCAATATGGACCGAAGGTATGTGTTTTCTTCCTTGGTACGCATCTTGTCGTGTCTGCACGACGCGATCTCAAGCTCCAAAGCCTCAAGGCGATCCGACTCTCTAGTGCTATCTGAGTTGACCATCTCTAACACAGCAATCTTAGCATCTCTTTGTGCCAGCTCAGAACGCAAGCCTAAGCAAGACTTGCACGCACCAAGTAAGCTAGGCCTAGCCTTCAGCTCACTGACCTCCTCAAGTAGAGTGTCATACTTGTCCAGGAGAATGACAAGACTAGACATGTGGATGGCACAAGCATCACACTCTACCTCCTCGGTAACCACCACTGACGCCTTAGCAAATTCTAGCTCATGCAGCGTGCTAAGATACTTAGCCTTGAAATCGTTCCTCTCGCACGCGGCACGCTTGAGCAAAGCATCCTGACTCATCAAGGTGTCGTTCAAGGACTCAATCTCGAGAGAGAGGGATGCGATGGTGGGTGGTACCTCGGGTGTGTCGGAGTCATAGTCGTAGTCGGGGCCATCCTTGCGCTTCCCGACCTTGCCTTCTTCAATCGCCATGGTGCAAAAGCCACCGTGCTTGGCGTCGGCGTAGAAGCATAGGTCGTTGAGCTTGTCCTCAACCTTTCCCTTGGACTCATCATCGCTCGAAGAAGCACCTCCGTCGAAGGAGGCATCGATGTCGCTGAGGGAGGTGAGAAAGGCTCGGTGCTTGGCCTTCACCTTGTCAATCACCTTCTTGGAGGACCTTCGGTGGTAGCCACCCTTGGGCTTGTGCTTGTCCTCGAAGTGGTGCTCGCGCTTGTCCTTGCGCTTGGTGAAGTCACCCGCAGCTTTCTTGGGGCAGTTTGTGATGAAGTGATCCTCATCACCGCAACGGTAGCACCCTTTAGCTGAGCCACCAAGCCGACGGTTCAAACGGTTGTTGTGAAACCGTGAGAACTTGGTGATGACCAAAGCCAGCTCATCATCTCCAAGAGCCTCCACTTGCTCCTCTGTCACAGAAATCAAAGACAAAGCGAATAAAGAGTGTGAAGGGTCAGAGGAGGAAGAAGACGTACCGTCGGCGCCAGAAACCAACGCCATAGATGGTTTTGACGGGTTCTCAAGCTTGGCCCGGGTCTGGTAGTTAATCTCCGAGGACTTGAGCTTGCTGAACAACTCGTCCACGGTCAGGGCATCATAGCCCGATGACTCCTGAATGGCAGCCAGCTTCATCTCCCACACCTTCTGATCAAGAGCATGCAAAAGCTTGATAGCCATCCCATGATCATCATAAGGCAAGTTGGCTCGATTAGCACACATCTTGTTGACGATAGATTGGAAGCGAGTGAACATCTCGTCAACAGATTCGCCGGCCAACTGAGAAAAGTTCTCGTACTCTCTACGGTACGTGTCGAAGAGTCTGGACTTGATCTGAGTGTTACCCTCATGATATCGCACAAGTGTTTGCTAGATCTCCCGTGCCGTAGTGAGACTCGAAACCCGCTCAAACTCTGGAAGAGACAGACAAGAGAAGAGAATGCTATGGGCTCTTGCATTAGATGCATGTTGCGTAACCTGGGCATCGGTGATCCGAGCCTCAAGAACCACGTAGTTCTCATTCTCACAAATCTCCCAAAACTTTGTGTCAAACCCTTGGAGGTAAGCGGACATGCGCACCTTGCAATAGGCAAAGTTGGTTCCATCGAAGTAAGGAGGTTTACCAGCACCTCGCTCCATGTCGCCTTCGCGGATCAAGAACCGTGTATGAAGGACCGAGAACGGCGACCAGAGGGGGGATGAATGGGAGCCTCAAATTTCTCTCGAAATATTCGGGCCACTCTTCCCAAAAAACCAAACCCAGTTGTTGGGTACTCAACCTCCCCCGAGCAATGCGAGCGGGGATTCAGACTCATAGGACAAATGAGAGCTCACCGGCAGTGGAGGAAAACTCACCGGAAACCCCCAAGAATGAGTTCTCAACCCCAATGAGAAAGAGGCAAGAAACCCAAGCAAAACAGCCCAAAAGACGGGCGTCGGACGCTGGACAGCAGGGCGACGGACGCTGGAAGACGGCGCGACGGACGCTCCAGGGCAGGCATCGGACGCTGGCGACGCTCGCTTTAGGCGAGCGTCCGTCGGCCTTCCAGAGAGCCTGACAGAGACTGAAAGACTACCGAGGCGACGGACAGTCGGCGACGGACGCTGTGAAGATCGTCCGTCGGCCTACCCGAGAGCAAAACAAAATTGCACAATGCACAAGACACGACGGACGCTGGGCGACGGACTCTGGAGAGCGTCCGACGCCAAACCGAAGGACGCAGACAAGCCGAGCGACGGACGCTGACGTCAGCACGTACCAACGTCCGATGCAAAACCCTCGAAGCGTCTGACGCCCCCGACAGAAACGCAGAAACCTCGAAAAGCGATTTTCTCTTCGCCAAAACTTCCCAAATCCTAACCAAATGATCTCCACTAGCAACCTAACTTGGTAGGCATGTTTCTAGTGCTATGAAGAGCTATCCCGAAGAAATCATTGCTCAATTTGGTGAGGATTGAAGGGAAACGAGGATTTGGGGGAAAAGGGCAAGCGCGAAGAACACCGCAAAGAAAACACCCGATCTGTGTGCTCGTGAGGTTTTAGGAAAATTTCTTCGGTGCAAAGATGCTCCTCACGAGTACAAACAACTTGGTTCAAACGGATTTCGCAAAGCTACTCCCTACAAAGAGAAATCATCTCGGGAAAAAGAGAGAGCAAAATAAAAACGAGAAGAACGCAAGCAAAACGGGGACACAATCACGGAATCGAAGCCACCATGGCTTACGGAGGTTACGGCCTCCGATTCCTCGCAACAAATCCAAGTTCTTACAAAGGTTGGTAGAAACAACCTAGGGATCTCATGAACTAGAGAGAAAGAGAGGGGGCAAATGATTAGGGTTCGAGAGATGGGATGAGGATACCCCTTCATCCTCTATTTATCAGAGGCTTTGGCTATTTGCCAACGACCCCCCTAGATACAATGAGTGAACTACCTAGCCTAAGCATTGCAGTCCAAGCTCCGGTAAATATCTCCCTCAATTTGAATGGACGGCCCCGCTTCCTACCAGGAGTTGTCGTCGCCTTGACGCAACCTCCAGGATTCCGCCACGTGCCATCCCCGCTTCCTCGGAAGCTCCACCTGGGTTTTGAGGCCCAAACCCAGGAAATCCGCCACCGGTAGCTTTGGGCTCAACTACCGAACCCCGAGTTTTGCGGCCCAAACTCGGAAACCGACGCGGATGGTTTTGAGGCCCAAACAACCAAACCACTCGACGCGAGCCACCGTGTCCTCGCCCGGTCGGACTCTGAGTCCCCTGAGCCTCCGCTCGACTCGTGCGTCCACCGTCTTTACTTGGTCGAGTCGGTCTACCTCCATGTCTTTTCGCACTCACCGGTGCCAAGTACTAGCCACCACAGCTAGTCCGCCGGCGCCCATGGTCCCATAGTCCGAGCCCCGCTTCCGCCCTTCACCACTCTCAGTCCATCGGCACGGCAAGCCTCTACTCGACCTTCTCCACGCCATTGACCACTGTCACTAGGCATAGCACCTGCACACCACAAGCCGATAGACAAGCACACATTTCTGTTTTCGCAGAGGTTAGGGTAAGCCACTCAAACTGAAACACTCACGTGTTGGTCAATCACTCATCATCAAAACTGAACATACATGGGTACTTATCCACCATGTGTTCGCAGAAACAGTGGTGTTTGATGCGAGGCCATTGACTCTATGACTAGTGAGATTATTACATACTTTGGCATCATTGTTGAAATATGGGAACTAGACTATGGTACATTCCAAATCCCCGCATATAAATGTGAATGGGTTGAAGATAAACATGTCATAGTGGACAACTATGGGGTCAGAGTTCTTGATCTAAGTAAGGTAGCCTACAAAGATGACCCGTGGATAATGGCTAACTGTGCTGCACAAGTTTTCTATGATGAACAAATTCTTTGTCCTAATGACAAGAAAAGTACGAACCAGCCAAAGCATGTAGTTTTTCCTGGAAAGCAACAAGCTATTGGAGTTGATGGTGTATCTGATCTGGAGGATTTTAACCAGTTTAGCAATATGTCTCTCTTTGTAGACTATCCAGTGAAGATAAGGAATGTTGAGTGAAGCATCCCACATAATTCATTGCCCTAGGTTCGCCACGATGGACAAGGAAGAACAGTAGCAGCCTAGTTTATATTTTTCATTTAATCCATTTGTGGAACAATGTGTACCTTACAATGTGTACCACCACTGTTTGTACTAAATGTGAGACTTTATGCTTATTCCACCTTTATGCTATCATTTTCTATATATATAGTATATCTTGTATGATTCAGTAACTAGATTAATTAACCTTAAACCCTAAATAAACCCTAAAACATAGACCCTTGCTTAACTAACCCTAAACCCTAGCTTAACTAACCCCTAGAGCTAAATAGAAACCTTAATACACCATAAACCTAAACTCTTAACCCTAAACCCTAAATAAACCCTAAAATATAGACCCTTGCTTAACTAACCCTAAACCCTTGCTTAACTAACCCCTAGAGCTAAATAGAAACCTTAATAAAGCATAAACCTAAACTCTTAACCCTAAAACCTTAATAAACCCTAACCCTAAATAGAAACTACTATATGGAAATTATACAACACTTATACAACATATATATAAACAATATATAAACAATACATAAAAAATAGAAATATATAAAGAATATATAAACAATACATAAACAAAAATATCCACACTGAAACCTTTCTACTGGTGGTTCCTACTGCCAACCGCCAGTAGAAATGATTTCTACAGACGGCTAACAGTAACAGCCGCCTGTAGAAATTTCTACAGGCGGTTAACAGTACGAACCACCTGTAGAAATCCGGCCATTATATAGCTCGCGCTCGATGGCCCGAAATTTTCTAAGTCCCCAGGCGCCCGAAATTTTCAAAGCACGCCGTTATGCTGCCCAAATTTTCCATGCCGCCGTCTCTTCACCGCGCCGCCCTCTCTCCTCCGTCGAGCCCTCTCTCCCAACACGCCAGCGTCCCCCGCACTCTCGTGTAAGTCGAGCGCTCCCTATTCTCTCTCTCTCTCTCTCTCTCTCTGTGCGGCGTGGCGACGGCCGTGGTGGAGTGGTGTCGTCGTGCGGTGGTGGTGGTAGTATGTCGCGCGGTGGTGGTGCCGTGGTGCCGCCTCGCGGTGGTGGTGGTAGTGTCGCGTGGTGGCGGTGGTGGTGTCGGGCTCGCGATGGAAGTGTAGGGCGGGGCGGCGCTGCCGCGCTGGTGGCGGGGCCGGGCGGTGGCGATAGTGGTGGTGGCGGCGGCGCTGGTGGCGAGGCTGGTCGGTGCGTGGTGGGGTGGCGCTGGTGGCGGCTGGAGGTCGAAGAAGGAGCTGACAGGTTGGGCCCGCACTGCAGTGAGAGAGGAGGAGCCACTGCTGGGCCGAGCAGGGCAAAGGGGAGAGGAGGAGAGGAAGAAGATAGAGAGAGGGGCCAAGTGTCCTTTTTCTTTTTTCATTTTTTGAAACACTTGCAAATATTTCAGTGAATTAAATGCTATATATATAGAGTAGAGTACTTGTAGAAATATATATGTATTTCCATGATTTTAATGCTTATAGAGTAGAGTACTTATAGAATTATAGAGTAGAGTAGAGTAATTATAGAGTAGAGTACTTATAGAGTAGAGTAGAGTACTTATAGAATATATATATCCATGTTTTTAATGCTTATAAGTAGAGTAATTTTAGTAGTCTACTTGTATATACTAGAATATATATGTAGTATTTAAATGCCCTTGTAAATGTTTGTAATTTGTAAATTCTCTATAATTTATATGCTCTACTAGTCATCCTCTGTATAGATTTTCGCACCATCATAGACTAATTATAGAAATATAATTGTATAGAATTTTACGATGAGTTCTCCACCCAAGGACCAAGCAACGGGGTCTGACCCCACGGAGCAAGCAACGGGGTCCCACCCCACGGAGCAAGTAGCGGGGTCCCACCCCACTGAGCAAGCAACAGGGTCCCACCCTATGGACCAAGCAACGGGGTCCCGAGAATCTACTCCTGAATACGAATCACCAAGCGTCGGCACTGATCCTCGCATAAAGAGGATGGCCCGTCGTGAATATGAATGTGATCCTGACTACAATCCAGAAGTAGATGAGGTAATTTTCGCGATTAGCCTGTCATGGTTGTATCTAATTTCATGATTAGCCTGCCACCATGGATTATCCTTCATAATCTGATGATTGTATGTTTTGACACATGAATAGGAGGTGTTATCTGAGTTGAGGGAAATTTTAACTCAAGATGAAATGGCACACGAAGATGCACCGGAAACGACAGACACCACCACCACCAAGAGTTCAAGGAAAAGGAAGATGAGTGACCGGAAACGAGGTGACAGAGGAATGAATAGGTGGCCAGATGAGACATATAGAATCACAGAAGTGAGCCCAAAAGGACAGCCCCTAGCTCCTGTGGAAGCCCTAGCTAAGTTTCCAAACGCATTTGGTTTCGTAGTTAGGGACAATCTTGACGTCACAATCCAACACTGGAAAAATGTGTCAGTCGATGTTAGGAACATGCTATGGGCCAAGATGTTGACAAGGTTTATTTTTCCTCGGGGCTTAGAACCACTGGTTAAGGAGTTTGCATTGAAGCAATGTGCGGTCATATTCCGCAACTGGAGGTCCGACTTGAATACCAAGTGGGCAAAGACTGGCGCAGACTCGACAAAAAAGTACAAGATTTCGGCCGGTCAGTGGGCGGTTTTCCTAGAGCAGAGGCAAGAGGCAGAGTTCTTAGCTCGAAGCGAAGCCAATTCTGCGCTCGCAAAAAAGAACAAGTACCCCCACCACTTAGGCAGTGGTGGTTACCAACGACAAGTTCCAAAATGGAGGGAAGAAGAGGCTACCAAGAAGGCGGCAGGGTTGCCAGTGCTATCCGAGCAACTTGGAGAAAGGACCGCAAACTGGATACTGGCTCGGAAACCAATGCAAACTGAGACCGGTATGTCCTTTGAAGACCCAGCTACCGATGAAGCACTTAAGAGCATATTAGTGGTAGCATCAGAACATGAGAAAGAATTATTTAATCCACAAAGAGAGAGGGACATCCTAACTATGGGCTTGGGTAACCCCGAGCATCCTGGTCGTGTTCGAGGCATATCTTCAAAAGAAGGATGGAAAGAAGGATTTAGACCACAGTGGCAAGGTGAGTACAAGAAGCGTGATCGATACAAGGAAGAGATGGCTTCGTATTTTAAGGAAGGTGCAAAAAAGACTTCCAAGAGATGATGTCCCAAATGTTGTCCAATCCTCCTCCTGAGCTGATGTAAAGATTGGCTAGTGCGGTGTCCGTTCAACAACATACGCCAGGTCAGGGTCCCGAGATGCAGCTAGTCCCAACATCACAACAGCTTGTGGTGACACAGAGTCCAGGAACCATTCCAAGCAGTGTTGCGTCAATGGCAAACAAGACTCACTATGTAGTTGACGACATTGATATGCCCACGCCTTGCTCCCTTGTCATAAGATATGGTATTTCCAATCATCGTACAAGGGTAGTAGGCATAGGATTTGCAATCCTAGGACGCAAGTATCATGGTGATGACATTCCAGAGGACTACTGCAAGGTAGAAGTGGTGACGGTCATCCAAGGATACGAAGATGACATGCTAGACATTGCCGGTCCCGAGGGCATTGAGAGACTCGGACATGCTATCAAGAACTTCATCCTTTGGCCTCAACGAGATGTCGAATTGAGTGAGCTGCCCACACGATCCTCTGAAGCCCTCCCACTCACTCAGGGGTCGTCAGGTCCTTCACTATCTCTTCCAGACCCACCAACACCACCTGCCCAGGCTCTTCCAGACCCACCGTCACCACCTGACTAGTCTCTTCCAGACCCACCATCACCACGTGCCTAGACTCTTCCAGACCCACCATCACCACCTGCCCAGTCTCTTCCACCGTCACTGATCATGGCTCCTCCTGAACCAAAAGACCCATGAATTAATTCTCCGCCTTTCCCAACACCTAAAGACCCAGAACAAACAAAGGTGACTCCATCGTAGCCAAAGAGGAAATTTTCAATACCCAAATTGATATCCCCCTTTGAGCCAAAGAAAAAGAAAAATGCTGGCGTGTATAGATTTTTGGCAGGAATTGGACGTTAACGCACTATTTGTACCCTTGACTTGGATGATCACGAGAAGTCAGCCAAAAAGCCTAAGGTAATTAGCGTAAATATCAGGAAGCCAATAAAGGAAGACTACAAACATGTTCCTGATTGTTATCACTCGGGGAGGCCACTACTATAGTGGGATAAATTGATCAAAATCCCTAGTGGTATAAAAAGGATGCATGACTGGTACATGAGAGCAGCTTCTGTTGGCTTGACACCATCAACGTGTCTATACCACCAGTTGTATTTGCAAGTGAAAGGCAGACTGCCATTATTACATTCGAGGACATGTGGTTGATGATGAACCTCAAGAGACTCGACGTACAACTCATAACGATGTTTGCAGTGTAAGTGTTACTCGTACGAATAAATATGCATATGTTTTTATTTGTGAGTTGTATCCATTCTAATTCAATATCCTACATGAACGTGCGCCTTGCAGAATGCAATATGATGAGCAGATCATGCGTTACAGTACGGATCCTCGTCAGAAGGAAAATGAAAGGGTTACATATTTGAACCCAATAAAAATATGTGGCGCAACTTCAGAATAGGAGAAGACCACAAGGACTTAAAGGGGTTAGAAGGTGAAGAACGAGAGGACAAGAAAAAGAAGTTGAAGAAAAGGTTTGAATCCGAATACGCCTACTACCTGGCAAGCTCAATGCTTCTATATCAAGACAGAAGATGCATAATGACCCCATATAACTTTGGGTAAGTATGAGTTTGTATAGTTCAAATTAATAATTCTAATACACACGTGCATCACAAACTTGCTTCGTGCAGAGACCACTGGATCTGCTTTGTCATTCAACCTAGGCAAGGAAGGGTGTTGGTATTAGACTCCGCAGATTATCCGACTAAGAGCTATGCACGGTTCTTGAACTTCTTGGAGTTGTAAGTTGAGATATGCTTGCATACTTTTATTGATGAGAGAGTTTGAGAATAACATGGTGATTCTATTCGAAATTATAGGGCATATAGGTATTACAAGTTAAAAAAAGGAAAGTGCGACACACCAGGGCAGCCATTGAACATATATCATAAGTGACCGGTACGTATGACAAGTTATGAATGCATAACATACACATGTTCAATTCATAGTATGATGTTCTAAGTCAATAACCACTTTCTAGTTATATAGTGCCACAAGCAACCACCCGGATCGGTCCTCTATGGGTTCTACGTGTGCGAGTTCATGAGGCAAAACGGACGATATAGTAGGAGCCCTTCTAAGGTAATATAAGTAGTAGTCATGATTTTAGTTCTCACATTAAAGTTACAGACTATTATGTCAAGTGTATATATTAATGTTTATAAACTTCCTCCCAGGATGCTGCTAATCTAGAAAAGGCGACTAACATGAGCGAACGTACTTTGTACGCCATAGTTGAGGACTTGTGCTCATTCATCATGAGAGAAGTCATTCCTCAAGAGGGGAATTATCACGACAAGTTGGGCACCTTAAGTGACCCAAAGTATAGACCCCTCACAGAGATCAGCGGTCTGCAACTTAGTCGAGAGGGTTATTAGAGCCTAGTGAAAACTTTGATGTATATATATATATAGTGTTTGTGAGCACCGGAACACTAGTGAAAACTTTGATGTAAATGCATTTACTTTATGTTTGTGAGAATATGAAACTTTGATGATGTCCATAAGTGTGACTTTATGTTTATGAGCATGAAACCACTTGTATGAAACAGTTAAATACTATATGGGTATAATTGAACACCATCCAATAGGTTTAGGGTTAAATATAGGGTCTGAAAAATGAGGGGGGGGCTATTTCCACAGGCGGCTGACTTAAACAAAATGCCTGTGGAAATAGATTTTCACAAGCGGTTTGTTTAAGTCAGCCGCATGTGGAAATATATTTTCACAGACGGTTCTCTTTAGTGAACCGCCTGTGAAAATCGATTTCCACAGGCGGTTCTAGAGAAACCGCCTGTATTGTGGTCCTATTTCTACTGGCCTCTGGCGCAGGCAGTTACGAAAAACGCCAGTAGAAATAGGTTTTCAACCGCCGCTATAGTTTCTCTATGTACTAGTGATTAAATACTTGAGTAGATGAGGGTTAGGGTAATACATCTTTCTTGATTCATTTCTCTCTGATAGTCTGATACATATAGAAGCTCTGCTCCTAGGGTGCCGCAAGGCTTACACTCAATTAGCTTCTCTAATCAAAGCTCTTAAAGACTAAAGTGTCTTGAGCCGCCTAACTCCTCGGTTCTGTCCTTGGCTGCTCTAGCCACTTCGATTCCTAGGATGTCGGTTGTACTGCCGGCCCAACATGACATCTCTCCCTCACTGGAGAAGTAGCTCGTCCTCGAGCTGGAAGGATGCGTAGCGTTCCTGGAAATCTTCAAGGTCTTCCTATGTTGCGGATGCTGCTGGTTCTCCCTGCCAATGGATCAGGAGCTGGCGAACGCCTCTGGACATTCTGGAACCGGCTATGTGGATCCATGATGGACTGGCAGCAACACTAGAGGAGCTTGGGGGGCTCACCGACGAACTTCTTCAGCAGCTCAACATGAAAAACATCATGAAGTCGGGCGCAGGGTGGCAGCTCCAGGCGGTAGGAGACGTCATTGATGACAGCAGCGACACGGAATGGCCCATAGAAGCGAGGCTGGAGCTTCCCTTCGGTGACGCCTTGGAGGGACGCATGGGCTCAGTGGCGTAGCCGAAGCCACACCCAATCTCCCGCAATGAAGCGAAGGTCGCGGTGATGCTTGTTGTAGGAGCGGCGGTATACATCTGGGGACTGCTCCAGCCAGGCACGAACATCTGCCAGCAGTTCTTCCTGCTCAGCCATGGATTTAGCCACAGCCACCACTCTGGTTTCACCTGGCTCATAAGAGCGGATGGATGGCGGCACTCAACCGTAGACTACAGAGAACGGAGTGGTCTTGAGGGCTGTCTAGAAGGTCGTGTTGTACACAAATTCAGCCCATGGCAGCCAACGGAACCATTGGCGGGGCCGATCACCTGTGAGGCAGCGGAGGTACACGGTAATCACTTTGTTGGCAGCCTCGGCTTGACCGTCGGACTGAGGGTAAAAGGTCGTTGTCATCTGCAGCTTGACGTCGGAGAGGCGCATCAGCTCCTTCCAGAACATTGACGTGAACACCGGATGGCGGTCCGATACGATGGACTGCGGAATGCCATGAAGTCGAACCATGTCACTAAAGAAATCCTGGGCGACAGATTCCACTGAGTAGGGGTACGCCAAGGCGAGGAAGTGGGCGTACTTGCTGAAACGATCTACGATCGTGAGTATGATTGATTTTCCGCCCACTTTGGGCAACGCTTCGATGAAGTCCATGCTTTTCGGTCTAGACCGCGGAGGGCACCGGTAGCGGCAACAGGAGGCCCGCTTGTTGAAGATACTCAGATTTGTTTCCTTGGCACATCGTGCAGGCATGCACTAGGTTCTGGACCACCATGTGAAGGTTGGGGGAGTGGATGTCGTGGCGCAGCCGGTGTAGTGTGTGTTGCACTTCTTCATGGCCATCGACGTGGACAGCGGCGGTGAACTCGCGCCCTTTGTATGTGACCTGCCCATCGAGGACAGCCCATGGAGCTGGGCGCTGGCCGGTGAGGATCTCCGTCTTGAGAGTGACGAGCGCCGGATCCTGACCGGTGGCCAGCCGGAGCCTATCCACAAAGTTGAAGTGAGGCCCCGAGATGGCGAGGAGCTTGCCGTCGTCTGTGTCCCTCCTGGACAGAGCATCTGCGATGGTATTACTGTTGCCAGCCTTGTATTCGACTTCAAAATCGAAGCCAAGCAATTTGTCAAGCTAGTGGTGCTGTGGTATGGTGGCGAGGCGCTGATCCAACAAATATTTGAGTGAGTAATGGTCTGTGTGAACCAGAAAACGTCGCCCCCAAAGGTAAGGCCGCCAGTGACGGATGGCAAGCACCAACCCAATCCGTTCTCTTTCGTAGGCTGCCAAGGAGTGATGTCGAGGCGCCACCGGCCTGCTGGGTGTTGGTCTTGCAGCAGCACCGCGCCAAACCCGTAGGTGGATGTGTCACACTCGACGATGAAGGGTCGACCGAAGTCGGGCAGCGCCAACACTGGTGCCTTCGTGAGCGCAGTTTTGAGTGCAGTGAATGCCTGAGCCACCTGCTCATACTAGGCGAACCCTTCTTTCTTGAGCAGCGTCGTCAGTGGTGCAGCAATGGTGCTGATGTCGTGTACAAACTTGCGGTAGTAGCCCACAAGTCTAGGAAGCCCCGGATAGCACGGGCTTTGCGTGGCGGCGGCCACTCCACCACTACCCTCACCTTGTCAGGGTCCATGGCGATGCCCTGAGCCAAGATGATATGGCCCAGGTACGCTATGGAGGCGGCTGCGAAGGCACACTTGAACCTCTTCACAAACAGTTGTTGTTGATGAAGAATGACGAGGATGGCACAGACATGGCGGAGGTGTTTGGCCATGGAGCTGCTCTAGATCAGAATATCGTCAAAGAACACAAGTACGAACCGGCGTAGGAAGGGGCGCAGCAGGTCATTCATGAGATCTTGGAAGGTTGCAGGCACGTCGCAAAGTCCAAATGGCACGACAGTGAACTCGTAGAGCCCATCTTGTTTTATGAACGTCGTCTTCTCAATGTCTGCTGGATTCATGCGGACCTGGTGATAGCCGGATCGAAGATCCAACTTTGTGAAGTACCTAGCACCTTTTAACTCATCGAGCAGTTCATCTACCATCGGAACGGGGTAGGTGTTCTTCACTGTGATGGCGTTCAACGCCCTATAGTCGACGCAAAATCTCGATGCGCCATCAGCCTTCTTCACTAGCAGCATCGAGGACGAGAACGCCGAAGAGCTGCGCCGGATCAGCCCTTGCTCAAGCATGGCCGAACACTGACACTCAAGTTCATCCTTGTGGGCTGCTGGATAGCTGTATGGCCTGACCGTGATAGGCTGGGAGCCGGGGATGAGAGTGATGGAGTGAGCTCTTGAGCATGGTGGAGGCAGCCCGGATGGTTCGTCGAAGACTGGTGCGAACTCGTCGAGGAGCGCGGCCATGTGGACGTCGGCAGAGCAGGACCGCAACCCGGGGATGGCTGGCCCGTGACGCACTGGACGCACATGCGGTGATCCTTATGCCAGAAAGACATGGTCATGGCGCCGAAATCCTAGAGAATCAGTCCCAGGGACTTAAGCCATTGCGTGCCCAGGACCACGTCATAGCCTGCCAGCGGAAGAGCGAAGAGGTCCGCGTAGAAGAGCTCGCCATTGATGGAGAAGCGCGCCGCGCGGTAGACACCCGGCATGGTACCCTGTCCCCATTTGCCACCGTGACGCGCATGGCGCCGCCCAGCTGAAGGCAGAGCGATGTACGGCCCGCTGCGTCCTCTGATATGAAGTTTTGGGTGCTGTCGCAGTCGAGGAGAGCCCAGAGCATGGTGGTCCCAATCTGGATGCGGACCTGCATAGTGTCGTAGGAGCGGACACCAGCCATGGCAAGCAGGGAGATGTGGGGGTCGTCCTGTCGGCGTCAGAGGCAGTGGTGTTGTTGATGTCGTCTGCCTCCGAGAGCTTGAGGAGGAAGATGCGCTTGCACACCTTGTTATGGCCGCGCTCGAACTTGTCGTCACAGTTGAAACGGAGTCTCAGGCGCTTGTGCGTCTCCATCTCGGACTGCGAGAGCCACTTGAGGTGGCGACCCTCGATGACGGCTGGCGCGAGTGGGGCGGACGGCACGGCCTCCTGGAGGGCCAATAGCGGTAGCGTGCCCACCAGGAGGCCACGCGCCGCCGGCTTGTAGGACACCGGCGCGGTAGCAGAGGACGACGGGCGGAGGGGTACGACGTAGTACTGCTAGCGCTGCTCCAGTGTACGCGCGAGATTCATGGCGAGCATGAGCGTCTACAGGTTCTGGACCTGCACATCAATGCTGAGGGGCGGACACAGACCCGTCGTGAACGCTTGCACGCGCTGGCGCTTGTCTAACGGGCCGACGCGAGGTAAGAGGGCCTCGAATCGGTCCTGGTACTCGGCCACCGTGGACGTCCGCCTGCAGGTCATCAGCTCCTCCATTGGATTTGAGCGGACGGGAGGCCCATACCAGAGGGCCAACAGCTCCAAAAACCGCCGCCAGGTCGGCGTGCCCTCGTCAGCCTGAACCTGCATATACCACAGTTGTGCGCCGCCTTCCAGATTATACGAAGTCATCCAAACCTGCTCCTCGGCCGCGATGCGTTGCTGATGGAAGGACTCGCAGCGGTTGAGGAAGGCGAGGGGATCCGACTTGTCGTCGAACTTGGGAAAGTCCATCTTCTGGAATCGGGGCGGTCGCTCGTCGTGATGGTCGCAAAACCCGCCGCCGCCGCCTCCGGAACTGTGGCTGGAGCCTGGCGGCTGTTGCTGCAGCGCCACGATCTGCCGCTGCATAGCGGTCATGTTGGTGGAGAGCTCGCGGATCATGTCCGTGAGGTCGGAGTTGCTGGGCGCAGGGTTCGGCGGCTCAGACATTGGTGGTGAGGTGGAGGCAGTGGAAGTAGTGGGCGAGTTGGGGCCGAGCTGGTGATAGGCTGCGGCGGTAGAAGATGATTGATGGCCGGAGGATTGACGGACACCTAATACCAGGTTGTCAAGTGCCTCCACTCCTAGGCTGAGGGCTCCTTGACTGCGCAGTTCGTATGAACCAGGTAAGGGTGGCGCCAGGGTTGTTTCCCGGCTGCCTGGAGAAGAGGAGAGATTAAAGACTTGAGTAGATGAGGGTTAGGGTAATACTTCTTTCTTGATTCATTTCTCTCTGATAGTCTAATACATATAGGAGCTCTGCTCCTAGGGTGCCGCAAGGCTTACATTCAATTAGCTTCTCTAATCAAAGCTCTTAAAGACTAAAGTGTCTTGAGCCGCCTAACTCTTTGGTTCTGTCCTTGGCTGCTCTAGCCACTTCGATTTCTAGGACGCCGGCTGTACTGCCGGCCCAACTGTCCATGGGCTCGTTATTGCTCACTAGACATCAGACCAACCATTCCTCTATACCTAGCACCTTAGCACCGACCAATATCTTGTTTGACTGATGGTTTCTGTGGCAAAGTTGATTGATATTGTTTTTGACTGTTTTATTGTTTGAGAAAAACATCTCTATCATAAGCTAATCTGATAAGTTCAGATGGGCAAACTCCGAAAAAAACCACCGCCTGCGGCACTGCTAGAGTGCCCTCCGTGTAGCAGCACACGGCCATGCCATGGATGGGTCACGTGAAAGTGGGCGAGGCGATTATAGAGATTAGAGAAGGGTCACGAGAAGTGACAGATACGTACAGCAAAAAAAAAAGGCAAACAACATAAAAAGGAAATGTAAAAACATTCAGATTACTACACCAAGTTTGGAATATCTCTATATGTCCTCATAAGCTTATCATTTAATTCGGTTTACTCAACTATTTCAGTTGGCCAAATTTATCCCACGACAAACTTTGTTTTTATTTCTTTATTTAAGTACAAGTTGGGAGGGGGTTTTACTTTTCTATTTTGTGTGATAAAGAACGTATAATTTATATTAAAAGATACATCACACCTTTTATCATTATTTTAACACATATAAAACTCGATTCATTCTATATACAAAATCGACTCAATCTGAAAGAGGGAGTAACAGACACTCTTCTATAGAGATATAGAATGTCTTTTAACACATATAGAATGGCACCTCCAAGCGGGGCTACAGTTCCTACCAGCGGAGAAATCGCACAGGTTGAGCCTCTATGATTATTCCGCGAGATTTTCCCACAGGACCATGCTGATTTTTCATGGGTAGTCTTCTTCTATTTTCACTTTGGGTTAGACTGTCAGTGTGCCTTTAGGTTTAGATTTGTGAATCAAAACATAATTGTGCCCTGCTATGTAGGATGCCTCCCAATTCGTCCTACAGGCTTGTTGTTCGTGTAGGTGCTTATGTCAAATTTTACTGATAATGGCAGTCGTGAGCACTGTGATGTCTGTAGCATTCCTATGATTTTAGATAGGGATTGCACAAACTGGTATGATTTGTTAATAAGTGGTATTGCTACAGAAATTAAGCTAGGCGCTATGTACAAGTTGTGTGTCACCTATTGGGGCAATCTGAGACATAGCTATGAAGAAATTACATCTGACCATAAACTGCTTCATGTAATTCTGAGTTAGATGGTGATATAGAATATGCTGGTTTGGAGGATGAATTAGTTGTGGATGATGCATGTATTTGTGACCAATTGTTCATGCAACTGACTTAGAAAACCCAAGAATAGAGGTTGGTACAACCTTTGGGGATGCTGATACTTTTAAGAAGGCTATTAGCCAATATGCAATAAAAGGTGAATATGAAATTGCATCTATTCTGAATCACAAGATATAGAGGGCACTGCAAAGTTGGAAGGTGTAATTGATAGATACATGCTTCACAGTTGCAAGATGGAAGGTAAGATTATGCAATTTTGCATCAATTGGTTGTGTTTGATGGATAATAATGCAATTTTCTAATTCTGAAAAGAATTCTCGTTCTCATATTTTTTGCTATTTCTGATTTTGTTTCCATTTGACATAGATGACAAAGATACCTCACGAATACACTTTTCAAAGCACTGAAAAAAGTCGAGAAGAACAAAATGGCAACAAACCACTGGGTCAAGGATAGTCATTAATTGGGAAAAACGAAACATGTCTAGCACTATCTCCAATTGCAACCATGACAAGGGAAAAGTAAAGAAGTTAAAGGTCGTCAGGTCCAAGAAGAAATTATGAACTTGTAATGTGTGATCTAATAGCGTGCTTGATAGCCTGTTGGGCTAAACCTGTTTACTGTGCCTTTTGTTTTATTTTGGTGAAACATGGCATGGACAGTGAATTATGTACTTGAAACTTAGGTTTCTATTGATGAATTGGTGGGCAGGGGTAGACTTGTCCAATATTATGTGTTATATGACTTGTTTGGCTGTGAAATATTATTATAAGGGTTGTAGTTTCTTGTAGCAAATTACATCATATTTGTAATGGTTTCTGGCAAAGCCATATTTTTTTAGTGTCCAATGGCAAAAGCCAGCTTTTAAGAGTGTCCAACAGCCAATTTTGCCTATCATTTAATTCGGTTTACTCAACTATTTCAGTTGGCCAAATTTATCCCATGACAAACTTTGTTTTTATTTCTTTATTTAAGTACAAGTTGGGGGGGGGGGGGGTACTTTTCTATTTTGTGTGATAAAGAACGTATAATTTATATTAAAAGATACTACATCACACTTTTTATCATTATTTTAACACATAAAACTCGATTCATTCTATATACAAAATCGACTCAATCTGAAAGAGGGAGTAACAAATTAACACTAGAGATAATTTGAAACGGAGAGTTAACAGTGAAGATACAAAATTATTGAGGGAGTAAAACTCAACCTGTATGCGAAGAAAGTAGAAACAAATCTTGTTGAGGGGTGAACTGAGAAGAATGAAAATAATTTGAGGGAGTTAATCAAACCCAGACGTTAGTTTATATATGGTTATCTGGACATTTGGCAAAAATAGGAGTAATTTGGACTTTTTCTTGAAACATATTATAGAACCTAATGAAAAATATTACTATATACAAAAAAAGGTTTTGGCTTAAAAAGAAAGTCAACTGGAGCAACTTTAGTCATTATCCATCGAACAAATACAGCACACAAATATTACTCAAGCGCTACAGAATGTCACCAGAATGTTGTGTCACTCTGTCGACTGAATGAATAAAAAAAACTAATACATTGCACCCCTGAGAAGGCAAGACTATCCCCTGCTGTCTAACAACAAAAGGATCGAGCCTACATGCAAGTTAGATGCACGACGACACATACAAAAGGTAGACGCAAGTTGCCTAGACGTAATACACTGCGAACCTACGAGCGTCGAAATTTTAGAAGCAATAGCATATCAGTGTGAAGACTGGTGTGAAGACTGGATTGCAAATCGTAGCATCTGTTGAGCTCAATATCAAGAGGCGTCCAGAACCCAAGATGCTCAGTAAATGCCAGGAATGACTCTGTATGGTACTTTGATGCAGTACGTCTTCCAGTACTTCCCGTATCTGCATTTACATATGTAGCTCACATCAGAATATCAGATTATGCATAATTGAAGTGCCGAGTTTTGAAGCTAAGTACTACCTCCAATCAATATTAAATTAAATTGTTGATTTTTTTAATGGTCGTTGAGTCCAACTTTGATCACTATTTCCTTTTATAATGTAGTTGTAGCACTGTATCTAATAATTATATGAAAGCATTTTTCAAGACAAACATGAAAAATATGATGTGTGTTTCCATATATAATATCATGTGGGGCCGACATTACAGCCGTCGGCCCAGACACGAGGTGCAGCAAGGGCTGCTTCCAAGGGCGTGCATGGCGAGCCCGAGGAGGCTGAAACAACTTAGTAAATTAGCAATTAAAGAGTGGTTGTGAGATTAGAGTTAAGGCTAGAAGTTAATGCAGGGCTAGAATCAAGGAGCCAGCCTCCTATTTGGATCCAGTACTCAGAGAAGGAATTAAGAAAGATCAGTTCTCTCTAGTCTACCTTTGCTGCTCTTAATCTCACCTTCTTCTACCTTGGGCGCCCAGGTAACAACCCTGGAACCATTACCCGACTCTGGCTATGAACTAAGGAGCCAGGGCCCTCCTATCTTGGGCACCAACGCCCTTGACAACCTGGTATCGGGTTCCAGAAGATCCTCTTCCATCCCTGCACCAGTTCCTCCAACCACCATGCCACCAGCCTCACCATCGTCCTCCACTGCCTCCATATCCTCACCTATGGCAGAGCCCACCAACGCCCTCACAACTTCCATCAGTAACCTGCAGAATCAGGTGGCTGTCCTGCAGCAGGAGCACCCAGCCGCGGGCTCTTTCTCTGGTTCCAAGGGACCGGGCAATGGCAAACAACATGGTGATCGCCCCCCCCGTTTCCAGAAGCTTGATTTTCCTAAGTTTGATGGCAAATCTGATCTGCTAGCGTTCCTCAATCGCTGTGAATCCTATTTCCATCAACAGCGCATTCCAGCAGAGGAGCAGGTGTGGATGGCCTCTTACAATCTTGAGGCAGGCGCTCAGATGTGCTTCATCCAAGTTCAACAGGATGAGGGCACACCTTCCTGGCGTCGATTCTCCGAGCTCCTGTACCTCAGGTTCGACCACCCATCCGCTCCAATCCGCTCGGCGAACTAATGGCCTGCAAGCGAACCGGCTCTGTCGCGGAGTACCAGGACCGATTTGAGGCCCTGCTCCCGCACGCCGGCACTCTCGAAGCCGCAACGTGTGCAAGCTTTCACGGCAGGGCTGCAACCGCCGCTGAGCCTCGACGTCGGGCTCCACAACCAACAGTCCCTTATCATCGCCATGAGCCTTGCTCATAAACTAGAGCTCCGCGAGCAGTATGCTGCTTTGGCTGCGCCTCTGCCTGCGCCCCAGAGATCTCCGGCGCGTGGCCTCTTGACAGGGCCTCCCTCCCGCCTTGCTCTTCCTGCTCCACCACATAGCGCAGGGCCCTCCACGTTCTCGGCCGAGGGCCAGCAGGTGAAGAAGCTGTCCCAAACAGAGATGGAAGAACGCTGCCGCCTTGGCCTCTGCTTCAACTGCAACGAGAAGTTCGGCCGGGGTCACAACCACGTTTGCCAACGCATATTCCTACTTGACCTCTCTGAAACCGAAGAAGGTGACGACGCCATACCAAAGGAGGAGGTCGCTTGGCGATCCGCTCATCTCATTGCACGCGATCGCTGATGTGCGCACCAGTGAGACGATGCAGGTGCACATCCAGCTAGGCGATGTTACCCTCCTTGCCCTCCTCGACTCCGGCTCCACCCTCAACTTCTTCTCCGAAGAAGCTGCCAGCCGCACCTCCCTCAAGCTGCTGCTATGAGGCAACATGAAGGTGATGGTCTCCAACAGCGAGCGCATGCCCTGCCCAGGCACCTACAGCAACATGACATTCAGCATAGCAGGCGAGGCCTTCGTCACCGATTTCTTCGCGCTGCCACTAGCTGGCTATGGTGACGTCCTCGGCACCCAGTGGTTGGCCTCGTTAGGGCCGGTCCTCTTGGATTTTTGTGCTCTCACCATGTCTTTTTGGCACAGGGATCATCGGGTCAGCTGGTAGGGTCTTGCTGGTCCGTCCACCCCCTCACTACGGGCGTGCGCAGTGGACGACCTAATGGGTGCACTGCTGGATGATTTTGCCAGCGTCTTCACCGAGCCTTCCACGCTGCCCCCTCCGCATTCTCGGGACCACAGCATCAACCTTGTTCCAGGGTTGGCACCGGTGGTCGTGCGGCCTTATCGCTACCATGCTGCACACAAGGACGAGCTGGAATGCTAGTGTGCAACCATGCTCTCGCAGGGGCTGATCCGCTGCAGCACGTCGGCATTCTCCTCCCCAGTCCTCCTCGTCAAGAAAGCAGACGGTTCATGGCGCTTTTGCGTCGACTACCGCGCGCTCAACGCCATCACCATCAAGGATGCATATCCGATTCCGGTGGTCGACGAGCTCCACAGCGCCCGTTTCTTCTCCAAGCTGGATCCCCGCTCGGGCTATCACCAAGTTTGCATGAATGCCGCTGATGTCGAGAAGACGGCGTTCCGGACTCATGACGGACTCTATGAGTTCCTTGTCATGCCATTCGGGCTTAGCAACGCGCCGGCCACATTCCAGGCCTTAATGAGTGACGTTCTCCGCCCTTTCCTCCGTCACTTCGTCCTCGTTTTCTTCGACGACATCCTCATTTACAGCAGCTCATGGGCTGAGCATCTGTGCCATGTGCGTGCTGTCGTCACCATGCTTCACCAACACCGGCTCTGGCTATGAACTAAGGAGATAGGGCCCTCCTATCTTGGGCACCAACGCCCTTGACATATAACCTTCCAAAAGTTTGACTGAATATATTGGTCAAAGTGTCTAGCATCTATGACTAGAGGTAGTACCCAATAATTCTCTCCTTTTTAGATAGAATGTACAAGGAGTCAAGGATGCTTCAAAAATGAGCATTTAGCAGTTTTAACAGCAGGATCTTGTGCCAATGCTAACTACAAAGAGTATATATTCAACTGATTCATTTACTAGTTGTAATACTTACTTTGATGAGCACCGGTCATCATCCCTCTTTGCTCGGTCAAACAATAATATAGTCAGAAAGATCACATAGAAGTATGGTAGGAACTGCAAACACGGAAGGAAAAAGTTACGACAATCCTCACTAAGCTTGTCATGTATCACAATCAGAATACGGACAAGCTTACGTGATTGAAAAGAGCTGGAACAGTCCAGAAAAATGCAGATAGGATCTCTGGGACATAGTGGAAGTGACGTGACAGGCCCCACCTGTTAAAACGTAAAATGAAGTTCATGTCAACAGCAAATAACATTTCTGAGATAAACATGGTTGCACAATTTTCTATGAACCATATAACAAGCTCACCATCCAGAAGTCAAGAGAAGACTAGTTTTAGTTTCTCCCTTTGTAGTCTGATAAGAGGCAACAATCTGAAAATTTTCATCAGAACAGTCCAGTTGTGAGAATACAGCCAGTTAATTTGGAATCGATTATATCTTAAATGTTCCAACCTTAGATGGAGCCTTTCCCCAGACTAAGCATTTCCCATTTGTCCGTCGAAATTCTTGGCGCTGACGATCACAATCATAGTTTATGTATATGCACAACATTCCAGCTAGAAGAATTGAGAGTGCTAACTGCAGAAGGATTTGCAGAGAACAAACTTTAATCATTGGGACTAAACTGGTAAACTCGCAGTGGATATAAAGCAAACAGCACATCATGGTACTACAGTATACAGACCAAATCATATCAAAAGTACAGCATTTGGAAAGAACCTGGGGGCCCATATTCACAGGGTGGTTTACAAGGTACATTCCAGGTGAAGTATATATGGATGGAACCCATACCAAGCATCCCCAGCAGATATAGAAACCAGCTGGTGAAAGATCATGTTAGACAAATAATGGTAATAGAACATGAGGGCAAGCACATTGTAAAAAGAGCACTTTGAAATAAATAGCACTTTGTAAATCAAAAAGTTATGTATTATTTATAAAAAACCTATGGCGATATTATCATGAAGCTATTTATGAGGGTTTCTTATGACCTACCTGTCTTTTCCTAGAACAATTATGCTATAGAGAAAAGAAATACTTTTATCATAGTAGGGCCTTCATCATTGAGTTTGGTTCACACTCCAAAGAAATAAGATTAGGACCCCATAGGCTATTCAAAGGAGACAAGGAAAGCTCAGTATGCCTTATCGCTGCCTACGCGACAAGGTGTAACTAGACCTAGCGTTTTCGTAAATGGCAAACAATTGGTCACTACGGTTTAACCATTATTCAGGCTAAATGGCCAATTAAAGGGGAAAAACAGCCATTTAAAAGGGATAGGCAGCCAAACAGAAACAGGGTAACACTATAGCATTCAAACGGGCTAGTGCTAGACCCCCAAGGCAAGTTGGGCCAGCCCAGACGCCTAGGCAACATCATTGAAATAGAGCAGGCTACAGGAGGTCAGGAGTATCTAAACTCCTTTCATCACTGTTTTTTTTTCAATTCCTTCTGAACCATTTAATATTAACAATTTGAAGGAGATCAAAATCTTTCTCTGGTAAGGTCAGTCTTGCATCTGCAACTACTGGTAATTGTAGTAGCTCATAAATATTATGTGCAGTGCTCACAAGTTCAATGAAAGTGAACTGGTAATGAAAACTCTGATAAAAAAATATGCTCTATTTTATGTGTTAAGAAAAGCTTCTGTGTTTTATTACGTAGGAACTGAGCCTAGTTTAGTTGGATGTGGGTGTGGATGTACACCCACGAAACCAATGTTAGAATTCTTGTTGAGACAATTTCAGATACCTATTTCTCTTAACAGAAAAGCTACGTAGTTCCTCCTAGACCTATGGTATTAACTTGTTACAATTGTTTCTTCAATGCAAATGGCGATAGAAGAGCAATATATGTTGCTGTTTTCTGACAACAGTGAACCAATTATATCATGTGAGTACTTCCACACATGAAGATAACACTTTTCAAATGAAATATCACTTGATTTTAGTAACAAAATTATTCAAAATGAAATAAATTGAACATGCCTGCAGCATTTACATAAAAATCATAGCTAGTGGAGAAAATAATCATTTGAATTCCATGCCCTTTAGGAAGAAAATTATTTCACTTAAACCTGTAATAGAGTTGTGTACCTCTATCGTGAGCAATGTCCATAGTACACCAATATCCAGATTCCCACCAAAAGAACTTAGTGATATAGATCAACATAAGTGCAGTATTCACAAGCATAGAATCAGCAACTCTGCCATTCATTTCATACTGCATAGCAAGTGTCCAAGGAATCAACATTAAGTCCAGAGGATAATTGCCTCATATGATGGACTTCCAATCTTTAAATTGGTATGGTAATACACCACCACCACATCAATGAGTAACAATACCAAAAAATGTGAAACTAACATAAGAGAAGATATTATAATATTCTGACCTGCTTTATGCAGTAGGTTACAGCAAGAACAGCCCAGGACATCATACCGAAACGACAGTTTGTGAAGACTTTGATATCAAAGTACTTGCCAATCCGAGGGTACAGTTCCATACCCTGGAAAATTGAGTGTTATAAGAATGGACCAACAAAGAAGCACATAATTTGTTATCAATGTCAAATACAGTGTATATTTAACAATGCTTACCCAGTAGAAGTCAATTATCACATTCCCTGAGGATCCAGAGTCAGATGAAGATGGAGCTACATGACCCTGGAAAAGAAAAGAAAATGTTAATGAGATGAAACATAGTAGCTAATGATACAAGGAGCAGAGCTGTTTTTTTAACATAGCTAACCTTTATGTAGAGAAGAATACAGAACACAAAACTTCCAAAAACAAGAGCAGAGTATATCTCCCCCAAGTGATCATAAACTATTGCAGGGTTAAATATACCGAACCTGACACAGAACTTTCTTTGTGTTAGCCAGTTTACTTGTGGACAAATGGCACATCAGCCACACACAGTTTAAGACGGTCAACACCCAAATTTGGAAAGAAAATTTGAGGGATAAAGAAAACTCGATTTAGTTCCTATGCTTATAATAATAATAATAATAATAATAATAATAATAATAATAATAATAATAATAATAATAATAATAATAATAATAATAATAATAAAAAAAGATACATAGAAATGCAAGCGGAACTGGCAATATCAAAAGATAGAAAAACTACAAGCACACATACAAGGATTATCCGTTTGATGACCACAAGATCAAAGATTACAGAACCTTATTTTGCTCTATTTACAAGATGGATGAATGGAAGATGTGTGATGGAGTGCTGATAGCAGGTAAATCATAGGATGCCAACATTTATTCACTTCATGCATGCCCTTCAACATCTCTTGAAAGGGAAGAAAAGGAAACCAAGTTAAAATTACATGAACAGCAGGTTGACCAAAGAAAAAGGATAGCCTTACCACCACAAACCGAGGTAAGTTATCAAGGTCACTGCATATGCTTGCAAGCCATTTGCCTGAAAACAAAGAAGAGGGCAATATTTAAACAAAGGGTATGTAGGCTATAAGGCAAAAGGTAGTAGTGCTAAACGCTTGCCTTAATTTGAACAGCAAAACCAATGAACCAGACAATATACATTGAGCATAACAAACAGTAAAACATGCTATTGCACCGGCACAGCAGGTAAGCAGGCGATAGTTTTTTGAAGGCAGTAAGCAGGCAATAGTTGCCTAATGTTGTTATATTTAGTACGTAGAGTAGTGATTAAGATAGCAAAGCACGAATATAAGGTACAACAGACACGAATTGGACAATATTGAACAGTACGATTTCAGAAAAGGGACGAAGTTCACACAAGTTGGAGACCAGGAGTGACAGCACGGACCTTGTAGACCGGCACGTTCCCGGCAGGTGAGATGGGCCCTTCGAAGCGCTTCCCAGGAAGCAGCAGCTGCAGGATGGCCTCGAAGAGTCCGAAGCCGAAAATGATCTTACATGCGACGAGGGTGGGCATGGGCCAGATGGCCTTGAGCCCCTCGAGCACACCGTGCTCCCTGAGGTGCTCGTAAGTCTGCACCACCGATCCGTCCGCGTGCACCATCGTGTACCACCTGCGCGGCGCCGAGAAAAATCAATCAACACTAATAGACAGCCGAACTCGTCCACCCCCTCGAGAGAAACTGTTAGGGAGACGAGACTCGGGGTCGATCCAAGCGGCGGGTCAGGAACGCGGGTGCGATTGGAAGAAGCAGGGAGGGGGGACAGAAGGGAAGCGCACTCACAGGAGGATGACGAAGGGCGGGCAGAGGGAGAGGAGCGCGAGCATGGAGGTGTAGGTGACCAGCGCCGAGTGCACTGTGCCCGGCGGCGCAGGCGCGGAGGCAGCCGCGGTAGACTTGGCGCCGGCGGAGGAAGGCTTGGGCTTGGCCATGGCCTCCTCGCGATCTCGCTGGGGTGTGCGCTGGGTGAGATGGAAGGAGAGGACGACTTGACTGGGAAAAGATCTTATGTGGGAGTGTGCTCCCCGATCCCGATCTGAGGCCGCACGGCACACCTGCCCCTCACGTCACGTGACTGGGCTGCGCCACGCGAGAGCGCGTCTGTTTTGTGTTAACCGTTGGCAGACGTGGTTGTTGTGCCACAGCTGCGCACGTGCCATGTGGTGCATGTCTTCGTCATAAGAAAATTCAATTTCTTCAAAAAATCAAATAGTTTAAACTTTGACTAAATTTAAAGCGTGTTAGGACGACAGAATCGTTTCTGATTCTCACGTGAAACGGCTGGATCTAAGTCAAACGCCTCCATGCTGATCTATTTCAAGGTCGAAACGCTTCGTGAGTTTTGCCTAGGAGCCCGAAATGCTAGAAACCTAGTTTCGCATGATTCGTTTCTCCCCTCCCCTCTATGCTTTACTAACTACTAGGTGGAGTGTCCGTGCATTGCTACGGGATAATTAAGGCTCTGTTTGGTTTTCATAAGTCAGGTGACTTAAAACCAGTGACTTATAAGTCATACCTGTTTGGTTTTCAATGACTTATAAGTCGTGCATGATAGGATTGGAGTGTGGTCCCCAAACAAAAAATGTGTGGCCTCATGTGAAAAGGGAGTGACTTATAAGTTTTAAGTTGGGGTGAAACAACTTATGACTTATAAGTTGGGGTGACTTAGGCTATCCACATTCTTCACCCTCTAAAAGGAATATTTCATCATAATCCTCGCTTCTTCTATACAAATTTTTTCCGCATTCATAATCTTTTATATCTCATACTCTATATAACTGCCAACAATAGAGCCTACATGTTTATAAATAAAAATTAATGTAAATATATCCATATGGGATCTTATTTTGAAAGATTTATTGAAACGAATTTAAGGTGTAAATAGAATTTAATTTTGTTTTTTGGTCTGTGAGATATAGCAGTTTTATTAGTTGAAATAGAAGTTGCACGCGCTTCGAGAAAGTGAACCCCACCAATCACGTGCGTGCATGGTCGTATTCTCGCCTCCACTAAACTCATCTGTGACTCCGGCACGAATACAGTTTGATTGACCGGCCGCTTATATACAGTTAATAGTTACGTAGATTTTTGTACTGCAAGACCTTTTACCGCTCCGCGGTGCGTTCAGTCTTATAAGCTAAGAGTGTTTGGCAAAATAAATCATTTTTTTACTTTTGGACCTATAAATAGGTGACTTATTTGGAACCAAACAGGGTCTAAACTTTTATACTAAGAACAAACAATTCGCATGATAGTATACAAATATTGTGAAAGAACACACGGTTCGCATGACAGTATAACAATATTATAAAATTAAAACAGACATTAAAGTGTTATTTAATAATGATATATAATT
This sequence comes from Microstegium vimineum, assembly GCA_022036555.1. NCBI lineage: Eukaryota > Viridiplantae > Streptophyta > Magnoliopsida > Poales > Poaceae > Microstegium > Microstegium vimineum. The sequence continues at coordinate 25,622,646 of CM039122.1, forward strand.
TAGAAAACACTCATAATGACAAGACAATAAATCATGTCTATTAATAAAATATTGATTGTGGTAATAAATCATGTCTATTAATAAAATATTGATCGTGGTAACACTACAGCGACCTTCAGTAGTACAAATCAATTAATAAGAAAATATATGCATTGCTAACAAATCATAGATGTGGTATGTTTAACGCTACATAGAGTTAGATATATTAACATTGATCTCATTTGAAATATACTGATAACCTCACATGACACTCAAAGAGTTCGAACCTATAGAATTTGATGATAGGGATTACTCGCAAACTCGATTTTGCCCAAAGTAACCTATAGAATTTGATCCCAAATCCATAAAGTTAGCAAGTCCAAAACAACTAGGTTAAATTCAGACAGATTTAACTAATTAAATTATAATGTTGTTGTGGATGACATTATCTTTGGTTCAACCAATCAAGAATTTTGTGAAGAATTTGGAAACATGATGGCAAATGAGTTTGAAATGTCAATTATTGGTAAACTTAGTTACTTCCTTCCATTAAAATCTAACAATTGAAGAATGACACATTTCTGAGACAAGGCAAGTACATCAAGGATAGGATGAAGAAATTCGGTTTGGAAGAAGCCAAAGACATTAGCACACCAATGGGAACAAATGGACACTAAGATAGTGATGCTAGTGGCAATATGGTGGATCAAAAGTTGTATTGGTCTATGATTGGAAGCTTACTCTATGTGACTGCTTCAAGGCCGGATGTCATGTTTAGTGTATGCATGTGTGCAAGGTTCCAAGCCTCACCAAGAGAGAGTCACTTGAAGGCAACAAAGAGAATATTGAGGTATTTGAAGCATAAATAAGATGTTGGACTATGGTATCCCAAGGGGTCAAACTTTGAGTTAATTGGTTATTCAGACTCCGACTATGTGGGATGCAAGATTGATAGAAAGAGCACTTCAGGCACATGCTAATTACTAGGAATGTCACTTGTATCATGGTCTTCAAAAAAGAAAAATAGTGTAGCACTCTCAACCGCTAAAGCCAAATACATATCTGCGGGTAGTTGTTGTGCTCAATTGCTTTGGATGAAAGCAACTTTGAATAACTTTGGAATCAAATTCAAGAAAGTTCCATTGCTATATGATAATGAAAGTGCAGTCAAGCTAACCAACAACCCGGTTCAACACTCAAGAACAAAGCACATTGACATAAGGCACCACTTCATAAGGGACCACCAACAAAAGGGTGATATTTCAATCGAAAGTGTTGGCACCGATGATCAACTTGCCGATATATTCACCATGTCATTATATGAGAAAAGATTTTGCAATCTAAAGAATGAATTGAACATTCTTGATTTCTCAAACATGTGTTGATGCACCCCATATATATGGCATGCCTCTCCTTCGAGCAATGCAAGGTAAAGTTGGTTGACATGTCATACATCCACTATTTAGGACTTATTAGTGCATCAAGACATCAACTCATTAGGCTCATTCATGAAAATCAAATGAATTTGATGATTATATGGTACCACTATTGCTTCCATGTTTTCTATGATCTAGTGGTAGCATATGACATGTTTGTAGGCTTGCAATCCTAGTGCTTGATCTAGAATATGAAACTCAATTGTTTAATTCAAAATGGGCAAGATAACCATCCTAGCATGAGTGAACAAGCTTGTCCTTGGTTTAAATCGAGTTAAATGTATTGGAGCAAGTAATCTAGATTGAACCACAAATGTTTTTCTCTCCACTCATCTGCAATTTGAGCTCATCCTTTATGATAATAGATGACAAAGGGGGAGAAGTAAGTATCACAAAGATAAATATATTTGATAAATATAAACACACAAGTAGGGGGAGCAAGCCTATGAACTTAGTTGTTGCATTTCTATGTGCATTCATATATGCTTGCTTGCATTTGAACTTTAATTCATATAAATGATTCATGCTTGTGTGATGAATGCTAGAAACTTGATTAATATGATGCTTGAAGTACTAGTATGCACATGACTAAGTTTAGTGTATTCAAATGATTATTTTTTAAGTGGTATCTAGTCCTTCACATGGTTTCTAGTTATTCATGGTGCTAAGGATGGTGTACATTGGCAACTCCGATTGGTATCATGCTTCAATGGTCCATTCTTTATATCTTAGCATCATTTGGAAGTAGTAACTCTCCCACAATTCTTATCCAAGCATATGTGATCAAATTGAACCAAACTTATAAATCACATATGTAGAGGGAGCTAATCTCCCCTATAATTGAAAACTTCTCCAGGCAACTTTCCTCCTTCAAAATCAACGACACACAACACACCTACCACGCATCCAACGGCTGAGATTCAAAAGTTAGAAGCTGTCTTACCACTCTTCCACCCTCGTGTGGCCCTTACGAGGTCGAGGGTTCGAGCCTGTCATCCACCAGAAAAAATCCACCTTTTTTTTCTATTTCTACCGGGGCGGGGCGGGTCGCGGCCGTCGGGGCGAAACAGGGCGGGGGCGCTCGCCGGTGCGCGACTGCCGGTGCACGGCCATCGGGGCGGGACGGGTCGCAACCATCGGGGCGGAACAGGGTAGGGCACGATCAGCGAGGCGGGTCCCGACCGTCGGGGCGGAACAGGGCGGGGGCGCTCGCCGGTGCACGGCCGTCGGGGCAGGGCGGGTCGCGGCCGTCGGGGCGGAATAGGGCGGGGCGCGGTCGCCGGTGCGCGACCGCTGGTGCACGGCCGTTGGGGCGGGGCGGGGAGGAGCGAGGCCGCCGGGAAGGGTCTTGCTCGTCAGGCCAGGGTGGGGTGGGGTGCGGAAGCTGGGGCGGGCTGAGCGCGGACGAGGGGGTCGGGCCCGCGCGACCCGATAAGGAACCCCGCCCCGAGGGCGCGGTGTCAGCGTCCGTCTCCGTCTCCATCTCCGGCCTCTCCCGCTTCGCCACCGGCCTTGACGTCCGCCTCCTCGACTCCGCCCGCTCCGGCGTGCTCCGCCGGTCCATCGCGGACGTCGTCGCCGCGGGCGCCCACGCCTTCTCTGACCTCGACGGCCTCGACACATCCGCCATCACCGCGCCCTCCTCTGCCGAGGCCACAGCCACGGCCAGGTGCCCGCACTTGATCGCGCTCACCGTGGAGGAGGTCGGCTTGCAGGGTCGCGTGGTGGAGCTGCCCTGCGGGCTCGCGCTGGGGTCCTACGTCACGATCGTCACGACGCCCCGCGCCGCCGCACGAGGAGCGGAACCCTGTGATCGCGGTGCTCAGGGACGGGGAGCGGCCCGCCATGGTGTCGCAGTTCATGATGGAACTGTAGGGGCTCAGGGTCGTCGACGGCGAGGACCCGCCCCGCGTTCTCCACTTAAACCCGCGACTCCGCGGGGACTAGAGCGGCCGTCCCGTCATCGAGCAGAACACCTGCTACCGCATGAACTGGGGTACCGCACACCGCTGCGATGGGTGGAGGTCACGCCCGGATGAGGAGACTGGGTGGGGACCCCTGTCAGTTCATTGTTTTCAATTGTTTGACCTCAGGTGGATTTTGTTGTTCAGACATTCTTCTGAATGAATGAATGAATGTCTTTGTTCATGTGCAGTGGATGGGTTGGTGAAGTGCGAGAAGTGGTTTAGGGACGATGATGATAGGTCGGAGGAACCCAAGACAACATCAAAGACAACAGCATGGTGGTTGAATCGGCTGATCGGGCAGAAGGACGAGGTTAATTTCGGTTGGCCATTTCCTTTCGTTGAGGGCCGGTTGTTTGTTCTTACTCTCAGTGCTGGGCTGGAGGGTTACCATGTGAGCGTTGATGGGCGACATGTCACTTTTTTTCCTTACCGCATTGTAAGTACCTATGCGAACACATGGTGGATAAGTACCCATGGATGTTCAGCTTTGACGATGAGTGATTGACCAACACGTGAGTGTTTCAGTTTGAGTGGCTTAACCTAACCTCTGCGAAAGCAGAAACATGTGCTTGTCTATCGGCTTGTGGTTCTTCAACCTCGACCCCGTGCACCACACCGAGTATATCACATTTGGGGATAAAAATTAAAGGTAAGGTTGTGTCCTGGGGGTCCATCCGAGTCAATTCGTCTTTTGTCCTCAAGGATGTTGCTTTGGTTGTGAATTTGCATTTTAACCTTCTTTTGGTTTCGCAACTCCTTGATGACGGTTTTGAAGTGAGTTTCAAGACTAATCTTTCTCGGATTTTGGACTCTCGTGGTGAGCTTGTTTGCCAGATTTTACCCTTCGGGAAGGTTTTTCGTGCGGATTTTTCTATATATTCTGGACCTTCTCGTTGTCTTCTTGCCAGTTCTTCTTCCGAGCTTTGGAAGTGGCATAGGAGATTGGGACATTTGAGTTTTGACTTGCTTGCAAGGCTTAGCTCAATGGACCTTATCCAAGGATTGCCAAAGCTAAAGTTTGAGAAGGATTTGGTTTGCCATCCTTGCAGGCATGGCAAGATGGTTGCTGCTTCTCATCCTCCCGTAACTCAAATTATGACCTCACAACCCGGCGAGCTCTTACACATGGACACAGTTGGTCCAGCTCGGGTTAGGTCGGAAGGAGGGAAGTGGTATGTTGTTGTAGTCGTTGATGACTACTCGAGATACTCTTGGGTGTCCTTTTGGGGGAGTAAGGATGGGGCTTTTTCACTTGTTCGAGATCTAATTTTGAGATTGCAAAATGAGCTACCTAAGAATGCCATGAGAGCTATCCACAATGACAATGGCACAAAATTCAAGAATGCTCAATTTGCAACTCTTTGCTCTTCTTTGGGTCTCGATCACCAGTTTTCCTCACCTGACACTCCCCAGCAGAACGGTGTTGTTGAGCGCAAGAATCGGACCCTAGTTGAGATGGCCAGGACGATGCTCGATGAGCATAGGACTCCTAGGCGGTATTGGGCCGAAGCACTCAGTTCTGTTTGCTATGTTTCTAATCACATTTTTCTCCGAGCTTTCAAGAAAAAGACCTCTTATGAGCTACGATTTGGGAGACCACCCAAGGTAAGTCACCTACGGGTGTTTGGGTGCAGGTGCTTCATCCTCAAAAAGGGCGGTAAGTTGGATAAATTTGAATCACGGTCTTCTGACGGTATCTTTCTTGGTTATTCTACTCACTCTCGTGCTTATCGTGCACTTAATCTAGAAACTAACCGAGTGATGGAGACTTGTGAGATTACATTCGATGAAACTATGCCCTATGTTTCCACTGCTTTTGATCTTGCAGGTGATGATGAGGTGAACACTAGCATTTTGTGGAGGAGGAGCAGGATCATGCCGATTGGGGTGATCCCGAGCCAACTCCACTGGCTGTCCCCGTCGACCTTGCGACGTCCACTTCGGCTCACGGTCCCAATCCAACTACTTCCTCTACATGGGGGTCGTTCGAGCAGCTTCCTCAGTCGGTGCCCGTTGCACCTGAGGGAGCTCCAGCTGCTGTCGAGGGGGAGGCCACTTCGTCCAGGCAGGCTCCCCGCCACATCCAGCGGCAGCACCCGCCGGAGAACATCATCGGCGACATTGACCGTCGAGTCACACGGTCCAGGTCCTATATCTCTCACTTTGCTCATTCGGCTTTTGTCGCTTCTTTTGATCCCTGTTGACACAAAAAGCGTCAGGATCTGCGAACACCTCGGGCTATTACCCGAATTCGATATCCAAAGGTGTGCCAGTCGATTTGACCAGTTAATCGACAAGGACGATAACTAGAACAAGATTTGAACAAGACAACGGCGATACGCCCAGATGTCAAGATTCAGACTTGATCAGGATAACTAGAGCAGAGCTGAACGAGACAACAGCGATGCGCCCGGATGTCAAAGCTCAGATTACTCCCATGCGGAATTTGCAAGGGTTTGACGGAGATCAATGAGATGCAGCCCGTTGAAGCTTGAAGAACTCGTAGATAAGCTAAGTCTAATGCAATAAAAGGGTAAATTGCAGTAAAGGTAAATAAGAGTAATTGATTTGTTTGATATATTGATTATTCTTTTCTCACGACCCCAGGTACATATTTATACTCCGGCAATAGGAGTTGTAAACAGACACGACTCGTACCTTTCCTAAACAAAACTAAATCCTATTTTAAAGGAATAACTGACCCGCGCAGGAGTCGGATCCAAATAACAATATTATTTTCCTAAACAGACACCTCTATTTTTAAGAAAACAAATGACTCGTGCAAGAGTCGGACTCAAACTGCCGTAATAATACTGGTATGAGATCACCAGTTTCCTTATGTCTTCTCTTCGATGAAACTTTCCATCGGCAGACTCTTCAATCCGCAACTTCCTTTTATCGGCAACCACTACGTTACCCTGTGCCCATCGGCACTCCATGCCCATTGGCATCGGCAATACTTCCCAATTGGCAACCTTGGACTTCTGGTAACTTCACCAATTAATTCTTATCGGCAAGAGTCGTCCAACTCCCATCGGCAATAAACTTCTTGTAGCATTCATTCTCATCGGTAAATTTGAGCGATGACTTTCCGATGCCGATAGAAAACGGCTACCGATCAACGCAAGTTTTAGTTCATTTGACACATGCCGAAAAATGGTGTCAACACATGCCTCCCAATTTCAGACTGTAGAATATTTTACGCGTTGAAATTTTCTCTACTGTAACTGCTCTCTCCAAGATAACTGCACAACTTCCTCGATTACCGCGCGCAAAACCGCAATTTATTAATAAAATCCCGCGACCACAGCGCGAACAGTTGCAAACCTAATCATATCTCCTCGATCGCTGCGCATACCTATTGCATACCTCTCTATACTCCTGCTCAGTGTGAAGAAAATTCCAAAATACCCCTGACCAAGCTTATAAAAGTTACCACCATCCAATCTGTTTTTACCCTGAGCCTACTTTTACTTTCACCTGCCCTCGTCTTCAACCTCGGCGGCAACTCCAGCAGCGACTCCGAAGAACAGCTCCGTGAACTCAAGCAACAGTAATTTCTTCAAGCAGAGAACAAATCGCAAAGATTCCCCCAGCTCCAATGGCGATCCACTTCAACGTCCCCAAGGTAAATCTATTCCCTTCTCACTTCATCTTCTGCAAGTTCCTTTTTCGTATCAATTTCATAATCTTCTTTTCCCTTTTCTTTCTTTGATTTTTTCCGAAACCTAGGAACTGTACAACAAAGTAGTAATCCCGATTGAGCAATCCAATTTCAACTGCCTAGGTCCAATGGGAAACCCTGATCCCATCAATCTGATTAATGCAAAGACCAACCGCATCCCTTTCAGATCCGAGTGCTTTAGCCTAGGGTTATGGAAAGATGCCTTCCGTTCATGGCCTAAACCCACCAAGGGATGGAAGAACTGGTACCTTAGAATAATCAGAACACAGCAAGTTTACTGGTCAGAACGTAACCTAGATCAGTGTATCAGGCTCTCCATTGCCGATATGGAGAAGAATGAGAATATGATGATGGCGGCTTCGTATTTCTGGTCCGATACAATGAATGCATTTTTATTTAGACACGGACCAGCTACTCCCACTCTTGCCGATGTGCACATGCTCACCGGCCTCGATGTCTCCTCTGCCGCTACCCCCGCCCTGTTCAATAGGAAGGCTGAGTATAAGGTGAACACACGCAATGTCGGCGGCTGGACTGGTTACATCCGGGAATATCAAAAAACTGGATCGGTAAGTCAGAGGGAGCACGCCATCTTTTTGAACATGTGGCTAGAAAAGTTTATCTTCTGTGGCAGAACCGTCGGACCTACTACCATGTACCTCCCTGCAGCAGAGCTCCTAGCCGATGGAACAAGACTCCCTCTTGGCCGATACCTCCTTGGATCGGTATACCATCTTCTACACCAAGTGTCCAGGAAGTTATTATTAGGCGAGTCCATCAGCAACCTCAGGGGTCCTTGGTGGTTTATAAACATGTGGTTAAACGCACACATGTACAAGGTCCTTCAATTCGATTTGTTCAATCAGCAATTCCCAAGGGATATATCAGAAGACTACGTATATGATGATGACGAATCGGCAACCCGTCCCCCACTCAATTTTGGGGAGGCTATCATAGTGCTACCAGGAACCAATGCCAACGCAGATCAATTCGGTAGGTTCTTCCAAAAGCTTTACTGTGGAATCCCCGTCGCAGAACGGCTTTGGTGGCCTTATGTCGATGAGAACAACCAATTCCCATTGTTATTCAACCTTACCGATTAGAACGTGCCACAGAATGAAACAATCATGAAGGCCAGCATTGTTCCCCGAGCCATTCCAGTCAACATCTTTGGAACTGGGAAGAACTCTCCTCCATCTTATGAGTTTTATTATCCATCGACAGCAGCAAGGCAGCTGGCATTCGGCCAATTACCGATCAAACTCAGCTTTGTCAATGTGATAAAGCCAAGAGAAATCATCTCCAGTGCCATGGATTGGAACAGGATTGTCAACCTTTCTCCCCATGCCGATACATCAAACATTGATCTATCCTCCTGGGCACCAACATCGTTCATGACAGAGTTATATAAATCTTGGTGGCAAGAATGGAAAAGCCAATTGTTCGCCAAATCATCGCACTACTATCGGCATTTAATCGATACCGATCACATCATTCCCAATGGTGCAGTAAGTTCTTAATTGTAGTGCATTTTTTCATTGTTTATTTTTCTACTATCGGCATCTGACCTTCTTCTTTTAAACAGGTTGATGATCCAATCCCACGAATGAGCAAGAGTGGCAAGCCCTTCCATCTCCGAATGATGAGCCCTGTATCAATCATCGGCAATAAAGCTCCTACACTGGCCGCCTTCATTCCTCAGAGGGTTCCTAAGGTCACCCTAAAGCCCAAGCCGACGTCTGCAAAGACCATTGCTACTCCATCGGCTGCTGCCGCCATCTTGGCGCGGGCTTTTGCAGTAAGTTTTGTTTTTACTTATACCGATCATAAACTGCTCATCGGTAGTATTTACTTTACGTAACTTGCACCAAACATTTCAGGCAGCGAAGTCATCGACAGCTGCTCCAGATGCGCAAGCTTCTCCAAACCCTGCTGCCGATGCCCCCCAAGCTTCGCAACCAAAAAGGGTCGGTTCACCAACTGCTGCTCCGAGGAAGAAGAGACGTCTGAGGCTAGCCACTCCATCTACACCACCAACTCCAGTTGCATCACCAACTGTTGACGTACCAACAGCAGAACCACCGTCGGCGTCTATTCCTGAGCAGCCGATGGACGAAATCCCCGACCAAGAAATACCACTGCAAGAACCAGCCACAACAGCATCGGCAACAACACCAGCACCTACACCAGATAACATCCCCGACCAGAGGACGTCCTCCCCGCCACAGGAGCCAACCATTGCAGCAGAGACAGCGCCAGAAACAGCACCAACAGCACCAACCGCCCCTCCTACGGAAGCGTGTTCATCGGCAACTGTTGCCGATCTCCAGGATGAGGCCATACCATCCAACTTCCCAAGTCCCAGGCAAGAAATCCGCTTCAAGATGGTAAGCCAATTATCTAAAAACTTGCAGTATAAACTTATGATCGACAAATTTTAACTTTCCCCTTTTAGGCCCAAGACTCTCCCGATAGCTTGTTCTCCTTCGGCATCAACCTTTCTGACGAAGACGAAGATAAAGAAGGTTCTGCTCCAACGGATAGCTTGTTCTCCTTCGCCGTTAACCTTCCCGATGAAGATGAAGACGAAGAAAGCTCCGCTCCAGCTTTATCGGCAGAGGTCAAGCTCAAGCTTGAAACATTGCTATCCTTACTGCAACAAGACACATCCCATCTCGTCCAAGACTCCACTGCAGTAAAGATAGCTTTTAAAGACATCCAGGGCCACCTGTCTGCCGATACAGAAGAAACACTCTTCGAGGCGGCGTTTCTTGAGAGCAAGCAACTCCAGTATCAAAGACTTTCTCGTCGCATAGCCGATAGAACCGCTCGCTCAAAGATTGAGGAAGAAATGCTTAAGTTCAAACAAATTGCCGATGAGAAACACAAGGACATCAGCCAAGTAGAAGCTAACAGTGCCAATCTTGAGCAAGAGATCGTTCATTTATCGGCAAGGAGGGAAGAGTTGCTGACTGAACTGAAAAGGGTTGAAGAAGCCCTGAACACAGCCAGCCAAAGAAAAGCCCAACTGCCTGACGCCATTAAGGTTTTGCGACAAGAAAGAGACAGAAACGCCCGACAAGCTATCCTGTTGAAGAAGAAAATCAAGCCAATTGAAGGGTCTGCCGATGATGATGCCAGGGAAATGGAGGAAATAGAGAAAATTTTCCTGCATGCGATATCAGCTATTCAATCCTTGTTGTAATTTGCTACAATTCATCATATCGACAAATGTAACACTTGATTTTGCTTTGTAATATAACGTCAGTACGCTTTTTACTGATGTCACATAACTTATTCTCTCATCGACATTCGAAAAGGTACTCTATGCGTCTACCCAAATACTAGGGTAATATTTCTTCAAGTATTTTCCATTGATCGCTCTGGAGAATGCAACTCCTTCGAGAGTTTCCAAAATATAGGCATTACCAGAAACAGATTGATTTATCCGAAACGGACCCTCCCAATTAGGAGACCATTTTCCAAACTTAGAACTCTTAGTCCCAATCGGTAAAATCAATTTCCATACCAGATCTCCATCGGCAAATTCCTTCACCTTCACCTTCTTATCATACCATCTGGCAACCCTTTTCTTATTTTCTTCAATGCTAATCAGAGCCCTCAACCGATGACCTGCTAGTCTTCTAATTCATCCTTCATAAGAGTATCATACTCATCGGCTATCAATTGATCTTGAGAAGACAATCGCCTAGAACCAGTTTTAATTTCCCAAGGCAGGACAACATCGTGTCCATAGACCAACTGATATGGCGAAACCTTGGTTGCACCATGACAAGCCATCCGATATGACCATAGGGCTTCATTTAACACTATATGCCACCTTCTAGGGTTTTCTTCAATTTTGCGTTTGATGAGCTTAATGACTCCTTTATTAGTTGCTTCAGCCTGACCGTTAGCTTGAGCATAATAAGGAGAAGAGTTTAATACCTTGAACCCCATACTAGCAGCAAATTCATCAAATTCTCCCGATTTGAACATGGTTCCTTGATCGGTAGTAATAGTTTGAGGAATACCGAATCGGTAAACAATATGTTCTTTCACAAAATCTATCATATTCGTCGATGTCACCTTTTTCAAAGGAATCGCCTCTACCCATTTCGTGAATTAGTCGGTAGCAACGAGTATAAACTTATGCCCCTTGCTCGATGGTGGATAAATTTGGCCGATGAGATCAATAGCCCATCCTCTAAACGGCCAAGGCTTGATTATAGGATTCATTGCCGATGCAGGTGCCCTCTGGACATTACCAAACTTCTGACAATCCTGACACCCTTTAAAATAGTTGAAGCAGTCTTCAAGAATTGTCGGCCAATAATATCCATTCCGCCTAATCATCCATTTCATCTTGAATGCCGATTGATGAGCTCCACACACATCTTCATGGATCTCGCCCATCAACTCCTTTGATTCCTCTCTACCAAGGCATCTGAGCAAAACTCCATCAATCGTCCGATAATACAATTCATTGTCGAGGAGCACATACTTAGTAGCCTGGAACCTTAGACGCCTTTCAACCCTCTTAGACAGATCTTTTAAGTAATCGGCGATTTCCTTTTTCCAGTCATCGGCAACCATTACCGATGTCATGACTTCTTGAATCGGCTGATATTCTGAAGCATTCTGCGCTAACCGATTGGCCTCTTCATTATGCAACCTAGGAATATGCTCAAGGCGATACTCTTTGAATTCTTTCAATAATTGTAAACACTTTTCATGGGTTGCAATCAAAGCTTCACTTCGGCATTCATATGCTCCAATCAATTGATTAATTACTAACATGGAATCACCGAAGATTTCAACAGCATCAACATGCACTTCCCTGAGTAATTCCAACCCTTTTAGCAGAGCTTGGTACTCAGCCTGATTGTTTGTCGATGTAGCAACAATCGACAATGAAATCTCATATCTCCGTCCCCGGGGTGAAATTAAGAAATCACCGATGCCTGCTCCTTCTTTGCACGTAGATCCTTCAAAGAACAAAGTCCAAGGAGCAATCTCTACAGAGCTTACCATATTACAATGCTGAGTAACAAAATCGGCCATTACCTGACCCTTAACTGCCTTAGCCGATTCATACTTCAAATCGAACTCCGAAAGTGCTAGAATCCATTTGCCGATTCTCCCACTTAATATTGACATCGATAGCATATACTTAACCACATCATCTTTGCAGATAATAGTGCATTCAGCCGATAATAAATAATGCCTTAATTTTACGCAAGAGAAATATAAGCATAAACATAATTTCTCTATGGCCGAATACCTTGTTTCAGCATCTACTAGCCTTCTGCTCAAATAATATATCACATGTTCTTTCCCTTCAAATTCTTGAATTAAGGCTGATCTGATAACACCATCATCGGCAGACAAATACAACCTGAAAGGCTTCTCGTGCTGAGGTGGAACCAAGACTGGAGGGTCTACCAAATATTTCTTGATCTCCTCCAAAGCTAATTGTTGTTCCTCTTTCCATATAAACTCTTGATCGGCTTTCAGCTTTAACAATGGACTAAAAGATTTAATCTTACCAAATAAGTTGGATATAAATCTTCTAATGAAATTAATCTTGTCGATCAAGGATTGCAACTCAGTCTTGTTTGTAGGGGCAACCACCTTATTAATTGCATCAATAGACTTTCTACCGATCTCGATGCCTCTCTGATGCACCATGAAATCCAAAAACTAACCTGCCGATACACCAAAAGCACACTTGTTAGGATTCATCTTCAACCCATGCTCCCTTGTGCATTCCAGGATTTTTCGCAAATCAGCAAGATGCTTTTCAAAATTTCCGGATTTAACCACCACGTCATCAATATAGATTTCGACTATCGTGCCGATGTACTTATGAAAGATGAAATTCATTGCTCTCTGATAAGTAGCACCGGCATTCTTCAAGTCAAAAGTCATGACAACCCACTCAAATAAACCGACATGACCTGGACATCTAAAAGCAGTCTTGGATATGTCTTCTTCAGCCATAAATATTTGATTATATCCAGCATTACCATCCATGAAGCTAATAATTTGATGTCCAGCAGCAGCATCAATCAGCAGATCGGCAACCGGCATTGGATAACCATCCATCGGTGTAGCCTTGTTGAGATTCCTAAAATCAATACAAACACGAAGTTTTCCATTCTTCTTATATACAGGAACCACATTAGAAATCTAATCGGCATATCGACATTTCCGAATAAACCCAGCTTCGATTAATTTCGTAATTTCAGCTTTAATGTCAGGCAACACCATAGGATTGCATCGGCGCGCAGGTTGCCGATGTGGTTGGAAACCAGACTTGATAGGCAACCGATGTTCGACTATTGATCGGTCTAAACCAGGCATCTCTGTATAATCCCAAGCAAAACAATCTTTGTATTTCTTTAACAAATCGGTCAACTATTGTTTACATTGGGAATCTAACTTAGCGCTAACAAAAGTAGGCCTATGCTTACTACCGTCGCCGATATCTACTTCTAATAAATCATCAGCCGATGTGAACCCATGTCCCAGTTTTCCATCATCGGCGAATCGATCCATTACAACTCTTCTTTAGGACCGACTGCTTGGATCGGTGTAATGCGGTAATTGGCAACTTTGAGGAACTCCGTGTCCCAAGCTTCACCTGATAGGCACCTGGTTTGCTCATAAGTTTCCGATTCTGCCGATGCAACAATCGATGGGGCTTCACTTCGGACAACTTCAATCTTGTCTCCAACCCATTGCACAAGGCTTTGGTGCATTGTAGAAGGAATACAACAATTAGCATGGATCCAATCCCTTCCTAGGAGCAAGTTGTAGGTGCCTTTGCCACTGATCACAAAAAATGTTGTCGGCAAAGTTTTACTACCGATGGTTAATTCAACACATACGGCTCCCATAGCTAGCGACACATTGCCCTCAAAATCTTTAAGTTTCATGTCCGTCTTGACTAAGTCTTGGTCGCCTTTTCCAAGCTTCCTGAACATGACATATGGCATTATGTTTATTGACGCTCCGCCATCCACTAGCATTTTCGTTACAGGCTGTCCATCCACTTTTCCTTTAACGAACAAAGCCCTTAGGTGTTGCCTTTCACCATCGGTAGGCTTCTCAAAGACAGCTGCCATCAGATCCAACACCAATTGCGCCATTTCAGCAACCTCTTCTTCGTCACTGACAGGTGCCATGAACTCCATCGGCAATATGATGAACATATTGATTTCTGCCGATGGATCCCTATCCTTGCGCTTTGGCCTCCACTGCTTTCCCCTTGAAGGATTTTCACTGTCATAGAAGTCGCTTTGGTGTTCGCGCTGGATTCTCCTTTTCTGCGTCTTTGTTAGACCCTTAGGGCACCATTGAGGAAGCTTGGTTTTCCAAACAGGCTGGTGCCTCCTATCATTGCTTGCATCGGCACCACTCCTGATGTTTGGATCTCTGGAGAATATTTCTTTGTCAGGCACTCTTGCATTGGCCATCTCCTCAAGCTCTTCTTGATCAACACACCTGCCAAGCCTGTTATGCGCGCTGAGCTTGCCCCCCAGTCGGTCATGTGCCGACTTCTTTTCTCTGAGCGGCCTAGCATACCTGGATGTCCGATCGTCAAAGCAAGGCTTCTTTTCTATCCGATCGGTAGGGTAATACCCATTGCATTCAGGACAATTATCGGCAGTAGGTAGCTTGATGCCTTCTTCCCAGCAATGAACGAAGAAGGGACACTTCCAGTGGTCCTTATGCCGAAGCCATTCTAGGTGCTTTTCTTCTTCATGTCGATATCGCTCCTCTCATGATTGCCGATAATCTTGTCGTGGCCGCCTATGCGTGATCACAACGCCATGAGATCTCCCGGCGCGATCACCATCATCGGCATCCCTCTTGCCTCTCCTGTCATCGGCAAACTTTTCCACATCTCGTTCAGCTACTTGATGATCAGGATCCACCGATGCGTTCTTCCTAGCAACTTCCGATGTCAGCACTTTAGTTTTTCCATTGGTTTCCACCATGTTATTAGGAAATGAGTGTTGATCAATCTTCATCGGTTTCTGGACTTTAGAATTCTCAAATTTGATTCGTCCAGATTCAATTTCTGATTGCAACTGCTGCCTGAATACCTTGCAGTCGTTGGTACTGTGCGAAGTTGCATTGTGCCACTTGCAATACCTGATCTTTCTGAGCTCTTCGGCCGATGGAATTACTTGGTTAGGCACCAACTTGATTCGCCCCTCTTGAAGTAATAAGTCAAACATCCTATCGGCTTTAGTGATATCAAAGGTGAACCTTTCAGTTTCCTTCTGGCCAAACGGACAAGACACAGATTTCTTATCCTTCACCCATTCGGCAGCGCCGATGCTTAGCTCCTCATCGGAATCCTCTTCTTGCTCAATAAAGGTCACCTTCTTGTTCCAAGTCTTCCTAGGTTCAAAAGTCTTAACGTCCTGATCGGCAATCCTTTGCACAAGGTGGCTCAGACTTTCAAACTCTTGAGATGCGTACTTATCTCTGATGTGCGGCAACAATCCTTGGAAGGCCAAATCTGCCAATTGCCGATCATCAAGCACCAAGTTGTAGCACTTATTCTTCACGTCTCGCAGCCTCTGGACAAAGCCCTCTACCGATTCGTCATTACGCTGCTTCAACTTGACCAAATCGGTAAACTTCTTTTCATGTACGCCCGCGAAGAAATACTTGTGAAATTGTTTTTCTAGATCGGCCCAAGTAACCACAGAGTTCGGAGGCAACGAAATAAACCATGTGAACACCGATCCAGATAATGACGATGAGAACAATCTCACCCTCAGTTCTTCTCTACTGGCAGCTTCTCCACACTGGATAATGAAGCGGTTGATGTGCTCCATTGTTGACGTGTCATCTTGGCCAGAGAATTTGGTAAAATCAGGTACTTTGTACTGATTCGGGAGAGGAATTAAGTCATACGATGGAGGATACGGCATCCGATAAGAGTATGTATTAACCTTAGGCTTAATACCGAATTGATCTTTCATCACTTCGGCGATCTTATCGGTCCAATATGCATCCTGCTCCTGCCGACTCATTGGCTGATTGTTGACTGGTGGAGCCGGCTGATGCGCCCCTTCAGGTCTTGGTAGAAGATGATGCGTAGTTGTCACGGGCGCAACACCAGTCATCTGGACGTTATGCATCGGCTGATTTACCGATGGATAGTTTTGCACACTTACTGGATTAGGTTGAGTAATCATATTCATCGGTTGTTGTACCGATGGTCCACTCTGAGTGTTTGCTGGACTTCCATACTGATACATTAGTACGCTAGGCTGTTGAACCGGCGGCTGACTAGTCCATCCAGGATTATAAATCATTGGCATGTGACTTACCGATGACTGATAGCTGACTGGCACCTGCTGCTCATGCACCTTAGAGTAATCAACAAATTGGTTACCTTGATGTGCTAGTACTCCGACTTGAGGATTTACGACCACAGGTTGACTTCCAGTTGCTATACAGTGTTGCATCGGCACAAAATTCGCCGATGGTGGCATCAGAGGTACTTTAGGAATCACCACCTGGAAATCTTCTGATGGCACTTGTACATTTGGAGAAGACGTAGAGTAATGCACCATAGGGATCGTCGGCTCTGATTGCATTGTCGATGCCATGGAGCCCTTCCAAGCTGAACTGTCTCCCTGCACCAGATTGGAACCAGCGGATAGATTTGAAGGCATACCGTAACCCCACCAGTTGGCAGGAGCTGGATGATCCTGGATAACAGGTCCCGACATTGCCGACGCCACCGGATCTGCATTAAGCTTGATGATGCCTTCAGGGCTTGACCTTGGTGGTGTGGCCACATCGGCAGACGGATCCATGAGAGTGGATGACGCCATTGGGGCTGTCGATGGGTTTATAGATACCGATCCAGGTTGATGATACGCTGGACCAACATATTGAGGTGTTTGTCCTTCTTTGAAAGATTGCATAACAACATTGTACACAGTATTGGACAACACATTGGAGTGGCTAATTAATGCTTGATTTAAAGAAGAATTAACCATCTCTTGCATCTTACCAGGATTGGTATCATACGTGACCTGCCGTGGCAATGGCGGATCTTGCTTCTGGATGGCTTCGCCGCTCCTGCTTAGGCTGAAGGACTTCAGATACAATTGCTTGTATTCCTCCATAGCCCGCTCCATAGCCAGTCTCTGATCATCTTTTAGATCGGCCTCAGAGACTTCAATGACGTTCCTCTGGTTAACGTCGGAGTTATCACCCATGATAGATGTATAATTGGTCCCACCGGGTGTGCCAAAAGAGATGTTGACACAAAAAGCGTCAGGATCTGCGA
Organism: Microstegium vimineum; assembly: GCA_022036555.1. Lineage (NCBI taxonomy): Eukaryota > Viridiplantae > Streptophyta > Magnoliopsida > Poales > Poaceae > Microstegium > Microstegium vimineum. The sequence continues at coordinate 25,640,040 of CM039122.1, forward strand.
ACACCTTGGGCTATTACCCGAATTCGATATCCAAAGGTGTGCCAGTCGATTTGACCAGTTAATCGACAAGGACGATAACTAGAACAAGATTTGAACAAGACAACGGCGATACGCCCAGATGTCAAGATTCAGACTTGATCAGGATAACTAGAGCAGAGCTGAACGAGACAACAGCGATACGCCCGGATGTCAAAGCTCAGATTACTCCCACGCAGAACTTGGAAGGGTTTGACGGAGATCAAGGAGATGCAGCCCGTTGAAGCTTGAAGAACTCGTAGATAAGCTAAGTCTAATGCAATAAAAGGGTAAATTGCATTAAAGGTAAATAAGAGTAATCGATTTGTTTGATATATTGATTATTCTTTTCTCACGAACCCTAGGTACAAATTTATACTCCGGCAATAGGAGTTGTAAATAGACATGACTCGTACCTTTCCTAAACAAAACAAACTCCTATTTTAAAGGAATAACTGACCCGCGCAGGAGTCGGATCCAAATAACAATATTATTTTCCTAAACAGACACCTCTATTTTTAAGGAAACAAACGACTCGTGCAAGAGTCGGACTCAAACTGCCATAATAATACTGGTATGAGATCACCAGTTTCCTTATGTCTTCTCTTCGATGAAACTTTCCATCGGCAGACTCTTCAATCCGCAACTTCTTTTTATCGGCAACCACTACGTTACCCTGTGCCCATCGGCACTCCATGCCCATCGGCATCGGCAATACTTCCCAATCGGCAACCTTGCACTTCTGGTAACTTCACCAATTAATTCTTATCGGCAAGAGTCGTCCAACTCCCATCGGCAATAAACTTCTTGCAGCATTCATTCTCATCGGTAAATTTGAGCGATGACTTTCCAATGCCGATAGAAAACGGCTACCGATCAATGCAAGTCTTAGTTCATTTGACACATGCCGAAAAATGGTGTCAACAAGCCCCGAGATGTTGGACACGCTTTGATGGATCCGGATTGGTTTAATGCCATGCATGAGGAGTTAGAAAACTTTGAGCAAAACCGCGTTTGGGTCTTAATTCCTCCACCACCTAGTTGCCACCCCATAGGTACCAAATGGGTTTTCAAAAATAAACAAAGTGAGGATGGGGTGGTAGTGCGCAACAAGGCTAGGTTGGTAGCTCAAGGCTTTTGTCAAAAGAAGGGAATAGACTATGAGGAAACCTTTGCTCCCGTAGCTCATTTAGAAGCCATTAGAATCCTTCTAGCTTTTGCGGCTTCTAAGGGTTTTAAACTTTTTCAAATGGATGTTAAAAGTGCTTTCTTAAATGGCTACATAGAGGAGGAAGTTTATGTTAAACAACCTCCCGGTTTCGAAAATCCCAAGTTTCCAAACCATGTTTTTAAACTTCACAAAGCTTTGTATGGTTTGAAATAAGCACCTAGAGCATGGTATGATAGGCTAAAAACCTTTTTGCTTGCTAAGGGTTTTAAAATGGGATCGGTAGATAAGACGTTGTTTCTCCTCAAGCAAGGCAAAGACACTCTCCTTGTCCAAATATACGTGGATGATATCATCTTTGGTGGTTCTTCTCATGCTCTTGTTGCCAAGTTTGCAGATATTATGAGCAGGGAATTTGAGATGAGTATGATGGGAGAGTTGACCTTCTTTCTCGGGTTGCAAATCAAGCAAACCCGGGAAGGGACGTTTGTGCGCCAAGACAAGTACACGAAGGATATCTTGAAGAAGTTTGACATGGGCGAGGCAAAGCCCCTCTCGACGCCCATGTCGACTACCACTGCCTTGGATGCGGACGAGGAAGGAGAGGCGGTGGACTAGACCGAGTACCGAAGCATGATCGGGTCGCTTCTGTACGTGACGGCGACCCGACTGAACCTTCAGTTCGCCGTCTGCCTGTGTGCTCGCTTTCATGCGTCCCCACGAACTTCGCTCAAGCAGGCGGTGAAACGCATCATGAGGTACTTGCGCTTCACTCCCGAATTTGGTCTTTGGTTCTCCACCTCTTCCTCTCTTGTGCTTTGCGGTTATTCTGACGCCGACTTTGCCGGTTGCCGACTTGATTGGAAGTCCACTTCTGGGACTTGCTAGTTTCTCGGGTCCTCTTTGGTTTCTTGGTCTTCTCGCACACAGTCTAGCGTGGCACAGTCGACGTGCGAAGCTGAGTATGTTGTCGCGGCTAGTTGTTGCTCTCAGTGGATTTGGATGATTGCCACTTTGAGAGATTTTGGTCTTCAGCTTACAAAGGTGCCTCTGCTTTGTGATAGCACGAGTGCAATTAGTGTGGCTAAAAATCCAGTGCTTCATTCGAAGACCAAGCACATTGAGGTCCGTTTTCACTTTTTGCGTGATCACTACGAGAAGGGTGACATTGACCTCCGGCATGTCGAGACCCAAAACCAGCTTGCGGATATTCTCACTAAGCCTTTGGATCAAGCTGCGTTTTCTCGCCTTCGGAGCGAGTTGGGTGTTTACTTTCCTTTTTAGAGGAGGAAAGTTTTGTGTATCATAGTTCTTTTTGGTTCTTTTTGTCTTTTCTTTGTCTTTCTTCTAAGTTGGTGTCTTGTTAGTTGTTAATTGGTGTCATTGCTTTTTGCATCTCATTTGCACTTGTGACATAGTTCATTTTAAAGCTTCATATCTATAGCCGATATAATGAATCTATGCTCTGTTTGAGGTGCTTTATGCGTCTATGGTGTCCCCTAACTTAGACTCTTTTTGATCTCTATGTTATGCAATAGAGCTAAGTTAGAAAAGCTTTAAAACTGAATTTAAATTCCCCATGTCACCTCTGAATTGGCACTAGCATGTGTAGGCTTTTGAAGATCCTTCTTGGCTGTCTTGTATATAGCTTGTAACTATGGCTCTTCATTGTTTCATTCACTACCTTTGAGCACCATGATTAATATCTAAAATGAAATTGCTCTCTATTTTGTGAATTGGAAAGATCGAGTTGGGTCTGCATTGTGAGCACGTCACCGTGTGTTCGAGACTGCTTCCCATATGGGTTGAACTTGAGCGGTGTCGTGTATGACCATAACCGGTGTGGCAAGTCCTTTGACTTCGCCCGGTTGGTAAGCAGTGGCATCACTTTGCTTACAACCACTCGCATACAACTTGTAATGTGCCTAGAACTAAAATTGGCTGCAAAACTCTGAAAATTGAAGAATTTATTCAGTTGGGTCATTGGCTTGTTGTATGGAGTTTGCTAGGGATAGTTCTACTAGCTATACATGAGATTGCTTTGAGATAGATCCAAACTTGTTTGCCATGTTTAGCTATCTCTAGGAGGTGATACCCATTCCTTGCTCACACATGATATGCTCTCTAAAATAGCTTCTAAAGTGATCTTTAGCTCAACCTGAGCCTTTGTTGGGCACATAGAGCTTTTCCTGTTCTCACAAGATCACATCACTTAGAGCATCTATTCATTCTCTTAGCTCTAAGTATGAAGCTTTTGCACTCATTTTGCATTTCATGGCGTTTGTAGCCGGATCTTGAGTTGTTGATGTTTGATGAGCTACATGTGTCAACAAGGGGGAGAAAGCATGCATTTCACCTACCTACTTTGGCAAAGGGGAGAGATGTGCATTTCATTCCATTTTCAGCCATCTACTTCCAAGGGGGAGCAACTGTGCTTTTTGAGCTTAATTGGTATCTCTTTGACTTGGCTCCCTTTTCACCCCTTCTTGGTATCTTGAGAATGCTAGTTTCCAGGGGGAGTTTTTGCTAGATGTGTTGAGCCTTTGCCTCCTCTGAAGGATCTAGCTTGTCTTGTTGACTTCGACAGGTTTCGATTGCTTCTTGGGCATTAGGGGACGTAAGTGGTCTCAATTGGTATCTTTTTGAGCTCCCCTAGTGTTTAAATTGGAAGTTTGAGCTTTGAGAGTTGTGATTGGTATCTTGAACTTGCTAGCGGTGTTGAACCCGTTTTCTACCTCTTCTTGAGGGCTAGCTTTGTTTGCCCATGTGCTTTTGTTTGGCATCAGTAAGTGGCTTTATCATGAGGTGTTTTGAAGGATGCTTTTAATTGGTATCGTTTTGCCTCTCTCGTTTTTTAATTGGTATCGTGTTTGCTTCTCTCAAGTGACCCTGTTTTGGCTTTGGTAGCTTTTTGGTCATTTGGAGAGCTTTACCTTATGGCTCAAATCTGAAATGTGCTTGTGTTGACAATGCACTCATCAAGGGGAGATTGCGAACACATGGTGGATTAGTACCCATGGATGTTCAGCTTTGATGATGAGTGATTGACCAACACGTGAGTGTTTCAGTTTGAGTGGCTTAACCTAACCTCTGCGAAAGCAGAAACATGTGCTTGTCTATCGGCTTGTGGTGTGCTATGCCTAGTGACATTGGTCAATGGCGTGGAGAAGGTCGAGTAGAGGCTTGCCGTGCCGATGGACTGAGAGTGGTGAAGGGCGGAAGCGGGGCTCAGACTGAGGGACCATGGGCACCGGAGGACTAGCTGTGGTGGCTAGTACTTGGCACCGGCGAGTGCGAGAAGACATGAAGGTAGACCGAGTCGACCGAGTCAAGACGGTGGACGCACGAGTCGAGCAGAGGCTCAGGGGACTCGGAGTCCGACCGGGCGAAGACAAGGTGGCTCGTGTTGAGTGGTTTGGGCCTCAAAACCATCCGCGTCGGTTTCCGAGTTTGGGTCGCAAAACTCGGGGTTCGGTAGTTGAGCCCAAAGCTGCCGGTGGCGGGTTTCCTGGGTTTGGGCCACAAAACCTAGGCGGAGCTTCCGAGGAAGCGGGGATGGCACGTGGCGAAATCCTGGAGGTTGCGTCGAGGCGACGGCAACTCCTGGCAGGAAGCGGGGCCGTCCATTCAAATCGAGGGAGATATTTACTAGAGCTTGGACTGTAATGCTTAGGCTAAGTAGTTCACTTATTGTATCTAGGGGGTCTTTGGGAAATAGCCAAAGCCTCTGATAAATAGAGGATGAAGGGGTATCCTCATCCTATCTCTTGAACCCTAATCACTTGCCCCCCTCTCTCTAGTTCATGAGATCCCTAGCTTGCTTCCTCCAACCTTTGTAAGAACTTGTTTTGCTACGAGGAATCGGAGGCCGTAACCTCCGTAAGCCATGGTGGCATCGTTTTCGTGATTGTGTCCCTGTTTTACTTGTGTTCTTCGCGTTTTGCTTTTGCTCCCTCTTTTTCCCGAGATGATTTCTCTTTGTAGGTAGTAGCTCTTGCAAATCCGTTTGAACCAAGTTCTTGGTACTCGTGACGAGCATCTTTGCACCGAAGGAATTTCCCTAAAACCTCACGAGCACACAAATCGGGCGTTTTTCCTCTTGTGATCTTCGTTTTGGGGTTTCTTCCCGAAATCCTTTTGTTCCCGTTTAACCAATCCAAATTGAGCGATGATTTCTTCGGGATAGCTCCCCAACTGCACTAAGATCATGTCTACAAACTTTGGTTATAGTTGGTGATCATTTGGTTTGGTTTCGGAAAGATTTGGCGAAGACAATTGGGGTTTTCGCGTTTACTGCGCTCTGCTCGGGGGCGCCGGACGCTCCGTTGAGAGGCGTCGGACACTAGGTCGTGCTGACGTCAGCATCCGTTGCTCTCTTTGTTTGCGCGGTTCAAGTTCGCGTCGGACGCTCACCATCGTCCGTCGCCTGCTGGCGAGAGCGTTTGTTGGTTTATGGTTTTGACAGGCTGTGTGTGTGTTGGATCGGACGCTCGTCAGCGTCCGTCGGCATTGCGCCAGACGCGTCTGTCGGTTTTTCGGCCGTGCAAGCTCTCTGTTTGTTTTGCGTCGGACGCTCGCCAGCGTCCGTTGAGGTTCCACCAGACGCGTCCGTCGCCAGGAGGACCTCTCGGGTTTGGCTCTGCATAAGCGTCAGACGCTCGCCCAGCGTCCGTCGCTCTCTGTTGCAGCGTCCATTGCCCAGCGTCTGTTGCACTGCGTCGGAGCGTCCGTCGCTAGTGTCGTCAGCGTCCGTCGGCTGTTTTTCTAGGTGTTTTGCTTTGGGTTCTTGCCTCTTTCCCGTAGGGGTTGAGAACTCATTCTTGGGGGTTTCCGGTGAGTTTTCCTACACTGCCAGTGAGCTCTCAATTCTCCGTTTTTGGGAAGAGTGGCCCGAATATTTCGAGAGAAATTTGAGGCTCCCATTCACCCCCCCTCTGGTCGCCGTTCTTGGTCCTTCAATTGGTATCAGAGCCGGTTAAGGATCATTCCACCTTACACGGTTCTTGATCCGCGAAGCCGACATGGAGCGAGGTGCTGGCAAACCTCCGTTCTTCGATGGAACAAACTTCGCCTATTGGAAGGTGAGCATGTCCCCTTACCTCCAAGGGCTTGATAGGAAGTATTGGGAGATTTGTGAGAGTTCTGACTACGTGGTTCTTGGCGCTCGGATTAATGAGCTGCAAATCATGCAACATGCGTCAAACGCAAGAGCCCGTAGAATTCACTTCTCGAGTTTGTCTCTTCCTGAGTTTGAGAGAGTTTCGAGTCTCACTACGGCACGGGAGATCTGGCAAACACTTGTGCGATATCATGAGGGTAACACTCAGATCAAGTCCAGACTCTTCGACACATACCGTAGAGAGTACGAGAACTTTTCTCAGTTGGCCGGCGAATCTGTTGACGGGATGTTCACTCGCTTCCAATCTATCGTCAACAAGATGCGTGCTAATCGAGCCAACTTGCCTTATGATGATCATGAGATGGCTATCAAGCTTTTGCATGCTCTTGATCGGAAGGTGTGGGAGATGAAGGTGGCTGCCATTCAGGAGTCACCGGGCTATGATGCCCTGACCGTGGATGAGCTGTTCAGCAAGCTCAAGTCCTCGAAGATTGACTACCAGACCCGGGCCAAACTTGAAAACCCATCGAAACTATCTATGGCGTTGGTTTCTGACCCCGGCGGTACGTCTTCTTCCTCCTCTGACCCTTCACACTCTTTGTTCGCTTTGTCTTTGATTTTTATGACAGAGGATCAAGTGGAGGCTCTTGGAGATGATGAGTTGACTTTGGTCATCACCAAGTTCTCACGGTTTCACAACAACCGTTTGAACCGTCGGCATGGTGGCTCAACCAAGGGGTGCTACCGTTGCGGTGATGAGGATCACTTCATCGCAAACTGCCCCAAGAAAGCTGCATGCGACTTCACCAAGCGCAAGGAAAAGCGCGAGCATCACTTCGAGGACAAGCATAGGCCCAAGGGTGGCTACCACCGAAGGTCCTCCAAGAAGGTGATCGACAAGGTGAAGGCCAAGCACCGAGCCTTCCTCGCCTCCCTCAGCGACATCGATGCCTCCTTAGCAACTGGGTTTGGTTTTTGGGAAGAGTGGCCCAGATATTTCGAGAGAAATTTGAGGCTCCTGTTGGTCGGCCGACCCCCACATATGAGCCCAACAGGCTCAACACCTACACCACTACACTCTACACTTGTCCAGGAGGTCCCACAGGGGCCAAAGGGCCCAATCATGGGTCGGCCGACCTGTGTATGGGAGCCCCCTAGCTTGCCAAGTCACCATAATGCAAGATTGTGTGGTCTAAGCCAATTTCAACCCTTGGATCAAGTGGTGATCAAGATTAATGCTCCAAAAGATGAGCAAATGGATCCATGGGCCCACAAAGTATCTTGGAAAAATACCAAACTTTGCCAAGATGTCCATGACATGTGGGCCATGCTCCACATGAAAGGAGGAGGCCAGAAGCCTCAACTCACGGTCGGCTGATCTCAAGTGTGGGCCCAGAGGCCACCCACGGGCCCCCTGACTAGTGGGGACACCTTCTAGAAGAAGGAGGAGGTCCCACCTATCAGAGGGATATCAACCGATCCCCTATAGGTGCCCCTGAGCATCCCCAAGGCTCCCATCGCCTCCCTGCATGCCTCCATGCATCATAAGCATCACTGTCGTTGATCTAAGGCGGTTACAACGATGGTTTGATCCTACGGTGGCTGATGGAGGTGGCGCGGATCACTGACGTGGCACCGGAGTAGTCCCTACTCCTCCTCTAGCTATAAATACCCCCTAGGCCTTCACTCTCATTCATGACTCATTGGAGAAATACTACTCCTTAGTAGCTTAGCGAAGTTCTGCTGTAGTGTTATGCTCGTTGGAAGAGAGTGAGGGAAGTCTTCTAGAGAAAGCTCCAGATCTGTTGGGAATCTTCTCGGAGCTCTACCTCAGCGGATGCGATCCTCTTGTAAGTTCAGCACTTGTAAGTGATACATCCAAGTTCTTTATAGCATTTAATATTCTACTTTTGGCATAGCTGTTATACATCTTTTCGCGCTTATTCATTGCTTTACTTTAAGTAGAGTGCTTTAATCTTATGCTAGGGTTAAAGTAGTAAGAATAGTGCGGCCGTGGTGTCTAGACTAGATCTTGCCCTTGTAAACCGCTTATGGCACATATTGTTTGTGGTAGCTAGCAGGTGGTGACAGCCCTATCTGGTCTTTGTATTCCACCACGTGTGTAACATAAGTTCTTAAAAGGTAGGTCCTCAATACAACATGATGGCGTGGTCCGGTAGGAGTTTTGTCTCCTACTGATTTATCCCATCGCCTCCTGCAAGAGAAGGGCTTATAAAGCCAGTATAACCAGCTTTGCCTAGCTAGATATCTTTGCCACATAGAACCTCTCAACCCAACACCATAGTCTCCTTTGTCTCATCATAGGACACAACCTTGATCACTAGTTAATTCACTTCGCGTTCCCTGTGGAAACTACGATACCTGGAATACTCCCGGTGAAGGCTACACTTGACAACCGTACGCTTGCCACTCTTGGTGTCAACAAGCTTTCTGGCGCCGTTGCCGGGGAACGGTAGCTGTTTTAACTAGAACCCTTTGGTCCTATTTATCTTTGTTTGATTTCATCCTTTCCTTCCACATATACACCTATGGATCAAACACCTCTCTTTGAGTATGGTGCTCCAATGGGCGCTAGGTTGGAGCCACCTAGTTCATCTCAGGCCATATTGGCCGTTCCTTATGAGCTTCGCCCAAGTCTCATAGCGATGGTTCAGAACACTCATCTACGTGACTCTGAACAATTGTGTTCATGTGTCCACATCCATGGGATGAGGCGAGGTACCCTTAAGTGGAAGCTATTTCCGTTTTCTTTGATGGGAATAGCCAAATGATGGTACCTTCGCCATGTAGATGGTGCAAATGGAGAATGGGAAAAGTTACAATCCAAATTTTGCCTAGCTTTCTTCCCCACCTCTCGTGTGATTCATCTTTGAATAGAGGTCCTATCCTTTAAACAAAAGGAAAAGGAATCTCTAGGTGCGGCATGGGCCCGTATTTTAGATCTAGCATCATCTGACCCTGATCTTGCTATAACCGAGCCAACATTGTTACAACACTTTTATGGCGGTCTTAGCAAAGATTCTGCACAAATTCTTGACATGACTTTTCGGGGAGCCTTCCTGTGTTTACCCGTTAGTGAAGGGAAGAGTCTTCTCATGAAGATTCTTGAAAACACCCCCTACACTAACGTTTATGATGAAGGACCCATAGAAAGAGAAAAACTAGTCCCTAGAAAAGAAATCTCAATAGCCGAATCACCACCACTCTCATCCAAAGATTCTGCTATCGATCCCGAACAAAAAATACCACAAATCTTGAAGGAAGAAGAAATTCAACACCTAAACCATTCCTTCGAGTTCGAGGACAACCTTTCATATGATCTTGCTGGTTTTGGGAATGCCCAAAACTATATCCTTTCCAAAAGAGACCTCCTAAGAAACATCTTTCTAGACCTCTCATGAAGGGATATCTTCAAAAGCCTCCCAAATCAACATCATCTTGCGCCTCAACTTCCCACATGGCACATCAGGAAAAGTCTAGGATACCTGATAAAGAAACGTCGAGTGAGCATAAAGAACTAGAACTAAAGTGTTTAGAAGTCAAATCTATCCTCTCCTTCTCTATGCCCACATCTGACTTATCTTACGGACCCATCCTTGATCCTGATGATCCCCCATGTGTTCCTTCATTCAAGTCTTATGATGACCCACTTAATGACTTTGGGAATTCATTAAGACACCCGAGGCATGGAATCCATGAGAGCCATAAATCTGACCAAGAGGAGCAAAGTCAACGGTTAGAGCATGTATCTACTGTTGTAAGTCAAGAATGGTTGGATGAGGTCGAATCTTCAAAAGAAGTCACTAAAATGCCCACACATGTGAGGAGAATATCCTGTCAAGTGTTGGGCATTGATGGTGAAATTTGCTATGATCCTAGCCTCGGGATCAACATCATTCCTCATTTCCATGTCTAAGAGATCTCTAGTGTTTTGGATAATTAATGAAACCTAAGGTACTAACCTAGCTCTAAGTGTTTGAGTAGGTTTAGTACACTCATTAAAGATGATGACAAGTGATGGAGCAAGCAAAGGTGGTGGAGACCTAGAGCTCACACTTGGAGAAGAAGGAAAGTGAAAAGACCCTAAGCTAAACAAGGCAAAGGTATATGCTAGGGCTTTTCTTTTTGTGGTCAAGACACCAAGTGGGTGTGATCACATTTAGGTTAGACAACCGTACTATTAAGAGGGGAAATTCAAAAGTGAGTGCGGTTTGTCAAGTGCCACTAGGTGTTATCTATATTGCATGTGCATTTAGGACCTAGTGACATTCACCATGCTTAAGTAACAAGAGAAACATGCCAAGACAAGCTCATCAAAGTGGATACATAGTGCTTGGAAACTTAGAGCAAAGGTGGAAGAAGCAGAGACATGATGGAATACGAGGTTGCTACGCTAGCCGGAAAACAAAACTTTTCGACCTCATAAAACAGGATCTACTGCTAGTTATAGGCTACGGGATTACCACTAGACGCGCAGGTGCAGCGGAAGACGACTTGATGTAGTCGTGCGCGTCGCAGCAGGCAGTGCAGTTGCGTGGTCGTCCGTCTCAACGTCCCCTTTGTGCGGTTCGTCCTTGTGCTCCAGATGCAGCACCTCCGAAGAATCCCACACGTACAGGGAGGAAGCGTTGCGCCTCCGGACTGCTAGGTCCGCGAGGAGCAAAAGGCGCAAGCGTGGGGAGGCGACGGCGGCTGCCAAAAGGCGTGGATCAATCTCGCTCCCACGTTGGAGGCCCATTAGTAACACTAAACCTAGTCTAATTCGACCCGAATTAGGCTTCCAGCCCTTTAAGCGTGCGACCCTATGGGCTCACGCATACATAGACATGGACCAAGTACTCTTACTCGACCAATAGTTGATAGCAGCCTCTAGCAAGGCGTGTCAACTCCTATGCATACGCTATGATCATATCAGACGAACCACTATGACCATGTACAAGTTATTCCCTTTGCCACTCGATATATGGTTCAACTCGTGGGTTAACACTTAACCCAAGCACGGCCATGCATTTGTTGATCCAATCACATGAGTGATCCAGTGATATCTCTCTCATGAAGAGAGGGGCAAATTCCATCTTGATTGTCTATGTCTCATAGCATGTTTCCCGACCACCCAACGACCACCTTTATAACTACCCAATAACGGAGTAGCGTTTGATAGTCCCTAAGTAGATCGTTTCACATCTTGAGTACATACCACAATCTCAGGTCTAAGGACATAACGTACATGACATGAATAGAGACTTTCTCTTGTTGGGTCAGTCCAGCCTACATGTCTCACATGTGCCCACATTATTAGTTTGACATCTCCATGTCTATGACTTGTGAAACATAGCCATCAACTAATACATGTGCTGGTCTAATATTCAAGTGTGCTCTTACAAGAATGCCGACCAGGGACAACTTTTAGAATAACCATTCAGGTAATTGAGTTCCACAAACAATTCACATAATCGTCAATCAATACTGTTTGTCTATAATGGATATTCAAAGAACACTTTATTAATCATGGATACAATCGGAATATAATCATCTACATGATTAGCTCTAGGGCATATTCCTAACAAGACGCACAGAGGGCGTCGGACGTTGAAGAAAAGGGCATCGGACGCTGTCCGACGCAACGGACGATGACGTCGGACGCAAGGACTGTGATCCCCAAGCGTCCGTCGGCCACACTGAAGGCCCAGTAAAGAACCAAGGGCGACGGACACTGTCCGTCGGTTTGGCGATGGAGCGTCCGGAAATATTTTCTGGGAATTTTCCAGAAACCCGAGAGCAACGAGTTTGCGCCGGACGCTGAGGCGCAGCGTCCGACGCGAAACAACGGAGCGTCCATCGGGCTTCCATAGAGCTCTGCAAGCGAGCAGTTTGAAGACATGCGTCGGATGCTGGAGGATCGAGCGCCTGACGTTGGCGACGGAGCGTCCGTCGCCCACACATCAGCCCAACGGCTAGTTCTGATAGGGCGTCATACGCTGGCAACGGAGCGTCCGTCGCCCCCGTGAAGAGCGTCCGCCGCCAACTTAACAGAGCAATGACTAGTAACTTTGAGGGAGGTCTATAAATATTTGTTGGCCAACTTGAGGAGCTCTCTCTCGGACATTTGAACATCTTGAGACTCCTTTGAGCTGAGAAAACTCCCTCCCACTCATCTCCATGCTTGGTTATTGAATTTCCAAAAGAGATTGAGTGATCCAAGTGCATTTTGTATATAGCTTGCATCTAGTGGCACTTGGGAGGCGTTCTCGCTGCGGATTTCCTGTTACTCTTGATGATTGCCATCACCTAGACGGTTTGGAGCAGCGGTGGTAGACCGAGAAGCTTGGTGATTGTGCTTTGTCTACTACAAGGTGATTGTGAGGGGTTCTTGTGCCTTCCCCGTGGGAGATCGCAAAGGTAACTCTAGTGGATTGCTCGTGGAGGTTCAATAGCCTCGTCTTGTGTTGGTTGTGCGGCACCCGGTGACGGGTTTGGCGTGTGATGCCAATTAGCGCGCGAACCTCTAAGTGAGTGTCTTGCCACAACAGGGACTAGCAAGTTGGCAAACTAGTGAACCTCGAAAGAAAATGAAGTGTCAACCATTATTCCTTGTGATTGATTGATTCCATTAGTATTCACTTGATTGGTTCATCCCCTACATCTCCACGGTGGTATAATCTTCTCTCCCATCTTTGCATTACCTTACTGTTACTTGTCTTAGTATATTAGGTTGTGCCTAGAGGGCTTCTAGAATTGAGTAGGCATTGTGTGATCCTAGAGCTTATTAGGGTAGAATTTGTGGTTAGGTGGCTTTGCATCCCCTAGTAGGCTAGTGCAAGTCAAGCTTCGCTTCATTGCTATCTAACTTGTTGTTGAGTTTGTTTTTAGTTTTCGATTTAGGCTATTCACCCTCCCTCTAGCCATCACTTAGGACCTTTCAAGTGGTATCAAAGCTAGTACACCATTGATTTGAGGCTTAACAACCTACGGTGTGAAGATGGCTCATATCAACAACATGAAGAAACCACCCAAGTTTGATGGCTCAAACTATGGCTATTGGAAAGTCAAGATGACTGCTCATATCAAGTCAATTAGCCGGAAAGTTTGGCTTGTGGTGGACAAGAAATTTGAGGTTGTGAATGTGGAGGCTCCAACTCCACAAGAGGAAGAAAAGTTGCAACACAATGATATTGCTCTAAGTGCTATTCATGAGGCACTTGATGAAAAAGTGTTTGAGCAAATCAAGAATCTTGAGAGTGCTCATGAGGCTTGGAAGAAGCTAGAAGAATCATTTGAAGGCACTCAAGCCATCAAAAGTGCAAAGGCATACATTCTCAAAGAAAAGTTTGCTAGCTTCAAGATGAAGGATGATGAGAATGTGTCGGAGAAGTTTCATAGACTACAAGTGCTAGTCAATGATCTCATGGTCCTTGGTGAGAAGGTTGAGGACAAGGACTTCTCTCACAAGTTCTTGAGAAGTCTCCCATCTCGGTTTGAAACTATTATGACCTTGATTGTGAGAGGTGGATTGGACACCGTGACTCCTAACCAAGACTTGGGAGATGTGATGACACAATATGCTTACCGGGACAACAAAGAAGAAGATGTCAAGAAATAAGAAAAGAAAGATGAGAAGAAGAGTATATGAAGGACCGGAAACGGTGACCAGAGGGGGGGGGTGAATGGGAGCCAAATAAAAATTCCTTTCGAAAGATCTTGACCCTTGTCCCAAGCACGACCCAAAGCACGAACTAGACTCACGACCCACAAGTGGGTGGATGTTCTAGGAGATGTCCTAGGAACACAGCGGAGCTAGCCACAAACCCAGAGAAACAAACTGCAACAAGAACGGAGGAAAATAGCAACGAACAGGGGCTCCGGACTACTTCAGTCAAGACCTCCGGACCAATGGAAGTTGTCCGGAGCCTTTGGTCCGGTGCACACCAGGACACCTCCGGACTAGTCTGACGTCCACTTTTGGAAGTCCAAAGCTAACTCAGAAAAACATGCAGAGAGTGCCCAAGCTTCAGACTCTGGTCCGACGCTCACCATCGGACTATGGAGAGTTGTCCGGTGCTCACTCCAACCATTGAGCCAAGCAAAACAGTAAGCTACCCTGCTCCGGACACCTGGTCCGACGCTCACCGTCGGACTAATGAGCCTAGTCCGACGCGTGAGTGATACCCCCAGCGGAGCCACCGGACTACTCGCCTATGGTCCGCTGCTCACAAACTGGGTGGTCCGGAGGGTAGTCTGACGCCCCTTGCTGCTTGACACTCGGAAAGTCAAGACCACCGAACCACTTGCTATAGTCTGGAGCTTAGGGAAAACTCGTCCGGAGGGTGGTCCGACGCTACCACGCAGGAACTCTGCACCCCGCGAAAACCATATCCACTCCGCCAAATCTTACCACAACTCAACCAAATGATCACCAACTGCAACCAAACTTTGTAGGCATGATCCTAGTGCAGTTTAGGAGCTACCTCGAAGAAATCATCTCTCAATTTGGAGAGGATAAACAGGAACACTCGGATTTGGGGGAGAAAAGGAAAAATGAAGAACGCCACAAAGAAATCGCCCGATCTACGCACTCGTGAGGTTTGAGGAAAATTCCTTCGGTGCAAAGATGCCCCTCACGAATACCAACGACTTGGTTCAAATGGATTTGCAAGAGCTACTCCCTACTAAGAGAAATCATCTCAGGAAAAAGAGGGAGCAAAAGCAAAACGCGAACAACACATGTAAAATGGGGACACGGTCATGAAAGCGAAGCCACCATGGCTTACGGAGGTTACGGCCTCCAATTCCTCTTAGCAAAACCAAGTTCTTACAAAGGTTGGTAGAAACAACCTAGGGATCTCATGAACTAGAGAGAGAGAGAGGGAAAGTGATTAGGGTTCAAGAGATGGGATGATGGATACCCCTTCATCCCCTACTTAATGGGCTTTGGCTATTTCCCAAAGACCCCCTTAGATACATGACCGAATTACCTAGCCCTAAAACATTGTAATCCAAGTCTATAACTCTCAGCCACTCATTTGAATGGACAGCCCCGCTTCCTGCCGGGAGTTGCTATCGCCTCGATGCAACCTCCAGGATTCCGCCACGTGCTATCCCCGCTTCCTCGGAAGCTCCACCTAGGTTTTGTGGCCCAAACCCAGGAAACCCGCCTCCGGTAGCTTTGGGCTCAACTACCGAACCCCAAGTTTTGCGGCCCAAACTCGGAAACCGACGCAAATGGTTTTGAGGCCGAAACCACCAAACCACTCGACGCGAGCCACCTTGTCTTCGCCTAGTCGGACTCCAAGTCCCCTGAGCCTCCGCTTGACTCACGCATCCACTGTCTTGACTCGGTCGACTCGGTCTACCTCCATGTATTCTCGCACTCGCCAGTGCCAAGTACTAGCCACCACAGCTAGTCCGCCGGCGCCCATGGTCCCTCAGTCCGAGCCTTGATTACGCCCTTCACCGCTCTCAGTCCATCGGCACGGCAAGCCTCTACTCGACCTTCTCCACGCCATTGACCACTGTCACTAGGCATAACACCTACACACCACAAGCCGATAGACAGGAACACACTTGCTTTCGCAAGGATTAGAAGTAAGCCACTCAAACTGAACCGCTCAAGTGTTGGGCAATCACTCATCACAAAACTGAACTACATGGGTACTTATCCACCATGTGTTCACAATCTCCCCCTTGATGAGTGCATTGTCAACACAAGTGCATTTCAGATTTCAGCCACAAGGTAAAGCTCTCCAAATGACCAAAAAGCTAAGAAAGCCAAAACGGGGTCACTTGAGAGAAGCAAAGCGATTCCAAAACTTGGTTCCCAAAGACATGGGCAACAGCTCGACGCAACCAAGCAAAACAAAGCTAGCCCTCAAGAAGAGGTAGAAAACGGGCTCAACACCGCTAACAAGAGCTAGATACCAATTACAGCTCTCAAAGCTCAGACTTCCAATTTAAACACTAGGGGAGCTCAAAAGATACCAATTGAAACCACTTACGTCCCCTAATGCTTAAGAAGCAACCGAAACCTGTCAAAGTCAACAAAGCAAGCTAGACCCTCCAGAAGAGGCAAAGGCTCAACACATCTAGCAAAAGCTCCCCCTGGGCAAAAGCACACTCAAGATACCAAAAAGGGTGAAACGAGTCAAGCAAGGAGATACCTATTTAAAAAGATACCAATTGGAAAACCAAAGCTGACCAAAGATCAAAAGGCCCCCTTGACTAATGCAAGGATGAAAATGCACTATTTTCTTCCCCTTGGTTGAATATGAATGAAATGCACACTTCTGCCCCTTGTTGACACATGTAGCTCATCAAACATCAACAACTCAAGATCCGGCTACAAATGCCATGAAATGCAAAATGAGTGCAAAAAGCTTTAGACTTAGAGCTAAGACAATGAATAAATTCTCTAAGTGATGAGATCCTGTGAGAATAGGAAAAGCTCTACATGCCCAACAAAGACTCAGGTTGAGCTTAAGATCACTTTAGAAGCTATTTTAGAGAGCAAAACATGTGAGAGCAAGGAATGGGTATCACCTCCTAGAGACAACTAGACATGGCAAACAAGATAGGATCTATCTCAAAGCAATCTCATGTATAGCAAGTAAAACTATCCCTAGCAAAGTTCATACAACAAGACAATGACCCAACTAAATAAAATTTTCAAATTTCAGAGTTTTGCAGCCAATTTTCAGTTTTAGGCACATTTAAGTTGTATGCGAGTGGTTGTAAGCAAAGTGATGCCACTGCTTACCAACCGGGCGAAGTCAAAGGACTTGACACCCCGGTTTTGGTCATACACGACACCGCTCAAGTATCAACCCATATGGGAAGCAGTCTCGAACACACGGTGAAGTGCTCACAATGCAGACCCAACTTGATCTTTCCAATTCACAAAACAGAGAGCAATTTCATTTTAGATATTAATCATGGTGCTCAAGGGTAGTGAATGAAACAATGAAGAGCCATAGATACAAGCTATATACAAGGTAGCCAAGAAGGATCTTCAAAAGCCTATAGATGCTAGTGCCATTTTAGAGGTGACATGGGGAATTAAAATCAGTTTTAAAGCTTTTCTAACTTAGCTCTATTGCATATCATATAGATAAAAAGAGTCTAAGTTAGGCAACACCATAGACACATAAAGCACCTCAAACAGAGCATAGATTCATTATATCAGCTATAAGTATGAGGCTTGAAACGAACTATGTCATAAATGCAAATGAGATGCACAATGCAATGACACCAACTAACACTAACAAGACACCAATTGAGAAGAAGGACAAAGAAAAGACAAAAGGAACCAAAAAGAACTAAACACAAAAAAATCTTCCCTCAACTAAAAAGGGAAGCAAACACCCAACTCACCTCGAAGGCAAGAAAATGCAGCTTGATCTAAAGGCTTCGTGAGGATATCCGCAAGCTGGTTTTGGGTCTCGACATGCCGGAGGTCAATGTCGCCCTTCTCGTAATGATCACGCAAGAAGTGAAAGCGGACCTCAATGTGCTTGGTCTTTGAATGAAGCACATGATTTTTATCCAAACTAATTGGACTCATGCTATCGCAAAGTAGAGGCACCTTAGTAAGCTTAAGACCGAAATCTCTCAAAGTGGCAATCATCCAAATCAACTAAGAGCAACAACTAGCGGCGGCAACGTACTCAGCTTCGCACGTCGACTGTACCACGCTAGATTGTTTGCGAGAAGACCAAGAGACCATAGAGGACCCGAGAAACTGGCAAGTCCCAGAAGTGGACTTTCGATCAAGTCGGCAACCGGCAAAGTCAGCGTCAGAGTAACCGCAAAGCACAAGAGAGGAAGAGGTGGAAAACCAAAGACCAAATTCGGGAGTGAATCGCAGGTACCTCATGATGTGTTTCACCGCCTGCTTGTGCGAAGTCCGTGGGGACGCCTAAAAAACGTGCACACAAGCAGACCGCAAACTGAATGTCTGGTCGGGTCACCGTCGGGTACAGAAGCGACCTGATCATGCTTCGGTACTCGGTCTGGTCCACCGCCTCTCCTTCCTCGTCCGCATCCAACGCAGTAGTGGTTGACATAGGCGTCGAGAGGGGCTTTGCCTCACCCATGTCAAACTTCTTCAAGATATCCTTTGTGTACTTGGCTTGGTGCACAAACGTCCCTTCCCGGGTTTGATTGATTTGCAACCCGAGAAAGAAGGTCAACTCTCCCATCATGCTCATCTCAAATTCCCTGCTCATAAGATCCGCAAAGTTGGCAATAAGAGCATGAGAAGAACCACCAAAGATGGTATCATACATGTATATTTGGACAAGGAGAGTGTCTTTGCCTTGCTTGAGGAGAAACAACGTTGTATCGACCGATCCCATTTTAAATCCCTTAGCAAGCAAAAAGGTTTTAAGCCTATCATACCATGGTCTAGGTGCTTGTTTCAAACCATACAAAGCTTTGTGAAGTTTAAAAACATGGTTTGGAAAGTTGGGATTTTTGAAACCGGGAGGTTGTTTAACATAAACTTCCTCCTCTATGTAGCCGTTTAAGAAAGCACTTTTAACATCCATTTGAAAAAGTTTAAAACCCTTAGAAGCCGCAAAAGCTAGAAGGATTCTAATGGCTTCTAAACGAGCTACGGGAGCAAAGGTTTCCTCATAGTCTATTCCCTCCTTTTGACAAAAGCCTTGAGCTACCAACCTAGCCTTGTTGTGCACTACCACCCCATCCTCACTTTGTTTATTTTTGAAAACCCATTTGGTACCTATGGGGTGGCAACTAGGTGGTGGAGGAACTAAGACCCAAATGCGGTTTCGCTCAAAGTTTTCTAACTCCTCATGCATGGCATTACCCCAATCCGGATCCATCAAAGCGTGTCCAACATCTCGAGGCTCAAAAGAAGCGACAAAAGCCGAATGAACAAAGTGAGAGAGATAGGACCTTGTAACACCCTAATTTTAACTTTTGCAAATAGAGGATTATGTTGAGCCTTCTATTCAATTGATACTCATGATAACTTAAGGAGTAATTAAAACTTTTGAATAAAAGCAAATAACCTAGAGCATAGTAACATGTTTGTTGCATTCATGCTGAACTCTTTTGGTTTTGGTTGAGTGTAGGATAGGTTGGGTAACTTTAAATTCAAATTCATTTTGAATTTGAACTAGTTTTCCAAAACCAGTAAATAGAAAAGAGTTTCCTTTTTACTCTCTCCCTCACTCACCATTCTGGCCCAGCACCAAAATCAGCATGAGCTCTCACCCGCACCCTTTCTCCCTCGGCCCAACCGAGCCAGCCCAATGCCAAGGCCCACGCGCAGCGGTCCCTCTCCTGCATCCTCTCTCCCTCCCTCTGCACTGCGGGCCCCGCTTGTCGGCGCCAAAGCCAGCACTGCACCCCCCTCTCTCTCTCTCACTGCACTGTCATCCCCACCCGTCAGCCGCACCCTTGCCCTTTCCTTCTTCCTCGGCGCGCGCTGATGCCGCCCGGCTTCACCGCCCCTCCTCCTCCGATGGAAGGCGTTTGACGCCAGCATCAAGGACGCCGTGAGAACCGCCCTGACGACCTGCCAAAAATGACCCCGCGATCACAGCCCCGCTCGATCTATAAAGCCCGCCACGGGAGCTCCCTCCCTCCCCTGCTCTCGCTCTGTCCGCGCACTGCACACCACTGCCGCACCGTCGTTCTCACCGTTCCAGAGCCCCTACGTCGTCGTTGAGCACTCGAGGAGCACCGCGGTGGTACCACGCATCTGTAACGCTCCTCATCGGCCTCTCTAATCTCTTGTTTTGACGAATCGACGCTTACCGTGCCCTCTCTCATGTCACAGTCCGCCGTCGTTCCTCGTCGGACCGATTGGAGCACGCACAGACCTTGACACCGCCTTGGCTTCGCTTGCGGTGACTCCCTCTCCATCCCCATCCCTTTAATTCGGTTGATTAGGCACCTTAGGCCCTGATTCGATGAACACAGCGGCCGCCGACGATGGCACCGCCATGGTCACCTCACACCCATGGGTTCCGGCCTCAACCGAGCACCCCACTACCTTCGCACGGGCACACCGCAGCTCACCGTGCCCTCGATTCAACCTCTAACGCACTAAATCGCCTTGTCCGCTCACCACAAAGCTCACCGGCCATGGCGCCGCCGCGGACACACCGTCTCGGCCGGCCAAAGCCTCACCCGAGCACACCACCGAACTCGCATGAACACGCGAGTCCTTTCTGTGCACTTGGTTGAGTCGGAGGTGGTCGGAAACGCCACACCGATGTTCTCCAGCGAGCTCGCGCCGTCGGGTTCCATGGCACCACCATGCACTGAGAGGGGGAAACTTCCCTTTCCCTTACACCCGTCTGATCGGATCTCAGCGGCTAGGATTAGATACCCCTTTGGGGTTATGTGGCCGGTGCACCGTGCACCCATGGACCACTGGCCCCGCACACACACCGGCTGGTCCACGCACTATGTGGTACACCCGCACCACTCGCACAACGCCACGTGGCGCTTGCGTCAGCGGAGATCGGGTCAGCACCGACCGGCTTTGCCCCTTTTACACTCAAGTCCCTGTACTTTCCGAGAATCAACCGCACTCCACTCCTGTTTTAATTCCTTTAAATCCAGTCCTATTTTTACTCATTTTAGCCCCTGCTATTTTGAAAAATAGAACCCGTGCTCCGTAGCCGGTTTTAAAACAGAAATCAATTGTTTTAATTCAAATATATTTCTATCTAATTACAGAAATGCCATTGAAACCTTTAAACATGCATATCTCACTCATTTTAAATCCGATTAGAGTGAATTTCGCGCTCATGTGATAGTAGAAACTTATAGAATATTTTTTAAAAGCTTTTCATCCTATGTTTATACTGTTCTAATTAAACTCTAATTGTTTTTATGTATTGGATGGCTTGGAACATTTTGTATGGTGTTTGATTGATGTTTAGAAGGGAGTGAGCAAGTTGAGTTGAGAATCTGAGCCTTTACCAGCAGGACCAGAAGGAACCTTTGGAGAAAGGCAAGTGTAACTAAGGCCCCTTGCACCTATGTAACCTTAATTCACCTTTTATTTATGCATGAGTCCATTTAATTTGACAAACCATAGGCTTTCATATACTAGAACTTTGATTCTTATACCTTGATTACCTATGGGAAGTAGTTGCATTATGGCTAGATGTGCTATGCTTACAATGAAAAATGCTTAACTTGAATAATGGACTTATGGAACAAATGTAAAATGAGGCTTTTTAGCAACATGATAAAGGGGGCTAAAGCACGGGTTTTGTTGCTTTAGTACCTCTCCATAGGAACTTCCCTGAAGCGGCCACCCAGGAAGGCCGTGCTACCCCGAGTGTTATATGGTTCTGACTTTAACTAATTACCTAGTATATTACTAGCTTATTAGATGTTACCATTTATTTGGCGCATGAGGGGAGGGTCGAGTGATGTTTGGCGGTTTTCCTATCTTGGAGGCATGCGTAGTGCTGCGACCATACGAGCCACAAGAAGGAGAACACCCATGCATACTAGGCATTAGCCTCGCGACCCTAACTTGTTAGAGTATATTAGCGAAAGGTTATGTAGTGAAACCCTGCCACGCTTCCTAGGTAGAGGCACTGTGGGTCTGGCTAACCCCGGCATATGGGAATCACGGCTTGGGGGTAAAGATGTACAACCTCTACAGAGTGTAAACCTATCATGATAGTCATGCTCACGGATACGAGCGACCTGGATCCTTCTTGATAGCAGTTACTCGGGTTACATGGATGTTTGGGAATGATGTTAATATTGCTTAATGACTTAATCACTTGGGATGAGTTTTTCTCACTAAAGTAGTATACTTATTTAATAAAACGTGACCAACTAAAATTGCTAAACGCAGTCAAACAGTGTCAAGCCTTTTTGAGCCTTTAGTACCCTGGTTACTCTTGCTAAGCTGTGGTATGCTTACACTTGTTTTATACAATGAAAATCCTGGATGGGTACCAGATGATGGCTTTGAGGTCTTTCCAGAGGATGTCCAGGACTTCTAGTTGATGTCTCCCAGTCAATGTCCCAGTGGCTAGTTCACCTTTATGTTGTACTCTATGATATGATGTAATAATGTAATGAATATCGATGTAATAAAGTACTTTACTTTGGTATTCTTCAATTTGTTAGTATGTGTGTTTGGACATCCTGGGCACACACGTATGATGTACTTAGTTTTGCTTCGCAAAACTGGGTGCTACAGACCTAGACCATGTGACTCGACGGTCGATGTCGCCGATGATGTTCTCCGGTGGATGATGCCGCTGGATGTGGCGGGGAGCCTGCCTGGACGAACTGGCCTCCCCCTCGACAGGAGCTGGAGCTTCCTCAGGTGCAACGGGCACCAACCGAGGAAGCTTCTTGAATGGCCCCCATGTAGAGGAAGTAGTCGGATCGGGACCGTGAGCCAAAGTAGACGTCGCAGGGTCGACGGGGGCAGCCGGTGGAGTCGGCTCGGGATCACCCCAATCGGCATCGTCCTGCTCCTCCTCCACAAAGATGCTGGTATTCACCTCATCATCACCTGCAAGCTCAAAAGCGGTGGAAACACAGGGCATAGTCTCATCGAAGGTAATCTCACAAGTCTCCATCACTCGGTTAGTCTCAAGGTTAAGTGCACGATAAGCACGAGAGTGAGTAGAATAACCAAGAAAGATATCGTCAGAAGACCGTGATTCAAATTTATCCAACTTACTGCCCTTTTTGAGGATGAAGCACCTGCACCCAAACACCCATAGGTGACTTACCTTGGGTGGTCTTCCAAATCGCAACTCATAAGAAGTCTTTTTCTTGAAAGCTCGAAGAAAAATGCGATTGGAAACATAGCAAGCAGAACTGAGTGCTTCGGCCCAATACCGCCTAGGAGTCCTATGCTCATCGAGCATTGTCCTGGCCATCTCAACAAGGGTCCAATTTTTGCGCTCAACAACACCGTTCTGCTGGGGAGTGTGAGGTGAGGAAAACTGGTGATCGAGACCCAAAGAAGAACAATGAGTTGCAAAGTGAGCATTCTTGAATTCTGTGCCATTGTCACTGTGGATAGCTCTCATGGCATTCTTAGGTAGCTCATTTTGCAATCTCAAAATCAGATCTCGAACAAATGGAAAAGCCTCATTCTTACTCTCCAAAAAGAACACCCAAGAGTATCTCGAGTAGTCATCAACGACTACAACCACATACCACTTCCCTCCTTCCGACCTGACCCGAGCTGGACCAACTATGTCCATGTGTAAGAGTTCGCCAGGTCGAGTGGTCATGATCTCAGTCACAGGAGGATGGGAAGCGGCAACCAAATCCTTCTCGAACTTCAGCTTTGACAATCCTTGGATAAGGTCCATTGAGCTAAGCCTTGCAAGCAAGTCAAAACTCAAGTGTCCCAATCTCCTATGCCACTTCCAAAGCTCGGAAGAAGAATCGGCAAGAAGACAACGAGAAGGTCCGGAAGAGATAGTAAAATCCGCTCGAAAAACCTTCCTGAAGGGTAAAATCCGGCAAATAAGCTCACCACGAGAGTCCAAAATCCGAGAGAGTTAGGCTTGAAACTCACATCAAAACCGTCATCAAGGAGTTGCGAAACCGAACGAAGGTTAAAATGCAAATTTGCAACCAAAGCAACATCCTTGAGGAAAAAAGAAGAGTTCACTCGGATCGACCCTCGGGAGACAACCTTACCTTTACTCTTATCCCTGAATGTGATATACTCGGTGTGGTGCATGGGGTTGAGGCTGGAGAACCCACAAGACAAGTCTCCTCCAGTCCTCCATCCTCGGGTGTGTCAGAATCGGGGCCTTCCTTGCGCTTGTCGACCTTGCCTTCTTCAATCGCCATGGTGCAAAAGCCACCGTGCTTGGCATCGGCGTACAAGCATAGGCCGTTGAGTTTGTCCTCAACATTTCCCTTTGACTCATCATCACTTGAAGAAGCACCTCCGTCGGAGGAGGCATCGATGTCGCTGAGGGAGGCGAGGAAGGCTCGGTGCTTGGCTTTCACCTTGTCAATCACCTTCTTGGAGGACCTTCGGTGGTAGCCACCCTTGTCTTGTGCTTGTCCTCGAAGTGGTGCTCACACTTGTCCTTGCGCTTGGTGAAGTCGCCCGCAGCTTTCTTGGGGTAGTTTTCTATGAAGTGATCCTCATCACCGCAATGGTAGCACCCCTTGGCTGAGCCACCACGCCGACGGTTCAAACGATTGTTGTGAAACCGTGAGAACTTGGTGATGACCAAAGCTAGCTCATCATCTCCAAGAGCCTCCACTTGATCCTCTGTCATAGAAATCAGAGACAAAGCGAACAAAGAGTGTGAAGGGTCATAGGAGGAAGAAGACGTACCGCCGGGGCCAGAAACCAACGCCATAGATGACTTCGACGGGTTTTCAAGCTTGGCTCGGGTCTGGTAGTCAATCTCCGAGGACTTGAGCTTGCTGAACAGCTCATCCACGGTCAGGGCATCATAGCCCGGTGACTCCTGAATGGCAGCCACCTTCATCTCCCACACCTTCCGATCAAGAACATGCAAAAGCTTGATAGCCATCTCATGATCATCATAATGCAAGTTGGCTCGATTAGCACACATCTTGTTGACGATAGATTGGAAGCGAGTGAACATCCCGTCAACAGATTCGCTGGCCAACTAAACAAAGTTCTCGTACTCCCTACGGTACGTGTCGAAGAGTCTAGACTTGATCTGAGGATTGGCCTCATGATATCGCACAAGTGTTTGCCAGATCTCTCGTGCCATAGTGAGGTTTGAGACTCGCTCAAACTCAGGAAGTGACAAACTCGAGAAGAGGATACTCCGTGCTCGACTATTTGCATTGTGTTGAGAAGTTTGGAGTTGGTCAACACGAGCCGCAAGAACACAATAGCCCTCATTCTCACAAATCTCCCATATGTTCGAATTAACTCCTTGTAGATTGGCGGACATGCGCACCTTCCAGTAGGAGAAGTTCGTTCCATCGAAAAATGGAGGTTTGCCAACACCTCACTCCATGTCGCCTTCACGGATCAAGAATCGTGTAAGGTAGATTGATCCTTAACCTCACTCTGATATCAATTGAAGGACCGGAAACGACGACCAGAGGGGGGTGAATGGGAGCCAAATAAAAATTCCTTTCGGAAGATCTTGACCCTTGTCCCAAGAATGACCCAAAGCACGAACTAGACTCACGACCCACAAGTGGTTGGATGTTCTAGGAGATGTCCTAGGAACACAGCGGAGCTAGCCACAAACCCGGAGAAACAAACCGCAACAAGAACGGAGGAAAACAACAACCAACAGGGGCTTTGGACTACTTCAGTCAAGACCTCCGGACCAATTGAAGTGGTCCGGAGCCTTTGGTCTGGTGCACACCAGGACACCTCCGGACTATTCCAACGTCCACTTTTGGAAGTCCGAAGCTTACTCAGAAAAACATGCAGGGAGTTCCCAAGCTACGGACTCTGGTCCGACGCTCACCGTCGGACTATGGAGAGTTGTCCGGTGCTCACTCCAACCACTAATCCAAGCAAAACAGTAAGCTACCCTGCTCCGGACACTTGGTCCGACGCTCACCGTCAGACTAATGAGCCTAGTTCGACGCGTGAGTGACACCCCCAGCAGAGCCACCGGACTACTCGCCTATGGTCCGGTGCTCACAAACTGGGTGGTCCGGAGGGTAGTCCGACGCCCCTTGCTGCTTGACACTCAAAAAGTCAAGACCACCGGACCACTTGCTATGGTCCGGAGCTTAGGGAAAAGTCGTCCGGAGGGTGGTCCGACGCTACCACTTAGGAACTCTGCACCCTGCGAAAACAAAATCCACTCTGCCAAATCTTACCACAACTCAACCAAATGATGACCAACTGCAACCAAACTTTGTAGGCATGATCCTAGTGCAGTTGAGGAGCTATCCCGAAGAAATCATCGCTCAATTTGGAGAGGATAAACAGGAACACTCGGATTTGGGGGAGAAAAGGAAAAACGAAGAACGCCCCAAAGAAATCGCCCGATCTACGCACTTGTGAGGTTTGAGGAAATTTCCTTCAGTGCAAAGATGCTCCTCATGAATACCAAGGACTTGGTTCAAATGGATTTGCAAGAGCTACTCCCTAATAAGAGAAATCATCTCAGGAAAAAGAGGGAGCAAAAGCAAAACGCAAAGAACACAAGTAAAACGGGGACACGATCACGAAAGCGAAGCCACCATGGCTTACGGAGGTTACGCCCTCCGATTCCTCGCAGCAAAACCAAGTTCTTACAAAGGTTGGTAGAAACAACCTAGGGATCTCATGAACTAGAGAGAGAGGGCAAGTGATTAGGGTTCAAGAGATGGGATGAGGGATACCCCTTCATCCCCTACTTAACAGGCTTTGGCTATTTCCCAAAGACCCTCTTAGATACATGACCGAATTACCTAGCCCTAAGACATTGTAATCCAAGTCTATAACTCTCAGCCACTCATTTGAATGGACGGCCCCGCTTCCTACCGGGAGTTGTCGTCGCCTCGACGCAACCTCCAGAATTCCGCCATGTGCCATCCCCGCTTCCTCGGAATCTCCGCCTAGGTTTTGAGGCCTCTATCCCATGTCACTATGTGAGAATACCCCTTCTTCTTCTTCTTGTCAAAGGTGGGCTTCTTCTCTTTCTTGTCTCTCTTCTTGTGATCATCATCATCCTTGTCACTATTGTATGGACAATGAGCAATGACACTACTATAGAAATCATTTTCCGTGGCGGTTGCTTTTGATTAACAGTGGCGGTTTTTCCAACCTCCACGGATCAATGGTCACGGTTAATGGGACCATTAAATGTGGCGGTTGGCCAACCTCCATGGTTAATGCCATTAACCGTGGCGGTTTTACTAGGGCAACCACCACAGTTAATATATATTAAACATGGCGGTTATGTAAGGCCAACCGCCACGGTTAATAGCATTAACCGTGGCGGTTGCTTATGTAAATCGCCACTGTTAATTAGTATTAACCGTGGCGGTTTCAACCGCCACGGTTAATATTTTCCAAAAAAAACAAAAAAATGTTTTTTAATTTTAAATATGATTTCAAATCATTTCTCAAATTCAAGCACAGATTATATAAGAGCACAAATTATATAACATGGATTAAACAACCATATTACATGAATGTGTTGTCTTCTTCCAAGAGAACCGATATATATCACAAAGTTACAACAAGTTCATTATATATACAAGTTCATTATGCAAAATCATTTCCAGCAGTTCATTACAACAACTTCATCTAATCAATGTCCGGCAGCTTGTAGTCAGTCATGTCTAAACCACTTGTTCTCCAATTGGCTAATGCACGGTACTGAGGTAATGCCGCTAGCACGTTGCCCGTGTAGAAGAATTTCCCACTCACTTCGGCACATTCATCAGTGACAAACTTACAAATGTCGACTATTGTGCTAGTATTGGTCTTTTGATTGACGGTTCCTTTCTTCCAACATTTTGTACCTTTCTGGAGCTGCCGCCAACTTTGGCTAAATTTCGGGCATTTCTTGAGGTACTCACAAGCATAGTATCCACACAAGAGAGAGCCTTCAGGTTGTTTGGCACACTGCATGTAAGATATACATATGTAAGAGTAAGTATGTAGTAGTAGGGTTGTAGTAGTTGTAGTTAGTAGGATATCAGTAGTACAAGTCATATTACCAGGAATTGTCGCCTAATCCTGAGTTTTTTGCCCGACTCCGCCTTCACCTCATCGGACCTACGATCAACGTAGGTGGGGTCTTCCACGTACATCCTATAAGCGCTGAATGTGCATGCCACTAGTGTCAAACATCATATACAATCATATACTTTGAGTGCTTAAAAGAAAATATGTGTAGTCACGTACTATCACAGACATCCTTCAAAATGCTTGTAGCCTTTCATGTGTGTGTCCCGCATGGAGTCCAATATGACCGCTATTCCATCCTGAGGATAGATCATGAATACAATCCAATGTCTCATGACGTCCGTGCTACACCATTCAAACAATAAGGATCAAAGATCTTGAATTATGGAAAGTGGTGAAGCCAACCTGCATCAAAGTCAACATGTGTCATTTGGACTTACCCGAACTGGTGAGGGGCAAGTATACACCCTTCTCCCTTGAGCTGTTTCATGGCGTTAAGAATGTAGTGTCCCTTCTTGTACTTGATATCGCCTCGCATCAAAGCTATGGCCTCCACTCTCTCTATCCCTGTCAAGCTCGCCAGCTTCGGATCCTGCTCCATTATCCCGTGGACAATGATGGCCCTCTCGCTAATATGCATAGGAGATAGGTAAATAACCTTTTGCGACAATTCCTTGCTTACATATGCTTGCATCCTACAAGCATTAGTAGTCATCATTGCATGCGTTACTTCGATAGTAATGAACTTACTTAGCTATAGAAATGTAGAGGTGCAATAACTTACATGGCAAACAGGGTGACTTGGGCGACATCAAGGTCTTTGCGCCGCAGCATTCTATGCATGTCATGGAAGTCAATTATCAAATAGGCGTCCTCATGCAAAAGGAAGTACTCCTTGGGGACCCTCTGGACGAATGACCTCATGCCTAACCTAGCAGCATGCATATACAAGAGATGGAACCTTCTAATCTCCCACGGTTCCTCGACAAGCTGGCCTAATGGCACCATGAACTTGCCATTCTCAAAGTTAACATGGCAATCTGGAGACAGAGGCCAAACGCATGGCGGGGTTTGCTCCCTGTTATTGAGACAAGACAAGAGTGTGTTAGTATCATATATATGTGCACACATACTCTGCTGGTGATGTTTGGTTGCTATTTGTACCTTTGGAACGATGTTGTGTAATGGTGCTTTGCTGTCAAGTCCCACACCGCATATTTGAGCTCGGTGCCTTCGGGGGGTTTGTCCCCATCTTCTTCTAGCTTCTTCGGCGGTGGTGGACACTCCACATTTTTCTGCCCTTGAGGTGACGTTTGGTGGCCCGTTTGTTCATCTCCATCTGGGTTGCTCATGTTCGGACGCGGGCTACGCGACGGGCTACCTGGGCTTTGGTGTCCACCAACACCGTCGTCGTTGTCGTCATTGTCGTCGTCACCTGGGCCGCCACCTAGGGGATTTGGTGACCGTTGTGAGCTTTTTGGCGACGGTGGATGCGGAGGGAAGTGAATGTCGTCCTTGTTCCATAGCACATACATGCCCATTGCACTTGCGAGGGTCCTGCCTCCCTCTTCAGTGGTGAAATCAAGTTCATCATCCTCGTGGTGATCGTCTATCCACGCCACTGTGACCTTGGCATACTCGGGTGGGATGGTCTTGCCTAGGTACCTGTCTTCAGGGTTGGGCGGATCTACCGAGCCCTCCGCCACCTTCTTCTTCCTTCCTGCTCTGCCGAACGGCACCAAGAGGTGGACGTATGTGGTCTCCAAGACCTCATCGACCAGATACCTTTTGGGTGCTGAGGTGCCTTCACCCTATGATGGCATCACGCCAGCCTGGCGAAACATCTGTGTCCTCAGCTCCACCATCTTGGGGTCGGTGCTCGTGAAAGCATCTTGTATGGACCCCATGATTATTTCATTCATCGCAGCTTCCTTGCCGGCCAGGAATATACCTTCCTTGTATCCTTGCCTCGTGTGGTATGAGGAGGCATCGGACTGCCACGACCCCATATTCTTCCAGCTCTGCCTCGACGAAACACCCCGGACGCGGCCATAGTGCTCGGGGTTTCCCAGCGCCTCGGTGAGCTCGTCGTGGTCCCTGCGAGGTACGAACTCCCTGCGTTCCTTTGCCTCCTTGACTGCGAGCAAAGACTTCTCTGCCTCCTCGATCCTTGGCTCATTGTACTTGGTCATCCCCTCCTTCCGCTTCTTCGGCCGACGAGCATAGAAGTAGTTGCATGACCTCTCGTCAACGCCTTGTAATGGATAACTATGTCCGGACGCTTCTGCGTCCCTTTCTTCCTGGTGCCAACTCGGCCTCTTACTGGCGTACTCGGTCATGCCTAGGTGGTGCGACAACTCGTTCTTCTTTGCAAGCTCCGAGAACTTCTGGCTATTGGACTTTGCTTCGTCAGTGCTCATCTTCTCGAGATACTCATCCCAGACGTGTTTCTTAATGAAGGTGTAGTCCGCGAAGGGTGTCTTCCCGGTCTTCACATACTTCTTGTTCAGTGTAGCCCGGAGGGTGCGAAGGGATTTGCCTGCAATAAATAGCGCATGCCCCCTGCATCTTTCCTCATGGAATTGGTCTGGTGGATACTGGAAATATTTCTTGATATCAGTCCATACTTTGTCCTTGAGTTCATTCGGCACCGTCTTCTAGTTGGAGTACGTGATCGGCACGTGCTCCCTAACTATACACGGTCCCTGTGGGCCAGCCAATCCACACAGTCCATGCATGAAAGATGGCAAATGTTCAAAGAAATACCCAAAATCTTTCCGGTCAGAGACTAGCTTTGATCAAGATGGATATCCACTTTATCGACGTATGGACAATGGTTTGACTGTTTGGAAGAACAATGTTCAGTTGGACAACCGGTGGGTCGTGCCCCATAACCTTGCAGTTCTCAAGAAATATCAAGCTCACATCAATGTTGAGTCATGCAATAAAACCTACCTTATTAAATACCTCTTCAAATATGTAAATAAGGGATTCGACTGTGTAAGATTAGGCCTATCCACAACCTCTTCTACATCATCTTCTCAGGCAAATAACGGACAGTCCACATCCAATCCATAGGAACAAGGCTTTACTGGTGTCGATGAGATTGCTGAGTATATTAGATCTAGGTACCTATCCTGTTGTGAGGCAACATGGAGATTGTTTGGTTTTGAGATTCATGGCAAGTTCCCACCGGTTGAACGGCTATTTGTACACCTTCCTGGAATGAATTTTGTAACTGTACGTGAGGACGACAACCTGGACACGGTTGTTGATGACCCCACTGCTGAAATGAGTTCACTTACTGAGTGGTTTACTGAGAACCAACGATCAACAGCTGGACATGACCTCACTTACTGTCAGTTTCCAACAAGATATACTTGGGATGGGAGTCACAAGATATGGACAACACGTAAAAAAGGTTTCAAATTAGGTAGGTTGAGATATGTGCACCCGAGCACTGGGGAAACATTTTTCCTTAGGATGCTTCTCATGGTTGTCAAGGGCGCAAAAAGCTATGAGGATATAAGGACTTATGAGGGAACCCGATATCCCACTTTTAGAGAAGCGTGCAAAGCCCGCGGGCTAATCGGAGATGATACTGAATGGTCATTTGTATTTGATGAAGCTATTGTTTGGGCCACAGCTTATCAGCTCAGGCATCTATTTATGACTATTTTAGTTTATTGTGATGTAGGAGATGTCAGGTCTCTCTTCAATAAATACTGGAAATACATGGCTGATGACATTGTTTATCGCCTCAGAATTGCAATTAATAGCTTCTCATATGTGCCCACCGAATCTGTTCTGCAATCAGCCCTCATGAAGGAATTAGCAAATATGTTCTGCAACAACGGTCTTTCCATATCTTCTTTTGACTTGCCCCAGTTGTCAAATGTGCTTGGCAAACCTAGCGCAAATAGGCTAATTCTAGAAGAACTATCATATGACAAAACACAGTTGGCCATTCAGTCAGCACAAATGCACGCCACTTTAAATTCAGAACAAAGGATTATATATGACTTTGTTGTTCAGTCTGTGCATGGTCGTCAACCTTTGGCTTGCTTTGTTTCTGGTCATTGCGGCACTGGAAAAACATTTCTATGGAATGCGATCTTAGCAACGCTTAGGTCACAGGATCATATTGTACTTGCAGTTGCATCGTGTGGAGTTGCATCTTTGCTCATGCCTGGTGGGCGAACTGCCCATTCTAGATTCAAAATACCATTGGATATACATGAGAACAGCCTTTGTGGTATAGGAAGAGGCACTATGCTTGCTGGCTTACTTAATAGAACTTCCCTGATTATATGGGACGAGGCCCCCATGAGCCACAAACATTGCTTTGAGGCATTAGATCGCTCACTTCGTGATGTGCTAGCAATGGATGATCCAAACTGTGCTTCTTTGCCATTCGGTGGGAAACCGATATTGTTCGGTTGTGATTTCAGGCAGGTACTACTTGTTGTCCAGGGAGAGTCACAGAGTGAGATTATAAAGGCTTCCCTGTTGGGTTCTTATTTATGGAGGTACATCACTATCAAACGCTTATCTATAAATATGAGACTCTGTAATCCCTCTTTGCCTGTACAAGAAAAGGAGCAGATGAACAAATTTGTGACCTGGGTTCTTGACATTGGTGAAGCACGAGTGCCTGCAGTACCACTAGATAATGAACTAGAAACAAACTGGATTTCAATTCCAGATGAATTTGTACTTAAACCAAGTGGCCCCCAAATCCCAGCCATTGCTACTGCTATCTATGATGATTTTGATTTCCTCTATAAGGATATGGACTACCTTGCGCAGAGGTCTATAGTCTGTCCCCTTAATACTGTGGTTGATGAGGTGAATGATTACATGATCAGGAAAATACCTGGGTGTATACGAGAGTATCTCAGCTCTGACTCAATTGCTAATTCAACTGATCAACCATCGGATTTCACTATGTTGTACCCACCCGAATTCCTTAATTCCATCTCTATTAATAACTTCTCTCAGCATAGGCTGCAGCTGAAAGTAGGTGTTCCTGTTGTCCTGCTACGTAATCTGAATCAATCTATTGGCCTTTGCAACGGGACACGCATCCTTATTGAAAGGTTGGATGACCATGTCTTAGAAGGAAAGATTATAACTGGGAACCATACGTATTGTCCTTAACGGCAAGAGCCCAAAATGGCCATTCATATTACAGCGAAGACAATTTCCCATAAGAGTCTATTATGCAATGACTATAAATAAATGGCAAGGGCAAACCCTAGCAAAAGTTGGTGTCTACCTTCGTGAACCAGTCTTCACCCATGGTCAACTATATGTCGCTGTATCAAGAGTTAGTTCAAAACATGGTCTCAAAATGCTTATTGAGGACAATGACGGCAGGCCAATTTCTATGACCAAAAATATTGTGTACCAGGAGGTTCTAGAATATGTATAGAAAAATCTTCTTAAAAAAGGCTTTCACAATGCCTCATTTGTGATGTAATATGTTATAGCATGTTTGTATTACAACTCTTTGCTCATATTGTATAATATATAAAATTCTAGGTTAGCTTACATAATTGGCCTCATTATGTGCTTCATTTGGTGTCCTTGCTACAGGTCCTACATACAAATAAAATCCACACACACAGACACCCACTTGAACATATTACAAATTTGATTACTGACATGATTCATTCTTTAATTATATGCAGAATGGAATACACCTTACTCAAAGATGTTACTGCAGCCTCACAACAGTGGACAGTCAGAACCAGAGTTGTTAGATTCAGTAAATACATGGCCCCAGATGATCCAACAAAGGTTTGCCGCTTTGACATGGTGCTACTTGACGAACAGGTACATATTTTGTTAACCAACAAACATATATAATTGTTTATCTCAAACTTATCCAAAATGTTGCTGCTCTTTTTTACAGGGCAATGCCATGGAAAGCCAGATTCCTGAAGCCTGGGTTTCCTTATTCCAGCCACAACTCACAGAGGGCTCCGTGTATTACATCAAGTACTTCCAAGTACGCAATGCTCGAACAACATACAGGCCGGTTGATCACCCCTATATGATGCGTTTCACTGGACACACCAAGCTGTATCACATAAAACCCGTGCCATCGCAGTTCCCACAATATGCATACAATTTAGCCACATTTGCGACAATGCATGGCAGACTTGATCAAATTGCCTATTGCTCAGGTACGGTACACAACTACATTGTCTTATATTCAGCACTGAACATACATACTCTACTCACTTCAATCATATGAATTATTTTACCCAACAGATACCATAGGCGTTTTCAAAGGCTGCTCCGAGGTCAAGCTTCAAACGACTTCAAAAGGCACCAAACAACTCCGAAATGTGTACCTGACCGACGGCACGTAAGAACGACCCTTTCAAATAGTTAAATACAAAACTATTCACTACATATGCTTCCTAAAGACACTCATAGCAAAGGTTATTATTTATACCGATCATGCTGCCTTAAAATACTTGCTGACTAAGAAAGATGCTAAACCACGATTAATAAGATGGATCTTGCTACTCCAAAAATTTGATTTGGAAATAAAAGATAAAAAAGGAGTAGAAAATTCTGTAGCCGATCACTTGTCCAGAATGCATTTCTAAGATGCACAGGACCTGCCGATCAATGACTTCCTAAGGGACGACATGCTCCTCAAGATCACAGACTCCAGCCCATGGTACACGAGTATTGTGAATTTTATGGTTGCAGGACAAGTACCACCAGGAGAAAACAAGAAAAAGCTCATACAAGATAGTCGAGTACATCTCTGGGATGATCCTTACCTGTATAGAGTCTGCAATGATGGTCTGTTAAGGAAATGTGTCCCTGAAGTAGAATCATTCAAGATTATCGAGAGGTGTCATGCTGCACCATATGGAGGGCACTATGGAGCATTCAGAACCCATGCAAAGATCTGGCAAAGTGGTTTCTTCTGGCCAACCATGTATGAAGATACAAAGAACTTCATCACGAGATGTGTGAGGTGCCAGAAGCATGGGAACATCAATGCTCGAGATGCAATGCCACTGACAAACAACCTTCAAGTGGAGCTCTTTGACGTATGGGGCATTGACTTCATGGGACCTTTTCCAAAGTCCCGTGGATGTGAGTACATCCTAGTGGTTGTGGACTATGTGTCCAAGTGGGTTGAAGCAATGCCATGCAAAGCAGTAGATGCAAAAAGCTCAAGAAAGATGTTTGAAGAAACCATCTTTCCAAGGTTTGGAACCCAAGGCTAGTGATAAGTGACGGGGGCTCCCAATTCATTGAATGGAGTTTTCGATGCTTTCTAGAAAATAAAGGCACCTGGCACAATGTTGCAACTCCATACCATCCCCAAACAAGTGGACAAGCAGAAATCTCCAACAAACAAATCAAGAACTACTGCAGAAGACAGTAGATGAGATGGGAAAAAGATAGAGGGATAAGCTACCTGATGCACTATGGGCATACAAGACTGCA
The DNA here is from genome assembly GCA_022036555.1 of Microstegium vimineum. NCBI lineage: Eukaryota > Viridiplantae > Streptophyta > Magnoliopsida > Poales > Poaceae > Microstegium > Microstegium vimineum. The sequence goes on from CM039122.1 coordinate 25,675,455, forward strand.
TTCAAGACACCCATTGGTATGTCACCATACCAAATAGTATATGGGAAGACTTGTCACCTCCCGGTCGAGTTGGAGCTTCGAGCACATTGGGCCATAAAGAATTGGAATATGGATCTACAAGCTACAGGAAGGCATAGGAAAATGCAAATTTCAGAATTAGAAGAATGGAGGGAGAAAGCATATCACAATGTCAAAATCTACAAGGAAAGAACAAAGAGATGGCATGACAAAAGGATAAAGAAAAAGGAATTCGAGCCAGGAGACAAGGTACTCATGTTCAACTCAAGAGTAAGGTTATTTGGACATAGAAAACTTCGAAGCAAATGGGAAGGGCCATTTCAAGTCATCGATACTTCGCCTCATGGAGCTATTACACTTCAAGATGATGAAGGTAAGATCTTTAAGGTAAATGGCCAACGATTAAAAGTATTCCTTGAACCTGATAAACTAGATGAGGAAATAGACATGATTGAATTCAAACATTTCCATGATCTAACTTAAAACTTGTCTAGCCCCTTATTCTTGTGCTTAGCGTCTCTTGTGTTTAGTCATGTTTATCTTTCCAGCTTCACTCCATGTCTTGCTCCATTCAAATAAATTTTGACTCGCTGGTGTGTCCCACCGGTAGAGTCCTTTGTGTTGTCACTTTTGTTCTCTATAAATAAAAAGTCAGGTACACCTTCAACGAAGTATGGGGGGGTCAACCGACCCCCAACCTTCACAAGTGTGGGCACCAGAATGGCCAGAGGCATCAAAGTGGGGTCGGCCGACCCCACTATGGACCCCTGGTCCCACCAGTCAGCATCCACACGCTCTCGACCTACTTCCTAACTGGTTTGCCAATCTTCACCCTCTTTTTCTTTTAATGCATTTCTTTTCTTTAGTTTATTTTTCTTTTAATATTGAATAAAAACAAGAAGATCGCATCTAAACTTAAAATTTGAAAAGTGACATGATTTATGACATTCTGAAAGGATGAAGCATCATGAGTTGACCTCTTGCATATGCTTATGCTAGTGGGAAAAATATTGTTATAGGAAAATCATATTGACTAAGTTGTTGATTAATGTGATATAGTTCTTGGCTCATGATTCATACCCTGTCTATTTAAAGTGCTTGGATATTAATTTTTGAAAATATCATAAAACCATAATGTCACTACTCTTCTATAGTGAGAAAATTCCTACCACAGTCATATATGCTCTTTCATGATCTAAGCTTTCTACATAAGTTGCTTACTTTGTGTTGAGTTTGGTCAAGTTTTGTGATCCTTGTTGAGAGACTTATCATGCTCCCAAGATCAAGATCACGTACACACCACATATATATGCTACTTCTACACTGAAAGTACGCAGAAACATGTCTTTTATTTTCCACATAGTTCATGCTCCATGTTCTAATAGAAATTCTCTCTATAGTGTGTTGTTAGTCAATGAGACATAGATTATACAAAATTATGAAAAATATGAAAAACATATATAGGGGCACATGAAGGTCCCAAGTCTTAGAATATATATATATATTAAGCAAAACAAAGCTCATAGAAAAAAAGAAAGATAGCTATGTCTCAAAATAATAAGTTAGAAAGAGAGACAATATCAAATAAAGGAGTTTTGATCATTCGTCATGTTTCACACACTTGCACATCTTGATCTAAGAGTATGACACTTCTCTCCTTGATCCGAAATTTGACTTTACAATACATGCAAGGTAAGTTTGCTACATTCTTTATCCCTGCCTAAGCTCCACATAAGCCATTCAGAAGTAGGAAGATGAAAAGAAGGCAACCTCATACTATGCCTTGGTAAGGAATCTTTTATCTTGTGAGTGATTTAGAGTGCTATATGAGTAAGATGACTTATGTGCTTTCTTTTGAAAATTTATCAAAATCTTCAAGTACTAAAATATGATTTGGGGAGATGACTTTGCTTTAAGAACTGTTCCATTTCTCAACTTATAAAGGATATATGTTAGATAATACCACATACCCCACTTGTATAACAATTGTCTTGAAGTAAACTTTATGCCTGCTATATTCCTTAATGATGTTATAGTCATGTTAGCTTTTAACCTTTACTCGAGGACGAGCAAAGAGGTAAGTATGGGGGATCTTGTTGACGGTAAATATGAGCTATTTTGTCACCATCAAAATACCGTCAACATCCTCATATTCAAAGGAAAACAAACATAACATGAACATATTATACTCAATAATCAGTTCCACATGTCCCTTGACTATTTGAGTGCAGGTAATGATTATCATCATATTAAAGTATATCAAATGATGAATTTGAGTACACCATTGTGACGGGCTCGTCGAGACGATTAAAATGGATATATTATTAGCTACGTTTGGAGCCCGGAATAAAAAGATATGCACAAATTAAAAAGGGATGCTGACGTCATCGTGACGTCAGCACCCCAAATCACCTACAGCCGCAGGCGCTGCTTGCTGTGGCAGCATGTGGGCCAGGCGGGCCCCGCTGCAGCGTGTGCTGCCACCCAGGCAGGGGACCAAGGGGACCAGGTGGGCCCCGCCGCTGCATGTGCTGCTTTTCCCCACGCGCGGGCAAGCACGGGCGGGAGCGGGAGCACGTGCGGCCACCGGTCCAGTGGGCCACGTGTCGCGCCACAGTTGGCGCAGAGAGGCGGTTGACCGGCCGGCGCGGTCCAGGCGCGGTTGGACCGCCTGGACCGGCCGGTTCAGCTGGTCAGGTCCCAGATTCCTTTCTAGTTAATAGAAAACAGCGCACAGTCCACCGGTTCGGATCCGTTCTCCGCCTTAGGATCCAGTTCTTGCCCGGTTTTTGACTCCAGCACGTGGTAGACTTCACCACCGACCTACACAAAACGGTTGCATGCCCTTGGAGCATCCTAACGACTGGTTCAATGACGGTTTTGATCCAAGGGAGGCCAAACAACATCACGTGGATTGATGAGGTGGCACCGGAGTAGCCCCTACTCCACCTCTCCATTATAAATACCCCTCATCCCTCTCATTCAACACACCAAGGAGGAGCTACTCTCTCTACAAGGCGAAGCCCTGTTCTACTAGTAGCATAGAAAATAGGGAGAGAGTGAGGAGAGTCTGAAGGAGAGCCGGGCCTGTCTGGCGTCTTCTCCGAGCTGTACCTCAGCGGATGCGGTCTTCTCTTTTGTAAGTCTGCATTTGAGATTCTTTTATGGTAATTGATCTTTAGTTCTGGTAAAGTAATTACTTTAGTTGTTCATTGGTTCACCACCCTTAAACCGGTACTCTAGTCAATTTCACCGAGATCCGGATTAGAGTAGTAAGATATAGTGTAGATGTGGTGTCTAGGCTATACGCTTACCTGTGTCTGCGGCTTGTCCAACGATTTGTTTGTGGTACCTAGTAGGGGTGACAACCCTATCTAGGCTTTGATCCCACCATGTTCAGCCAAGTTCTTTAAACGTAGGCTTTCTTATGCTAGGCGGTTTAGCACCCTTCTCACCCCTTTCTGTTGCTAAGCGGTCTAGTGGCCTGAAGTGAACAACCTTTGTATCTTACCTTACCTTGCTAGTTTCATAACCCATAGAAGATCCTCTCTACCCAACCTATCATAAACCCCTTGTGTCATCATAGGACGAACTTAGTTCTTTGTTAAGTACACTTCACGTTCCCTATGGATTCGATACCCTAGGAATACTCTTGGGTGAAAGCTACCTTGACAGCCGTGTGCTTGCGGTTTATCCTTTGTGCCACAATTTTTGTCAACAGAGTGAAACCATTTAGAAGGGGGTTGTTGACGGTAGTTATTGTACACTATAAACCGTCAACCTTTGTCACATAACACATGAATATCATAAAACATAAGGTAATTACTAACAATTTCCATGAGTTTTGGTGAATTATTATTTTCCAAGGGTTGATCCCGAAAGTATGGAAAAAGGGATCTAATTGCATAGAAATGACAAAACTTATCGTTGATGGAAACATACGCTAGAGGACTCAGGAAGGATCCAGAAGACACCAGAAAAAAGAAGAGCCTGCGTGGCTGACATGTAGGGCCGGCCAGCCCCACCTGTAGGTCGGCCGACCCCTATGAGGGGAACCCTCTCCCCCTTCTGGACTGTTCCTGAAACGCCTTCGTGGATGCATCTTGGCCCTACGTGAGGTCAGTTTGATCCAACTGTTGATGTCCAACCCACCAAGCTATAAACAGGATCTTGTACCCCTGGAGGAGAGCCAGATCAAGAGCCGAAGAGCATGAAGCCCTAATTTCCTATCTAGTAGATCTAGGTCAACAATCAAGAGAGATTAGTTCGATATAGAGCAAGTTTTGTTTAGAGATTAGAGATATAGAGTAAGAGAGTAGAGTTCTAGAGGAGTTCTGGCTTGTCGATGCATCTTCGTGGCTGTATTCTTCGAGATCCAGTCTCCTCGCCCGAGAATTGCATTCTAAGATACCCTAGTAGTCAACTTCTGGTTCAAGTAATCAACATTTTTCATATTGTTCTTCATGTTTGAAACTCTTTTTGAGTACTTTGATCTTGATAGCTTCTTGATTGGGCTAGTATTTCGTAGTGTAGGCTTGGTGCCTAGGATAGGTTTACTTGTGAATGTCCCCTGATTTTACAGATAACGGTATCTCGTGAAGGTGACTTTATAGCTTTGTTGATTCCTCTATAGTCTGTTTCTCGTAATAGGTTTGGCAGGCTTATAGGTGTTTGGTAGGAGAGAACTCTGTTGTTTTCTCTTATATAAGTCATCGCCCCTAAATATCGATAGAAGACATAGGTTACTAGTGATCAGAATTAGACAGTCCTTGGTTTTATCTTTGTATCATTAGTTTCTAGTTTGATTGTGCATTGGGGTTAAATTTATAGACTTAGTCTTCCTCACAACACCGTTCTTTGGGTTCAATATTAAAACTGGGTTAATCTCGGTGAATTGCTACATCGGTATTATATTTGTGCGCTTGCAAATGATTAACTTACTTGTGCGCATCTAATTTATACCAACAAGCATTTATGGCGCCGTTACCGGGGAACGGTTGTTATTCTTTGAGATTGACTTTAAGTTTAGATCAATCTTGTAGTATAATTTTATCTTATGTTTTACCATTTATCTTTTAGTTTTGTTTTACTTTTTTATTATGGAATCTACACCTCAACTTTTATATCAATATGGAGAAATATCGAGTTTACATTTACAGCCAATAGAATCATCTAAACCTATTACATCATCTGGCTATGAGCAACTCCTGGGGTTAATTCATTTAGTTCAAGAACACACTTTTACTGGCAGTTCTATCGAAAATCCCTATTCCCATTTAAATGATTTTGAAGGGACTTGTTCATGTCTTCACATTAAAGGAATGGATGATGAAACGTTAAGGCGGAAGCTCTTTCCATTTTCATTAAAGGGAAAGCCTAAACATTAGTATAAACGTCATGTTGGGAGTAGTCAAGGAGATTGGGAAATGTTATATTCTAGCTTTTGTCTTAAATTTTTCCCTATTGATAGAGTCGCTAAACTTCATTTTGAAATTATATGCTTTAAACAATTAGATAACGAATCGCTAGGTAAGGCGTGGGAACGTTTCGACAGTTTTGTAAATTTAGGTCCTAGTCTTTCTTTGCCAGAACCTATGCTTTTGCAACATTTCTTTTTAGGCGTTAATGAAAGAACTAGAGAATATCTTAATTTAGCCGTAGGAGGAGCTTTTATGCATATTACTGCTACACATGCAAAAATCATTCTTATGAATATCTTAAATGATCTTTCTGAAGAAAAAGAAGAGTTGATAGAAGTAGAAACCTAGCTAGCTAAATCTGATCTTTTATTTGAAACATCTCAACTTTTAGCTAGTATAGAGATTGAACTATATCCAAAAAAGAAGAGGAGATAACTCCACTTCCTGATTTTATGCTTGATTTTGAGGATGAAGTTTTTGATGATTATGTAAATACCTTAAACTATCAAGTAATTATGAAACCTTAAGACTATAACAATTCTAAAGATTTAAATCCCATCCATCCTGATGAGGTGAAGTTCTTTAAAGAGACAACAAAAGAGTTAATCTTTGTTTTGAGTACTGAGTGGCTCGAAGAATCAGAACTTTCATGTGACCTTATTCGTTTAGATTCTCCCTCTGTTACTATTAAATGCCAGATTGATAAATATCCCTTTGATACTCTTTATAATCTAATTGTGATTGTTAATATCATGTCTATTAGATTTGCAAAAAGATTTTTAAAAGACATACCATTAATATGTGCCTTTCCTATTTATGTTAATGAAGTTCAAGTCTCGTTAAATTTCTATATCTTTAATGTTTGGGAGATTGACGTGTTGATAGGATTACCAATAGGGAGACTTATTCAAGAAGGCCAAATAGGAAAATTAGATGTCAAATTAGGAAAAAGTTTTAAGCTCTCCATGCCTATAACTCATTCTTTAAAAACCAAGGAACCGTTTCCTATTCCAGACCCAACAGAGGAGGTTAAAGCTATATGTTTTGAAAAATTAATTGAACCAAACTTAGATGATGATGATGCCCAGTTCTTTATTGATAAAGAGGATGAGGATCCCATTAATCCGGAACCTCTCAATGAATTACTAGAGCCACCTAAGCCCTCTATTGAACTTAAACCTTTGTCTTTCGGTCTTAAATATGTTTTTCCAAATAATGATCAGGATTCTCCAGTGATCATAAGTAATAAACTCTCTCAAGAAGAATCTTTACGCCTAATAAGTGTTTTAGATAAGCATCATGCTGCTTTTGGATATTCACTCCAAGACCTTAAAGGCATTAGTCCTTTTTTTTGCACCCATCGTATTCAACTGATCCTGATATTACACCTTCTAGAGAGCCCCAACGTAGACTTAATAATGCAATGAGAGAAGTTGTGAAGTTGTTGCATGTTGTGATCATTTATCCTCTGCCGCATAGTGAGGGGGTAAGTCATGTTCAAGTTGTTCCTAAGAAAGGTGGTATGACTGTTGTTAAAAATGAAAGAAATTAATTAATTCCTTAGAGAAGTATGATGGGTTGTCGTATGAGCATAGATTATAGAAAATTAAACAAAGTTACGAAGAAATATCATTTTCCGCTACCCTTCATTGATGAGATGTTAGAGCATTTGGAGAACCACTCATTCTTTTATTTTCTTTATGGTTACTCTGGATACCACCAAATTCCTATTCACCGTGAGGATCAAAACAAAACCACTTTTACATGTCAATATGGAACCTATGCTCATCGTAGAATGTCTTTTGGCTTATGTAATGCACCTGTCTCTTTTCAAAATGTATGATGTCTATATTTTCTGATATGATTGAAGAGATCATGGAAGTTTTTATGGATGATTTTTTGTTTATTGAAAAACTTTTCATGATTGTCTTGAAAATCTAGATAATGTTTTGCAAAGATGTAAAGAAAAGCACTTTGTCGGAGATCTAATTTAATGATCAACTTTCAAAAACAAATCAACAAACTAAAAGCCCATCGATGATCATCCTGAAATGAATGGAAGGCCCATCTGGCATAAATCACCATAGGCCCACGAAGAAAGGAGGCGCGAGGCCCGGGTAGACGGACGTGCCCCGTGACCGACGTGGTTCCGTCTCGCCCGACGCAAAGAGCGAGGAGGCTCCGCAACCCACGGAAGACGCGAAGGATACTCACGGTGGAGAAATGACCTTTTTGCCCCCGTCTAGAAGGTGGCAGCCGTCGCTCCTTGATCGCTGACGATGCGAATGCCGATAAGACCAAGGGTGCAGTACTCTGAGGGATCGTACGCCCTGTATAATCCGGGGCTCACGATGACGTCCTAGCCCTTACCCGAACGGGGTGCGACAAGCTCCCCAACCAGGGACGGGACGGAACAGGGCTCCGTGACAGACGGGACCTACGGAACGGTGACAATCTCTCGCACCTCCGGCCCCCTACAAGAACCCTCCGAACGGAGGTACATCGGGTACATGGGGCCCACTGAGTAACGGAGTACATTGGCCCAAAGCAAAGGAATCTACCGTATACAAAAAGAATCATAAGAAGGTACAACCCTGTACTTGCCAACGGTACAACGCACTCCATACCTCTACTACACTACGGGTTCAACCAGACCCCCACGTATCCTCCGGCGATACAATGAGGGGCCGACATGACTCCCCTCCTCCGACCAAGTACGAAGAAAATAGGAATATAGTATTATAAGTGCCCAACATCCTTCATGAGGAAGGGAAGGGCTCGGTATCCTAGGTAGATACTTCTCGACGCACACTTGTAAACTCTCCTGGTCTCCTTGCGACTATAAAAGGGGACCGGGGGGACGACTCAAGAGGACCCGAATCCAAGATCTCCAGGATCAAGCTTCCAGAGCAGAAGAGATCACACACACACACCCTCGAATAACAGAGCTAGCCGATAGCATAAACACTCTCCACATCATACAGAGACCTGGGGCTCATACCCCCTCTCTCGAACCAACTTGTAGCTCCCTGCAAGCAGAGATAAGGAACACGAGCAGCTCCACACTGGACGTAGGGATTTCTTGCCCAAACCAGTATAAACCTCTTGTCTCTTTGTCTCACCATTCAGAACCCGACACACGTACAAATTTACTCGTTGGTAGTTTCTAAACACCGACAGTTGGCGCGCCAGGTAGGGGGCATCGCATGTCACGACGATTTAGTGGTTCTGAATGGCCACCTTCAACTCCGGCAACCCTGGGCTCTCCGTCATCCGCTTTGGGAGCCTGGAGTTCGCTTGCTCCGCGGACGGTACCGTCACCCGCGTGCTGTCCTTGCCGGACCAGGCCGCCGACGCCCTGGCACGGTCGAACGAGGACCACTCTGCTTCCCGCATGAATGCACCAGTTGAGGACCTGGGACCACGAGGCCGTGGATCTAACCTTGCTAGACTTGGGGAAGAGATCCCTCAGAACGGTGACAGAGGGATCCACCTGCTCGAGGCGTTCATGAGCGGCATGGGGGACTCTGACGGAGATGAGTACGAAACCAACCACGCGGCCAAGCATGCCGTGACGCGTTTCGTATGCTCCCAGTACGACTACCTCCTGGACTCGGATCCCAGCTCCGACGGCGATGAAGCACTGCCGAGCGACGCCTGCCTCGGGGCCGTGACCTCAACGGAAAAGGCCCACCAGGACGCCAAGGGATGCTCCAGCAACCTTCTCCCCAACTCCATCACGGGGAGGGAGCCCGCCCTGCGGAAAGCGACATATTACACCTCAGATGAACCATCCTCCGAGGATAGTGACCGCCCACTCCTCCGCAGGCGCAGGCCACCTCAGCACGCCGAGGGCTGAAGGGCATCGCGCTCCTCTCCGAACCGCACACAGAAACATGCACTCGCCTACGTCGATGCCACCATCCAGATCGAGGGAGGTGCGCCGATAGACAAAGGTGCCCCGGTAACGTACCCATTCGGCCTTGTCAGCGACGCGTCCATCCTCGAGCGGCTCATCGCCCTGAAGATGACCGACGTCAGCGACGACGAGTTCGTGGGAACCATCAACTCATTTTACGATCTCCTGACTGAGGGGGGTTTGCCTCCCTCTAGCGCGGACAGTACGGTAACTAAGTACATCACTCCCGGGGTCGACGAGGCCCTATCACGAGAATGTTTTGTGTGCGACAGAAGAGGGGCCCTCCTCGAGGAAGCTGTGCTCAACCGCGACGAGGGCGACAACGAAACCTCTTTCGAAAGTCAGCGAGCTCTCGCGCCGTCGCATGCCGGTCTCGCGCGAGTCCAGCAAAATGAGTTCGACGACACCCATCGCCAGATCGGCGGTGAGTGCGCCTTCCTCGAGCAGCGTCTGCATCCACGACCGGCAATTAACCTCCGAACCCAAGCTCGGGACACGCCGTATTGTATAAACAGAGACGACATGTCCCCCTAGTTTCTCCAAAGGTGTAGCAGAGCATAGCTGTCGCCCCCGTACTCATGAGACGGTCTTCCAGGGCCATCATGCCCAAAGAAGGGGCGATGAGGGGAAGGCTGCGCGCCCTCCCGGGCTAGGCGGGGGCCAGGCCAATGGAGCACCGAGCGCAACAAAGGGAAGAAGCCTTCCCCAGTGTGCGAGACGCGCCACTCCTTGAAAACTCTACCCGACAAGGATCAGGATGGCCCCTAGTCAGGTGTCATTCCGGCGCCAAAACACACCTTTCGGGTCGCGACCATAGGTGGAACGACGGCGGCAGACAGCGCGCGCAATACCTGTGCAATGATGGTCGACGCAAACCTGGCGAGGACCAAGGTACGAGCCTGGGTCCCACCGGGCCACGCTGTTTTTCCCCACATATACATGTCGCATGGATCCCGACACGTTTCCGGCTACCGACTTACCTCCGGAAATACGACGGGCTCTCAGACCCCGGATTCTGGCTAGAGGATTATCGTTTCGCCTGTGAGGCAGGTGGGGCGGGAGACGAGAGCTTTATAATCCATCACCTGTCGTTTTACCTCTCTGACGCAGCTCGCGTGTGGTTGGAACACCTTCCGAAAGGGAGGATTCAAAACTAGGGGGACCTGAAGGAATCCTTCATCAAGAATTTCCAAGGGACCCATGCCGAACCTGAACGTTCCAGGCATTTCCGAGATTACAAACAGGAACAAGGCAAAATTCGTCGTGGACACATTCACCGTTCCTCCCAACAAAACAACGGGCTCCCAGATGCAAATGATGGTGGCGTCGTCACTACGCCCTTACCAAGAGAGGCGTCCTCGACGCCGACGGGCTCCCAGATACCCTCGACCCATCCCTATGGGAGATATCAGGACCGGTCGTGTGGAGGAAAAACGGGCAGGGTAATGACCACTTCGAGAAGATGTTGGAGAAACCCTGTCCAAACCACACGACCCCCACAAGTCACCCCCTTAAGGACTGCAACCTCATGAAAATGTTCCTCAACAGAGGGCTGAAGAAGAGAAGGTGGGTGAAGAAGAAAGGTGATGACACGAAGAACGCCAAAGGAGATGATGACGGCCGCGCTTCAGCAAACGAAGCATTGACCATCCTCGACAATCCGGGCACGCACGACCCCAGGTATCGATAAAAGATCACTCTACCAAGAGGTACACGTGATCGCTTCTTTTCCCCCCTCCTCGAGTGGTTGGAGTTTATCAGTGTCTCCGATAGGCGATCATCTCCCACCATTTTCTTTATTTTCAAGCGATACCTGTTAATCGGTTTTCACGTTGTTGGCTTAAAGTACCTCACAAAAGTTCTTGGGGATGGCAAAAGTACGTTTGGTTTCCCTATAATAAAGTCAGGCGATACACATAAAAATTGTCCAAAGTTTGTGGCAAACGTTATGACACAGATACAGGCCAAATAAGGGTCCGGGGGCGACAATCAGTGTCCCGAGGTCTGCTCGGGTGCGCCCGGGGCATCATCCTCCCCTTCCCCGGCGGCCTCATCCTCCAGAGTGCGTAGCATCCCGGCCCCGACCGACTCCATCTCCTTCTTGATCTCGGTCACCATGGAGGAGGTAGTCTCGGGACACCACCCCAAGCCCATTGCTGGGTAACCAAGCTCGGGATAATGAGAACACACGATGGACACTGCCTGCAGCGCGCCCTTTCTTATCCCGGTCTTGAAAAACTCCTCGACCCGGTCAGGCAAGCTGGAGACAACCGCTTCAAGAGAGTCTTCAGGGCTGACGGATATTTGAAGGTCATGAAGGGCGGAGATCAGAGCCTCCTCAAGCTTCGCTCGAGAGCTGGAGGACTCTGCCGCAAGTGCCTTCGCCTCAGTAGCCTCTCTTTGAAGACATTTTTCACTAACCACCAGCGACCCCAGCCGGTCCTTGGTGTATGGAAAACACAAGGTTAGCCTACCAAGCTGACAACATGAAAGAAAAAATGGGAATACCTCGAGGAGGACACGCACCTTCGAGCTCCTCTGCAAGGCGTCGAGTCTGGGCCTCCAGACGATCAACTTCCTTCCGCTCGAGCTGTAAATTAGCGCTTAAGGCAATAGCGGAGTCGCGATGTTTTTCCCTCGCTTCCTCAGCCTGACGCCGATCGTTCTTCTCCACCTCCATACGCTCTAGGGCCAGCGTCCGGGCACGTTCTAGGCTCCTCACGTCTTTCTCAGTGTCCCTCAGCTTCTCCTCAATAGCCTTACGGGCCGCCGCCTGAATTTCGAACTTCTGGCGCATATTTTCCTTAGACTGACGCCAATCGCGAGCGCAACTTCGAGCTTCGATCAGTTCGGCTTCAAGGACGGCGATTCGCTAGCAACCCTCAGCGGCGGCCGGCCAAACCCCGGATTCCCCGCGAAGGAAGGCCGACTTGCAGATACTGCTCTCGCATATTACCTACAGAGAAAGGGGCGTAAGAAAAACATTGTGAAACAAGTGTAAAATAACTCCGAGATCAAGGTGAATCACCTGCACATTAGGAGTCACCACGTCGTCCCAAATCTTAGCCATCTCTCGCATACCCTGGTGGGCCGCCTGCCGATGAGAATCCTCGAGCCGATCATCCAAAGCAAACACGGCTCCGGTCTCCTCCAGGCGGGCCCAAATGATGGGATGGTCGGGTCGGTTCCGGGGCATCGAAGCTACCTCCCCAGGGAGCATTCGGAAAGGAGGAAGGATCTCCATCATCTCCTGCTGCTCTGCAGGGACGACCCCGACGTCGGGGCAGGGCTCTGCTTGGGACGAAGCTAGGACCCAAGGCAGGAACATACGGGCCGAGGACGGAACTTTTCCGGCAACCGTCAAGGAGGACGACGGCGAAGCCGCCACCATGGGGACTACCGACGAAAGGTTCCCCATCGAAGAAATGCCGGCACCAGGAACGCCGGTCTCAGACACAGCAGTGTCGTCCGCCTTGCTCCTGGCGCCACTCGGACCCACGAGTGCGATGGCCCCGCCCGACGTACGAGTTCCCTGACGAACCTCAGGGACGCGAGACCGCTAATCTCTTTGCCGGAGCTAAGGTTAAGCGACCCATGCTCCGACTGCAGAAGAGACACAATGAAATGAGAAATACGAAGCTCTCTAAGAAGCAAAGAGAGTTGAAATAAATTTACCTCGGGGCTAACACCGGACGCTTTGGCCGAGGATCTGACAACGAGCTCAGCAACGCTGGCCCGCGCTTGCGGGAGGGAACCCTCGGCTCCGGCCGACCAACCTCCGGCATCGGCGTTGAGATGTCGGGCACGGGGGCATCCGGGACGTCAGAACGGGTGCGATCCTAGAAGACGGAGCCAACTGAGAGTGTGACATCGTGGGTGCGTCGCCTGGTACCAGTGGGGCAGAATCGATCAAGACAGACTCCAGCCCCGGCGCCGTGATGTCCCCCGAGACCTCCGCCACCTCGGGCAAACTCGCACCCGGAGGAGAGCTCGAGGGACCGGATTGCGATGACAGACTACCCGCCTCATGGGAAGGAGAGCACTCCGGGCCCAAAGAATCGTAGTCCCCGTCGTCAGTATCTTCCGACATCGACGAAACCTCCTCTCCCTTCTCCTCTCTAACCTTCCGGCTCTCGTTCCGAAGGTGGCGATCCCTCCTGCGGGATTTTCGTGATTGGTCCCTCTCGTTGCGCTCTCTGTTCGCCTGCCTCGACGCGACTGTCAGGAGAGGAGGACGTCTGGGGCGAACGTCCACGCGACCGACCTGCAAAAGAACTCTCCCAATCGGTCAATGGCAGGGAAGTAGAGAGACGGTGCTCCATCAACAAGAAGAGGACATGAAGTTATTTAGGGACGGAGGGAGTGTGAAGTACCAGGGCTTTCGTGACCGGATCGGGGAGCATCCTAGGAACGCCGTCGATAGGGTAAGACGCGCCGGCCGTACCAGTGACTAGCCGAACGCGCGCCACCACGTAATGGCGACAGGGTAATGGCACAGAAGGCATCATCTAGTTGCTGTAAGGTTTTCCCGTCGATCCCATAATAAAAAGTGGGGAGGCTAGCATCGAGAGGTGTTCCGGTATAACGGGGAAGCGGAGCATTCTCGTCGCTCCGGAGGTAAAACCATGACGTGTGCCAGCCTTTGTTCGCCGACCGGGTAGGCATGACGATGAAACCTCCCGCGCGTCCGGGCCAGTGTTTCACCCCGGCGCAACCCATGGGCCGTCCCTTTATGAAATCCACGGAGAACAGCCGCCGCCATAGATCGAAGTGAGGCTCAATCCCCAAATACCCATCACAGAAAGCCACGAAGGTCGAGATCTGCTGTATGCCGTTAGGATTAAGGTGATGAAGCTTGAGCTCATAGTAGTCAAGCAGACCTCTGAGGAAGGGATGCGGAGGCGCGCCCAGCCCGCGCTGATGAAACTCGACGAAAGAAACGACATAGCCGTCAGGAGGATTGGGGGAAAGCTCATCTCCAGGCAGCAGCCACCACGATGGGTCAGAAGATGGAGGAAGACTTCCCTCGCGCACCAATTCCTGCAACTGAGCATGGAGGACAGCGAAGCGCAACCAATGCCCCATGGTTGACAGAAGAGGTGAGAACAATCGGTAAGCTCGCCCACCCGATGAAATTTCGTTTAGCTCATCGCGTTCCCTATGTCTAGAATGCAGGGGCAATGGCGGCGGTGGGGAGCTTTGTGGCAAATGGAAAACTCACATCATTCGCCATCTTTATGCGAGAAACCTAATGGGCCGATGATTTCCGTACTTGTTATGACGCGGGCCCAGATAGGACCACCAGGCCGAGGGATCTAGGTTGTGATGAGGGTATGGGTGTCCCGATCTTTCGGTGGAGATAGATAACTACGATTTGACTGGAGAGACGTTCACGATCCGACTACAACCATCCAAGGACGCTGCGCCTTAGCAATCGATACACCAAATCCAGCGGTTGCTCACGATCTTGCGGATCACAACCAACCAAACCACTAGGGTTATTCCTGCAAGCAATCGAAGAACAAGCAAGAACAAGTAGAACAAGCACTCAATTGCAAATAAGAGATGAAGGATCAGATGTGATACACATGAAGGTGGGGTTTCGAATCAAGTAGAACGGATGGTCTAGTCGACACACGCGTCTACAAGAAAGTAGCAGCAGCTAAACTTTCATCTAAACAAAACCCAATCTGTTTGTGGCGGCTCTAGGGGGATATAAGGAGGAGGGAGGATGACCACAAGGGTCCTAGTGTCGTCCTACAACCCTAGGATGAGTCTCTAATGAACTCAACTTGATACACGGGCCATCGGCCCAAAATAGGGTGACGCAGCACCGTTGGCAGAAAAGATCTCGGTATTAAATTATCTACTGCGCACGCATCTGATAGGATATAGGTATGAGTCCGGACCCATTGGAAAGTAGACTTGATAAGCTTTCCAAAAAGTGCTAGAACGTCCCAATCGGAGTCCGTATGAAGTCGTGGCAACCGTCGCAAGTTTGGACTCTTCTGCAGTCCGAATTGAACTTTTCAAAACGTGTTGGACTTGGACTCTTTGTTTCCTTGGATCCAATGTGACGTGGTGGCCTGGTGGAGAACGTTAGGAACACTTGGATTTGGTCCCCAATCAACTTCATTGACCATCCATGCTTTCCATATGCAATCTAACCCTTCCTTGATCCATGTAAGCAATTCTGAAAATGAAAACATACACACTTCATAGTGCAGCACCCATTCATCAAATGTAACAATGATAAACCTCATATAGAATGGTTTCACGTTTGGTATAGAAGTGGTTGGCATGGTCATATCTAAGCCGGTGATGTCCTCATCAGGTTGGCCCAGCTCCAAGGGTTGGACAGCCTCCTCGACAAAAAATCGAAGAGTGAGGGACGTTGCTGAGTGGGTCCTCGCGACCGGAACGTAGATGTCATCACGTCGAACGCATTCAGCGAACGTGTTTAGGCTTCAACAGATAACAGAGTACGTGGTAAACCCCACGAGGGGTGGCAACGAGCCCTCGGTTCCCAGCGAACGGAACCGGGTACTATACGTATCGACTGTTGGGAACAGAGATCGGTCACCGATAGACTTCCGCCAGTGCGCGCCTCCACGGATGAGGACCCGCGAGATCTCACCTAGACTACCCGTTTGTAACTCGCTGGGCCCTCGATCTCGGCCACCGAGGTAAGATACGAGGTGACCCACTTCCACATCCTAGATCATGGGGGTGCGAGGAAGAAGGGAATCGCGCAAAGACGATTCCCGAACGCATGGTCCAATTAAAATGACAGGCGCCAAACACGTGCCTGTAAAATAAAAGGTGACACTTAAAGTAACGGTTAAAATACAAAGCAAGGAATTAACAATACAAGTCCATGTAGACAAAAATATCTTCCGCAGGTACAAAACCGACCGAATACCGCCGCGGCTCCAACCCAGGATCAGAAATAAAATCAATCTGCAGGGCCCAACCGCATGACGCCAATGTACGCTCGGGGGCTTCATGCCGCAGAAAATCATCGTACAAAGAGAGCTCGTTAATGAATGCGTAAGAAGGCAAGATCACCACTCCATTGCGTCTGATCGCGACGGACAAGCCAAGGCGTCGATAGCAGGAAGGTACGAAGCGTGGCAGCAGGCTAGGGGTGATCAAGTTTTGATGCTCACAACATCATGACTAAACAGTGCCACCGGCAGCAGCGACAGATTGTCAGGACAAAACCCAAAATCAATCCGGTTCAGCCCGTCTACGCCATCAAAAGATTGTGGTGCGAAGTAATCCAAGCATATCCATCTCTTGCAATCAAAATATCAAGACAAAAAACGACGAAATCAAAGCCTGCGCAAGAGCTACGCTCTCACCCATGCTCGGGGGCTACACCCGGCAGGTGCGCTCGCGCGCACCCTCTCAGACGAAGGATTAAAATAGATACTTAGACAACGTATATAAAGCCTCAGCAAGATAATTAGGAACTCTTCCTAAGGCTCGGAGGCTACTGTCGGAGATCTAATTTAATGATAAACTTTCAGAAACAAATCAACAAACTAAAAGCTCATCGATGATCATCCCGAAATGAATGGAAGGCCCATCTGGCATAAATCACCATAGGCCCACAAAGAAAGGAGGCGCGAGGCCTCCCAAAGTCCCCGTCGGCCCGGGTAGATGGACGTGCCCCGTGACCGACGTGGTTCCGTCTTGCCCGATGCGAAGAGCGAGGCGGCTCCGCAACCCACGGAAGACGTGAAGGATACTCACGGTGGAGAAATGACCTTTTTGCCCCGTCTAGAAGGTGGCAGCCGTCGCTCCTTGATCGTGGACGATGCGAATGCTGATAAGACCAAGGGTGCAGTACTCTGAGGGATCGTACGCCCCGTATAATCCGGGGCTCAGGATAACGTCCTAGCCCTTACCCGAACGGGGACGCGACGAGCTCCCAAACCAGGGACGGGACGAAATAGGGCTCTGTGATAGACAGGACCTACGGAACGACGACAATCTCTCGCACCTCCGGGCCCCTACAAGGACCCTTCGAACGGAGGTACGTCGGGTACATGGGGCCCACTGAGTAACGGAGTCCATTGGCCCAAAGCAAAGGAATCTACCGTATACAAAAAGAATCATAAGAAGGTACAACCCTGTACTTGCCAACGGTACAACGCACTCCATACCTCTACTACGCTACGGGTTCAACCGGACCCCCCCCCCCCCCGTATCCTCCGGCGATACAACGAGGGGCCGACATGACTCCCCTCCTCCGACCAAGTACAAAGACAATAGGAATATAGTATTATAAGTGTCCAACATCCTTCATGAGGAAGGAAAGGGCTCGGTATCCTAGGTAGATACTTCTCGACGCACACTTGTAAACTTTCCTGGTCTCCTTGCGACTATAAAAGGGGACCGGGGGGGACGACTCAAGAGGACCCGAATCCGAGATCTCAAGGCTCAAGCTTCCAGAGCAGAAGAGATCACACACACACACCCTCGAAGAACACAGCTAGACGATAGCATAAACACTCTCCACATCATATAGAGACCTGGGGCTCATACCCCCTCTCTTGAACCAACCTATAGCCCCCTACAAGCAGAGATAAGGAACACGAGCAGCTCCACACTGGACGTAGGGATTTCTTGCTCGAACCAGTATAAACCTCTTGTCTCTTTGTCTCACCATTCGGAACCCGACACGCGTACAAATTTACTCGTTGGTAGTTTCTAAACACCGACACACTTAGTCCTTAATTGGGAAAAATGTCATTTCATGGTTAGAGAAGGAATAATGCTTGGACACTTAGTGTCTGGAAGAGGTATAGAGGTAGACAGAGCTAAAATTGAAGTTATGAACAACTACCTCCACCCGTGAATATAAAAGGGATCCAAAGTTTTCTTGTACACACTAGTAAATTCTTACCCTTACGCAACGACAAGAAAACGTTGCAATAGGACCAATTTGGTTGCAAAAGCTACATGTTGCAACCGAATTGCGTTCGTTGCCAGTCGTTGCAAAAAGCTACGTTGCAAAAAGGTATTGCAACCGATGTTAGATTCACGACCGCAAAGAAACAAATGTCAAAGAGATTCGGAAACATTAGCTTTAAAGATCACTTGCATGATGTTGTTCCAGGTACCCACCACCAACTTGCAAGATCACTTGCATCAAAATTAGCTATTGATTGTGGCCTTTGTTGTTCCAGGTGCCTGAACGAGCTCCATGTCCCTGCCTCAACAATCACAACAACCCGTATTGATTTCAAAACTTTGATAGATTTGTGCTCGAAGTGGCCATATTTTGTCAGAATAAGTCTTTCAATTGATTGGTTACTAAATTTTGGCAGTCTTCTATTCTTATATAGCAAAATGTCTTGTGGTGCATGATGTTGCTCCTGCACTACTCTCAGTGAGTGTACTTTGTAGTCTGTAGGGAGCAGTATATAGAGCGATTTCAGAGACAGTGCTGTTCCCAATCATCCAGCATCTGGTTGATCATTTTGTCCGATTTAACTGAAACTAATCAGTAGCTGTCAGCTCCATGGAAGCATGTCTGCCCAGATCTTTATTGCATACGCTGGTCAAATACAGCTTATTGTTGTCTGTATCTGCATGTCTGCGTTCAACAGAAAAATAAGTCAGTCCACGCCTGCGTTCAACAAAAAACCATTCTGCATATCTTGTTTGTCAAAATAGAAAAAAGGAAATAGGAAATGGGAACAATATACAATTCAGGCGCAGTGCTCGTAAAAATTGAGCTTCATATCTTAAGATGGGCGTTGGTGGTGGGTAAGTTGTGAAAGAATCGTGTCTTTAAATTATAGCATAAATTTAGAAAAAAACGCAAACACTCGTATGAAGTCTATAACTAAATCTGGGTGAGCAAGTTTTAATAACACAGAATTTAACCAGGTCAGTTACGCTCTAATAGAGGAAATATATGGTCATTTTTTTCTGAAAATGAAATGAGGAAGAAAACAGAATATATGCTGATACTACTTGAAGACCTATTGATTGACATGATGCCTGCTGAAGGTAAAAAAGGAGCATAACATACAGAGGAGTGCTTTATATACTAACCTTCTTGAGTACCAGTGGCACACATAAAAATATGAGTGACTCCCATTTGGTGAATCTCTGTCTCTTTTCTTGACTGCATCTGGTCACCTGGCTTCCATGGTAAGCTAGATATCAATTGGAACCCACAAATGAATATATCTTCCAGATAAGCAAAGGGCAAGCGAATATATAGGACACGTCAAATAAAAATCAGAATAAAGGTACATCTAGAATCTCAGCATAAAAAAGACACAACTGCTATTTATCTCTAATAGAGGAAATATATGGGTTTTTTTTTCTGAAAATGAAATGAGGAAGAAAACAGAATATATGCTGATACTACTTGAAGACCTATTGATTGACATGATGCCTGCTGAAGGAAAAAAAGGAGCATAACATACAGAGGAGTGCTTTATATACTAACCTTCTTGAGTGCCAGTGCCACAGATAAAAATATGAGTGACTCCCATTTGGTGAATTTGTCTCTTTTCTTGAGTGCATCTGGTCGCCTGGCTTGCATGGTAAGCTAGGTATCAATTGGAACCCACAAAAGAGATTAACTTTGCTTTCACCCATCCAAGGTCGGTCTGACCTTCTTCACTGGTCTGTCATCAGCACTCATTGCTTATGGTTTCTGTCGATTTCATGGGCAGGGCAGCTGACCTCAGCTAACCTCTAACCCTGTGATGTCAACCGATGTTTCTGGTCTCTGCAAGTTGGTGTGTGAGCACTGAGAGAAGGGAGAAAAATATATCTAATTTCAGAAGGCAATGTATACAGTGTATTATTGACTGAAACACAATTAACACTATTGTGTTTCAGTCAATAATATACGT
Source organism: Microstegium vimineum (assembly GCA_022036555.1). Taxonomy (NCBI): domain Eukaryota; kingdom Viridiplantae; phylum Streptophyta; class Magnoliopsida; order Poales; family Poaceae; genus Microstegium; species Microstegium vimineum. Next base: position 25,695,698 of record CM039122.1, read on the forward strand.
ACAGTGCTTTCTAAGGACAGCTACTTGCCCCAAGATGGTGTCATTGCCATGCTGAATTGTTCCAATAAACATATATAATGTCAAAGGAAAATATTAAACTCCACCTGTTAGCTGTCTACCTTATAGACTTTTTCATTGAACGTGTTTCTGATTTTTGTTCTGGTTTCATCAGTACAGGTCTCTTGTGATTCAGCTTCTGTACTTGCTGCAAGGTTGTACTACACTTTCCTTAACAACACCACAAATGACAAAATGGTGCAATTTGCAGGTTTTTAAATCCAGATCAATCGATGAGGGAAGGAAAGTACTATCTCTTTGTTCGTTTCAGACAAAAAAAAAGTACTATCTCTTTTCTCCATTAGACAAAAGTCATGAATACCAAGTTTGGTCAACTCTTCAAGATATACATTTTTTGTTTTGGTCAACTTTTCCTCAGACAAAATTTGGACAATTGAAATTTTGAAATTTTAAATTTTGACACCTTCAAACCAGTTTTCAAAACCCTAAATGGTCTCAACTAGAAAATTCATGAATACCAAGTTTGGTCAACTCATCAATATCTACATTTTTTATATTGGTCATTTTTTTATTTGAGAAAGTGTTAGTAAAGTTTCATTCTAAATTGACAAGTCTCTTATATAGTTTCATAAACTAAATGTGAGATTTATAATTTTATAACTAATGTTTATTAACACTTTCTCAAATAGAAAAACAATCTATATAACAAATGTAGATCTTGATGGGTTCTAACACCTTTGTATTCAAAAGTTTTTCAGATGAGGTCATTTAGTGTCTCATTTGACAAAGTTTGACCAAGTCAAATTTTGAATTTAAAAAAATGACACCTTCACACCAGTATTTGAAACTCTAAATGTCTTCAAATAGAAAAGTCATGAATACCAAGTTTGTTAAACTCATCAAGATCTACATTTTTTGTTTTGGTTAACTTTTCATCGGACAAAGTTTGGACACTTCAAATTTTGAATTTTTAAATTTTGACACATGCAAACCAGCTTTCGAAATCCTAAATGGTCTCAACTAGAAAAGTCATGAATACCAAGTTTGTTAAACTCATCAAGATCTACATTGGTTGTTTGGGTCAACTTTTCATTTGACAAAGTTTGGACGTTTCAATTGTTGGATTTTTAAATTTTGACACCTCCAAACCAGTTTTCGATACACTAAATTGTCTTAAATAGAAAAGTCATGAATACCAAGTTTTGTCCACTCATCAAGATCTACATTTTTTATATTGGTCATTTTTGCATTTGAGAAAGTGTTAGAAAAACGTCTCTCGTATAGTTTCTTAACTGAGATTCATGATTTTGTGACTAATGTTTATTAAGACTTTCTCAAATGCCTTTGTTAGGAATAAGTGAGTAGTGTAGTGGTAAAATAGTTCGCATTGTTGCTAGTGGTGTTGGGTTCAAAACCCATTGCATATTTCTTTTTTTTTTGAAATTTATTATTTATTTTAATTTAACCCTGTTTGATCAGACTTATTAATATATTAGTTCTTTTAATAGATTTATTTTTTGGCAAACTTAATAGATTAGTTCTCTTTCCATATTTTAAAGGATAATTATTAATATAGTTTTGTATGGCTAACTTTAACATAAACATATAGCAGTTGTATTGGTAAGGCCATTACATTTGAATTAAGTCCTAGGTGTAGTTTGTTTTTCCTTTTTTTTTAATCATGACAATAAGATATTGCAACCATATCTATAAATTTACTACGGATTAGAACTTTTATAACAAATTAATAAACCTAAAATATGATTATAAGATACAATAAGAAACAATTTTTTAACCTAAAGTTGTTTATATATTACTCAATTATATTAAAATTAATATATGAAAATTTGATTAAAGTAAATATATCTTTTGTACCATCAAGTACATGAAATACACTTACATGAATGAAAATATATATAATAACTTTATATTATGTTCAGTAATCATGAAAACCCTTTATTATGAAATTAACTTGATTTGTTCTCACACTTATTTTATATTACGACTATAACCATGATCATCTTAATATTGTAACACCAACAAATATGCACGCAACGCAAATAAATTGTGGCAAAAGTAAAAACTTGTTGCAACCATCAATAAAGAGTTACAATATCAACTTTGTATTGCAACCACCAAACAAACTGCACGCAACGCAAACAAACTCGTGGCAAGAGTCACAACATATTGCAACCATCGACTAAAGAGCTGCAATATCATTATAGTATTGCAACACCAACAAAAACCTCTGTAATAAAAAAAACCCGTTGCAATACTGATCTTTTTCTTGCAACCATCAAATAAAAGTGTTGCAATATCAACTTAGTATTGCAACGTCAGTAAAAGTCCCCGCGACGCAAATCAAAGTGTGGCAACAGTGACAATGTATTGCAACCACACTATATTTCGTTGCGATAACAATTACTTGTTGCAACGATTTTTATCTTTTTTGCCACGACACAATTTTTGTGGCAAAAATTTCATATATCGCAACCAAAAGTCCAAATGGTTGCGAGAGCACTCCTTGTTGCAACGAAATCGTTGACGTTGCCCTGAAAGAGAGTGGCAAAAGGGTCGGAATCTAGTAGTGACACTATGGTTTTTATCGTCGATTTATAAAAGATTTTTCAAATATTGCTAGACCACTAACTAGTTTGTTAGCTAAGGACATTCCTTTGAATTTGATGACGCATGTTTGAAATACATTTAATATTCTTAAAGAAGCACTCATTTCAGCACCAATCATTCAACCCCCTGATTGGTCTTTACCTTTTGAAATTATGTGTGATGCTAGTGATTATGCTATTTGGGCAGTTTTGGGACAAACTAAAGATAAGAAGCATCATGCAATTTCTTATGCTAGTAAAACTATGACAGGAGCACAACTTAATTATGCAACTAATAAAAAAGAGCTCCTCGCCGTTGCTTATGCTATTGATGAATTTAGATCTTACTTAGTGGGAGCTAAAGTAATTATTTACAGTGATCATACGGCTCTAAAATATTTGCTCGTAAGAAAGATGATAAACCTCATTTGATAAGATGGATTTTACTACTCCAAGAATTTGACTTAGAAATAAAAGATAGAAAAGGAGTAGAGAATCCTATTGCTAATCACTTGTCTAGAATACAATTTGAGAATTCAGAGGAATTACCTATTAAAGATTCACTGAGGGACAACATGTTATTCAAGGTAACAAAATCAGAACCTTGGTACGTGAATATTATTAACTTTATGGTTGCAAGACATGTACCACTAAGGGAGAATAAAAGAAGGCTTATATATGAAATTCGTCTCCACATATGGGATCCACCGTACCCTTTCAGAGTCTGTGCTGATGGCTTGCTCAGAAGATGTGTACCGGTGGAAGAAGGCATTCAGATCATTCAAAAGTGTTATTCATCACCATATGGAGGACATTATGAGCCATTCTGCACTCATGCAAAGATTTGGCAGGGTGGATTCTTTTGGCCAACTATGTATGAAGACACTAAAAATTTTGTCAAGAGATGTGGATCATGCCATGCCACTCACCAACAATCTCCAGGTAGAGCTTGTTGGGGATATTACCTTGGCATATCCCTAGGGACCTTATGGGCCTACCGACCAGAAGACGGTCCGGCTCGCGAGGCTCTGTAGCACGTGACCAGCCCGTGGTGCTCGCTAGGGACTCCGAAGAAGTCTTGCTTGCCAAGGAAGATCCTAGTAGATAGACTCGGATCCCTTACCTTAAGGGACCGATCGCAATCTATTAGGATATGGAAACTGTAACCCTGCTCCCCGGCTATATAAGGCGAGCACGCACCCCCTCAAAACGATCTCATCTACACATCTTGTAACCTAATACTCATATCAATCCAACCACCAAAACATAAGACATAGGGTATTACGGCGATTTGCCGGCCTGAACCTGTATAAATCGTCGTGTCTATGCTCTCTATGTTACGCTTGATTGCTGTCGCCACACCTCCACCTACAATCTACTACCGTAGGGTACCCCCTAGGTAGATTGCGACACATATTTCGTCAACAGTTGGCGCGCTAGGTAGGGGGTGTGTGCAACGACTCCATGGCTTTTCAAGTGGTCACCTTTCCTGATTCGATGGTCATCCTGGCGGCCAGCACCGTGCTCCAGATCGGATCCATATCCTGGACCATCGGATCTACACCATGCGGGGTAGATGTGTCGCCACCTGCACGTCGCCCCGCCATGCCGAAGTACCACCCGCGAAGGGTCGTCATCATTGACGATCTAATTGACGCCATCGACTACTCCAACACCGGCATCACCGACTGCATCGACCTCGTGCAAACAGCCATGGGGTACCTACCGTACCCCATCGAAGGTCACGACCATGCCGACCAGGGGTACCTACCCTCCTCCAGTGATGCCTTGCAAGCTCTGCAATCAAGCAACCGTCTTCCAGCGTGAGGCACTCCGATCGGTCCCCAACCTGGTCCCGACAGCACTAGTCATCAACACGGTCATCATCTCTGCAGCCCCTAGCGACTCCAACCAGGCGGTGTCTCTCGATGGCACGTTCTCGTCCGACTCCATCGTGAGAACCGAAACCGCCGATTCGTCTGGATCAACGAGCGAGTTCCTAGAATTCCCTCCGGGCTTTGGAGGGATGAATTTTCAAGTCTCCGCCGACAGCGTCCCCCGTGACAACGAGATAGAAGCCGAACGCATCGCCCAGGAACAGCACAACACCAAACGCGCGCAGAGGGGCGATCTGGAACACCACAAACGGGAGAAGTGCGACCACGAGCATCGCGAGTAGGAACGTCTAGCACGGGAATAGCGTGAGCATGAGCAAAGAAATCACGATCATCCGCCACGATGCAACCTCCAGCATGACTTCGACCAGGTGGGCGACGTCCCGGTATACCCGACCCCCAGCACCAATCTGGCGGTAGCTGTCTGCGAGTTGCCCAAGCTTCCCGTCACGCCCGAGATCAAGAAAATCGAGGCCCACGTCATGGCGGCTGCGGTCCATGTCAACAAGTTGGGCCCTCCACCCGAATTCTTCGGCCTGTACAATAGCAAGAACTACCCACGAAGCCCTCAAAGGGAGCACCGACGAAGATCCCAGTGATACGACGACCAAGAGTATAACAAACCCCAACGGGATCGAACACCGGCATCGGCGCCCCGTGCCACATGGGGAGCACATACTTTCTCCGCTCGCATCCGCACCATCAGGTGGCCCCAGAACTTCAGGGTAACATCGGTGGAGAAATACGATGGCAAGGCAAACCCCGAACAATGGGCTACCACCTACGAGATCGTCGTGTACGCCGCCGGAGGAAATCAAGACATGATGGCCAACTACCTACCCTTGATGTTATCGACCTCCACCAACAACTAGCTTCAGAAGATCCCAGAAGGCACCATCGACGGCTAGGAGGAACTCAAGGAAATCTTCATCAAGACAAACAAAGCTACGTGCATCCAGCTAGGGACGCGCTATGACTTGGAGAATGCCGTCAAAGGAGCAATGAGAGCGTCCGAGAGTACATCAGGCGCTTCTCCGACAAGCGGTTGAGCATCGCAGACATCTTCGACCTAGAGGTCGTCGCCATCTTCTCCAACGGCTTGCGTACGGACGAACTCCGAAACAAGTTGGCCCGCAAGAGCATAACAACCATAGAAGACCTGTTGACCATCGCAAATCCTTACGCCAACCAAGATGACGCAGCCTGCAGCAGGGAGAATAGGTGGCGCTATTCTCGTTCCCCGGAACGCGCAAGGGACAACGACCGTTGACTAGATTACCGAAGTGAAAGTAGGCCCAGCGACTGGGAGTGCGAATACCGAGATTGCCGTTCGGGTAACTCCGACCGCTACCAGCAGGGGTATGACTACATGCATGACAACTGCTACATTGCCAACACGAACGCCTGACCAAGGAGGAATTATGACGTGAGCTATGAGAAGATCCTTGATGGGCAATGTCCCATACATAAAAACTCCAAGCACTCCATGCGCGAGTGTGATGTCCTTGAGTTAGCAATGCGGGGAAGAGGTGATAAAAGACCAAAGAAAGACGACGATGACAAGGACAAGTACAAAGATCAAGAACCGCCAGCGCCGGAGTTCCGAACAGCCTCAAGGACGTACTCCATCTTCGGAGGCTGCGTGGTCGTCGAAGGGGAGAGACGACACCACCAAGTCCGCAAGGACGTCTTCTCTGTCACCGCTACAGGAGACGACACGGCTAGTGCTCGCTACCTCGATTGGTCGAAACAACCTATCAGCTTCTCCGGGGAAGACGAGTGGACGGATGATAGATACCCTGGTTGTTTCCCACTCATCATCGATCCAACCATTGCCACATGCTGCTTCAAGAAGGTGCTGGTCGACGGCGGCAGTGGTATCAACATCATCTTCACCGATGTGTTCCGCCAGCTCGACTACTCGAAGAAGGACCTCCTCCCGGTGAACTCCTTCTGGGGAATGATCCCAGATAAGGCATCCACACCGGTGGGGTAGATCACCCTCACCCTCCCTGTGCAGTTCGGCGACATCAAGATCATCGTCGCTAACTTCAAGACAGCCTACCACGCGATACTCGGTCGTCCGGCACTCACCAAGCTGATGGCGGTCCTGCACTACACCTACATGGTGTTGAAGATCCCAACACCCCAAGGATCACAAACTATTGATGTAAAGGCTATTAAAGAGCTATAGGATATAACAAGACTATAACAAGTATAGTAATGCTCAAAGTAAATACTAAGTAAAGTAGAGAGAAAAGTAGTATATTGAATAAGATAAAGTCTTACAAAGAAGGAAAGATACAAGAGCTATACCAGACTTTCCAGAAGACGACTCCGGAAATCCCGAGCGCAGCTCGACTCAACTCTAACTCCCACTCTAGACTAACTACTAGAACAATCTAAGGAATAGAGCTTGTAGGCTTCTTAACCATGTGTAGAGAGGGGGGTATGAGCCTCTATTTATAGTGGGAGGTGGAGTAGGGGCTACTCCATCGCCACATCATCGATCCAGGAGGCTTCAAATCTCCACCCTTGGATCCAACCGCCTCTAAACCGACTTGGAGAGGATGGTTGTGATCTTCAACATGTATTAAACATGTATGGCGGTTACTGGGGTCTGAACTGACCTAGGGGGAGGTCGGCCGATCCCCCTTATGGCATGTGGGCCATCCTTCACCTTCTAGATGCAGCCCCACTGGTCAGGGACCAAGTGGGGGGGGGGGGGCTTGTGGGCCCAGACAAAGGTCGGCCGACCCCCATTTGGGGTCTCTAGCCCACCTCAGCCTTCCAGGTGCTGGTCCCACTTTTCATTGGTGTTGGTTGTTTGTTCTGAGGTATTTGTCACATTAATATCCTTGGTGTGGGCCCATGGATCCATGTGCTTTACATGTGAGTCGTTGGGAGAAAGCATAGAGTCATCCAAGGGTTGGAATTCACTCTAAGGTGCTTCTCTGGGATCATGGCCAAGGGGGGAGAGCTAGTGAGCCCATAGGGAGGTCGGCCGACCCCCTATGTGGGTCCCACTGGCTCTCCTTTGCTCCATTTCTTCAATCCTACAATCAAACACTCCATGGACATGTGGAACTTGTTATTTGATAAAGTATGCTCATGATGTGTTTGTTTATCCTTGATCCTGAGGTTGTTGCTAACATTTTAGCTATTTAAAAGTGTATCATTCTTGATGCCAATAGTCACCGGCATTTGGTGTCCTACCGCAAACCGCACCATAAGAAAATAAATGAAACCACCAAGACTCAAGTGGAACAGGGACATAATACTTACAAGACCGACTTCTGGCGTACCCTCACAAACCGCCAGGCCGTAGGAGCCCCCGCGGAACTCGGCAACGACGCCCCGACTCTTGGGTGGCACGCACCTCCACAGCAGGCCCCCAGGCAACCACTGACGCAGGCCGCGAAGCAGCAGACATATTGGGCGGAGGCACCTTGGCACTCGACCCGGAGGCTCCCGCCCCATCCACGATGGTCGCCGGAAGACCATCTTCTTCATCTGACCACTCGTCGGCCCAATCCAATAATGAAGACGGTGGAGGGACGACACCTTCATTTATGCTAAATTTGTCGTCGGTACCAACCAATGGCTTCTTGGATGGAACATCAGCTGGGCGCTTCCCCAACAGGTTGCCGCGCGCCCGACACCTCCTAGCCAAAGACTCGGGGACTCCTCCCCGAATTGAAGAACCGCGACCACTATTGACACCTCTTAAGTATCAATTCTAAGTGTCAACTAAGCAGAAGAAAGGATACATTTGCAACACTGAAGGACCGAGAAGAGCGACCAGAGGGGGGGGGGTGAATGGGAGCCTTAAATTTCTCTCGAAATGTTCGGGCCACTCTTCCCAAAAACCAAACCCAATTGCTTGGTGCTCAACCTCCCCCGAGCAACGCGAGCGGGGATTCAGATGAAAACGGAGAAATGAGAGCTCACCGACAGTGGAGAAAAAATGAGAAAACTTCTCATACTCTCTATGGTATGTGTCGAAGAGTCTGGACTTGATCTGAGTGTTACCCTCATGATATCGCACAAGTGTTTGCCAGATCTCCCGTGACGTAAAGAGACTCGAAACTTGCTCAAACTCAGGAAGAGACAAACTTGAGAAGAGAATGCTACGGGCTCTTGCGTTTGACGCATGTTGCGTGATTTGCAGCTCATTAATCCGAGCGCCAAGAACCACGTAGTCAGCACTCTCACAAATCTCCCAATACTTCGTATCAAGCCCTTGGAGGTAAGCAGACATGCGCACCTTCCAATAGGCAAAGTTTGTTCCATCGAAGAACGGAGGTTTGCCAGCACCTCGCTCCATGTCACCTTCGCGGATCAAGAACCGTGTAAGGTGGATTGATCCTTAACCGGATCTGATACCAATTGAAGGATCGAGAACGGCGACCAGAGGGGGGGGGGTTTGAATGGGAGCCTCAAATTTATCTTGAAATGTTCGGGCCACTCTTCCCAAAAACCAAACCCAATTGCTAGGTGCTCAACCTCCCCCGAGCAACGCGAGCGGGCATTCACCTAAGCACCTCCGGACTAGTCCGACGATCACCTTTGGAAGTCCGACGCCCACACCCAAAACATGTAGTGAGTGCCCAAGCTCCGGACTCTGGTTCGACGCTTACCATCGGACTATGGAGAGTTGTCCGGTGCTCAGTTCAGTCAATGAGCCAAGCAAAAACAGTAAGCTCCCCTACTTCGGACACCTAGTCCGACGCTCGCTGTTGGACTAATGAGCCTAGTCCGACGCGTGTGTGACACCCTCAGCAGAGCCACCGGACTACATGCTATGGTCCGGTGCTCATAAGCTGGTTGGTCCGGAGGGTAGTCCGACGCTTCCACGCAGAAACTCTGCACCCCGCGAAAACAGTTTCCACTCCACCAAATCTCCCCAAAACCTAACCAAATGATCACCAACTGCAACCAAACTTTGTAGGCATGATCCTAGTGCAGTTGGGGAGCTATCCTGTAGAAATCATCGCTCAATTTGTCTTAGAACAAAGGGAGGGGAAGAGATTTGGGGAAAAGATCAAGAACAAAGATATCCGCAAAGAAATCGCCCAATCTACGCACTTGTGAGGTTTGAGGAGAATTCCTTCGGTGCAAAGAAGCTCCTCATGATTACGCACAACTTGGTTCAAACGGATTTGCAAGAGCTACTCCCTACAAACAGAAATCATTTCGGGAAAAGAGGGAGAAAAAGAAAAACGCAAAGAACACAAGCAAAACGGGGACACAATCACGAAATCGAAGCCGCCATGGCTTACGGAGGTTACGGCCTCCGATTCCTCGCAGCAAAAACCAAGTTCTTACAAAGGTTGGTAGAAACAACCTAGGGATCTCATGAACTAGAGAGAGAGGGGGGCTAGTGATTAGGGTTCAAGAGATGGGATGAGGGATACCCCCACCCCCTACTTAACGGGCTTTGGCTATGTCCCAAAGACCCCCTTAGATACATGACCGAATTACCTAACCCTAAGACATTGTAATCCAAGTCGATAACTCTCGACCACTCATTTGAATGGACGGTCTCGCTTCCTGCCGGGAGTTGCCGTCGCCTTGATGCAACCTCCAGGATTCCGCCACGTGCCATCCCCGCTTCCTTTGAAGCTCTGCCTAGGTTTTGAGGTCCAAACCCAGGAAACCCGCCACCGGTAGCTTTGGGCTCAACTACCGAACCCCAAGTTTTGAGGACCAAACTCAAAAACCGTCCTCGGATGGTTTTGAGGCCCAAACCACCAAACCGCTCGACTCGAGCCACCTTGTCCTCGCCCGGTCGGACTCCGAGTCCCCTGAGCCTCCGCTCGACCCGCTCGTCCGCCGTCTTGACTTGGTCGACTCGGGTCTACCTCCATGTCTTCTCGCACTCGCCGGTGCCAAGCAGTAGCCACCACAGCTAGTCCGCTGGCGCCCATGGTCCCTCAGTCCGAGCCCCGCTTCCTCTCTTCACCGCTCTCAGTCCATCGGCACGGCAAGCCTCTACTCGACCTTCTCCACGCCATTGACCACTGTCACTAGGCATAGCACCTGCACACCACAAGCCTATAGACAGGCACACACTTGCTTTCACAAGGGATTAGGGTAAGCCACTCAAACTAAAAGACTCACATGTTGGACAATCACTCATCATAAAGATGAACATACATGGGTACTTATCCACCATGTGTTTGCAAACACACCACCTAGACATAGGGTTTTAACTGACAGAATTCCACGAGTTGTGGTGTTTATCTGTTTCTGTAGGGAGACAACTGCAAAAGAGCAAAAGAGGCCCACAAGTAAGGATTACATAGACACATAACACCTCCGCACGAAAAAGAATAATCTAGAAGGGTCAAGAAGGCTCGGGAAGAAACCAAAGGCCAAGCGGGCCCAGGGGCAGGGCGCCCGCCCTACCCCCTGGGGCGGCCACCCTAGGTCAAGCCTCAATGGGTCTCTGCCTTATGGACCGTCCCTCCACCGCCTTTGAGATCACATCTACACCATCCATTAAGGTCGGTTTGATCCGACGACTGACGATCATTTGAGGGGGCTATATAAGGAGGACCCCTGCCCCCTGGCAAAGAGCAATCCATTATTCATTTACATATTTTACAGAGAGGATTCTCCAAAGAGGATCCCTTATGGATCTATTCTCTAGGGCTTAGCATACAAGTGAGATTAGATTGAGAGAGAGTTAGAGTGGAGGTGTGGATTGGAGTAAGCCCGGTCTATCGGTGTCTCTTCTCCAGTTTGTATCAACGGGATCAAGTCTCCTAACCCGAGGCTTGCTCTTAGGATTTCTTCGGTAATTCGACTTCTAATTCTAGTAAGTTCCCTGTTTATTAATTCTTTGGTTTGTGAGTTTACTTTATTCTCTTCGCGTAGAGGGTAGGGTAATCGTCTCTAGCGTAAACTTGGTGTTTGGGCTAGGATACTCATAGATATCCCTTGTCTAGCCGGATCTGTGGTAGTAGCTCGGAAAGTGACAATTCCGTAGATACCTTTAGAACCCACAATCCCGTTAGAAGGACCGGTAGGGTTTTATATGCCGCGTGGTAAGCATTATCTAAGGTGTCTCTTATCACGACGGTTCTCCCCAATATAATAATAACTCATATCTTATCTAGACTAGAAATAGACTACAATCGCGATCTTCTCTAATCACCCATATCAAGATCACCTTGTTAATAGCCTGAAGGTTAATAGCATAGATTGGTTAGTCAGATGCACCCTTTCTCCCTGTGGAAATATAAATTACGATACTCTGGATAACCTCCCGGGTGAAGTGCTCACCGGTATCCGTGCGCTTGCGGATTACTTCCAAGTGATTTCTCTGTTTGCGTTAACAAATATCAAAAAGCATTTCTGGCGTCGCTGCCGGGGAGAAAGACAATTTGCTGAGATAACCTTAAATTTTGCTATTATCTTGTACCTATACTTTTATCTTTTCTTATCTTTTTCAATTTCTTTATTTCTTACCTTATCTATCCTTATGGAAAATCTAAATTCCACACCTATCTATCAATTATCTGCAACCACGGAGACCGACCTTTTACCATGGGAGTCATCACAACCTATCCAAACTCCCGAGTTTAGGTTGAGTCCGCGGTTGATTGCAATGATTCAAAGCCTATCCTTTTTAGGAAAGGAAGACAAAAACCCTTACCTTCATATTCGAGATTTTGAGCAAACATGTGATTGTCTTAGCATAGAAGGCATATCTGATAAAACTTTACATTGGAAGCTTTTTCCTTTTTCTTTAAAAGGAAGAGCTAAACAATGGTATAATCAGAAGGTAAGTCAACAACAAGGAGATTGGGGAGTTTTGCGCTCCATCTTCTGTTTAGATTTTTATCCCATCACCCAAATCGTCGACCTTAGAGTCAAGGTTCTAACCTTCAAACAAGAAGAGAACGAATCTTTGGCTTATTCCTGGAAACATTTTCTTGAGCTTTTAGAATCTGGACCACACCTTAGCATCGAAGGCCCTGTTCTTCTTCAACATTTTTATAAAGGTCTTCGAAGAAAGGATAGAGAGTTGTTAAACACCACATCTGGAGGTTCTTTCTTTCATGTGCCATCCATAGAAGCAAAATCAACCTTAGATAGAATCCTAGATGCTGAGTTGGATAATACCCTCCATGAAGAAACTCACGAAGCTGAAGACAATATCTTGCCAGATCCAACATCCACTTCAGCTATCCCAAGTTTTGAGCCTAAGAAGGAAGAAATTCCACCATTTGATTTCATGCTGGATATAGATCCTAATCTTTTCACTGATTTCGGAAACATTTTGAACTATGTTTCTTTTTCTAAACCCCAAAATCATCACCTTAGCAACCATATACACCAAATGCCAGACACAAGCATTTTGAGAGAGCTTGTATCAATCATAAGTAGTGAATGGTTAGAAGAATCAGAGCTTTCCTCTGATGTGATCCGTTTGGACACCTGCTATTCCAATACACTGTGCTTTCAATTCATATCAATTTGATGCTCTCTATAATCCTGTTGTGGGGGTCAATATCATGTATAAATCACTTGCACATGAATTATTGAGCAATGTGACTTTAACCCCAACAACAAAGTTCATGAAGAATCTTGACGGACATATAGTCCCCAGTCTTGGAATTTTACATGTCTTACCCATTATGGTAGATGGTGCCATGGTTCGTTTGAACTTTTATATCTTTGATACATGGGACCACATCCTTTTGCTAGGACAACCTTTTAGAAGACTTCTTTATGAAGGTCAAAATGAGAAACTGAACATTTCCTTTGGAAAGAGTTTTCAAATCTCAATGACAATCTCTCATTCTTTGAACAACAAAACTGAATCATATCTTTTACCTAATCCTATGGAGGAAGTAAAAACTGCTTCTCTAGAGCTTTTCAATGAACCAGATTTAGAAGAAGATGCTCCTTTCTTCATAGAAGAAGAAGTTGATCCTTCTAAACCTGAACCTTTAGATGAGTGTGCGGAAACACCTAGACCTCCTGTAGAGCTTAAACCTCTACCACCTTGTCTTACATATGCTTTCCTCAATAATGATCCAGAGTCTCCTATAATCATAAGTGATAAACTCACTCAGGAGCAAACTCTGCGCTTGATGGTTGTTCTAGAAAGACATCGTTCAGCCTTTGGTTACTCACTCCAAGATCTCACTGGAATCAGTCCTTTAATATGCACTCATCGCATTCCAACAGATCCTTTTGTTTCACCTTCTCGAGAGCCCCAACGAAGACTCAACAACGCGATGAGAGAGGTAGTTAAAAAAGAAGTCTTAAAGTTGCTGCATGCAGGGATTATATAGCCCGTGCCACATAGTGAGTGGGTAAGTCCAGTGCAAGTTGTGCCTAAGAAGGGAGGCATGACTGTCGTCACAAATGAGAAGAATGAGCTGATTCCGCAACGCACCGTCATAGGATGGCGGATGTGTATAGATTACAGAAAGCTAAACAAAGCTACAAAAATGGATCACTTTCCTTTACCTTTTATAGATGAGATGTTAGAGCGGTTAGCCAACCACTCTTTCTTCTGTTTCTTAGATGGATATTCAGGGTATCATCAAATCCCGATCCATCCTGATGACCAAATAAAGCAAAACCACTTTTACATGCCCCTATGGAACTTATGCTTATCGTAGAATGTCTTTTGGGCTATGTAATGCTCCAGCCTCTTTTCAAAGATGCATGATGTCTATATTTTCTGACATGATTGAATATATTATGGAAGTTTTCATGGATGATTTCTCTGTTTATGGAAAACTTTCGATAGTTTTCTTGAAAACTTAGATAGGGTTTTGCAAAGATGTGAAGAAAAACATTTAGTCCTTAATTGGGAAAAATGTCATTTTATGGTCAAAGAAGGAATAGTGCTAGGAAAACTAATATCTGAAAGAGGCATTGAGGTAGACAAAGCTAAAATTGAAGTTATTGAATGGTTACCTCCGCCTATAAACGTGAAAGGAATAAGAAGCTTTCTTGGTCATGCTAGTTTTTATCGAAGATTCATAAAAGATTTCTCATTTATTGCTAGACCATTAACCCTTTTGGTAGCCAAGGATGCTCCTTTCATATTTGATGATGCTTGTTTAAAAGATTTTGAATTATTAAAAACAACACTCATCTCTGCACCAATCATTCAACCCCCTGATTGGTCTTTACGTTTTGAAATTATGTGTGATGCTAGTGATTATGCTGTGGGGGCAGTTTTGGGACAAACTAAGGATAAGAAGCATCATGCAATAGCTTATGCTAGTAAGACTTTGACAGGACCTCAACTTAATTATGCAACCATTGAAAAAAGAGCTCCTGACTGTTGTTTTCGCTATAGACAAATTTAGATCTTATTTAGTAGGAGCCAAAGTAATTGTTTATTCTGATCATGCTGCTTTAAAATATCTGCTCACTAAAAAAGATGCTAAACCTCGTTTAATAAGATAGATCCTGCTGCTCCAAGAGTTTGACTTAGAAATTAAAGATAAAAGGGGAGTAGATAACCCTGTTGCAGATCACTTGTCTAGAATGTATTTTGAGAATCCGCACGAACTACCCATTGATGATTCCCTCCGGGACGACATGCTCTACGGGATCAACAGATCCTACCCCTGGTATGTAGATATTGTTAATTTTATGGTTTCAGGATATGTACCACCAGGAGGAAACAAAAGAAAGCTTATTGAAGAAAGTCGTTCACACATATGGGATGAACCATACCTCTTCCGAGTATGCTCTGATGGCTTACTCAGGAGATGTGTGACCATTGAAGAAGGAATGAAGATCATTGAAAGATGTCACTCATCACCATATGGAGGTCATTATGGAGCATTCCGCACACATGCAAAAATTTGGCAGTGTGGATTCTATTGGTCAGCAATGTACGAAGACACTAGAGAATTTATCAAAAGATGCGGGCCATGTCAAAGACACGGCAACATAAACTCAAGGGATGCCATGCCACTCACCAGCAATTTACAGATAGAACTCTTTGATGTTTGGGGAATCGAATATATGGGACCATTTCCCCCATCAAAGAATTGTGAGTATATCTTGGTGGTAGTTGACTACGTCTCCAAGTGGGTGGAAGCATTACCTTGCAAACATGCCGACAACATAAACTCAAAGAGGATGTTTGAAGAAACTATCTTTCCAAGATTTGGAGTCCCCAGAATAGTGATAAGTGATGGAGGATCACATTTCATCGACAAATGATTTGAACAGAACCTAGAAAGGCATGGGATCCGCCAGAACGTCGCTACACCTTATCATCCTCAGACAAGTGGCCAAGCAGAAACAACAAACAAACAGATTAAGAATATTCTTCAGAAAACAGTGAATGAAATGGGAACAACATGGAAGGACAAGTTACCTGATGCACTCTGGGCATATCGGACTACATACAAAACCCCAATTGGAATGTCTCCATATCAACTCATATATGGGAAGACTTGTCACCTACCTATTGAACTAGAGTTCAAAGCACACTGGGATATAAAAAGATGGAATATGGACTTTGATGCCGCTGGAGAGAATCGACAAATGCAATTATCAGAGTTGGAGGAGTGGAGAGAAAAAGCATATCACAATTCAAAGATCTACAAAGAAAGAGTCAAACGATGGCATGGCAATGCGAACACATGGTAGATAAGTACCCGTGTATGTTCAGTTTTAATGATGAGTGATTGCCCAACACTTGAGCGGTTCAGTTTGAGTGGCTTAAACTAACTCTTTGCGAAAGCAAATATGTGCTTGTCTATCGACTTGTGGTGTGCAAGTGCTATCCCTAGTGATAGTGGTCAATGGCATGGAGAAGGTCGAGTAGAGGCTTGCCGTGCCAATGGACTGAGAGCGATGAAGGGCGGAAGCGGGGCTCGGCCGACGGACTAGCTGTGGTGGCTAGTACCTGGCACCAGCGAGTGCGAGAAGACATGGATTTAGACCGAGTCGACCGAGTCAAGACGGTGGACGAGCGTGTCGAGCGGAGGCTCATGGGACTCGGAGTAGGACCGGGTGAGGACAAGGTGGCTCGAGTCGAGCGGTTTGGTGGTTTGGGCCTCAAAACCATCCGAGGACGGTTTCTGAGTTTGGGCCTCAAAACTCAGGGTTCAGTAGTTGAGCTGAAAGCTACCGGTGGAGGGTTTCGCGAGTTTGGGCCTCAAAACCCGGGCGGAGCTTCCGAGGAAGCGGGGATGGCACGTGGCGGAATCCTGGAGGTTGCGTCGAGGCGACAGCAACTCCTGGCAGGAAGCGGGGCCGTCCATTCAAATTGCGGGAGATATTTTCCAGAGCTTGGACTGCAATGCTTAGGCTAGGTAGTTCACTCATGTATCTAGGGGGGTCTTTGGGAAATAGCCAAAGTCCGTTAAGTAGGGGATGAAGGGGTATCCCTCATCCCACCTCTTGAACCCTAATCATTTGCCCCAACTCTCTCTCTCTCTCTCTAACCTCTCTCTAGTTCATGAGATCCCTAGGTTGATCTCTCTAACCTTTGTAAGAATGTGCACTTTGTTTTCAGTGGGAATCGGAGGCCTTACCCTCCGTAGGCCATGGCGCCTTTGATTTCGTGATCGTGTTCCCGTTTTGCTTGTGTTCTTCGCGTTTTGCTTTTTTCTCTCCTTTGATCCCGAGTTGAGATCGTTTTCTATGGAGTAGTTCTTGAAAATCCGTTTGAACCAAGTTGTTCGTAATTGTGAGGAGCATCTTTGCACCGAAGGGTTTCTCCTCAAACCTCACGAGTACGTAGATCGGGCGTTTTCTTTGCGGAGTTCTTCGTTCTTGAGTTTTCTCCCAAATCTCTTCTCTCCCTGTTACTCTAAGCCAAATTGAGCGATGATTTCTTCGGGATAGCTCCCCAACTGTACAAGGATCATGCCTACAAAGTTTGGTTGCAGTTGGAGTTCATTTGGTTGAGTTTTGGGAAGATTTGACGGAGTGAAAACGATTTTCGGGTTCACTGTGCAGATTTCGGGGGCGTTGGACGCTCGGATGCAGGGTCTGGACGCTCGAACACAGGGTCTGGACGCTGCCCACGCAGGGTCTGGACGCTGCCCGCTCACTAGCCCAGCGTCCGTCGCCTGGGGCTATTTCGGGCTGAATTTTTGGGGCGTCGGACGCTGCAACGGACGCTGCGACGGACTCTGTGACGGACCGTCCATCGGCCTTCCAGTAAGGTTTTTCAGGATTTCTTCGCCCGCTCTTTTGGCCGTTTCTCTCTCGTCCGGACTCCGAATTGAGTTCCGTTTGTTGCGTTGGTTTCGTAATCACGCAGGGAACTTGACGAAGCACTTGTGAGACCAGTTCTAACAAGTATTTTTGGGTGAGCTCTCTTCTCTTCTCTCTAGGGTTTGAGAGCCTCACTATCGGTGTCTCGGTTTGAGGTTTTTGGTTTCCGAAAGATCCATTGTAACTCTTGGTCCTCACCAAAGGTATCCACCATCTCTAGGGTCGTGATCTTGCTGTTTGAGTAAGTGTGCTTGCTGGGGTTGTTTTTGGGAAGAGTGGCCCGAATATTTCCGAGTGAAATTTGAGGCTCCCATTCACCTCCCCTATGGTCGCCGTTCTCGGTCCTTAAATTGGTATCAAAGACGGTTAAGGATCAATCCACCTTACACGGTTCTTGATCCGCGAAGGTGACATGGAGCGAGGTGTTGGCAAACCTCCGTTTTTTGATGGATCAAATTTCACCTATTGGAAGGTGCGCATGTCCGCTTACCTTCAAGGGCTTGATTCGAAGATATGGGAGATTTGTGAGAGTGTGGACTATGTGGTTCTTGGTGCTCGGATCAATGAGCTTCAAATCACGCAACATGCGTTGAACGCAAGAGCCCGTAGCATCCTCTTCTCAAGTCTGTCTCTTCCTGAGTTTGAGCGAGTTTCGAGTCTCACTACGGCACGAGAGATCTGGCAAACACCTGTGCGATATCATGAGGGCAACCCTCAGATCAAGTCCAGACTCTTCGACACATACCGTAGGGAATACGAGAACTTCGTTCAGTTGGTCGGCGAATCTGTTGACGGGATGTTCACTCGCTTCCAATCTATCGCCAACAAGATGCGTGCTAATCGAGCCAACTTGCCTTATGATGATCATGAGATGGCTATAAAGCTTTTGCATGCACTTGATCGAAAGGTGTGGGAGATGAAGGTGGCTGCCATTCAGGAGTCACCGGGCTATGATGCCCTGACCGTGGATGAGCTGTTCAGCAAGCTCAAGTCCTCGGAGATTGACCACCAGACCCGTGCCAAGCTTGAGAACTCATCGAACCCATCCATGGCGTTGGTTTCCGGCCCCGGCGGTGTGTCTTCTTCTTCCTCTAACCCTTCACACTCTTTGTTTGCTTTGTCTTTGATATCTGTGATAGAGGAACAAGTGGAGGCGCTTGGAGATGATGAGCTGGCTTTGGTCATCACTAAGTTCTCACAGTTTCATAACAACCGTTTGAACCGACGACGTGGTGGCGCGGCCAAGGGGTGCTACCGTTGCGGTGATGAGGATCACTTCATCGCAAACTGCCCTAAGAAAGCTGCGGGTGACTTCACCAAGCGCAAGGACAAGCGCGAGCACCGCTTCGACGGCAAGCACAAAGCCAAGGCCAGCTTTGACCGAAGATCCGCGAAGAAGGTGCTTGACAAGGTGAAGGCCGATCATCGAGCCTTCCTCGTGTCCCTCAGCGACATCGAGTTCTCCTCCGACGGAGGCTCTTCTTCGAGCGACGATGAGTCGAAGGGAAAGGTTGCGCCATCCACGATGAGTGTATGGGTGTCCCGATCTTTCGGTGGAGATAGATAACTACGATTTGACTAGAGAGACGTTCACGATCCGACTACAACCATCCAAGGATGTTGCGCCTTAGCGATCGATACACCAAATCCAGCGGTTGCTCACGATCTTGCGGATCACAACCAACCAAACCACTAGGGTTATTCCTGCAAGCAACCGAAGAACAAGCAAGAACAAGTAGAACAAGCACTCAATTGCAAATAAGAGATGAAGGATCAGATGTGATACACATAAAGGTGGGGTTCCGAATCAAGTAGAACGGATGGTCTAGTCGACACACGCGTCTACAAGGAAGTAGCAACAGCTAAACTTTCATCTAAACAAAACCCAATCTGTTTGTGGCGGGTCTAGGGGGATATAAGGAGGAGGAAGGACGACCACAAGGGTCCTGGTGTCGTCCTACAACCCTAGGATGACTCCCTAATGGACTCAACTTGATACATGGGCCATTGGCCCAAAATAGGATGACGCAACACCGTTGGCAGAAAAGATCTCGGTATTAAATTGTCTACTGCGCACGCATCTGATAGGATATAGGTATGAGTCCGGACCCATTGGAAAGTAGACTTGATAAGCTTTCCAAAAGTTGCTAGAACGTCCCAATCGGAGTCCGTATGAAGTCGTGGCAACCGTCGCAAGTTTGGACTCTTCTGTAGTCCGAATTGAACTTCCAAAATGTGTTGGACTTGGACTCTTTGTTTCCTTGGATCCAAAGTGATGTGGTGGCCTGGTGGAGGACGTTAGGAACACTTGGATTTGGTCCCCAATCAACTTCATTGATCATCCATGCTTTCCATATGCAATCTAACCCTTCCTTGATCCATGTAAGCAATTCTGAAAATGACAATATACACACTTTGTGGTGCAGCACCAATTCATCAAATGTAACAATAATAAACCTCATATAGAATGGTTTCACCTTTGGTATAGAAGTGGTTGTCATGGTCATATCTAAGCCTGTGATGTCCTCATCATTCTCCCTTTCTTGACAGCAAACCGTCCTCGGTTTGACCACTGTTGGAGGATGTGTTCTAGATAAAAGTAAACCATGCTCCCATTCTTGATAGTTATCCTGTTTATTCATTTTCAAACTAGGGAAACTTAACATGATATGGTGATGGTTATTACATACCTCTAATTGGTCATATCTTTTCACAATGGAAGAAGATTGTACAATTGAACAAATGTAAATTCAGTGTACCATATACTCCTTTTCACAATTATATTTGCCAATAGCATGAAAACTGGTATTAGAAGAACATGGCAATTCAAATCTAGCAATCAGATTATTCTGCAAATCGCTAAGCTCACAATGATCCTTGAACTCAATGTACCCTATTGTATGTAAAGATGAAAACAATTGAACTTCTTCTTTTTCATTTACAATATGAAAATTATGCTAGAATTCAGCACTCATTGATTTAGAATTTTTAGCTTTATTCGGTAGTTGTGGTATGGATATAAGTAATTCATTATCCACAACTCTTCTTTGTCACATGGAATATCAAGCATATGAAAGTGTGACAAAGGAAAATCAGCGATGGGTTCCACTATTGGTTGATCTAGGATATCAAGATTAGTGGACAAATGCAGTTCAACTAAAGCATGCTCACCTTGATTTATGTTACAACCATCTAACTTACCTTTGATGCTCTTCGCAAATGGTGTTCTTGCAGCTAGATTCATGCTCTCCTTTAATGTGTCACCTCTAATCTCAGATTGATCAATGCCCATTGGTATATTGGCATCCGCTTGTTGTAAATTATTAGTAATAGGAGAGACATATGCTTCTATAGTATTTGTGAGATCTGTTTTTAGTGTTATTTCAAATTCACAATCAAGATCAAACAACTTACCAAAAGTCTTATAATGTTTAACAACAAGGATATTCTTAATTTGCACATTAAGACCTTGCAAAAATCTATGTTCTAGAAACTCATTGTTTTCTTCAAAGCCACAACGTAGCAAACATAATTTCAGTCTATCTAAGTATTCTGCTACAGTTTTGTTTTCTTGTTTTATAGATTGCAATTTGCCATACAAAATATCAGAATAATAGCTAGGAACAAAACATCTCTAAAATGCCTTTTCATATCTTTCCATGATTGAGGAGCATTAGCAAATCTAGAAAGGTGTTTCCACTCAGTTAAAGCATACTTAATAAGAACACTTGAAGTAACTTTAACCTTTTGTTTTTCAGATAGATCATACTTTTTAAATTCCTTGTCTACATGTAACTCTCATTCAATATATGCATAAGGATCATAGTTTCCTTCAAAATAAGATAGTGCAGATTGTAGTTTATCTAGCAAAGCATCACATACCTTGTAAGTAGCAAGGTTATCACTTGTCATACCACTAGCAAAGTGATTCGAATATGCAACCTGATCATCTCCTAATTTCATGTAGTTTCCTGCCATGATTAGAAGAAAACAAAAAACATACACAATAATATTTATGTCCCTATCAACTAGTAGGATGTGGTTGTTGTAATTCTCTCACTCTCAACTCGATCAAACAAATTCTTACAAGTTCTTACCAAGCAAAACAAGAGGTGGCAATAACCAATAAGTCGGAAACCCTGGAAGTAGTGTATCGACACCGCAGCAACAACACCTGTCAAGCTGTATCCGGATATGTGGAGCTATAGGAGGGCTAAACAATAATGTGCAAGGAAGTACTAGCACCACATTAGTCACAAAAGCAAGTTGAGAAATCGTTCATCGGAGGTACCGTGCTGGTCCTAGGCTAGACCATGCTAGAGACGCGAACCTACACACAAACGAAGTCACAGTACAGCAGGAAAAGGCACAAAAACAACAAGCAAAACACTCCCTTTCTTTTCCTCCTCTCTTCTTTTTCTTCTTCTTTTGTTTCTTTTCTCTTTCTCTTTGTTTTCTTTTCTGTTATGTTCTTTTATTTTCTTTTTCTTTCTGATTTTTTTTCTTTTTTTTCAACTCTCCTCAACTAGAACAAATCTGAAACGTGACAAATCAGATTTCAATAATAGCAATTGACAATGTGTTTCTCTCTCTTTTTACGGAGTAACAAGAATAGAACTAGCAAGGCAGATTTGTATTTGTGTGTCCAAATCAGATTTTCACGGTGTAGAAAAAAATCAGAGATGGATATAGTGCAGGAAAGGTGTATATGATAGCAATGATTGCAATGGAGATATATATGATGTAGTGGAGATGTGTATGGTGGTGGTGATGGCAGAAGATATAGATATATATATATATATATATATATATATGGTAGTGGAGATATGATAGTGACCGAAACGTGACAAGAACTCGAAACTCTAAAAGCCTAACCCTAAGACCAGCAACTCGACTCGACCGATGCAAACCAAACTCAACAAGCCTGAACTAATCAGTACTAGTAGAAGGCTCAAAAGGTCTATGGGATCATAGGAAAACGAATCCACTATTTTTTGTTGGCATTTTCTGGACTATAGGAAATTAAAAGCAAACTGAAATCTTTCGGTGGAGATAGATAACTACGATTTGACTGGAGAGACGTTCACGATCCGACTACAACCATCCAAGGAAGTTGCGCCTTAGCGATCGATACACCAAATCCAGCGGTTGCTCACGATCTTGCGGATCACAACCAACCAAACCACTAGGGTTATTCCTGCAAGCAATTGAAGAACAAGCAAGAACAAGTAGAACAAGCACTCAATTGCAAATAAGAGATGAAGGATCAGATGTGATACACATAAAGGTGGGGTTCCGAATCAAGTAGAAAGGATGGTCTAATCGACACACGCGTCTACAAGGAAGTAGTAGCAGCTAAACTTTCATCTAAACAAAACCCAATCTGTTTGTGGCGGCTCTAGGGGGATATAAGGAGGAGGGAGGACGACCACAAGGGTCCTGGTGTCGTCCTACAACCCTAGGATGACTCCCTAATGGACTCAACTTGATACACGGGCCATCGGCCCAAAATAGGATGACGCAGCACCGTTGGCAGAAAAGATCTCGGTATTAAATTGTCTACTGCGCACGCATCTGATAGGATATAGGTATGAGTCCGGACCCATTGGAAAGTAGACTTGATAAGCTTTCCAAAAGGTGCTAGAACGTCCCAATCGGAGTCCGTATGAAGTCGTGGCAACCGTCGTAAGTTTGGACTCTTCTGTAATCCGAATTGAACTTCCAAAACGTGTTGGACTTGGACTCTTTGTTTCCTTGGATCCAAAGTGATGTGGTGGCCTGGTGGAGGACGTTAGGAACACTTTGATTTGGTCCCCAATCAACTTCATTGATCATCCATGCTTTCCATATGCAATCTAACCCTTCCTTGATCCATGTAAGCAATTCTGAAAATGACAATATACACACTTTGTGGTGCAGCACCAATTCATCAAATGTAAAAATAATAAACCTCATATAGAATGGTTTCACCTTTGGTATAGAAGTGGTTGGTATGGTCATATCTAAGCCTGTGATGTCCTCATCAATCCACATGTCTGATCTTGTCACTCGTCAAGACAAGTATGACACTCTACTTGAGGAGGTCAGTGAGCTGAATGCTAGCCCTAGCTTACTTGGTGCGTGCAAGCCTTGCTTAGGCTTGCGTTCTAAGCTAGCACAGAAGGATGCTAGGATCACTGTGTTAGAGAAGGTCAGCTCAGATAGCACTAGAGAGTCGGATCGCTTTGAGACTTTGGAGCTTGGGATCATGTCGTGCAGACACGACAAGATGCGTACCGAGGAGGAAAACACATACCTTCGGTCCATCTTGAGATGGGTGCCATGCCGAGAGCCGCAGCTGGGGATGTTATTTAGCCAATGCAAAAGGGCTGGTAGCACGGGAGTAGACTTTCTTATAGGTGGGAAGGACGATAGCCTCTTTGGCAAGATCGGTGAGTGCAGTGGGTTGAGCGAGAGCGAGAAATCTACTACAATTCCCAAGTTCACCAAGTTCACTCCACTTAAGTGATGAGTACATCTCAACCATGCATGCTACTTCAAGTACTAAGCAACCATCATCATACATAAATGATACAATTCAATGTCCACTTACAAGAAGTCGTTCCAGAAAACTTCAAGAGCAGATGAATTCATTCCTTATTGATTTTAATCTTGATACTTTTAAGAATATTATACTACCTAAGTGTTCTACGTTTGTTGTACTTTAGTTGTTATACAACTTTTCCTGCTTGATCATCGCTTTACGTTAAGTAGAGTGCTTTAATCTAATGCATGGGTTAAAGTAGTAAGAATAGTGTAGACGTGGTGTGTAGACTAGATCTTACCTTTGTAAATCGCTTATCGCGCGGATTGTTTGTGGATGCTAGTAGGAAGTGACAGCCCTATCTAGGCCTCATATTCCACCACGTGTGTAAGATAAGTTCTTAAAAGGTAAGGCTTCAATACAATGTGACGGCGCGGTCCGGTTAGAGTTTTGCCCTCTTTCTGATCTATCTCGTCGCCTCCTGCAAGAGAAGGGCCGATAAGGCCAGTATAACCAGTCATCCCTTGTTAGACATCTATATTGAACCTCTCAACCCAGTTATCATAATCTCCCTTGATCCATCATAGGACATATCTTTAATCCTAGTTAGATCACTATCGTTCCCTGAGGAAAATGAAGGACCGGAAATGGCGACCAGAGGGGGGGTGAATGGGAGCCAAATAAAAATTCCTTTTGGAAGATCTTGACCCTTGTCCCAAGCACGACCCAAAGCAAGAACTAGGCTCATGACCCACAAGTGGGTGGATGTTCCAGGAGATGTCCTAGGAACACAACGGAGCTAGCCACGAACTCGGAGAAACAAACCGCAACCCAAACGGAGAAAACAACAACTCAACAGAGGCTCTGGACCAGAAGGGACTGAGCCACCGGACTATAGCAAGTAGTCTGGAGCTCAGGTCCGACGCCTTCGCCCGCTGAGAAAAGCCAACACAGTGAGCACCATAGCTCTGGACCAGAGGCTCCGGACTAGTCCGACGGACACTTTCAGAAGTCCGACACTCACATAGAAAATGACTCAGGGAGTATTCAGGCTCCGGACTCTGGTCCAACGCTCACCGTCGGACTATGGAGAGTTGTCCGGTGCTCACTCCAGTCACTGAGCCACAGAAGTACAATAAGCTTCCTGCCTCCGGACCAGTTCGTCGTACTATGCCGAGTGGTCCGACGCGTGGTAGACTCCCTCAGCACTGCCACCGGACCATTCGCCTATGGCCCGGAGCTCAAGAGCTGAGTGGTCCAGAGGGTGGTCCGACGCCCCTAGCTGCTTGACACGGGAAAAGTCAAGACCACCGGACCACTTGCTGTGGTCTAGAGCTTAGGGCAAAGTGGTCCGACGCTCACAGACAGAAAATTGTTCCCCGCGAAAATCATTTCCACTCCGCTAAATCTTCCCAAAACTCAACCAAATAATCACCAACTGCAACCAAACATTGTAGGCATGATCCTAATGCAGTTGGGGAGCTATCCCAAAGAAATCCTCGTTCAATTTGGCTTAGAGCAAAGGGAGGAGAAGAGATTTGGGGAAAAACTCAAGAACGAATAACTCCGTAAAGAAAATGCCCGATCTACGCAATCGTGAGGTTTGAGGAGAATTCCTTCGGTGCAAAGAAGCTCCTCATGTTTACTCACAACTTGGTTCAAACGGATTTGCATGAGCTACTCCCTACAAAGAGAAATCATCTCGAGAAAAGAGCGAGCAAAACCAAAACACGAAGAACACAAGCAAAACAAGGACAATCACGAAATCGAAGCCACCATGGCTTACGGAGGTTACGACCTCCGATTCCTCGCAACAAAACCAAGTTCTTACAAAGGTTGGTAGAAACAACCTAGGGATCTCATGAACTAGAGAGAGGAGGGGGGCCAAGTGATTATGTTTCAAGAGATAGGATGAGGATACCCCTTCATCCTCTATTTAACGGAGCTTTGGCTATTTCCCAAAGACCCCCCTAGATACAAGACCGAATTACCTAGCCCTAAGATATTACAATTCAAGTCGGTAACTCTCTGCCACTCATTTGAATGGACGGCCCCGCTTCCTGCCGGGAGTTGCCGTCGCCTCGACGCAACCTCCAGGATTCCGCCACGTGCCATCCCCGCTTCCTCGGAAGCTCCGCCTAGGTTTTGAGGCCCAAACCAAGGAAACCCGCCACCGGTAGCTTTGGGCTCAACTATCGAACCCTGAGTTTTGCGGCCCAAACTTAGAAACCGACGCGGATGGTTTTGAGGCCCAAACCACCAAACCACTTGACTCGAGCAACCTTGTCCTCGCCCGGTCGGACTCTGAGTCCCCAGAGCCTCCGCTCGACTCACGCGTCCATCGTCTTGACTCGGCCGACTCGGTCTACCTCCATGTCTTCTCGCACTCTCCGGTGCCAAGTACTAGCCACCACAGCTAGTCCACCGGTGCCCATGGTCCCTCAGTTCGAGCCCCGCTTCTGCCCTTCACCGCTCTTAGTCCATCGGCATGGCAAGCCTCTACTCAACCTCCTCCATGCCATTGACCACTGTCACTAGGCATAGCACCTACACACCACAAGCCGATAGACAAGCACATGATTTTGCTTTCACAGAGGTTAGGGTAAGACACTCAAAACTGAAACACTCACGTGTTGGACGATCACTCATCATCAAAGCTGAACATACATGGGTACTTATCCACCATGTGTTCATAGAAAATATGATACCTGGAATACTCCCGGTGAAGTGCTACATCGGTATAATCTGTGCGCTTGCGGATTTATCCAATAGTCATAAGAAATACCAACACGTACCAGGTACCAACTCAATAGAAAAATCCACATCCCCATCAGGCGGAAGACCAGGAAGATCATCAGGAAACACATCCGGAAATTCACACACTATCGGGATATTCTTCAGAGTTGTGGCTTGGATAGAACATGTCGTAGCACAAAGATCAAGCTTCCGGTGAAGGGAAATCTGAAAGGTTTCGGAGTTCTCCGGAGTTCTCAAGGTGAGGGTCCGATTTTCGGTATCGATGTTCACCCCATAATGGTGCATCCATCTCATACCTAGGATCACATCCAAACTAGACCAGGAAGGATGATAAGGTCGGTTTTAAACTCATGTTTCTGTATTATGATGCTTACATCCCTGACTGCTTGTTTGGTTGATATGTCAACCCCTGCTGAACTTATGCAGTACCCCACATCCAAATCAGATATGCTCATGCCATGCTTAACAGTAAAAGCTTTACTCACAAATGAATGCGAAGATCCTGAATCAAAGAGCACAACTGCGAGATGACTGTTTACAAGGAACATACTAGCTGTGACGGGCTCTCCTTGTGGCACTTCTTCCACCGTGGTGTAGTGCACACGCCCCTGGTAGGCTTCATTCTTCTTCGGGTGAGGACATTCTCTAGCAAAGTGTCTTGGACGTTGATAGTTGAAGCATGGTGCATTAAACGTTGGGGCCTTCTAGCTCCTAAACTGTCTTGCCCTGGGTTGCCTTTTGGAAGAGCAATGGTGTAGGGCTTGCGATACTGACTCAGCTGTGCACCCTTTGCTGGAACTTTCTTCGGTGGAGGCCTGAACTTAGCTCCTACCACTGGAGGACGATAAGCACTGCAGGAGTTGACAAAAGGAGCTCTCTGCTGAGACGAGCTTCCCTCAAACGCCCTCTTGCAACCTTTAGCTGCAACATGCAGGTTGTTCTGGTTCTCTTGAGTCAAAGCATCACTGATGAACTCATTGAAGTTGGTGCAGTTTGAGTTTGCAAGAGTCTTCATCAAACCTAGAGGAATGAAGGTACTCTGTTAAGGTCTTGGTACCCTGCGTGAGCTTCAGAAACTCTGTTGCCTTCATTTTCATCAAACCCAGAGGAATGTAATGCCCCCTAAAAGTGGTCTTGAACTGATTCCACATCAGTGGAGTGTTAGCAGGGTATGTGGTGCGATGATGAGCCCACCATATACCTGTTGGTCCTTGCAACTGATGCAAAGCGTATATTCTACTTTTAACTCTTCGGCCATCCTAAGCAAACAAAACTTCTGCTCCATCATGTTGAGCCATTTATCAGCTTGGAGTAGCTCTTCTGCCTCCTTGAAGATTGGCGGCTTGGTGTCAAGGAAATCCTTAAAAGTGTTGAACTGATTTGCTGGTGGACGATCACAATTGCCTTGATTCTGATTACCACGAGCAACTTCGCGAAGCAACTCCTCAATGTTGCACTGCCCACCAATGATCTGAGCCATGAACTACTCCGGGGTAAGCGTTGGTGGTGGTGGTGGTGGATGGGGCAGAGGAGCCTCATCCTCATCACGGTGATTCCCAACACTTCCGAAGCCACGGGAGCGAGTGTTGGCAGACATCTGCATGAAATTGATAGCAAGTAGCAATGAGATTTGAGTAATTGTAGATGGATCATAATTATTCCTTAGTAAATCACTAAAAAAAGTAAATAACTTAAATCCGCATAGGGCATAAAAGAATTCAGACTAACAACACATCATCATCCATTCATACTTGGTACCATGAAAACCATCCATACAAGCCAAAATTTCCAGACATCTGGACTTTAAGTCATGGTGGTTACACAACATCATGTCTCTCATGAAGCAACAAAGGTCAAGCTACTAGTGCAAAATACAACTATAAGACTAGCGTAAGAAAGCTATCCTAGTCATTGCGGTCGGTGTCCATCCCTGATAGACAGCCACCCTCGTCATCGCTGTCGTCGACAAGCTCAAGCTCCTCGGGTGAGAGTCTCCCATGTGTTTTGGTTTTGAGTAATTGATGAAACCCACTTAAGTACTAACCTTGATCTCTAAGTGTGAATCATGAGAAAGGTTGGTACATGCCATGTGATGGAGCAAGGTGGATCAAGGGGATGGCACAAGCTCTAGCATGGTGGTGGAAAGGAAAATGGTGTGAAGGAAAAGGTGATTGCGAGGAACCATTTTCGGTTTGGTGATCAAGACATCATAGAGGATGTGATCACATTTAGGATAGCTAGCCGTACTATCAAGGAGGGAGCTCTTAAGTATGATTACGGTTATCATGTGCCACTAGGTTCATATGCATTGCATTAAAATCAATTGAACTAGTGAAACAACCAACTTAATCCAAGATAATCGTGAACTAAAAGCTAACACACGTGCACAAGTGTTGGGATCACTTAGTGTTGGCTCTTGGAAGCTTGGAGAAGTTGGAGAAGTGTTGGGAAGCTCAAAAGAGCTTTGGACAGTGGTCCGGATGTAGGGTACATGGCCGATCCGGACCATCGGTGATGGGTCCAGAGGGATACCCTAGCGTGCTTGGCTATGGAGAGGAACCGGACGCTATTTGACGTCCGGACGCAAAGCTCCGGACGCGCATCCGGAGGCGAGACCCTCTCTGTTGTTCTCTGTGTGAAAGAGTCCGGACGCAAGTGTTGGTCCGGACCGTGAACCGGACAAGGGTCCGGAGGTGCTGAGGAGCTCAAGCGAGCTCTCGGGTGTTCTCGGGCGCGCGGAGAAATATTTCCAGACCCGTGAATAGTTGAGTCCGGACGCTACTGTTGCGAGCGACCGGAGATGCGTGGCACGCTGCGATGCGCGCAGGAAGAAGGCGATTCAAATGGCTAGGTGACCGGACGCGTGGCCGTTGGTCCGGACTGCGCTTGGCGCACGACCAGAGGTTGTGTCCGGAGTGGCAAGCAGGGAAGCTGTCTCTCTGTGTGGGGGCGTCCGAACGTTGTTGATGGTTCGTACCCCCCCTGTTTCTTGTGTCCGGAGTTGGCGCAGAGAGCCAGTTTTGAGGGCAAAACGGCTAGTTGTGAGTGTGGGCTATATAAGGTTGTATGGCCGACCCTTTGGGGCTCCCTTATACATTCTATTCACTCACACATTTATGCTTGCTTGAGAAGCTTCCACCACTCATCCTCTAAACATATTTGACATATTCTAGAAAGATTGAGTGAATCCAAGTGCATTGCTCTTGATTGCATATTAGTGGCACTTGGTGATCGTTGTCATCGCGGAGCTCTTGTTATTCTTGGAGGTTGCCACCTCCTAGATGGCTTGTTGCGACGAGGATCGTTGAGCGGAGGAAGGTGATTGTCTCCGGCTCCGATCAGTGGATTGTGAACCTACCCCGCGGAAGTTTGTGAAAGGTATCTCTAGTGGATTGCTCATAGCTTGGGGATCCCCATCTTGTGTTGGTTGTGCGGCACCCTTGACGGGTTTGGCTTGGATTGCCAATTAGCGCGTGAACCTCCAAGTGGGTGTATCGCTACAACGGGGACTAGCTTGTTGGCAAACAAGTGAACATCGGAGAAAAATCATTGTGTCAACTTGTCTCTCCGTGGATTTCAAATTCTGATTGTCTATCTATTGGTTCATCCCTTCGCGGTGGTATAACCCTCATATCTCTAGCTTTGCATTACATTCTTTACTTTCTTGCAAAGTAGAGCCTCTAGCTTAGCTTGTGTAGCTTAGTCTCTTAGCACTAGTTATCTAGCTCTTGTGTGTGACATAGGATATATCTTGCTAGTAACTAGAATTGGTAGGTGGCTTGCCTAACCGTAGTGCTAGTGCAAACTTACTTATAGCCGTGTTTTATTCTAACAAGTTTGCTAAGTGTTGTTGTAGAAATTTTAATTAGGCTATTCACCCCCCTCTAGCCATTCCTAGACCTTTCAAGTGGTATCGGAGCTTGTACACCATACTTAAAGGCTTAACATCCCACGGTGTTAAATGACTCATATCAACAACACCAAGAGGGAACCTAAGTTCGATGGCACCAATTATAGCTATTGGAAGGTCATGATGACCACATATATCAAATCAATCAACCAGAAGATATGGTTGGTGGTCGACAAGAAGTTTGAGGTGGTAAATGAAGAGGCACCCACTGCGGCCGAAGAGGAGAAGCTCCAAAACAATGATATTGCCTTGAGTGCAATACATGAGGCAATCTCCAAGGAAGTCTTTGAGCATATCAAAAACTTGGAGAGTGCTCATGAGGCTTGGAAGAAGCTAGAAGAGTCCTATGAAGGGACTAAATCCATGAAGGGAGCAAAGGCCTACATCTTGAAAGAAAAGTTTGCTAGCTTCAAGATGAAGGAAGATGAAAATGTGTCGGAGATGTTCAATAGGCTTGAGGTGCTTGTAAATGACCTCAAGTCACTTGGTGAGAATGTGGAGAACAAGGACTTCTCCTTCAAGTTTTTGAGGAGTCTTCCCTCAAGATTTGAGATGCTAGTCACTCTATTGGTGAGAAGTGGATTGGACACAACCACACCAAACCAAATCCTTGGTGAGGTGATGACCGATGACACCTTTAGAGAAGACAAGGACAAGATTAGAGAGAGCAAGGAAAAGAAGGATGACAAGAAAGAAGACAAGAAGAAGAGTGTGGCATTCAAAGCCACATCATCATCAAAGGGCAAAGCAAAGTGTGATGAATCAAGCAATGATGAATGCTCAAGCAATGATGATAGTGATGATGAAGAACAAATGGCCCTCTTTATCAAGAAATTTGGCAAGTTCATGAAGAAGAAGGGCTATAGAGCTAGAAGGAAGAAGAACTCCTTCAAGAGCAAAAGAAATGACAAGAGGTGTTTCAAATGCAATAGCAAGGATCACTTCATTTTGGATTGCCCACATCATAGTGATGATTAAGATGAGAAGAAGGGCAAGAAGAAAGAAAATAAAGAGAGCAAGATGTTTCTTAAGAAGAGCAAGAAGGGAGGCTCATATGTTGTCACTTGGGATAGTGATTCAAGTGAAGATGATGACTCAAGTGATGATGAGAAGAGATCAAGCAAGAAGAAGGCTCTTGCAAGCATTGCTATGAAGAACAAGATCTCTCTCTTTGACACTCCATCTACATGCTTCATGGCTAGGCCAACTAAGGTACAATCCGATGATGAGAGTGACTCTAGTGATGATGATTATGATGATGAACCCACTAAAGATGAACTAATTGCAATGTTGGAAGATGATGATGAACCCACTAAGACTCACTTTGACCTCACAAGAAAGGAGTGCAAAGCACTGCGAAAAGAGAATCATTCTCTCAAGCAATCCTTTGATGAGCTCAACCTTACTCATGAGAGGCAAATGGATGCCCATGAGAAGCTTGGAAAAGCTCACTCTAAGCTTGAAAAAGCTCACTCCAAGTTTGAAAAGGCTCATTCATTTCTTATTGAGCAAAATGAGAAAGAGCATGTTCAAACAAGTAACATGGGTATAACTTGTGATATAATTGATAAATCATTCTATCAACCCATCATCATCACCCCAACTAACTCTTCTTGTATCACTTCTAACTCTACCTCTTCTACTAGTGATGTTGTCACTTGTGATGCTTCACTAACGGTTGAGAATGAGAACCTTAAGAAGGAGGTTGGTAAGCTCACTTTGGCTTTAGGCAATTCCTGTGGTGGAGACGCTCGCATGCTTAAGTGCTTGGGTAGCCAAAGGTTCTCCCTTTGCAAAGAGGGACATGCCTATACCCCCAAGAAAGGCAAGGCGACCTTTGCAACTCCAAAGCCTCGCTTTGTGAAGAGCAATGGTTGGTTTTGCTCTAGTTGCAAGCAAGTAGGGCATGATGAGCAACATTTCAAACTAAATCTAAGCAAGATAAAATTTACACATGCATCTATTCGTTTTGATTCTAGTTATATGCTTACCAAGGGCAAGAAAGGTGTGATTGCTAAGTACATGGGTACACCTAATGAGAGCTCAAAGAAGAAAGATATTTGGGTACCTAAGTCCTTGGTCACTAACTTTGGAGGACCCAAGCAAGTATGGGTACCTAAGAAGAATTGAATTGTTTTGTAGGTCAATTATAAAGCCGGAGGGAGGCAATGGGTGCTTGATAGTGGGTGCACTCAACATATGACCAGAGATTCAAGAATGTTCAACTCTATCAAGCGAAATGATTGCAATGGGATTGAATCTATCACATTTGGTGACAATTGGAAAGGCAAGATCAAAGGGCTTGGTAAGATTGCTATATCCAATGACATGAGCATATCCAATGTGTTGCTAGTAGAGAGCTTGAACTTCAACTTGCTAACCGTAGCTCCACTTTGTGATCTTGGATTTAAATGCACCTTTGGAGTTGATGATGTAGAGATCATAAGTGTAGATGGCTCTAACTTGATATTTAAAGGATTTAGATATGAGAACCTATACTTAGTTGATTTCAATGCCAAAGAAACTCAATTGTCAACTTGCTTGCTATCCATATCTAGCATGGGTTGGTTATGGCATAGAAGGCTTGGTCATGTTGGAATGAAATAATTGAACAAACTAGTCAAGCATGATCTATTTAGAGGCTTGAAAGATGTGGTATTTGAAGCTCTTGTAGCTCTTATCAAGCCAGCAAACAAGTTGGAAATACTCACCCTAGCAAGAGTATGATGAGTACTTGCAAACCTTTTGAGCTTTTGCATATGGACTTGTTTGGACCAACCACCTACACTAGCATTGGAGGAAACAAGTATGGTTTTGTGATAGTTGATGATTTCACTAGATATACATGGGTATTCTTCTTGAGTGACAAGAGTGAAACATTTGATACATTCAAGATCTTTGTCAAGAGATGCCAAAATGAATTTGAACCAACTATCAAGAGAGTAAGAAGTGACAATGGTATTGAGTTCAAGAACACAAGAGTTGATGAGCTTTGTGATGAATATGGAATCAAACATCAATTCTCGGCCAAGTATACTCCTCAATCAAATGGGCTTGTTGAGAGGAAGAATAGGACACTCATTGATATGGAAAGATCTATGCTTAGTGAATACAATGTGAGTGATTCTTTTTGGGCCGAAGCTATCAACACGGCTTGCTATTATAGAAACCGACTCTATTTCCACAAGATACTTGAGAAGACACCTTATGAGCTATTGAATGGAAGAAAGCCAAATATTTCATACTTTAGAGTATTTGGATGCAAATGCTATATCTTGAAGAAAGGTGCAAGATTGAGCAAATTTGAGAAGAAATGTGATGAAGGCTTCCTACTTGGCTACTGAACTACAAGCAAAGATTTTAGAGTGTGGAATCTTACTCATGGCATAGTTGAGGAGGTACATGATGTGGAGTTTGATGAAACAAATGGATCTCAAGATGAGAATGCTAACCATGATGATGTGAGAGTTGAACCATTGGCCAATGCAATGAAGAATATGGATATTCGGGGACATTAGGCCGAAGCAAGTGGATGATGAGCAAGATATTGAAGATCAAGTGAATCCTTCATCCAATGTGCAACTCAATGACAATCAAGCTAGTTCATCCTCTCCAACTCAAGATCAAGAAGCTAGTTCATCTACTCTACCCAATGATCAACCAAGTACAAGCAATCAACTTCCTACACTCCAAACTACATCTATTGCAAGGGATCATCCTTTAGATCATATTATTGGAGATATCACTAGTGGTGTACAAACAAGATAAAGATTGTCTTCATTTTGTGAACACTATTCTTTTGTATCATCTATTGAGCCAACCAAGATTGAAGAGGCTTTGCAAGATATTGATTGAGTGAATGCTATGCATGAAGAACTCAACAATTTCATAAGAAATCAAGTTTGGGAGCTAGTTGAGAGACCAAAGAACCACAATGTCATTGGCACTAGATGGGTCTTTCGCAACAAGCAAGATCAAGATGGAATAGTGGTGAGAAAAAAATCAAGACTAGTTGCACAAGGGTACACTCAAGTAGAGGGTCTTGACTTTGGAGAAACATATGCACCGGTGGCAAGGCTAGAAGCAATAAGGATTCTATTGGCTTATGCTTGTGCTCACAACATTAAGCTCTATCAAATGGATGTGAAGAGTGCATTTCTCAATGGGTACATCAATGAATTAGTCTTTGTTGAGCAACCACCAGGTTTTGAAGATGACAAGAAACCCAACCATGTGTACAAGCTAAGGAAGGCATTATATGGCTTGAAGCAAGCTCCTAGAGCATGGTATGAGAGATTGAGAGATTTCCTCCTCTCTAAGGGATTCATTATGGGCAAGGTTGACACTACCCTCTTCACCAAGAATATTGGCAAGGACTTGTTTGTGTTGCAAATCTATGTGGATGACATTATCTTTGGGTCAACCAATCAAGATTTTTGTGAAGAGTTTGGCATCATGATGGCTAAAGAGTTTGAGATGTCTATGCTTGGAGAGCTTAGTTACTTCCTTGGTTTTCAAGTCAAACAATTGAAGAATGGGACTTTTGTTAGTATGGGCAAGTACATCAAGGACATGCTCAAGAAGTTCAATCTAGATGAAGCAAAGTCTATTAGTACACCCATGGGAACAAATGGAAATTTGGATGCTGATGCTAGTGGCAACATGGTAGATCAAAAGCTATATAGATCAATTATTGGTAGCTTGCTCTATGTGACCGCATCAAGACCGGATGTCATGTTTAGTGTATGCATGTGTGCAAGGTTTCAAGCTTCTCCTAGAGAGAGTCATTTGAAACCCACAAAGAGGATATTGAGATATTTGAAGCATACACCTAATGTTGGGTTCTGGTATCCTAAAGGATCAAACTTTGAATTACTTGGATACTCCGACTCGGACTATGCGGGTTGCAAGATAGAGAGGAAAAGCACATCGGGTACTTGTAAATTGCTTGGAAGGTCACTAGTCTCATGGTCATCAAAGAAGCAAAATAGTGTGGCACTCTCTACCGCCAAAGCCGAGTATATTAGTGCGGGGAGTTGTTGTGCACAAATTCGTTGGATGAGAGCTACTTTGAATGATTTTGGAGTCAAATTGAAGCAAGTGCCTTTGCTATGTAACAATGAAAGTGCAATCAAGCTCACCAACAATCCGGTTCAACACTCAAGAACAAAGCATATTGATATTGGGAATATGCCCTAGAGGTAATCATAGAGATGATTGTATTTCCTTGTATCCATGACATATTATGAGTTCAATGAATATCCATTAAAGACAACTTGTATCGATAAGCAATTATGTGAATTGTTTGTGAAACTCTTTTACTTGTATGGTTATTCTAAAGTTGTCCCTGATCGAAGTTTGTACTAGATTGTACATGAATATTGGATCAACACATTATTAGTTGATGACTAGTTTCACAAGTCATGGACATGGAGATGTCAAACTAATAATGTAGACATGCGCTTGGAACTTGACCTAGGTCCGATTCGATCAATCTTATTGATCTCCAACTCACCGTAATTGGGTTTACATGTATCACTTAACTCGGATGGCGGAATCCCGACCGGTATGAGTAGATCGCTACAATACCAACGTGGCAAGATCACGAACCATGATCAGAGATTGATCCAAAACCATGCATATCTCCATATGCACACACATGAATGTATAACGAGGCAACTAACGGCTTTGATACCACTGTAGGGTTATGAGGTTGCTACGCTAGCCAGAAAACAAAATTTTTCTACCCCATAAACCAGGAACTAGTGCTAGTTATAGATCACGGGGTTACCACTAGACGCGCAGGTGCAACGGAAGCGAGTTGATGTAGTCGTGCACATCGCAGCAGTGTCGTGCAGTTGCGAGGTCGTCCGTCTCAACGTCTCCTTCTCGCGGTTCGTCCTTGTGCTCCAGATGCAAACCTCCGAGGAATCCCACACGTGCAGGGAAGAAGCGTCACCCCTCTGGACTGCTAGGTCCGCGAGGAGTACTAGGCGCGAGCGTGGGGAGGGCGACGGCGGCTGCCAAAGGACGTAAGTCTAACTCGCCCCGCACCTCCCCTTGCTTATATAGGCGTCCTAATGAGCTCCCATGTTGGAGGCCCATTAGCAACCCTAAACCTAGTCTAATTCGGGTCCAACCTGAATTAGGCTTCCAGCCCCTTAAGCGTGCGACCCTATGGGTTCATGCACACATAGACATGGCCCAAGTACTCTTACTCGACCAATAGTTGATAGCGGCCTCTAGCAAGGCGTGTCAACTCCTATGCATACACTACAATCATAACAAACAAACCACCACAATACAATATACATGTTATTCCTTTGCCTTATGATATTTGGTCCAACTCATGGGTTAACACTTAACCCAAGCACGGCCATGCATTTTATGATCTAATCATTTGAGTGATCCAGTGATATCTCTCTCTCATGGAGAGTGGCAAATTCCATCTTGATTGACTATGTCTCACAGCATGTTTCCTGACAAACCCGAAAGTCACTTTTATAACTACCAAGTCACAAAGTAGCGTTTGGTAGTCCCAAGGTAGGTCGTTTCACATCTTGAGTACATACGACAATCTCAGGTCTAAGGACATAACGTACATGATGTGTATAGAGACAATCTCATGCCGGGTCTATCCAGCACCATGTCCTACATGTGCCTACATTATTAGTTTGACATCTCATGTCCATGACTTGTGAAACATAGTCATCAACTAATAATGTGCTGATCTAATATTCATGTGCTTTCTTGCACGAACTCCGATCAGGGACAACTTTTATAATAACCATACAAGTAAAAGAGTTTCACAAGCAATTCACATAATTGCTAATCGATACAAGTTGTCTTTAATGGATATTCGTATCATGTCATGGATACAAGGAATACATCATCTCTATGATTACCTCTAGGGCATATTCCCAACAGTGTGTGCATGTGTGCTAGATTTCAAGCTAACCTGAAAGAGTGCCACTTAGTGGTTGTTAAGAGAATCTTCAGATATCTAGTTTTCACTCCTAACCTTGGCTTGTGGTATCCCTAGGGCTCTAAGTTTGAACTACATGGGTATTCGGATTCCGATTACGCCGGTTGCAAGGTAGACCGAAAAAACCACTTTGGGGACATGTCAATTCCTTGGACGATCTCTAGTGTCTTAGAATTCTAAGAAGCAAAATTGTGTATCCCTTTCCACTGCCGAGGCCGAGTACATTGCAGCCGGCGCATGTTGTGCTCAACTACTTTGGATAAGGCAAACCTTAAAAGATTTCGGATGTCAATTCACCAAGATACCACTCTTGTGTGATAACGAGAGTGCCATAAAACTTGCAAATAACCCAGTTAGTCACTCTAGAACCAAACACATAGACATCCATCATCACATCTTGAGAGACCATGAATTCAAAGGAGATATCGCAACTCGCCATGTGAGCACCGAAAAGCAACTAGCCGATATCTTCACTTAGCCTCTAGATGAGAGAAGGTTTTGTGCTTTGCGTAGTGAGCTGAATATACTTGATTCTTGTAACGTGGTTTGAACTATAGCACACATTTGTTTGACCACCTAGCGACATAGGAAAAACTTTGAAAAGTTTCAATTATGTGTTTCAAAACCAATTTCAAAAGAAACTTGAATGTGTTGGTCATAGTATGTAGTGTTGATTTTCTTACTGACCAACATATGGCAAGGGGTATGTGTCTGCAATTGAAGGACCGAGAACGGCGACCAGAGGGGGGGGGTGAATGGGAGCCTCAAATTTCTCTCGAAATATTCGGACCACTCTTCCCAAAAACCAAACCCAGTTGCTGGGTGCTCAACCTCGAATTGAGAGCTCACCGGCAGTGTAGGAAAACTCACCGGAAACCCCCAAGAATGAGTTCTCAACCCCTACGGGAAAGAGGCAAGAACCCAAAGCAAA
Source organism: Microstegium vimineum (assembly GCA_022036555.1). Taxonomy (NCBI): domain Eukaryota; kingdom Viridiplantae; phylum Streptophyta; class Magnoliopsida; order Poales; family Poaceae; genus Microstegium; species Microstegium vimineum. The sequence goes on from CM039122.1 coordinate 25,734,544, forward strand.
ACACCCAGAAAAACAGCCGACGGACGCTGAAGACACTGGCGACGGACGCTCCGGCGTAGTGCAACAGACATTGGGCGACGGACGCTACAATAGAGAGCGATAGACGCTGGTCGAGCATCTGACGCTTATGCAGAGCCAAACCCAAGAGATCCTCCTGGCGACAGACACGTCTAGTGGAACCTCAACGGAAGCTGGCGAGCGTCCAACGCAAAACAACAGAGAGCCTGTCAAAATCAAGAATCGACGGACGCTCTGGCGGGCAGGCGACGGATGATGGTGAGCGTCCGATGCGAACTTGAACCGCGCAAATAGAGCGAGCGATGGACGCTGACGTCAGCATGACCTAGCGTACAACGCCTCTCAACGGAGCGTCCGGCGCCCTCGAGCAGAGCGTAGTAAACGCGAAAACCCCGATTTTCTTCGCCAAATCTTTCCGAAACCAAACCAAATGATCACCAATTGCAGCCAAAGTTTGTAGACATGATCTTAGAGCAGTTGGGGAGCTATCCCGAAGAAATCATCGCTCAATTTGGATTGGTTCAACGGGAATAAAAGGATTTCGGGAAGAAACCCCAAAACGAACAACACAAGAGGAAAAACGCCTGATTTGTGTGCTCATGAGGTTTTAGGGAAATTCCTTCGGTGCAAGGATGCTCCTCACGAGTACCAAGAACTTGGTTCAAACGGATTTGCAAGAGCTACTCCCTACAAAGAGAAACCATCTCGGGAAAAAGAGGGAGCAAAAGCAAAACGCGAAGAACACAAGTAAAACGGGGACACAATCACGAAAGCGAAGCCACCGTGGCTTACGGAGGTTACGGCCTCCGATTCCTCGCAGCAAAACAAGTTCTTACAAAGGTTGGTGGAAGCAACCTAGGGATCTCATGAACTAGAGAGAGAGGGGGCAAGTGATTATGGTTCAAGAGATAGGATGAGGATACCCCTTCATCCTGTATTTATCAGAGGCTTTGGCTATTTCCCAAAGAACCCCCTAGATACAATGAGTGAACTACCTAGACTAAGCATTGCAGTCCAAGCTCCGGTAAATATCTCCCTCGATTTGAATGGATGGCCCCGCTTCCTGCCAGGAGTTGCTGTCGCCTCGACGTAACCTCCAGGATTCCACCATGTGCCATCGCCGCTTCCTCGGAAGCTCTGCCTAGGTTTTGAGGCCCAAACCCAGGAAACCCACCACCGGTAGCTTTGGGCTCAACTACCGAACCCCGAGTTTTGCGGCCCAAACTCGGAAACCGACGCGGATGGTTTTGAGGCCCAAACCACCAAACCACTCAACGCGAGCCACCCTTTCTTCGCCCGGTCGGACTACGAGTACCCTGAGCCTCTGCTCGACTCGCTCGTCCACCGTCTTGACTTGGTCGACTCGGTCTACCTCCATGTCTTCTCGCACTCGCTGGTGCCAAGTACTAGCCACCACAGCTAGTCCGCCGGCGCCCATGGTCCCTCAGTCCGAGCCCCGCTTCCGCCCTTCACCACTCTCAGTCCATCGGCACGGCAAGCCTCTACTCGACCTTCTCCATGCCATTAACCACGGTCACTAGGCATAGCACCTGCACACCACAAGCCGATAGACAAGCACACATTTCTGCTTTCGCAGAGGTTAGGGTAAGCCACTCAAACTAAAACACTCACGTGTTGGTCAATCACTCATCATCAAAGCTGAACATCCATGGGTACTTATCCACCATGTGTTCGCAGCAATGCATAAATTTAGAGTATTTAAGTGGCATAGCTCCTCACTGCCCTGGTAGTCTGGCAGTGCCGGGGTGCGAGGCAGTGCCGGGCCTAGCCGCGGCAGTGCCGCAACTTAACTGCACTGAGCAATTGGGTTGTGGACTCTATCTCTCGGGTCTTCCTTTATTTCTTTGTCCAGGCCCGATGGGACTCTACCCCAAGCAGTTTTCTTCCACCAGAACACATCTCCCTTTCTTCTCTCTTCCCCCAAGGCGACCAAGGGATCTCGGAGGTCCCCTTCTTCTTCTTGGGGATGCCACTCTTCGGTGGTGCTGCCATTGGGGGAGGTGTTGAGGATCTTTCTCCCTTCATCAAGCTCCATTCATGTCAGCCCTTCTTCATCCTCACCTCTCTCATTCAAAGGTAATAACTTGAAACCCTAACTTGGCTCGATCTATGCAATGTGTTGATTTTGAGATGGGATTTAGGTTATTATTACTTGTATTATGTTTGGTGATATACCTCTAGTAGTTAGATTCAATCAAAACCTAGATTCAATGATGGATTGATGAAGCTAGCTATGGTGTTGTTTGCACTAGGCCGGCAGTGTCGGGCCCCTGGTTACAGCACTGCTGCTATTGCTTCTTTAATCAACCATTGACTCTAGCTTTTTGGTTAAATCTCTCTGCTAGAGTTTCCAATCACTATTGCTAGTGCAACAACTTAACCTTCTCTCTTTTAAATGCATAGATGGATGTCGGTGGACCGAGTGGTGCTAAAGGAAAGGAGCTAAGGACAAAGGCTCGGGCTAGCAGAGGAGACCAAGGTGGTGTTGATGATGGCCTGGGTCCAAGGGAAAGGATCAGGCAAGAGAGTAACTTGTAGATGGCTGGGAGAACACTTGTGGAGGGTGGTTGCCCCTAGACACCTCCACATATTGAGTTATTTGATGCATCATACATTGTACATCATGATGAGGACACCCGTGCTAGAGCAAGAGTCAACTATCATAATCAGTACAAGATTGTCCAAGAGCAAAGGGAAATCTTTCCCTATAATGTGCCCAAGGATATGGGAGTGGATAACAGGTTCTGGAACACCTTCCACTCACACTTCTTTCTCTCTGTGCTTTTCAATGCTAAGAAACACAAGATCATCAAGATGAAATATGTTGATTGGGAACACCTTGAGAACAAGAGGGATCCAGAGTTTGACTTAGTGATTGATCTATGCAAGAAAATGAACATGTATGATTTGATGGGTTTTGCAAATGATTGGAATACTGAGATCATCCATCAGTTCTTTGCTACTTACTATCTGGACAAGGAAGGTGATGTGATTCACTGGATGTTAGAGGGCAGCCACTATAGATTGGACTATGTGACCTTTGCTAGGCTGCTTGGATTTGGAGAGCAGGACAGAGGATTCTATGAGCTTAATAATGTGAGATGTTTGGAAAATGAGGAGATCCCTTCTCTTTATATTCAGCCTGAAAAGGTTGATGGGTTGGTAAAGGGGTTAAGGAGCAAATACTACATCTTAAACAACCTCTTTAGGACCACTCTCTATCCTAAGGTGAGATGTGCCTCAAATCTCTATGGCTCATCCAAGAATGTCTTACTCAGGATGAAGACAAACATACCTGCATTCTCTGTCTCTTGCTTTATTTGGAATGAATTATACATTGCAGTAGATGATGCTAGGAAGGGCATCCATTATGCACCCTACCTCATGTTTATCATTGAGAGGGTTTCTGGATGTGTGTTCTCCAGGGATACTGTCCATGAGCCCTATAGAGGTGAGAAGGTAGTGCATTCCATAGTTACAACAGCTCCTACTAGGGGCAGGGCAGTAGCCTCAGATCGCCCTGAGTCCTCTAGTGCAGCAGCTCGCAGAGGCTAGAAGAAGAGCAAGATTGGTAGGCTCTTGAAGAAGAATTTTACTAGCATATGTTATGCAAATGACACTGCTTATAAGGCCAGACTTGAGATCAGAGAGCTCAGACAAGAGCAAGTCCTTAGAAAACTATCTCCACCTCTTCCTTCACCAGACCTCAGTGAGGAGTCCAGCTATGGCTCAGATGATGAGGAGGATGAGGGTGATGATGTTGAGTAGGAGATTCAGGAGGAGTAGCCACCGAGACATAGTGGTTGTGCTAGAGCTCCTAGTGTTCACTTCACTGGCTCTCCTGACGACGACGACGATGATGACCAGATGGATGAGGATAGCGACTAGTTTGTATTCTTTTAGCTATGTTTTTCTCTTCTTTTGGTGACTTGTTGCCAAAGGGGGTGAATTACTAAGTCAAGGCGGTACAACATCTTCGATGGTCACGGAGGAGCAGCAGTTGTTGGACAGTTGATCTATCTTAGTTGTTTTAGTTTATGAGATGAGAGAGCAACAAAACTATTTTATTGTAATATTGTCACTTTAGTACTTGGTTTGTGTTATTTGTGGACATATACTCTCTCATATATATCATGCTAGTCTCTGTGTGCATTTAGTTTACATTTATATCATGTTGTATGGTCGTGCTCGTGCTTCCGTAGCTTTGTTGTTGGCAGTCGGGCCGGCAGTGCCGGGCCTAGGTGCGGAAGTGCCGCTCTGCTACTGACAGCAAGCACTCTGATTTGTTGGAGACAGGTTTGTACGTATCATGTATATATTTGTGACCCACCTTGTTTTAGCACCCCCACAACACCCTTGGATGTAGGGGGAGCCCTATTTCACTCCAATGTGTGAACTTTGGCTTTTTATGCCAAATTGGAAATTTAAATTCCTATTCACACATTTAGGGGGAGCTCCTACACTCATGACTTGCATTGTCTAAGATTTTTACTTCACTTTTGTAAGCTCTAAGTGTGTTTTCATCAATCACCAAAAAGGGGGAGCTTGAAAGTGCAATCAAGCCCTAAAGTGGGTTTTGGTGACATGACAACATATTTAGAGAACTAATGAGACTCTTCAAGTATGACAAGCAGGTTGAAAGTTATGGAGGTTGACGAACAGGTTGGCGAACCCCTCCAACTACAAAAGTGCATGGCAACAAGCTCAAAAGGACTTTAATTCATTTTATATTTCGAATTTGAGTTAGGTATGTCGTACTATTAAGAGGGATTCAACACGCATTCCATCAAGTGAACCAAATGCTATATCTATCCATACATCATACACCTCCACATACATAGTAGGCAAAACAGCCAGCTATTCAGTCTTTCACCTTTGTTGTTCTTGCCAGGCCGGCAATGTCGGGCTTCAAGCCGGCAGTGTCAGATAGTCCGGCACTACCACGCCTTTGGCTGGCACTGCCGCGACTTGAATTCTGCACGTTGGCAGTGAGGGGGTATAACCCTATCCCCTCACTCCCCAACGGTGATCTCTACCATTCACTCAGAAACATTTCGAGAACAGACTTGAGAAGCTCCCTTCTTGCTCCCCTTTTCTCCGTAGGTTGCTCCAACACTCTTCCCCATTGTTTCCACTCAAATCTTTGAGAGATTGAGCCTCCAAGCTTGAGAAGGAGCTTCTCCCTCGGATCTTCATCTCCTACAAGCATTTAGTTTCATGGTGGCCGATGGTTTGATTTCATTACTCTTGGAGCTTGGCTCCTAGCCGGCTAGGCGTCGCCCTTGAGCTTGCCAACTTCGTGTGGCAGCCTAGGGAGTTTTGTAACACCCCATATTGCTAATACATTTCCCCTCATCTCAAGAGTTCACTCTCTTGACTTGAGACCGAGGAAAGAGACAACCTTTGTGGTGAGCTTGAGCCTTGTGTGGTGCACCTCAACAATGTGGACGTAGGCAAGCCTTGGTGGCAAGCTGAACCATGGGTCAAATCTTGTGTCAACTTGTGATTGTCTCTCTACTTTTATATATATTGCTCTCAAGTTGATTTCTAGGGTTTGGTCCCAATTATGCCGTGGGTGTGTTGCTACCATGCTACCACTTTCAAGTGGTGCTGGAGGTTCACAACACTTCTAGGAAGGTTTTGATTCAAGCACAATTTCCATATTCATCTTAGATTTTGAATTGTGCATTGATCTGTCCAGCTGACCAGCACTGCCGCTCCAAAGCGCAGCAGTGTCGGGCAGCCGCAGTAGTGCCGCGCCCAATGCTAACAAAAACTATGAGTTTGATTTTAAGCAGGCCTATTCACCCCCCCCCCCTCTAGGCTAATCAGGTCCTTACAGAAAGTGGAGATGAGAAGGTGTCCGCATTGGTGATTGGTTCTTCTATTCCACCGCCACCTCCTCCATCATCACCGGGCTCATCCTCAACACACCTATGCCTCATGGCTAAAGGTGACAAGAAGATACAAAAAGAGGATGATGATGATAGTGGTGACTCAAGTGGTAGTGATAGTGATGATGAAGCACCTTCCTATGATGAGCTAATTAAAATTTGCAACAAATACTCAAACATCATAAGGAAGTACAAAGCTAAAAATGACAAACTACTTGAGGTACAAGGAAACTTGCATGCTAAGCTTGATGCCTTGTCTAGTGATAATGATAATTTGAAACTTGAGAACAACACTCTCACATCTAGCACTATGGAGCTCAAAGCCTCACTCAAGCAAGCAATTGAGAAACATGATAAGCTTGACAGGTCAACACAAGAGCTCCATACAAGGTATAACTTGCTAAAAGATGACTACAACCAAGTGAGAAATGAACATGGCATACTTGTAGTAGCTAATGAGTTGCTTACACATGATCTTTCTACACATGTTGCTGTTAAGTGTGATATATCTACTTCTTGTGAGGACTTGCTTGATGAAGTTGCTAGTGAGCAAAATGTTAAGTGCAAGGGCAAGAAGGTAGTTGAGGCCGACAAGTATGATGACTACATGAAGATGATGGAAGAGAACTCAAATCTCAAAGGAAGAGCTAATCAACCTCAAGGCCAACAAGCCCTTCACCATCAAGTCGGCCAAGGAGGATGACAGGGATGCTATCACCTTGATCAACACACTTAGAGAAGAAAATGCAAAGCTCAAGAATGACAAGATCAAGCTTGCTAGTGGGATGGAAAAATTCACCAAGGGCCACAACCTTCAAAGTGAGCTCTTGATTAACACTATCATGAAGAATGACAACATGGGTGTTGGGTTCAAGGAGAATCAAGTGATGAAGGCCAAAGTCAAGATTGAAGCAAAGAATTATTACAAGAACAAGTACAATGGCAACAATCAAGACAAGCCAAAGCCCAAGCCTAGAAGATGCTTTGAGTGTGGTAAAGTTGGTCACTTTGCTTATGATTGCAAGACTCCACCACCCAAGACCTTGCCCAAGCACACAAGGACCTTTGCTCATGATGCACACTTTGTCATCAACAAGGATTCTAAGGGTAGACCACTTGTAGTGTTTTTCAGAATTAAGACGAGGAATAAGCCCAAAGTGCTATGGTTTGCTAAGGAGTTGGTTAACAAGGCTATGGGACCATGTTTTGAATGGGTTCCCAAACAACAAGCTTAACTCCAAGTTGCTTGTGTGTAGGTGAACTACAACACCGGTGCAAGTCATTGGGTGATTGATAGTGGTTGCACTCAACATATGATCGGTGACCCCCGGATGTTCACCACACTAGATTAAGATTGTGCAAGTCAAGACAAGATTACATTTGGTTATAATTCAAAGGGTAAAGTTCAAGGGCTTGGAAAAGTTGCTATCTCCAATGATCAATCAATATCAAATGTCTTGCTAGTACAATCATTGAGCTTCAACTTGCTATCGGTTGGTCAACTATGTGATCTTGGTTTTCATTGTCTCTTCACTCCAAGTGAGGTGGTTGTGACCAAAGTAGAAGATTCATCATTGATATTCCAGGGATTTCGGCACAACAACCTCTATCTAGTGGACTACACTTCAAATGAAGCTAGTTTGCAAACATGTTTATTCTCCAAATATTCTTTGGGTTGGCTATGGCATAGAAGATTAGCACATGTGGGCATCTCAACTTTGAAGAAGCTTGTCAAGAAGGAATTGGTTAGAGGGATCAAGGATGTGATGTTTGAAAAGGACAAACTTTGTAGTGCATGTCAAGCCGGCAAGAAAGTGACAAACACACATCCAACCAAAGCTTTCATGTCAACCTCAAGAGTTCTAGAGCTACTTCACATGGATCTATTTGGACCTATCAGCTATGCTATCCTTTGAGGCAATCTCTTTTGCTTGGTGGTAGTTGATGACTACTCTAGGTACACTTGGGTATTCTTTCTTCAAGACAAGGGAAAGACAACCGAGATATTCAAGAAGTTTGCAACTAGAGCCCAAAATGAGTTTGATGTGAAGATCAAGAAGATTAGAAGTGACAATGGGACTGAGTTTGTGAACACCAAGATTGAAGACTATTGTGATGAAGTTGGCATCAAGCATGAAGTGTCCACCACATATACTCCACAAAAAAATGGTGTAGTTGAGAGGAAGAACTAGACATTAATTACTCTTGCTAGATCCATGCTTGATGAGTACAATACCCCACAGAAGTTTTGAGCCGAAGCAATCAACACCACATGTTATGCGGCCAACCAGCTATTTGTCCAAAGGCTTGTCAAGAAGGCCCCCTATGAGCTACTAAATGGGAAGAAACCGGATATATCATTCTTCTGAGTGTTTGGATGCAAAGTCTACATCTACAAGAAGCGTCAACACTTGAGAAAGTTCCAAAGGCGTTGTGACATTGGTTTCCTTGTTGGCTATTCGCTTAAGTCCAAGGCATACGGTGTATTTAACAAAGCCACCGGCTTAGTTGAAGAAATGTATGACTTGGAGTTTGATGAAACTAATGGCTCCCAAGGAGCGCTTGAGAATCTTGATGATGTAGGTGATGAACCCTTGAGGGAGGCTATGAAGAATATGCCCGTTGGTGCTATCAACCCACAAGAGGAGGAAGAAGTAGAAGTCAATGCAAATCATGAACCTTCTCCACCTCACATGCCTCAAGTTGAAGAAGAACAAGTGAGGGAAGCTCAAGAAGACACCTTCATTCCTCATGATCAAGCCGAGGCTCAAGCTAGTGATGTTGATGCACCATAACCTCCGGCCCAAGTGATTGATAGAAGATCTACACCTATGCTTCAAGCTCATCCACAAGACCTCATCATAGGGAGTCCATCAAGGGGGTAACAACTCAATCTAGACTTGCTTCTTATGTTGAGCATCACTCCTTTGTTTCCTTTGTTGAGCCTACTAGTGTGGAAGATGCACTTGCGGATCCCGATTGGGTGAATGCCATGCATGAAGAGCTCAACAACTTCACCTGGAATGAACTGTGGACACTAGTAGAGAAGCCCAAAGGAGCAAGAATCATTGGCACCAAGTGGGTATTTCAGAACAAGCAAGATGATCAAGGTGTGGTTGTGAGGAACAAGGCAAGATTGGTGGCAAAGGGGTTCTCTCAAGTTGAAGGCTTATATTTTGGAGAGACCTTTGCCCCGGTTGCAAGACTAGAAGTCATACGTATTTTTTTGGCATATGCTTCACATCACAAAATGAAACTCTTTCAAATGGATGTGAATAGTGCCTTCTTAAATGGTTTCATTAATGAACTTGTTTTTGTCTCACAACCTCCCGGGTTTGAAGACCCAAATTGTCCAAATCATATGTATAGGTTATCCAAGGGGCTCTATGGATTGAAGCAAGCACCTCATGCTTGGTATAAGAGGCTAAGGGCCTTCCTACTCAAGAAGGGCTTCAAGATCAGGACAGTGGATACCACACTCTTCACAAAGAAGCTTAATGGAGAGATCTTTGTTTTCCAAGTGTATGTTGATGACATTATATTTGGGTCAACAAACCAAGATCATTGCAAGGAGTTTGGTGACTTGATGTCCAAGGAATTAGAGATGTCAATGATTGGCGAGCTAACCTTCTTCCTTGGCTTCCAAGTGAAGCGATTGAGGGAGGGCACCTTCATATCTCAAGAGAAGTACACTCAAGATGTGCTCAAGAAATTCAAGATGGAGGATTCCAAGCCAATCAAGACCCCCATGCCTACTAATGGACATCTCGACCTTGATAAGGAGGTAAACCGATTGACCAAACTCTCTATCGCCCTATGATCGGTAGTTTACTTTACCTCACCGCATCTAGGCCGGATATCATGTTTAGTGTGTGTATGTGTGCTAGGTTTCAAGATAATCCTAAGGAATCGTAGTTAAGTGCCGTAAAAAGAATCCTTAGGTACATAAGGCACACCCCTAGCATTGGCCTTTGGTATCCCAAAGGAGCTCCCTTCCAACTTGTGGGCTATTTCGATTCAGATTATGTTGAGTGTAAGGTTGATAGGAAGAGTACCTCCGGAGGGTGCCATTTTCTAGGAAGATCACTTGTTTCTTGGTCCTCAAAGAAGAGTGGCTTTGTCTACCACCGAGGTGGAATACATAGCCGTGGGAGCATGTTGTGCACAAATCTTATACATGACACAAACACTCCTTGATTACGGCATTACATTAAAAATGTTCCACTCTTGTGTGATAATGAAAGCGTCATAAAACATGCAAACAACCCGGTTCAACACTCTCGCACCAAGCACATAGATATTTGCCATCACATTCTTAGAGATCATGTGGCTAAGAAGGATATCACACTAGTGGGAGTTAGAAGCGAAGAGCAATTGGCGGATATCTTCAAAAAACCACTCGATGAGACAACCTTTTGTAGGTGGAGAAACGAGTTAAATTTGCTTGATCACTCTAACTTCACTAAAAAATGATCTTGAGTGAACCAACCCTGCATTCATATGTAAAATAACATGTTTAATTTAGTAATGCACATAGGCTTGGCTAACGCAGTTAGGATAACCGTCCTTAAAATGTGTGAAGAAGCCTCACCGCGGTTTTAACTTCCAAGCAACCTAGATTCAAATTCCAAGTAATGCATAGCATTTTGCATTTGTTGCTTGTCGTTTCTTTTCGGTTAAGTTTGAGCATCCGCTAGGTTCGCCACTTAGGGGGAGCATTCCAAGCTCAAATCATGACTATACCCCTCTTGTGGCCCTATGATGTCTCTTTGCGATTCCATTCTAATATTTTGAGCTGAAAACTAGTTTAAAGCCTATGGAAAACTACTTGCAAATGAGAGTTTGAGAGATGGTTCTCATATCAAGTCCAATCATGTGTTACTTGCTTCTTATTGGGATTGGGACTTGGTTGGGAGATAGATGCAAAAATCATATTTGAAAAATCTTTTGAAAAACCCATCGGACGCTGCCAACAGACGCTAGGCTCCCACTGCCCCAGCGTCCATCGCGATCATCCGACACAAAACCTGCTCGGCTAAGGGAAATCGGATGCTCCCCAGCATCCGATGCGTCTGGGTGCTCTCTAGACCCTTACTATTGTTGCAACGGACGCTCGTCACAGCGTCCATCGCACTCCAATGGAGCGTCCGTTGCCACATAATCGAGCGACATTTGTTTTAAAATCCAATGTATTCCACGGTCGGTTACTCACTCGCAATCCATACGCCGCCGCCGCCGCTTTTCGCCCTAACCACAACCTGCGCTCACCTCCGCACATTGCCATCTTTGCCGGAGCCCTCCGCCGCCGTCGGATCTCCTCTCCAGCGCCGCCACGCCCCTCTAATCTTCTTCCTCCCGCGTGCGTTTCAGCCGTGAGGAGGTACTTGCGGTGACATCTCTTCGTCGTCTTCAGTAGCTGAGCCAAGATCCCTCTGGGTTCTCTTATCTGCTGAGGTCCTCAGAGGCCTTCAAGGGTTCTCTTCTCCATCTTACCTCCCAAGGCTTGCGGTTTGGGGTGACATTGATCAAGGAACTCTTCTCTCTTCTAATTTTGGTCACTAAGTTGAGGTATATTGGCAGATCCGATCTATTTCTTACCCTAATTCATGCTTCTCACTAGACATTGCTTACCTCTAGAATTATTTGCTTATGTTATATATCCTACCTATTTCTTTCAAGTAGCTTGGTCAGAGATTGCTTGGGCAGTGGTAGTTAATTTAGGGCAAAGCTCGCGAGTACGGAACAAGGCAAAGCCTCGAGAGGACAATCTAGGGCTTTGATAGTCACTCTTGCAGATGGTGGAGATTGTCAGTGTTTGAGACAGAGGTTTGATTAGTTGACAGTGGGGTTCTATTGGGGATTCGTTGTCAGTGGTAGTTGTTCTTTTCAGCAGCATTGGAGTTCTAGTTCTTCTCATGCCCGACAATGGCACGCATGAAGAACGCAGGCCCTGTCCCCGGTAGTGGTGGTGACCCTCCACCTCCACCGCGTCCACCCACCGATCGAGGAAAGGGCAAGGGAAGCTAGTGGCATATAAGCACAAGAGTCCATTGATGGATCCAACGTCAGTGGCAGCTCTAACAGAGGCAGAGGCAGTAGATTTGGCCAAGCAGAGTGGATGTCGCGCCATCCTAAGGATAGACTCCTCTCCTCGCCGTGGAGCGCGTCGTGAGTCCCCCTCTCGAGCAGAGACAGAGACAGAGCCAACAACTACAGAGGGAGACGACACTGAGCAGGTAGAGGCTACAGAGCTAGCTTCAGTTGAGGAGTTGACATAGGAGTTGAGCATGCTCAGTTGAGGAGTTGAGCAGGCAGGGGGTCACACGCTCTTGCATGTCCGTGCCACCTAGGCCCGATGGTCCGAGGCGCAATGACATAGGACCTCCACGACCCTGTCTACCCGACCCAGTGAGATACCAGGTCTGTGGTCTGCCAGCAAAGCAGATTCAAGATATGAGATTTGTGGATTTCCAGACTTGGTTCCCAGCTCAGAGAGACCCTCGTAACAGTCCAGATTTCTATACCACCTTGCACGAGGACTTTTACAGAGGGTTTGTCCAGACTAGAGTTCAGATTAAAGCTCGGAGGGTGTGCCCACTCCGGTCCATCATCAATTTCATTGATCCTGAGATTGCCCAGTACTTGGAGTATCTACCAGGCTTGACAGGGTTGATTGGTCGTACAGGCAACTACTAGGAGGATTGTGTTATCAGTTTTATGGGTGTCCCCTGACCATGACTTCATTCACTTTGCATTCAGAGGTCAGGACATCAGGATCTATGCCAGCCGGTTCAGAGAGATTTTTTACCTTGAGGCTTCTGAGACACAGATTCACACTCTTTGCTATGGAGAGCAGGAGGTCCCTCATCGACCACACGATGGAGTGGTGCCCTCTACAGACTTTGTGCGGCCATGTTTCATAGAGCCATTCGGGGACGGGCCCAATCGACACCCGCGTGACCTCACGCCGATTGCTTGGGTCCTGAACGAGGTGATGGGGCGCATTTTGCTACCTAGGATTGGAGCACGCGAGGCACTTACTCGTTTACAGTTGTGGTTACTTGCTCATATAGTTTGCAAGGAGAAGTTTGATATATGGGATCTTCTAGTCAATGAGATGGAAGACATCATAGCTGAGGGCTACAGAGGACACAGACAGCTACCATATGCTCATTGGATTTCTTGGTTATTTGTTGCGCGTGGTTCTTCTGCTATACTATCCACTACTCTACTGCGCTCAACCACAGTATTCCCTGAGTACAACATGAGCCAGTTACTCTCTCATAGTGGCAGGGGTCGTGGTAGGCGTCAGGGTCCTCACACCAGATAGACCGGCATCCTGCCGGTCACAGAGGAGCAGCAGGACGCTGCGGTACAGGGACTAGCAGAGTCCGAGCTTGCTGATTTGGACGCTCAGATAGATGTTGCAGCTGATGATACTTACAGAGAGGATCCTCCTTCAGACAGCTCAAATGAGGACTACCGACCAGTTCCAGAGTACACACCTAGGTCACACGACCATGAGGCCGGTGGGTCTGGTTCAGCTCCAGCCTCAGGTTCTTTAGAGGCCACCCTCCTGTCCATTCTTGCGAGAATGCAAGAGGAGCAGTCACGACAATGAGAGGAGTAGAGGAGGCAGGCTGAGGAGGTTCGGAGGCTAACAGCTCAGCAGTTGGCAACACAGGCTCAGTCACAGGCTCGATAGGAAGAGTTCCAGTTGCAGTTTCTTACTTACCAGAGAGAGCAGACTGAGATACAGAGATAGCAGACTCTTCTTCTTTCATGCCTCCTCAGTTCTAGCTCTGCACCTTCAGTGACACCTCAGTCTGGGCTGCCTGACACCTCTCAATAGCAGTTCACCTCACACCCAGAGCCTTTTCCAGTTGTGGTGCCTACTCCAGCATTATCATCCTGTGGACCGCAGAGTCAGACACCTGCTTCACCAGTGTACCAGACGTTGATGACCTAGGTGTCATCTTGGTTAGCCTGCCCCGGTGAGTTTCAGACTAGCTTCACACCTAACCGGAGAGCTACCATTGATGAGGCCACTCGTGACCTGACAACCTCTTACAGATAAAGATGGCAACGGGTCGGGTCTAGACCCGAAACCCGTGAGTTTGGACCCGGCGGGTTTGCGGGTTCGGGGACCCGAATCGGTCGGATCGGAGCCGGGTCTGTGATTTCCCCCGTGGGTTTCACGTGGGGACCCGAATTCTACCAGCCCATGTGACAAGGCCCAGCCCACGACTGACCTAGATATATATAAGTAGCAGGAACCCTAACTTTCTATCTGTCCATAACCATTCCAATCCCCTCCCAGCCGCCACACCGGGCTAAGCATCTCGAGCATAGCTGCACAACATCATCGCTGCTCGCGGCTCACGCTAGGGACACACCAACGCCTGCGCCCGGGACTTGCTAATATGCGTGTACTCGTGGGGACTTGCATCATCGCCGCTGCTCCATCACGTGCAAGAACACTGCTGCTGCACGAGAGCACAGGAAAGCTCATGGGTCCGATGGCATAGGAGTAGGACAACAGTTAATGGGTGAACTCTGAAGTCTGAATGTTAATTTCTTTCTTTATTGGTTTATTGATTTATTGATTTATTGATTGATTGACGTGCTACTAGCCGTTGTAGCCTGTAGGTTCTTGTGCAGCGTGATTGAGAAATAAGTTTGTGCTCAGTCTACTCTCTTATACTATACTAGTTGTGTGTCATCTGCTTCTCCATTTTATTGGGCAGCAAATCTCTTCTAATAATGCACTTGTGTCTTTCATTACTGCAATGACCAAAGTTACTCATGTTACTGTATCGATGAAACTCGGGTCTCGGGCTCCCCGTCGGGTTTCGGGGGCGGGGTGAATTTTCACCCGAAAATCGGGTTTGGGTGCAGGGCCGGTTTTCTTAGCGGGTTTCGGGGGCGGGTCCGCAGATGCTCCACCCGCCCCGAACCCGACCCGTTGCCATCTTTACTTACAGAGAGATCACTGGTGAGCATTCACCGATCGGAGCAGCTCCTAACTCTCAGCCTACAGAGGTCCCTCCACCGGCGACGGGCACCCATCTGTCTTTTGTTGCTTCGTCGGAGGTTGGACCAGATTGCTCCACTTAGACAGTGACAACTCCTCCACTCACTGTCGTCACCACTGATGCTACTACAGTTTCAGTTGAGGCTGAGAAGCCACAGACCCCAGTTGAATCTCAGGGATAGCCAGCACAGGTTGCAGCCACAGTGACACTAGCAGAGCTTGCAGTTACCCCTCCCTCTCAGCCTCGAGTCTACACTCGCCGGGTTGTTGAGCCCGCTACTACTGAGGCAGGATTGTCACAGCCTCAAGGGGAGTTAGGAGAGACAACAGCAGCTTCTCTCACAGCAGCTCCGGCTCTCGAGGCTGCTCTAGCTGATCCTACCCAGGCCGCTTCTAGTTCAGTGCCAGATACTCAAGGGGAGGGCTCAGACGATGATGATGAGGCAAATCTTTCAGAGTTCATTCGTCTCGATCGTGCCGCAGCTTCTTTGGCTCCTGCTCCGCCTGCAGATGTTTAGGTTTTGGTGCTAGACGCCAAAGGGGGAGAGAGATCAAGTATTAGAGATAGGGGGAGGGATTTTGATCTTTCTTGTGTGATTTATATTCCCGTTCTCATGCATCATATCTATGTTTCAGACATTGTATATATGTGAGATGCTTTTGCTTGTGAGATACTTGTGTGTGACAAACTCTTGATTTTCACTAATATATCTTGTGAGTTGTCACCTTGTTTCATGATATGTCTTCATGATCTAATGAATGTGCTTTGGCAACATACTCCGATATATATATATATATATATATATATATATATATTTGAGCATATCATGAGGTACTCCGATTCTGTTTCATATCTTTGAGTACTTATTGTGGCTTGGCTTGGATGAGCAAGTACCAAATCCAACCGTCAACTAAACAATGATAAGGATCTAATTGAAACCAATATCTAGAAATGGGATTTATACTGACAGAATTCCATGAGTTTTGGTGAATATCTATTTCTGCATGGGAATATCAGGAAATATGGAGGAAAGGCCCACATGTCAGCATTACATAGAGATAATTATCATCCGCATGAAAAAGAATACTCTAGAAGGGTCAAGAAGGCGCGGGAAGAAACGAGAGGCCGAGAGGGCCCAGGGGCAGGGCGCCCGCCCTACCCCCTGGGGTGGCCGCCCTAGGGCAAGGCCCAATGAGGGTCTACCTTGTGGACCCTCTCCCCACCGCCTTTGAGGTTGCATCTAAGCCCTCCATTAAGGTCGGTTTGATCCGACGGTTGACGTTCATTTGAGGAGGCTATATAAGGAAGGCGCCCTGACCTTGAGGAGAGAGCCCCCCTGAAACCCTAATTCATTATTCAAGATTCATCTCAGGAGGAGGGGTCCCTAATAAAGCCCTAGAGCCACCACATCAACTAGATCTCTAGTTTAGCATAACTATATAGGATTAGAACTAGAAGGAGTCAATCTTCGATTGGTTTCCAGATCTGTCAAGAGGATTATTGGTAATTCTCTCTCTAGTTCTTCATTGTTTATCATTTGTTCTTCAGTATTATGAATATGACTTTGCTCTACTTCATCATATTGTTTATGACTTTACTCTATTCGATTATGTTCTCAATTATATTGTTCTTAGTTTATTATGATTATATACTTGGCGTAGTTAAATCTGAATCATATCCATGTTTAGCATCGTATAGCGTTTATCCATCAGTACTATGGGTAAATAATAGATATTGTGTAGGCATGGTGCCTAGACCGTATTTATTTGCGATTGTACCCTACATTCCGGATCGTGAGGTAGTTCGTGGGAGTGACAGTCCTGTTGAGTCCTTTGTACTCCTCCTCACGTTTGTAGGGCACGCAGAGCAGTACTATTACGGGGAAATGATTGCTATGTTTCTCATCTTCCTTAGTAATACTCACTACACATGAATATCTCTTATCCCGCCATGATTGCCAAGTATAATTGCACTAATCATAGTATGCTAGACTGTATAGTTAAAAATGATTTAGGAAATATCTTTGTAGTTCGTCCTAATTCCATGCTAATGACTTGCTAGAATATCTATTGAGGTGTTTATCATTATCTTATGTGGCTACATTTATGTTGATCAGTATTTATCTTTTGTCACTATTCATTCATTATCTATATCTTATGCGACACTTATCCTGTATTGAGATAGATAGATGAAAACTCTCCATTACACATGCAGTGATACTCATTACTCATTCCTCATTTATTCCTTAGTATCCCTTCCCAATGGTAAAAATATAAATAACGATACCTGGAATATTCTTGGTTAAAATGCTACATCAGTATAATCTGTGTGCTTGCAGAAACATATTTATATTTATTAGAAGAGCAAATGCATATTTCAATACCGCATCTCTCTGGCATGCTGAGGATGACAACCTAGCTTAAGTGGCATGAAAGGTGGATAACCATTTTTGGCGCTGTTATCAGAAATAGAAATTAATCTACTTTTGGTAACGATGTTAGAAGTGTCAACATGCATTTTTGGCGCCGTTGACGGGGAAGGTTGATTAGCTATCAAAAAGAATAAATGAGTTATCACTTGCATCACTAATGAGATCGAGGAAACATCAATTCTCTACTCATACAGCCTTACCCTTGATCTTTGCCTATTTTTCCTATCATTTTTATGCAGGGTAATGTATGAATAGGTTTGATCTTCTAGACAATTTTGTTGAAAATCCCGAAGCATTAATCAGAAGGACAAAAGCAAAGCTCAAGAAAGTAACAGAATCATCATCATTAATATCTCAGCTTGAAGCTCCACCCAATCAAGAAGATCACCAAAACATCGTTCGAGACTTGACACCAGAGTTCGAAGCCATGGCAGATGGGTCAATCTGTGAGTTCTCAGCCCCCATCACGGACAACATCTACACTGGATCTGCTGAGAACATTGATCCGTTACTTGAGCTCAAGCCTACGCTCATCAACATGGTGCAAGCAAGCCATTTCTGTGGGAAAGCACATGAAGATGCTAGTGCTCATCTCCAACACTCCCTGGAGATTTACATCACATTCACTATCAAGGATATCCCCAGAGATGCAATACTACTTTGCCTTTTCCCATTCTCACTCTTGGGAAGAGCGAAGCAGTGGTTCTATGCAACCAAGGAGAAGAATACTACGTGGGCACTATGTTACACCAATTTTCTATCAAAGTTCTTTCCCATGGGTAAGACCAATGCTCTCCGTGGATTTCAAGTTTTTAGCAACAACATGACGAGTCCGTTCCAGAAGCATGGGAGCGCTTCCAAGACTACATCCTAGAATGTCACCATCATGGAATGGAGAATTGGTTACTTATGCAGACCTTTTATCACGGGCTTAGCAATAGCACTCGTGAGATCATGGATGCTGCTGTCGGAGGAGCATTCCTATCACTTACAATACCACAAGCCACAACTCTTGTGGAGAAGATGGCATCCAACCAAGGTTGGAGTGAAGAAAGAACTCAAACTCGCAAGAAAAATGGAGGTATGCACCAGCTCAAAGAGGTAGACATGTTGTCTACAAAACTAGACCTGCTCATGAAGAGGCTCGATGAGAAAGCTGGAGAAAAGAAAGAAGTTATGCACATTTATGACTCTCACATGATCTATGAAGACTGTGGAGAAACTGGACACTTAGGCAACCATTGTCCAGAATTGCAAGAGGATGTGAACTATATCAACAACAACAATTACAACCGTCCTCACCAAAATCAAGGATAAAAAGAATAATAAGACTTCTCTCTACTCACATATGTTCCATGAATGTTTATCTCTCTATGGAAATGGTGAATAGTTGCTCTGCTGTAATTCCTTTCAAGTCTCTAGTTTTCAACCTTGAGTTCTCCTGAGTTTTAGACAAAATTGTTTTGACATAAGATTCACTCTGAACCTGAAACTTGTGGGTTGCGAATGCTTGAGCTAAGTCTAGGTAGTTGATAGGTATGATATGAGAAAGTTGAGCTACTATTTATCTTGTTCCTAGCAATACTAGAGTTCTAGAGAATTTATCTTTTGAAAATTAAAAATATTACATGATGAGTCTCTGTATGACGAGAGTTTGAATTCCTACCACAGCCATATATACATGTGTGGTAGATTAGGAAAACATTCACTATCATATTTACTGCTTGTATTTGCATTGAGTTTTGTCAAGCTTTGTTTACCCTTAGCGACTTGTCATGCTTTTAAAATCAAGATCACGTACACTCCACGCATATATGCTACTTCTATCCCGGAGGTACGCATTCACATTTATGCCATTCAAATCCACCAGAAAAATGCTCTACTCCTACCTTGGCAGTAAGTAACCAAAAATATCCCGGTTCTCCACCTATCCATATATTTCATTACCACAAATATAACTGATCCAAAGATTTCCTTGTTATCATCTCTCAACAATGTTATTATAGAAAGAGACATGGGGTTGTCAAAAAAAATAAAGAGAGTCAAACATGGACAAGTGTCCTATCAAAACAATGGGTATTTAGATGCCCGTCTCTCTAAAAAAAGCAATCCCAAGTTCTCTCAAAATTCCAAGTTCCAAAAGAGAGATGTAAGTATATATGTATTCAAGGAGCAGAGTAAAATTAGGTTTGCATCATACACTCTCATATATCCACCATACCCATTATCCACCACATATCCACCATCATACAGCCACCATATCCCGTACACATGCACATCTTGATTTGATTGTATGTCCTGTTTCTCTGGATCCATTGTTTGACTTTACAATATATGCTTTGCAAGTATGTATGCGCTTTTTCTCCCCACCTATGAACTCCATATATTGCCTATTAGTTATAGGGTGAGAGTGAGAAGGCACATTGTTACTTTGCCTGTCCCAAATAATATTTCGAGAGAAGGCATAACACCATTGTTGCCTTGGTGAGGATCCACAAATACCACATATAGAGAGACTTGAGAGGGTCATACAAAAGAGACTTTGAGTTTTATTTTGAAAACTTTGCAAAACTCCAGGATGAAGGTAAAGTGAAGAGCTTGAGACATCAACTTGTGCAATGTGATTTATAAAGTTGCTTCTAAAGTGCTTGCTGGTCGGCTCAAAACTGTCTTGCCGGAGATTATCTCGATGAATCAAAGTGCGTTTGTCCCGGGGCGGCTTATTACAGACAATGTTTTAGTAGCTTATGAAATGACACATTTCTTACAAAATATGAGAAGTGGGAAGGATAGTTTTGCAGCTCTGAAACTTGATATAAGTAAAGCCTATGATAGAGTGGAGTGGCCGTTTTTGAAGTGTATGACGGAGAAACTGGGTTTTGCGGACAGATGGATAGACCTGCTCATGCAGTGTGTGAGAACGGTATCTTACAAGATTAAGGTGAATGGGGTGCTGTCTGATGAGATCATCCCTACTAGAGGCTTGAGGCAGGGAGATCCTTTATCCCCATACCTGTTCCTGATCTGTGTAGAGGGTTTTTCGGGCCTCATTTAGGAAGCTGAGAGGAATGGTCAGATGGAGGGAGTGACTATATGTGAGAATGCACCGAGTATTACTCATCTTTTGTTTGCAGATGATTCTTTGCTACTCCTAAAAGTCAATGAAGGGAATGCAAGTTGTCTGCAACATATTCTACAGATTTATGAGGAGTGTTCGGGGCAAATGATTAATAAGGAGAAATCATCGATTTTATTCAGTAAGAACTGTAGGGCAGATAGTAAAATGGTGTTCATGTCTGCATTGGATCTATCCCAAGAGGCTAGAAGTGATAAGTACTTGGGGTTACCAGTTTATATGGGAAGAGCAAGAGCAAAGGTATTTTCATATCTAAAAGACCATGTGTGGAAAAGGATTCAGGGTTGGAAGGAGAAGCTACTATCGAAGGCTGGGAAGGACACTCTGATCAAAGCGGTTGCCCAAGCAATACCAAGTTATGCTATGGCGTGCTTTGATCTCACCAAGTCGCTGTGTGATGACATTAGCTCGATGATTGGCCGATTTTGGTGGGCACAACAAGATAATGAAAGGAAACTTCATTGGATATCCTGGCAGACCTTGTCGAGCAGAAAGGACAAGGGGGGGTTAGGATATAAGGACCTCCATTTGTTCAATCTGGCTATGCTAGCAAGGCAGTGCTGGCGATTGATTCAGCATTCGGACTCCCTTTGTGCACAGGTGTTAAGGGCAAAGTACTGGCCAGATGGAAACCTATGGGTAGTGAAGGAGGCACTAGGTATTTCTTATACGTGGAGGAGTCTGGTAAGAGGCTTGAGGGCTATGGAAAAAGGAATTGTATGGAGAATTGGGGATGGCTCCCTGGTGCGTATTTGGGAGGACCCATGGATCCCGGTTGGCGCAACTAGGAGGCCAAGGACCCCTCGTGGACACACTGTACTTTCTAAGGTGTCAGAGTTTATTGATCCAGTCACTGGCTTCTGGGATACTGAGTTGGTGAAAGAGATTTTCTGGGAGGAGGATGCGGCTAATATCCTAGCTACCGCGGTGCATGTAGGGAGGGAGGATTTTGTGGCGTGGCACTTTGATAAGAAAGGTTTGTTCTCAGTAAAATCGGCCTATCATGTATTAGAGGATGATGTTGAGGTGAATAGAGTGAAACAAAAGGGGGAGTCATCAAAGAGTGGGACTATTGTCCGATCAACGCTGTGGAAAAAGATCTGGCGTATTTCGGGGCCACCGAAACTGAAGCACATCATCTGGCGAATTGCTCATAACAATTTACCGATGAAGCAGAATATAAAAGTGAAGGGAATCGTTCTTGATCCGGTCTGCCTGGTGTGTTGTAGGTTCGATGAGGATGGGGCTCACTGCTTCCTGAAGTGCAAGGAAGTTCGTAGTCTTTGGAGAGGTTTGGGGCTGGAAGCATTCAGGCAGCCACTGCTCGTATTATGCAGGGCGGAGGAATTTGTGGAGGCAATACTGAATTTGAGAGTTGACATTTGTGTTTGTATCTGTGTTCTGCTGTGGAGATGGTGGGAAGTGCGAAACAAGGTGAATGCAGGCGAGTTGATGCCATCGACTCAGACCACTATTGCCTCGGTTCTTAACACTATGAAAGAGATCTTACGAAAGGATTTTGTGTCACCTCCGCGGCCTAATGCTTTGGACCTAGCATACTGGTCTCCGCCCCAAGCAGACTTCCTCAAGATCAATGTGGATGGGGGGTTTAAACCTGACACAAGGATAGGCTCTTGGGGCTTCATCATCAGAGACAGTGAGGCTTCGGTGGTGATGGCTGGAGCGGGGAACATGGGGCTGTTGCATGATGCCCTAATGGCTGAAACTATCACGTGCAAGCAAGCGATTGAGGCCACAGTTCACTTGGGCATATCTCGAGCAGTGGTGGAGACTGATTCTGTCCAACTAAAGGAGGCAATCACCTCTTCAAAAAGTGATCAAGTTGTTGCTGGAGTCCTTTTCCAGGAGATTAGGGAGCTCCTAGATTATTTTCTAGCTATAAGGGTGAATCATATTCCACGAACCTGTAACTCGTGTGCCCATGCCCTTGTTGCTATGGGGTTGAGTTGGGACCCGGGACAGTTCCACTTCTGGACTGACCCCCTCCCAGAATTTGTATCAAGCGTAAGTACTCGTGATTTAGCTGAGTATGAGTCAATCAATATAAGGTCCTAGAGCCAAGTGAATGATAAAAAAAGAGCTTGAGAAATAGTACTTGGCTAGATCATTCTACTTTTCAATTACTCAAGACCCAAGTGATGGCTATAAGACCCATGGTTAAAGGTAATATGGGTAAGTTTGAAAGTCAGAATAGTTACTCTAATCCAAAGGAGAATTCTTGTTCGAACACATGTGTACCTTTAAGGCGTGAAAGCATTGTAGCAACTCCTGATCCATTACTGAGTCTATCTTTGCTCAGGGACGAGCAAAAGGTAAGCTTGGGGGAGTGGTTGACGGTCCTTAAGTACCAAATTCAACCGTCAACTAAACAAGGAAAAGGATCTAAATGAAACCAATAGCTAGAATTAGGGTTTATACTAACAGAATTCCACAAGTTTTGGTGAATGTCTATTTCTTCAGGGGGTTATCAGGAAATACCAAGGAAAGGCCCAAATGTCATGTTTACATAGAGATATTTATCAACTGCACAATTCTCTGTACTCTAGAAGGTTCTAGGAGACACAAGAACGAACGGGAGGCAAAACGGGCCCGGAGTCAGGGCGCCCGCCCTACCTCAGTAGCCAATCAGGCTCAAGTTCGCGAATCGTGCTCCACCTCCTTTGAGGATGAATCTAAACCCTTCATATAGGTCGGTTCGATCCAACGACCCATGTTGATTTGAGGAGGCTATATAAGGAAGGCCCTGATCCCCCTAAGGACCATCTCATCTCATTATTCTTCTCCATAGCAAAAGCTAGGTTTTCATATATAGAGAAGGAGAGAGGTCCCTCTAGTTGTCTAGATCTAGTTCTTCTAGTTCTAGTTCATCTAGTTGTAATTAGAGGTGAGAGAGAGGAGGAGAGAGCTAGGAGGAGCCGGATCTGTCAGATCTTCCTCAACATTATACCTTTTCCAGCATCTGGTTCGGAGCGATCTCCAGGTTCTTCATTTATTATTTCTAAGTATCTTATTTGAGTTCTTACTTTATTCTATTTACGGGATCTCCGCTCATATTGAGTGCTCTAGTTTACAACTGGAATTAGAGTAGTAAGCGATAGTGTAGACGTGGTGTCTCGACTAGAGTGATAGTTGTGGTAGCCCCAGGGGTGACAGCTCTGTAAGGCCTTTGTAGTCCACCACGTTCGGGTTGGTGTTTTCATAGAGCTTTTGGCAGCCTCCCCCTACTACCTTTTTCCCAGTCTTTGTCGAGAGTCGAGAAGGTACTGTTGCTCCAAAGTAAGTAGAGTATTGTGGACCTTTGATTAGATATACCCCTTAGAAAACTCTAAAATCTCTCTACCCAGTTATCTTATCTATCCTTGGATGCTCTTAGTTCTTATCTAGTACACTTCACGTTCCCTGTGGAAATCGATACCCTTGGAATACTCACGGGTGAAAGCTACAACGGTATCCGTGCGCTTGCGGATTTATCTGTTTGCATTAGTAAATTCCAACACATGCCCAGGGTAATATACGAGAAATTCTTTAGTTATCCTTTATCAGATACAACCCTGTGTTTGCAGCATGCAGATCGGACACTGTGCTACCCAATTGGAATACTAAAAGATATCCGTGTCCGAATTGGTACCTCATATGTCCCAACAGACTTCATGGTGATAGAAACCGGTGTTGATGAGAAGTCACCCATCATCCTTCGGAGGCCACTCTTGAACACTGCTGGAGCTGTCATCTACACTAGCTCTGTCAAGATCAGTTTCTTCATCAAAGGGAAGAAGGAGACATTCTCCTTCAAGAACAAAACCCTACATTTTCTTGAACAACCCCAAGATGAGCCAATGAAAGGACCAATAGGAGGAATAAGCAGAACAAGCAGAACAAGAACCATAACAAGAAGCAAGTACGGACATAATCAGCAAAGATGATCACTGCACTCCACAACAATCAAGATCACCAAATCAAGTCCCCTCATTTGATCAAGAAAGACGACCCATGTGTCCCAACCATTGAATGCACAATCAACAGATGCTCCTTCCAGAAAGCAATCTGCGACACCGGATCAGGCGTCAACATTATGGCCAAGCTGACCTATGAGTTTCTGTATGGAACAATGCCTCTACATCCAACATACACCCAACTCGAGATGGCAGATCAGACATGCCGCGTCGTCGAAGGCATAGCAAAAGATGTCCCCATCCAGATTGACGACCACTTCATCCCTACAGACTTCCTAGCCGTTGATATAGGAGAAGATGATTATGATCCACCTATCATCCTTGGAAGACCGTTCCTAAGCACCACTAAAGCCATCATCTACATTGGGACAGGAGAAGTGCACCTACACTTCCCCTCTAAGAAGTTACGTCGTTACTTTAATACTAACTATATTATTGAATAACCTAAGAAGAATAGAATGAGAAGAAGACGTCGCTACCGCAACCAGAAGAAGCAGAACACCAAGGACGGATGGGAAAACTATGAAGGCGAAGGGTCTAGATATGAAGAGAGATACCCCGAAGAAGAAGAGTCAATATACGCAACTCCACTCTCGAGGTCGAACACACCACCAACTCCAAGGTTGGGAAATGAAAGATCATTCTACGACTACCACAGGCACAAGAGCGGAGAATCATGGGAAGAAACAAAGGTATGTCCTTTCAATTATAATAAGTATTCAGAGAAGAGAGCTTGTCCTAGGGAGGCCATCGCACCAACACGAGTGTGGAGAGAAAAAGAAATCATATCCGAAGAAGAAGTACAACCAGAGGCGTCACCCACGTCATCCGATGAGGCACAGGACAACTAAGGACGTAAGGAGTCCTATTCGGAGGACTTAAACCACCGAACGCCATTTCAAGAGGTAAAACTTGGTAGTTATCCCTTTTCCCTTAAGTATTTACTTTCCCTAAATAGTTAATCATGTTTACACTATCTTAAAAAGAAAATAAAAATGTTTAAAACTGCTAAGCCCCATGTGAATAGACTCATGGCTTAAAACCCATAAGTGTACTCGCTATGGTGGCATAAAAATAAAATAAATATGTTTTTGTCTTATAAAATAAAAATATAAAAATAGTGAGTTTATGATCCTGCTAAATAATAACATCCATTAGAGGAAGCTCAACATGATTCAGGCTAGAGATTTATGACTAATACTTAATCAGTTCTACAAGCTTTGTTGCCTATTTGAGCTTCAAAGAATTCAAGGATCAAAGAAGAACATCAACCAGAGGACATTCTACCCACTGTCAGAGTACCCTGACAAGACAAGGATACCTCTGCTACCTGCCAGTTACATCAGAAGAAATTACGTCAAAATCTAGCTTGGGAGAGAGCAACCCACTACTCAGCTAAGTATTTCTACCCATCAGTTTTTATACCTATACTATGCTAAAAAATAAAAAGATACATAATCATAAAACCCAATAAATATTTTCCCGTTTATATATATGTTTTTGCTTAGTTTATAAGTTTGCTAATAAATAATAGGAGAGAATAAAGTAAAGTGCTATGCTAAAATGAATCCCAACGATAAACTCTTAATATGGAGATGTTGAATATTTGCTCTGTCGTAATAGCTTTCAAGTACCTAGTTTTCAAATTTGAACTCTCTCTCAAGTTTAGGCATAATTGTTATGATTTGAAATTTGCTCTAAACCTGAACTTGTGGGAAGAGTATCTGATCTAAAATCTAAGTCATTGATGGATATGATATGGGAAGGTTTGAGTTTCTATTTATCTGTTCCTAGATATACTAGAATTCTAGAGAATTTTATCTTTGAAAACTTTAAAAATATTGCATCATGAGTTCCTGTATGACGAGAGTTTAAATTCCTACCACAGTCATATATACATGCTTACTCGATTAGGAAACCACACATAATTACATACTGCTTATGAGCATTGAGTGTGGTCAAGCTGTGTGACCCTCGGGAACTAGTCATGCGATCTGAATCAAGATTCACGTACACTACACCCACATATGCTACTTTTGTCTTAGAAGTACGCATCCACATACATCCACTCATTTCCATCTCCATATCCAACCACCAAAACTATTCTGCTCCTAATCCGGGAGAGAATAGAAACAAAAAAATATTCTCATATTCCTGTTGTTCCCAGTGAAATAAATGCTCCAGTCGCGTTTGCTTTATTGCTTTATAAGGATTAGTGCTCATGAAAAAAAAGAGAGAGACGAGGAAATAAAAAGGGGCAAGTGCCCGTCAACCTCAGAAAAAAATAAAAAGTGAGAAAGAGAGGTAAAAATGGACAAGTGTTCGAGAGTAGAATTAGGGGTACAAGATACCCACTTCAAAAAAAATATTTATATATAGCGAGCATCTCATTCCCTCCGAAAGGTTTCAAATACAAGAAAGGTATATCCATCAAAAGGAGCAAAAGTAGAATTAGATTTCACCTCTGTTATCATCACCACCACCATCATCATCATACACCATTCATTCACCACACATGCACATCTTGATTTGACTTATTGACCTATTCCTTTGGATCCACAGTTTGACTATGCAACATATGTCTTGTAAGTATGTGTTCGCTATCTCCCACCTATGAGCTCCAGATATAAGCATTAGAAGTAGGGTGAGAGAGAGAAGGCAATGTCACAATGCCTTATACCACAAATACGACATATCTGAGAGAGGGCATACACCATCAATGCCTTGTTAAGGATCCAGAAATACCACAAAGGAGCAATTTGAGAGAGTCATACAAGGAATCTCTAAGTTTTATTTTGAAAATCTGCAAAAACTCTAGAGCTATAGTTGATCAAAGAGCAAGGTACATGGTGCTTGAGTGGACCATTCTATCTTTCAACTACCCAAGACACAGGTGACGGTTACAAGCCCAATGTGGAAGGTAAAATGAGTAAGTTTTAAGTTTTAATAGTTCATCTAATCCGGAGGCGAGATCTTATTTGAAAGCATGTGTACCTGTAAGGCGTGAAAGTTTTGTAGCACGTCCTGATCCATCACTGAGTCTATCTTTTCTCAGGGATGAGTAAAAGGTAAGCTTGGGGGAGTTTGTTGACGGTCCTTAAGTACCTAATCCAATCGTCAACTAAACAAGGATAAGGATCTAATTGAAACCAATATCTAGAAATAGGATTTATACTGACAGAATTCCACGAGTTTTGGTGAATATCTATTTCTGCAGGGGGATATCAGGAAATATGGAGGAAAGGCCCACATGTCAGCATTACATAGAGATAATTATCATCCGAACAAAAAAGAATACTCTAGAAGGGTCAAGAAGGCGCGGGAAGAAGCGAGAGGCCGAGCGGGCCCAGGGGCAGGGCACCCGCCCTACCCCCTGGGGCGGCCACCCTAGGGCAAGGCCCAATGAGGGTCTGCCTTGTGGACCCTCTGCCCACCGCCTTTGAGGTTGCATCTAAGCCCTCCATTAAGGTCGGTTTGATCCGACGGTTGACGTTCATTTGAGGATGCTATATAAGGAAGGCCCCCTGACCTTAAGGAGAGAGCCCCCTTGAAACCCTAATTCATTATTCAAGATTCATCTCAGGAGGAGAGGTCCCTTATCAAGCCCTAGAGCCACCACATCAACTAGATATCTAGTTTAGCATAGCTATATAAGATTAGAACTAGAAGGAGTCAATCTTCGATTGGTTTCCAGATCTGTCAAGAGGATTATTGGTAATTCTCTCTATAGTTCCTCATTGTTTATCATTTGTTCTTCAGTATTATGAATATTACTTTGCTCTATTTCATCATATTGTTTATGACTTTAATCTATTCGATTATGTTCTCAATTATATTGTTCTTAGTTTATTATGATTATATACTTGGCATAGTTAGATCTGAATTATATCCATGTTTAGGATCATATAACGTTTATCCATCAGTACTATGGGTAAATGATAGATATTGTGTAGGCATGGTGCCTAGACCGTATTTATCTACGATTGTACCTTACATTCCGGATCATGAGGTAGTTCGCGGGAGTGACTGTCCTGTTGAGTCCTTTCTAGTCCTCCTCCCGTTTGTAGGGCAGGTAGAGCAGTCCTATTATGGGGAAATGATTGCTATGTTTCTCATCTTCCTTAGTAATACTCACTACACATGAATATCTCTTATCTCACCATGATTGCCAAGTATAATTTTACTAATCATAGTATGCTAGATTGTATAGTTAAGAATGACTTAAGAAATATCTTTGTAGTTCATCCTAATTCCATGCTAATGACTTGCTAGAATGTCTGTTGAGGTGCTTATCATTATCTTATGTGGCTACATTTATGTTGATCAGTATTTATCTTTTGTCACTATTCATTCATTATCTATATCTTATGTGACACTTATTCTATATTGAGAGAGATAGATGAAAACTCTCCATTACACATGCAGTGATACTCGTTACTCATTACTCATTTATTCCTTAGTATCCCTTCCTAGTGGTAAAAATATAAATAACCATACCTCGAATACTCCTGGTTAAAATACGACATCGGTATAATTTGTGCGCTTGCAGAAACACATTTATATTTATTAGAAGAGCAAATGCATATTTCAATACCTCATCTCTCTATCATGCTGGGGATGACAACCTGGCTTAAGTGGCATGAAAGGTGGATAACCATTTTTGGCATTGTTATCAGAAATAGAAATTAATCTACTTTTGGTAACGACGTTAGAAGTGTCAACAACAAGTATCATTCTCTCTTATTCACTAACCCTTGCTCAACCCAACCAAGTCACTTGAAATCCTAATCATATATTTCAAATCATATACTCGAGGATTATTGTCGTCAATCATCAAAAAGGGGGAGATTGAAGAATCATGACCCTATTGGTTTCGGTGATTAACAACAAATGATGATTATTATGGCTAATGTGTGTTTTGCAGAGGCTATGCGTAGCTTAGCCATAGTGATCAATATGAATGGGCATCAATGGTTATCACTAAGCCCTCAAGATGGATATCATTTCGGATTTCAAGGAGACATGATGAAGACCCTAGAGTGATAGGTCTAAGTGCCATAAGGAGATGAAGGGCACTTAGTATAGATAGGGCTTAAATATGATCTTTAACCGTACTATCAAGAGGGGTTGAGACTAGAGCTTGACTTAGGAGAGCTTCATGACTTAGGTATGGTGCACACTTGACAACCTTAGCTCTAAGCAAGCCTATGGTGACCGTAAGATAGCCTAGAACAACTTCCATATTCATCGCGAAGAAAACCGAAGTTGAGAGAGCCGTTTTCTGGGCAACGGACGCTGGAGTCCTTGGCGACGGACGCTGTTCATCGCGACGGACGCTGGCGTCGGACGCTAGGGTTTGGTATCCGAGCGTCCGTTTGCGTAACAGAGAGTTCCAGAGAGGCTCATTTTGCAATGGACGCGTCCGTTGGCAAGTCATCGGAAGCTGGGCAGCGTCCGTAGGACTTATTTCTAGAAACCTGAGAGCAGCGAGTTTGCAACGGACGCTAGGTTACATCGTCTGTAACCAAGCGATGGAGTATCCGTCGCAGGGGTTTTCAAACAATAACTAGCCGTTGGGCAGGGCGATGGAGCGTCTGTTGCCTAGGCAATGGAGCGTATGTTGCCAACTTAAAGGCTGATTTTCTTCATCCCAAGGGCTAGCTATGTTGGGGAGTATTTATACTCCACCCCTTGCCTTCTCAACCTGCCTTTGCTCATTTCATTTGCTGAGAAACCTTGTGAGGTGTGGGAAGAGAGAAAGAGCCCTAGTGAGGGAGTGATCTACGAATACATCCATCAATCCTCTCTCCCTAGTTCACCAAAGAGTTCAAGTGTGCATCCACTCTAGTTGTGAGGCTTGATTGAGTCAAGTGAAGATCAAGGTTTGTTACTCTTGGTGTTCGACATCAACTAGACGGTCCGGTGGTGCTTAGAGGTAGGTGATCGCCGGAAGGATTGTCAGCGGCCCTTCTCCATCGACTTGTTCATCGGTTGTGGGCGGTTCACCAAGCCGGAGTGGTGAAGAACCAACCCATAGAGAGCACTCATCCCTTGCGCGGGATTGAGGGGGGTACCTTGCGAGGTGCTTCAACGAGGACTAGGGGGAGTGTCAACTCCTCGATACCTTGGCAAAACATCGTCGTGTCAAGATTTCTATCCCTAGCTCTTTCATACCGCATTACATTCCGCACTTGTCTTTATATTCTTACTAGAATTGTGGAGGGTGTTCTTTCATTCCTTGCCTTGCTACCTCTTTCATAGTCTAAGGCACACTTACGCTAGGCACGGGGTGATTGGCATTTGTTTAGGATTTCATATTTTCTTTAGAAATTTGAAATAAGCCCAATTCACCCCCCCTCTTGGGCATCTTGATCCTTTCACCAACTCCGAAGAAGAAAGGATGGAGTCAACCTTAGTTTACCAGTCAAGGTAAGTACCAAGGTTATCCCTCTAATCAAAGACTTCCACCCTTGAGAGGATTAATATTGGAACAAACTACAATTAATGAGAGTATTAATAATAAGCTTGCTTATAATTTCTCTTCTGCTATAAAAGAACAAATAATATTTAATAAAAAGATAGAATTACAAATAGCACATTTTGCTTCTACTCTATCTAGTCTCACTAACTATGAGCAGGTAAAAGGAATAAATACTAGAAAGGTAAGTCTACTCATGATCCACCTTATCCAGAAGGGGCACGTAGACCACCACAGTTAGTGCAGGTAGAAAAAGAAGTAGACAACCAGAAGAAGAAGTTCTACTACAAGATTTACTAGAAGAATTACGTCAAGATTAGCATGACACCCATCTTCTACCATTCCCACGTAGAAATAAGAAGGCCAAACAAGATGCACAATTTGGTAAGTTTGTTGAGGTAATTCAAAAGTTATATGTCAACATTCCGTTGCTAGATGCCATGCAGGTACTATTGAAGTCATCAAGTATATAAGGTACATCCTCAACAAGAAAATACCACTACCTTCGATTGAAGTCATCAAGTTAACAAAGGAGTGTAGTGCGGCAATTCTGAATTCTTCTCCTATTAAGAAGAAGGATCTAGGGTGCCCCACTATTGATTGCTCGATCAGAAATAAGAGATTTTAGAATGCTTTATGTGATCTCGGAGCAAGCGTCAGCGTTATGCCCAAGAAGGTCTTCGACAAGCTCAATTACTCTACGCTCACACCCACATCAATGTGTCTCCAACTAGCCGACCAATCGGTTCGCTACCCAGCAGGGATTGCAGAGAATATCTCGGTAAAGATTCAAAACTTTTTCATTCCTGTGGATTTTGTGGTACTTGACATGCAGGAAGAGATGAGGACACCACTCATCCTCGGGAGACCGTTCCTCAACACTACAAATGCACACATTAACGTTGGGGCTGGAGAAATCAAATTCATCATTAATGGAGAAGAAGTATGGTTTGCATTCAAGCCAAGACCGGAGCAATGTCAGAATTATGAGTGTCATGAGAAGCAAGAATCAAGGTCATCATCTCCATCTGAGGAGATCAAGCTTAAAGAATAATCAATTTGGATAAGTCCGGTCTATGGACTTAAAACCCTCGAACCTTCGGCGGGAGGTAACTCGGTAAGTTATCAGGTAATTTAATTCTGCATTACTTTCCAAAGCATTATTTCTAGCATTATTAAAACAAAATAAAAATATTTATTGCATGGTAGAGTTTTAGTTTCTAGTAATTAATATTCACGGTAGGTAGTTTTTACTGCAATATCAGAAAATTACAAAAACAACTATCATTAGAATTCTTATTTTTCATAGATTCATAAAAGTAATTTAGTTTTCATTCTTGTACTTTTATACCGTATAAATACGAGAGACATATGGGACCCACACATCACCCCACCATCACCTCAACTCACCTCACACCTACCACCATGCACTACCATCCATTTTCGCCACTTACTTATGCATGCACTACCAGCCAAAACTCCTTTCACACTGAAAGGAGCACCTAACATGCATGCATTTGATCATGTTAATCAAGTGGAAGACACTAGCAAGAGGAGGAGCCAGAAGGCCATGAGGTGGGGCTGGCTAGCCCCACATCATGTCGGTCGGCACCCTATAACCCTCTCTCCTTTCTCTCACTCACTCCACTCTCATTTTCATTCACAAAGAGCAAAGCTTCCCTCTGTTCTTCACTCCAGAAAACACAACACCACAATCTCCTTTAATTAAGCCAAAGGCAAATCAAGTGATAGAGAAGTGGGTTACACAAGGTTCCCCTGGTGAAGAAATCTCTAACCCCCTCTAATCTCTCCACTAGTTTTATTTGTTCTTGATTATTTTTGCAGGAAACATGAGAAAGAAATTAATCAATGTCGTGAAGAGTGTTAGGAAGGCTCTTTCCTTCCGCACCACTCGGAGCCAAACATCATCAAGAACGCCATCAAGAGGCGGTTCCGAGATGGACGTAGACACTCCATCACCCATGAGAACTTCATCCTCTTCTCACTATGGTGAGCGAGAGAGGTATGTGCTTACTAGAGATACTCATCTTAAATTCCAGTCAGAGAAGGAAAGGAACATCCGCGATGCCATTAGGGATAAATAATGCATGCATTCCCCGACCTTCGACGACGTACTCCTTCTTGAGACACGTATGGATTCTGAATTCCAGCTCGTATTTAGAAATGCATGCAACATAACTGAGGAAGGTACAAATTACTCACCATAGAATTTTTATGCACCTTAGAGCTCAGTGATCATGAGGTTAAGTTTAGAATGTTTAATAAATCACACACTCTCATGGAAAAATATTAGTGTTATGCTAGGCTTTGCTAGTGGTTGCTCATGTGACATACATGATATTTTAAATGATTTTGATAGAACACGTGCTTGGGAAAGTATATATGGATTAAAAACATGTCACAAACCAGCCACTGAGGAAATCCACCATCCAACCTTATGCTTTTTGCATAAATGGATAGCTGTTACTTTATTTCCTAAAGAAGAATTAGGCACCATAAGAATTGAAGAAATGAAGTTACTCTATGCCATGATTAAGAAGAGGAAAGTATCCCCTGTGAAATTAATGTTACAATATTAGGTACTTATTCCTTCAATGAAGAAATGTGGCGTATCATTTACTTATTGGATTACACACTTAGCCACAAATCTGAATTTATTAGAAAATGCATCTCTTATTTATATTCCTATTGCTAGAAGAACAATTGGATATGATTTCTTTTTCCATGCTCATTTGGTCAAGAGAAAGAATAATAAAATTATCATGATTTATAAAAACTACATAAATGAATATGCCCTACCAGACAGACCACTTGGTCTTTACGCAGTAGAGAGTTTTGTTTTTGATATATAGAAAAGTGGACCTACAGTCTTGAGAAGCACTTCAGTGCGTCTCACCAGATCATAGAGAAGAAATTATGAAGGGGCAAACGCTACACCAGCCGGACCAGCTTTTACAGACTATATTGGTTTTGATCAGGCAGGTCCATCATACCAGTCCACACAGCCATGCGGCCATAACTCAGAATGGGAGGACTAGTCCACTTATTAGGGAACATCAGCAGGATGGGATAGCTGGGGACCAGAACATTTTACTACTTATTTACAGGATCCAGGTACCTCAGCAGGATTCCAGAGAGGACGCATGTCTTTCTCAACCCGGACACATACAGACTTCAACACTGGAGGACCGTACCCGTACCATCAGCCTCCCGCAAACGACTACTATTCTCCACTAGAGAAGCACATGGAGCATCCACATTCAGGTGACGGTACTATCAGTATTTTCACTAATGATTTTGGCCACCATCTTGCAAATATGCAGCAGGACAGGAAATGTTCCAGTCCACCTTGGACCATAGTATAGAGACTCAACACCAGATGAATGATCGTCTACAAGAGATGCAGCAGCAGCAGTATGATGAGCATCAGGACCTACTGCACCTAATTTGCAGCTTGGGTTTCAGCTACCCACCGCCACCACCAGAGCTGTAGACCATGTCATCAGACAGCTTTGGGGAGAGCCCCCGCAAGGTCAGTATACTATCATATTTATATTTCCGTATTTAATTTAGTTTTTAGATAAGTTTGTTATTATTTCTATTTAAGAAAAGAAAAAAATAAGAAAAAAATGGTGAAAAAGAAATAAAAATATATTAGCTAGAATAATGAATAAATAACTATGTATATATATGTGCTTCTCACATATGTATATATAGTACGCAATTTAATTATCCACTCAAATTTAAAATTACCATATCATTGTGATAACCTGAATCTAGTGGGATAAAAGCTTTGTTCCTATCTAAGTTATTGTTAAATAAGATAAGGAATAAACAGAATTTGCTATGATCTTGTTCTAAGAGAGATTTAATTTCTCGAGAATTTATTTAAGTACTTAAATTCCAAAACCTCTGAGAGATTAAAGTTGAGTATTTTGTTATGTGCTTATGATCAGAGTTAATCTAAATAAGAAAATAATTTTTGATACAAATGTTCTAATCTTTCTCTTTAGAAGAGTTGTATGGGCTATGAAAAGTATGAGAAAATAATCCATGCCAAAAGATGCATGGGAGAAATAGAGGGAATTAAAAGGGACAAAAGTCCGACGCACCCTCAAGAGGAATAAAAAAGGGACAAAAGTCCGACGTACCTCTTAAAAAAGAGAGCTCATACTTCTCAGAAGGAGAGAAAGAAGAACATAGAAAAGCCAGAAAATAAAAAAATGTTTTGCAAATTAATCATTCTCATCTAAGGGGCATAGCATAATATTTTCCTTAATTCTTTTTGTAGGACTTTATCAAAGATATCAAAAACTCCAGAAAGGAAATTGATCAAGGAATAACAGAAAAGCAGTTCTAATCAAACATGTTTGTTTTGCAGCTACTCATGACTAGAGTGAAGTAATAAGTTCCATAAGAGACAGTATTTTTCGCTAAGACATTTCTGTTACATGAATAAAATAAATAATTATACTTGGACTTTGCTTAGGGACTAGCAAAGGGTAAGCTTGGGGGAGCTTGTTGATGGTCGTTAGCTTCAACTTTTTAAGTAATTATAAACATAATAAATCGATAAATCAAATATAATATCTAGAAATATAGGACTTTAATTAACAATTTCCATGAGTTTTGGTGTTTCATTATTTTCTATGGCCTATTCCAGAAAAGAGGATAAAGGAAAGTAAATCAGAGAAGATATTGAACAAATCCTGTGGAGAAACACTTGTCAAATTACTCACAGAGGATCCCGCAAACACTGGTGCGAAGCGGAACCCCGAACCCCACCACGTGGGGCCCAGCGGCACTCCCCTAGGCCCACTGGTCGTCGTCTTCTGAAAGCTTCCTCCGCTGCCTTTGAGGATTAATCTGAGCCCTACATGAAGTCGGTTTGATCCAACGGCTATCGTGCATCCCTTCGGGCTATAAATAGAGCCATGTACCCCCCCTGAGGGATCACCAGATCAGAAGAATAATTGATCCAGGTCAAGTCAGAGCAAGAATAGAATAGATCTAGGGTTTCTAGAGATTAGATTAGAACTCTACTGCTTCAAGATATTAGCTAGGTAGCTAGCAAGATTCAAGTGGAGTTGGGCGATACACTCGGGATTCCATATTTGTTTGTCTAGAGATCGCTTGTATCTCATTATCACTTTATACTTAATTATTATTATATTGCTACTTATTGAGTGCTTAGTTTATTCTATTTGCATATTAGATATAAATAAGATTGGTGATGATTATATTTATAAGATCGTAAAGCGCCTAATTCAATACTCGAGTGGGTTAGGTGGTATGTATTATGTAGGCGCGGTGCCTAGATATTATATGTACCTACGGATGTCTCCTGATGTGTCGTGTCATGTGGTAGTTCATGTAGGTGACTCTTATAGCTGCGTTGATTCCTCTGTAGTCCACCCTTAGCACATAGGCCTGGCAAAGCGCGGTCACAACAGAGCTGACGATTTCGTCTTAATAGCCTCCTAGTTGATGCTCCTTATGATGTTTGCTGAGTTAATTATGCTATAGATGATAGTATGTAGGTAGGGTGTTCTTAGTTCCTTTTTATTTGGTAATTACTTAGGATTCTTTTACTCTAACCGGTCTTGAGTTGTCTGGCTATTTTATTAGTGAATCTATTTTATCTCTGGAATATCATTTACTCCCTCCGTTACAATTTATAATTCGTTTGACTTGTTTGACCCCAACTTTGACCACTCGTCTTATTCAAAAAATTTATGCAAACATAGTCAAATTTAAGTCATTCATGTAGACTATTTATTAAATAAGTAAGTCACGCCAAAAGAAATTATATTTTGCACAAAAAATTGAATAAGACGAGTGGTCAAATTTAGGGTTGGAAAAGTCAAACGAACTATAATTTGGAACGAATTAAGTATCTTATATCTTTATTATCATATTTATTTATATTGACATGACTTACCCCTGCTAAAGCATTAGAAAGGTTGGTCTAATCTTAGGTCTGCACATTTATAGTCTAAACTATATGCATTTAGGTTTCCTTTTCTATCCCGATTTAGTTCCTACAATTAGTTGAAAGTTTTCCTTTTGGCATGAACAAATCAACGATA
Organism: Microstegium vimineum; assembly: GCA_022036555.1. Classification (NCBI taxonomy): domain Eukaryota; kingdom Viridiplantae; phylum Streptophyta; class Magnoliopsida; order Poales; family Poaceae; genus Microstegium; species Microstegium vimineum. Next base: position 25,771,641 of record CM039122.1, read on the forward strand.
CTCGAAGAATCTCATCGGGTGAAATGCTACAATAGGAGAATTATTTGTGCGCTTCCGGATATATTCTAGAGAATTATTTATGAGCTATCAAGTGTAGATTTTATTTCAACATTTTCTGATATCATACTAGGGATGACAACTTAGTGCTAAGTGATGTTAGAAGGTGACTCCTGCATTTCTGGTGTCGTGCTAAGGATGGGGATTTATCTCTATTTTTAGTATGTCGCTAAGAAATGTCAACAATGTGAGCTCATCGGAGACGATTACGCACTGCAACGGCGAGAGTTGTGCAGTAGCGGGTGCGGGTAGGCAGAGAGTGAACAGGGGAGGGAAGAGAGTTTCGTGGCATGCTTTATAGGGTGAAGGAGAGCGGCAGAGGCGGGGCTGTTGCCGTTCAAAGCATCAAGGCAGGCAGTGGTTCGATGTCAAGTGCTTTCAAGCACCAGAGTGAAGGAGGCAGTGATGCTAGTGCGGCATCTTTGCTGCGTCGAGGAAGAAAGGGGAGGAAGAGGGTGACAGGCAGGCCCTGCTGGCTAGAGAGAGAAAGAGAGGGAGCGATGCGAGAGCTGGGAACGGCGCCGACAGGGCAGTCCCACGAGTCAGTGAGTGAGAGGGAGGGCTGCGGTGAGCGAGCTGATGCGGGGCCCGCGTGGCAGTGAGTGAGAGAGAGAGGGAGGATTATGGGAGCTGGGCTCCTGGGCTGCTTGCGCTGGGCCAGTTGTTGCGTGGCTGGGCCGGCCTAGCTGGGCTTGCGGGTGAAGAGGCGAGTTCGGCAGCTGGGCTCTAGGACAAAAGAAGGGAAGGGAGGAAGAGAGAAGGAAAACCCCTTTTCTATTTTTTTGCAGAACTGATTTTTAAATTCAAACTTTGGATCCCTTATATTTCCTTTGCTTTTGAAAACCTTTCTCAAAACATTTTCATATACCTTTTTAAAATCTCATTTTCTTTTGATTTGTTTTCCTCCTTTTAATTTTTCTTTTCTTCCAAAGCCTTTATAAAACTTGATTCCAATTCTTGATTGAATTTTAAATAAAAGGGGTTTGAATCCTTTTGAACTTCTTTAAAAAAATTCAAAACCACACAATACATCAAATCATATGCAAAAGGCATGAGTGCACAACCATGTATCGAACCCTAGGGTTAATTTTTTATTTAATGAAAAGTTTTTATTTTCCTATATTTTCATGAGCACCAAAAATCACAAATAAATCATTTTAGCTCTATTTTCTAGAAACCAAATTTAGGGTGTTACATATATACATGCATGTAGATTAGGAAAACATTCACTATCATATTTACTGCTACTTTTTGCATTGAGTTTTGTAAAGCTTTGTTGACCCTTAGAGACTTGTCATGCTTTTAAAATCAAGATCATGTACACTCCACTCATATATGCTACTTCCATCCTGGAAGTACGCATCCATATATATGCCATTCAGATCCACCAAAAAAATGATCTACTCTTACCTTAGGAGTAAGCAACCAAAAATATCCTAGTTTTTCACATATCCATATATTTCATTACCACAGTTATAACTTCTCCAAAGATTTCCTTGTTATCATCTCTCAAAACTTTTATTATAGAAAGAGCCTTGGGGTTGTTAAAAAAACGAGAGAAAACAAAGAGAGTAAAACATGGACAAGTGTCCTATCAAAACAATGGGTACTTAGATGCCCGCCTCTCTAAATAAAAAAAGAGAAGAAAAGAAAAAGAGAAGAGAAAAAGAAAGAAAGCCCAAGTTCTCTAAAAAATTCCAAGTTGCAAAAGGGAGATGTATATATATATATTCAAGGACCATAGTAGAATTAGGTTTCCACCATACACCAGTATATATCCACCACATATCCACCCTCATACATCCACTATATATCTACCATATATCCCATACACATGCACATCTTGATTTGATTGTATGTCCTGTTTCTCTAGATCCATTGTTTGACTTTACAATATATGATTTGCATGTATGTATGTGTTGTTTCTCCCCACCTATGAACTCCATATATTGCCTATTAGTTATAGGGTGAAGAGAGAAGGCATAACATCATTGTTGCCTTGGTAAGGATCCACAAATACCATATATAGAGAGACTTGAGAGGGTCATAAAAAAGAGACTTTGAGTTTTATTTTGAAAACTTTGCAAAACTCCAGGATGAAGGTAAAGTGAAGAGCTTGAGACCTAGTGCTTGTCTTGATTATTCTACTTTTCAATTGCTCAAGATCCAAGTGAAGGCTATAAGCCCCATGGTTAAAGGTAATATGGGTAAGTTTGAAAGTTAGAATAGTTTATTCTAATCCATAGGAGAATTTTTGTTTGAAAGCATGTGTATTTTTTAGATGTGAAAGCATTGTAGCAACTCCTGATCCATTGTTAAGTTTAGCTTTGCTTAAGGACTAGCAAAGGTTAAGCTTGGGGGAGCTTGTTGATGGTTGTTAGCGTCAACTTTTTATACAATTTTAAACAAGATAAATGGATCAATCACATGAAAATAATAGAAATATAGGGGGTTATCTAACAAATTCCACGAGTTTTGGTGTTTCATTATTTTCCAGGGACTATTCCAGAAAAGAAAATAAAAGAAAGCAAATCAGTGAAAATATCGGAATAAATCCGCGGGGAAATAGTTTCCATCAGACTCAGGAAGGACCCAGAAGGCACCCGAAGGAAGCGGGGCCCGAGAGGCCCACCTAGATGGCCGGCTGGCCCCACCTTGTGTCGGGCGGCACCCCCTTGGGCCCGCCTGCCGCCGCCTTCTGGAAGGTTCCTCCACCGCCTCCTAGGATTCATGTCGGCCCTAAGTGAAGTCGGTTTGATCCTACTGTCGACGTTGATGCCACCGGGCTATAAATAGAAGGGTAGACCTGTCGATGGGATATCCTATAGGGTACTCATAGGCTGGCTTACCTGAGCTTTAGGCCTCTTTTCCTCGGCCCATGAAGGAAGACGGACAAACGAGACCGAACTCTACTCGGTAAGGACGAAAAGACCAAAGTGCAGCTTAGGACTCTGAGTTTGTAACCGAGTAGGATTAGAACAACCCTCAACCAGTTCCTGGACTATAAAGGGCTGGTGAGGGTACCACCCGAAAAAGACCTGAACATACTACGTAGCACCTGATACGTAGAGCGACACACAACACCTTGTATTACGAGATCAGAGCAATAACAAGCGACCCAACTGGACGTAGGGTTATTACTCGACTGTGTTGAGGGCCTGAACTAGTATAAACTATGTGTCCCTGCGTGTCCAACCACCAAGGTTTCACTATTCGCCGAGGCACGAACTACTGTCTCGGGTAACCCCGTGACAGGCTATCGGTGGTAAAACATCGACAGCTGGCGCCAGGTAGGGGCTTTCGGCAAATTGTTTCTCAAAAGCTTGGTGGACCACGACCTCAAGATGATGAAATCGACGGAATCTACGTTTTTCTTCGGATCATGGATCTGTAAAATCGACGACGACGGGAAAATTCAAAGCCGACTCCGAGAAGAAGAAGGAGTGGATCAAGATCTTCAAGAACTGAATCAAAGAACTCAAAATCTCACAATTTCGAAACCAATCCAACCAGAAGATGAGGATGGATACGAAACCGACTCAGAAAAGGAAACTTCACCACGTATCAACTCCGAAACTAACACAGGAAAGCCAAATACAATACAAGTCGAAATACACAACCAAACTTCAACCCAAGACAAGAACAATTCGGAAGGAGTCAAGTACTAGGTACCATACGGGTTACGTAATTCCGCATCTACATACGGAATTTTTTTCCAAAAGAAGATGACAAGAAGCATAACTCTGAAAGGCGCCCAAGAAGGAATGATAATGTCAACAACTCCAGAGGGGTGCATCGTGCATTAGCCAAATCAACCCCCGAGGACGCAAGATCAGGACACAGAACTACCATTCCAAGTAGGAAAAGAACTTGGAATATATCAAGATCTGTTAAACAGATCAAAGAAAAGAAATCAGCCAACAAGAAGAACTCGGAGGGCACATACCATATACATGGCAGAACTGGAACCTTATCTAGAACCACCACAAATACCCGACTTGAAATCACCAGATGAATTAGAAGGGGATATCTCAAATGATGAATAAGGCAATGACGATGAAACTAACTATCACAAGACCACAAGGCTGAAAAAGAACAAAGCCAGAGCAGGGAGAAGAAATAGGGCAACCCAAAGAAAGCAAATCTGGAACAAATACAAAAAAGAATTGACAGAATACAACAAGAAGACAGAAAGAGAATCCATGAAGAACTCGAAAAGAGAAAGGATTGGACAATTGACAAAAGAACTAAACATCCTCACAAAAGAGGAAAGAATCACAGATGAGCCTATCAAAGAAGACGGAGACCCCAATAAACAACTCGACGACAACACACCTCAAGATGGACAAGGAGATAAGAAAGAAGAACAACCCCCTAGGAAATCAATATTTCACAGATTGGGGAAAACAGAGATACCACAACAGTCGGAAAGACAGGAACAACATCTTGGACTGATGAAACAAAATGGCCTAGATTGGGGTCAATGTTATCCGGAAGATTATGGTGAATCCGAATACAGAGGAGATAGGGATTATTACCGAAGAGATGGATCACCAGATTTCAACAGAGTAGAAGAGTACGACAGATTCCCATGCTTTGCAGGAAGACTACAAACATTGAAGTTACCACACAAATTCAAGCCAGTAAATCACTCCAAGTACAATGGAAAGGTGGAACCCAGGCAATGGATAAGAGTATATTCTCAATCCATTGAACTCGTGGGAGGAAACAATGATATCAAGGCCTATATTTTCCAATGGCACTCGAAGCCATGCCCTTGCAATGGTTCGACAAGTTAAAACCAAGATCAATCAAATATTGGGAAGACTTGCAAGAAGCTTTCTGTAACAACTTCCCAGGAATAATAACACATCCCATGACATCGGCAGAGTTGAAGAATGTAAAAGAAAGAAAAGGAGAAACTCTGAGGGAATATTACCGAAGGTTCAGAGAACTCAGAGCTCAAATACACGACATCACCGACAGGGAAGTGATAGAAACATTTGAGATGGAATCATAGCAAATTGGCAGTTCAAAGACTACTTTAATGAAAATCCGAGATCCAATGAAGACTTCAAAAGAGCCGTTGAAAAGATGATATCATCAAAACAAAGAACTTGGCACAGATTCACGCGATATTTCCATGAAAACAAAAGACCAGATTTCAGACCTAATGACAAAAGGCCAAGACAGGACAATGAAGATTCAACGATAATGACAAAGGAGGGAACAACAACAATTACAACAACAACAAAAACACAAACCAGAATAATAGGTACTCAAACAACAACTATCAAGCCAATAACTACGCGAAAAGGCCAGCGGAAAGGATAGAAGACCTACCCTGCTACATACATCATAATGCAAGCCACAAGCTAATTGATTGCGATATATTCCAAAGAAGATTCACAAAGAAAGAAGATGCACGAGCAAACAACTCGGATCAAAGGACAGATGGAGCAGAGAAGGATGTAAAGAAAGCAGAGGAGAATTATCAAGAACTCCAACGACAAATAGTAGTAATTTTTTTGGAGCATCATAGACAAGAAACAAAAGGTAGGAAAAGCTAGCACACAGAACCATTATGGCAGCAGAACCAGCAACCCCAAGATATTTGGATTGGTCAGAGTATCTGATTCAATTTACAAGAGAAGATCAGTGGACAAGCGAAGCAAATGCTGGCTACTATCCCCTAGTAATGGAACCAACAATAGCAGTGGTGGCAGTCTCCAAAGTACTCATCGACGGAGGGTCAGGATTAAACATAATCTTCACAGATACCCTAAGGAAGATGAATTTAGACTATGAAGGCATGATCACGCCAACAATTATTCCTTTCTATGGGATAGTACCTGGAAAAGCCTCCATACCATTGGGACAAATCACTCTACCAGTCACCTTCGGAACACCGGACAAATATCGGACTTAGTTCATCAAATTCGAAGTAGCTGACTTCGAATCATGTTATCATGCAATCCTTGGAAGACCAGCACTAACAAGATACATGTCAATACCTCACTACCCATATCTACTACTCAAGATGCCGACAATAAAAGGAGTTCTTTCACTAAAAGGAGATCTAAAGAGAGCATACGATTGTGACGTACAAGCCATACAGATATCAGAAAAACTACAAGATTACAAGGAGAAAGAGGACATTGCAAAGAAAGCTGAGAAAATGAACCCGGATGAAATCCAAATACCGGCAAAGAAGCCAAGCACCTTCACACCTCCTAAGGAAGCTGCCACAAAGATGATCGATCTATTAACTGGAGATTCAGAAAAGACAACAATAATCAACACAAGTCTAGATCCTAAATAGGAACTCGCGCTCACCAACTTTCTAAGGGACGACAAAGACATATTTGCATGGAAACCAGCAAATATGCCAGGAGTTCCAAAGGAGTTGGTTGAGCACAAAATTGATACAAATAAAGGTTCAAGACCAGTGAAACAGAAACTACGCAGATTTGCACCGGACAGGAAAGCAGCAATCAAAAAAGAAATTACAAAATTACTGGCGACAGGATTCATCAGAGAAATAATCCGCCTAGATTGGTTAGCTAATCCAGTTTTATTGGAGAAAAATAACTCGAAAGAATGGAGTATGTGTATAGACTACACAAATCTCAACAAACATTGCTCAAAATACCCATATGGACCACCAAGAATTGACCAAGTCATAGACTCAAGAGCAGGATCATCGCTACTATCTTTTCTCAACTGCTACTCGGGATACCATCAAATATCTTCGAGGGAAGAAGATCAAAGCAAAACATCTTTCATAACACCTTTCGGGGCATACTGCTACAAATCAATGTCGTTCGGATTGAAAAACGCAGGAGCAACATATCAAAGAGCAATACAAACCTGCCTAGGAGATCAAATCGGAAGAAACCCTGAGGTGTACATTGATGATGTGGTAGTTAAAAAAAGAACCTGTATCACTATTGGAAGACCTAGAACAGACCTTCAAGAATCTGAAAGCATGGAAGTGGAAGCTCAACCCAACAAAATGCGTTTTCGGTGTACCATCGGGACAACTACTCGGTTTCCTAGTCAGCAATAGAGGAATGGAGGCTAGTACAAAGCAAGTCAAAGCAGTAATGGATATGAAGCCACCAAAAAAGGTCAAAGACATACAGAAACTCACAGGAAACATGGCAGCACTCAATGGATTGATATCAAAATTGGGAGAAAAAGGACTACCTTTCTTCAAACTTCTAAAAGGGAAAGAAAACTTCGAGTGGACAGAAGAAGCAAATCAAGCTTTCATCAAGTTAAAAGAATACTTATCATCATCTCCAGTAATGACACCGCCAAGAAATAAAGAGGACAGGATGCTATATATCACTGCAACAAAGAACGTAGTAAGTGCAGAAATTATCGTGGAAAGAGAAGAACCCGGACGCACCTACAAAGTACATCGACCAGTATATACTACATCAGCGAAGTACTCATGGAGTCAAAAGTCAGATACCCACACGTACAGAAACTACTATATGCAGTACTCATATCATCAAGAAAATTGAGGCATTATTTCCATGAGCACAAAGTAACAGTAGCAACCAATTTTCCATTACAAGACATACTCAGAAACAAAGACGCCACAGGCCGAATATCAAAATGGGCAGTAGAACTCGGATCTCTAAATATAGACTTCAAACGAAGGACAACAATCAAGTCGTAGATATTACCCGACTTCATCGCAGAATGGACAGAAATTGCACAGAAAGAACCCGAGCCAATACGAGACCACTGGAAGATGTACTTTGATGGTTCTCTGAAGCTTGGAGGAGCAGGAGCAGGAGTGCTACTAATTTCCCCAGAAGGAAGACAACTAAAATACGTGTTACATATTATGGCAAGCAACAAATAATGAAGCAGAATATGAAGCGCTCATACATGGGCTAAAAGTAGCAACTACCCTGGGAATCAAAAGAATTATGGCTTATGGAGACTCAGCAGTAGTAATCAATCAAGTGAACAAAGAGTGGGATTGCACAAAAAACAACATGGATGCATACTGTGCGGAAGTAATAAAGCTTGAGAAGAACTTTGAAGGTCTAGAAATCCACCACGTCCTAAGAGATTCAAATGTAGTAGCAGATATGTTATCTAAATTGGGATCAGACAGAGCAAAAGTACCACCAGGAATATTCGTAGAAGAACTCGCAAAACCATCAATCCAAGAAAGCAGTAAACAAAAGGAAGACTCGATGGAAATAGACAAGATAAAAGAACCTGACACCTCAAGGCAAATCCTCAACATAGAAAGTGATTGGAGACAACCGTTCATTGATTATAAGAATGAAAAGAAACTACCCGGAGACAAAGCAGAAGCAACAAGGGTTATAAGAAAAGGCAAAGCTTATGTACTCGTAAAAGACAAATTATACAAGAGAGAAGCATCTTCTGGAGTACTATTGATATGCGTATCCACACAAGAAGGAAAACAGATATTAGAAGAAACCCATTCGGGATGTTGTGGAAATCATGCAGCATCTAGAACACTAATCGGCAAAGCATTCAGAAGTGGATTCTACTGGCCAACAACACTCAAGGATGCAGAACAATTAGTCAAAACGTGCAAAAATTGCTAAATGTTTGCAAGACAATCACATGTTCCAACACACAATCTAATCTGCATACCTCCAGCATGGCCTTTCTCATGCTGGGGGCTAGATCAAGTCGGACCTCTCAAAAATGAAAAAGGAGGATTTGAATACATATTTGTGGCAGTAGACAAATTCACCAAGTGGATTGAATACAAGCCACTTGTTAAATACAGTGCAGAAAAAGCAACAGAATTCATACAAGAGATCATGCACAGATTTGGGATGTCCAACCGAATAATCACAGATCTTGGGTCACCGTTTACAACAAAGGAATTTCAATATTGGGCAAGAGATTGTGGGATAGAGATAGACTACGCATCAGTAGCTCACCCCCAAGCAAACGGACAAGTTGAAAGAGCCAACGGGCTATTACTACAAGGCTTAAAACCAAGGCTATACAAAGACCTAAAAGACTACAGAGGAAAATGGATAGATGAACTACCGAAAGTGGTATGGGGTTTAAGAACACAAATCAGCAGAGCAACAGGATATTCACCTTTCTTCCTGGTATACGGATCAGAAGTTGTATTACCAATTGAATTAATATGGCAATCACCAAGAATTGAACAATACGACGAGGGAGAAGCCGAAGAAACAAGACGGCTTGAGATCGACACAATCGAAGAAATAAGAGATAGTTCAGTAATACAAAATGCAAGATACCTACAAGGTTTACGAAGGCATTACGACAGAAATATGCACCCAAGAACGCTAAAACTAGGAGATCTGGTAATACGGCTAATTCAAAAGAAAGACGGAACACATAAACTACTCAGCCCATGGGAGGGTCCTTTTATCATCAAGGCAGCAATATAACCCCAAACTTATGAGCTGATGACAAAAGAAGGAATTCAACTAAGCAACACTTGGCACATTAGCCAACTCAAGAAATTCTACAACTAAAAGTACAAGATACAAGGCATCAAAAACAAACCGGCAGTTTGCACAATGATGTAACACCCCAAATTTTGCTTTCTGGAAAAATAGTAATAAAATGATTTAATTATGATTTTTGTGCTCATGGGAATTTAGGAAAATAAAAAGGTTTCTTTAAATTAAAAATTGCCCTTTAATTAGTAACATGTTTGTGCATACATGATGGTGCATTTGTTTTATGGGTTTGAGTGGTTTTTACCAAAATGAAAAAAAATGAATTCAAAAGGATTTAAAAATGTTTTGAAAATTAGCGTTGAAGAAAAATGAAACAAAAAAAAGAAAAGAAAAAAAACCCCCCCTCAGCCCCCTCCCTTCCCCACGCCGAGAGCAGCCGCCGCCACCGAGCCGGCCCTGCTCCAGCAGCAACCGGGCATACCTAAAGCGCCTGCTAGCCTTGCGCTTTTTGCCTTGGAAAGCGTGTTTCCACGCGGTAATTGTTTTATTTCAAAAATAAATTTCAGTTCTACCATCAGTTTTCAACTGTTTATAAAATATTCGTTTTAAATCCGTTTTGATCCATTCAAATTGCGTTAGATTCGTAGAGTTTTTATCTACATGTTAAAACAATAATAAATCTGTTTTGAAACTTTGAAAAATATTTATTAAATGGTTTTAAATGTGTTTTTTAAATCCCCAAAACTTGTTTAAATCGTATCTTCTCCGTTTTAGATCCGATTCATCCCGTTCAAGTTGCGTTGGCTTCGTATTGGCATAACCTTTTCATTATTGATCTTTAATACCATGTTAATAGCACTATAATTTTATGGTTAACTCCTAAACTTGATTAATAACTATGCAAATTGTTTAATATATAAAATATGATTAGTTCTACTTTTATTTCAAGATCCAAATACAACTTTGACTTAATCTAACTTGGGTGTTTCTCTAAAATACCTTATCCATTCTTTTATATAGTTAAAACTAATAAAGCTCATAGTCCTCTTTTATAAAAGCAAATCTTTCGATAGATGTACCTTGATCATCGTAGTTCCGATTAGTGTGTTCTTCGCGTCTATGTGGTCGTAGAGATGCGTAGATTTCTTTTTAAATCCCTTTCATTGATTGGTGTATTGTCTAAATAGATATGTATGTATGCTATGTTTGGTCAGGTGTTTGAGTGGTGTTTGTGATTTTGTCCAATCGGTGAGTGTTATGTTGGAGATCAAGAAGTTGGTGTTTCAGAAGATCTTTTGAAGAAGTTAATCTTTGAAGATGTTGATCTTTGAAGAAAGGATATGTTTTAAGGCAAGTATTCATGGGATCATCCTTGCTGTCCTAATCACGTTAAACATTAATTCATGTTATGCATGTGTTTCCTTGACATTCTATATAGTTTTACCATAGATTTGTACCTTATACCTTGTTACCCTCGGATTTATGCATTGGGTAGATTAAGCTAGTGCTCCTGAAAAAAATAACTATGATCACATAACCTTGACTAATGACTTATGCAACAACAGTAAAATATGCTTTTTAGCAACATGGATTAAGGTGATCTAGAGCACAGTTTTTGAGATGCCCTAGAACCTCTGTAAGCGATCACCCGGGATTTATAGTACAACCATGAGAGCTACATGGCTCTGGCTTTAGTTCAGTATTAGGGTCACTCTCTCGCATGTGGCAGTTCACGAAAGTTGCCATTGACGAGCGGTTGCGGGTTGCAGCCGGAGTGGCTACCACTGCGTGTGTGTACCATCGAGGAGCTCCCGTATACCCCTTGCCCGTGGATCCGTAGTGTCTGTTGTTTGTCAGCGAGCCCCTTTGAAAGACTTCATAGTGAACCCTGCCGACCTTCCTTGGAAGTGGGTTAAGAGGTTCGCTACCTCGGGCGAAAGGGCAAATCACGACTTGTGGGTAAAGATGTACAACCTCTGCAGAGTGTCTTAAAACTAATATATTAGCCGTGCTCACGGATACGAGCGGCCTGGAATTCTTATGGAACAGAATGACTTTAATCTACCATTTACTCGCTTGCTATTAATTATACATGCTTACTTGATCATATGGTTATTGGGCTATTGATAACATTGATGCTACTATAATGCTAAAATTGAGATAACCTAAAAGCTTATGCAATTAAACCAGAGTCATACCTTCTTGAGCCTCATGAACCCCATGAATATTTGTTGAGTACAAAAGTACTTACGCTTGTTTACTTTTCTATATTTAGATAAAAATCCTAGATGGGTACCAGATTGCAAGAGTTGGAAGAGATAGGCTTGTGATCAACCAGTTAGTTGGTCCCTGTGGAGTTGGAGTCTTCACCCGAAGTTCGGAGTCGTCTTTCCGCTATTTGTTGTGCTAAGTTTATCCTTTGACCTTATATGTTATATAATTAAGTATTGTCTTTTGATATTACCTTCTTCTATGACTATATGTGAGAATTGACTTCTTGGGCTCACATATGGTGTATATCTGGTTTTGTTCTTTAAAACCGGGTGTGACAAATGAGAGGCACTGTCTGGAGTCAGTTGTTTCGTGAGGCAACTAGACAAACCGACTGCTTTACACCATAAGCGGCACAGTCTGGTTCATATATAAAGTCTACCATTTCGTGAGGCGGCCTGACAAGCTGACAGCTTTGCACCATGATCGGCACTGTCTAGCATTTTTTAAGTCTATTGTTTCGTGAGACAACTCAACAAACCGACTGCTTTGCACCATGAGCGGCACAGTCTGGTTCATGTATAAAGTCTACCGTTTCGTGAGGCGACCTGGCAAGCTGACAGCTTTGCACCATGAGCGGCACTGTCTAGCATTTTTTAAATCAATTGTTTTGTGAGGCAACTCAACAAACCGACTGCTTTGCACCATGAGCGGCACAGTCTGGTTCATATATAAAGTCTACCGTTTTGTGAGGCGGCCTGACAAGCTGACAGCTTTGCACCATGAGCGGCACTGTCTAGCATCTTTTAGTCGGTTGTTTCGTGAGGCAACCCGACAAACTAACTGCTTTGCACCACGTGTGGCACAGTCTGGTTCATATATAAGTCTACTATTTCGTGAGGCGGCATGACAAGCTAACAGCTTTGCACCATGAGCGGCATTGTCTAGCATTTTTAAGTCAGTTGTTTCGTGAGGAAACATGACAAACCGACTACTTTGCACCATGAGCGGCACAGTCTGGTTCATATATTTACAAGTCTACCGTTTTGAGAGGCGTCATGACATCAAACTACTCGGCGCAACAAAAGTATCAGTCTACCTCAACAACAAAACTCTCGCTTTGCACCATAAGCGGCATAGTCTGCTTCACATATTTACAAGTCTAACCGTTTTGTGAGGCTGCATGACATCAAACTACTCGGCGCAACAAAAAGTATCAGTCTACCTCGACGACATCAAAACACAATCACTTGTATGAAATGACACAACACAACTACCTGAAAAGCAACACAAAAGCGGCGCAACAAAGATTGCAAACCGAATACTATCGTATCAGACTCCATTTTCGGAAGTAACTCGACAAAGCTACCTCAAAAACTACTCAGAAGATCAGTAAACGCAAAAAGCCTACAGAGAGGCATTCTATGAACAACAATATCTTCAATATAATCATAAAGGCTCAAAGGCCAAATAATATCACCCAGTAAGAACTCGGGAATTCAGAAGCATCTGCAAAGCCTAAGTTAAAGGCATAATGCTATCAAGAATCACTCGGCATATCCAAAGAATTCGATATTTATCAGAAGGACAAGCAAGTCAATCAGATAACAAACTGCACGACGGCAGAGATAAAAGCATTACAATATCAGGGCAAATCCTGAAAATATATTAAACAAAAGTATTATCAGAGTATATTACAAGAACCACCAATCAAAGATAAGTCAATATGTTCATCAAGGAGAAGAAGGTAACACTTTCAGCTGACCAAATATTTCACTGCAGAGGCTCTTGACCTTAGGTTTTGCTTGCTCCCACCTAGTCAAAAGATCAGCATCCATCGGATCCTCAAGAATCCGGCCCAAAGGAACATCAGGAGCAAGGGCTCAAACAAAACAAACAACATTGTTTATACAACGTTCAAAGCCGTTCTCAACAAATTCTTTAAACCGAAGAGGCAGTGCAGGAATCAAGGTTTTCAGGCCTTCTTTAGCATCCTCCTCATGGCAAATAGCAGTCACAACAGGCGTCACAGCAGCATACAAGACCTTATACCGATCATGGACACTTAGAAGTCGAGACTGCAAATCTTACTCCAATTTCAATAACTGAAAAAGGCAAAGAACTCAGAAAGCAAATAAAAATAGCATGAAGACCGAAGGATAATAATCAAATAAACTTACAGCTTCAGCTCTCTTCTCTGAGGATTCAACACGAAGAGTCAAATCTTTTTTCTCTTTATTCAAAGTAATTGAAGCTTGATTAGCAGCTACAAGAAAGCAAGTATGTCAGATATCAAACAAGAAAACTTCAACAATGAAAAAAATAGATAGTTACAAGCCATCTTTTCTTTCAAATCAGACAAGGAAGCATCAGCAACTCCTCGGAGAGTCTTCTCTTGCTCCAAAGTAGCATGAGCTTGAGACAATTCAAGTTGAACCCTGTCAACTTCAGCTTGAAGAGTAGCAGATGACTGAATCTCTGAAGAAGAAGCAGTCAAATCCTGACAAACTTCCCACAAAGGATAAAAGGTCAAAACAAAAGCACAAACAGATAAACAAAAGAAGAAAAAAGCAGGACTAGATACCTTCAGCTCGGCACCAAAAGACAAGGACATATCAGTACAGGATGAAACAAGCCTTTTCACTCTATCAACTCGGCTGAGTTGAACCTCTGGTCCTTGAAGAAGCAAGGGAGTCACCAAAGAAGAAACTAGAGCTTTGCCCGAGATGCTCAACTCAGGTACCTCAAGAAGAGGCACACCAACAGGAGGACAAGCACCAACCAACTCAGAAGTGCCTGCAGCACTGGCAATATCAAGAGCGCAAAAACCTACGAGAGACAAAACAAGAAAAATTAAGAAGAAAAACAAAAGCAAAAATCTCAATCAGCAAGGCAAAAGGTACCCTACCTCCCTGAGATGAAGCAGGAGCATCAGAAGAAAACCTAAAGAAAGCAAGAAAGCAATAATATTAGGCAATGGCAATTAAAGATACAAAACAATACACACCGAAAATTTAAACTTACTTGGCCGACTTGTTAAAGGAAGCAACAACAGAAGTAAAAGAAAGCTTGGGAATGTCCAAAGAGAAATCATCATCAAGCAAGGGAGATGAAGAGATCGAGATAGCCGAAGGAATCAGAACAACTTCATCAGAAGATTGACCAACAGACAACCTACGTCTGAAACAACCTTACAGTAAGATGGAAGTTACAACAAAGAAAAAAAGATAGCAAAAAAGGAAACTCTTGGGGAACGAGTAAGTGGGGGATCATCATCTGAACACTCTTCATCAAGAAGGATAGACTAGCCATCTGAAAAAGTACAAAATAGGAGAATAAAATAAAAGTTGTATACAAAACAACTCAGATGACAAACACAACGCTCACCTACAATAATGTTACCTATGGGGGTACGTGGCCGAGGAGAACGATGGCGAGTAGCAGGAGGAGGTTGAACAGGCTGAGCTGAAGATTCAGCTTTCCTTTTCCTAGAAACCAATAAGACTTGAGCAATCCGAGGATCAGGAGTATATGAGACGTACCCATCAGTAATACAAAATCCAGGGATCAACCTCGAAGAAGAGGTTGAAGCCACAGTAACTTCAGCAGTAGTATCCTCAGGAACAAAGACATCTGGCCCAAAGGGCAGGTCATGCCTAAAAGTGTGACCATAATCCTGAAGCACAAAACAAACTATCAAGAAACAGAAACTCAGGAAAAAGAAATCGGAATAAACTAAAAGCATACTAACCTGAGGAGGTGGATTCCCAGCATGATACTTAGGAATTTGAGGAGGAAGAGCAGACACACCACTTAGAACCCTCCCCAAACGATCAAATATATCATCCTCAGACAACTCGGACTCAGGAATGATCCGAGAAGGGTCAGAAGAACCAGTATACTCAAAGCTAAGATTCTCTCTCTGCATGAGAGGCTGAACTCGGTGGCGATAGAAACCCATTACCAGTCAACCCAGATTGTTTCAAGAAGTTTATTCGAGTCAGTAAAGGCTTAATAGCCAAAGACTTAGAAGGAGACAAAGGATCACACCAACGAGAAAGAGAAGTTGGAAGAGCAGAAAGATCAGAGGAGAAGTAAGCGTCAGGCTTAGAAATATAGAACCATTTGTCCGCCCAATCTTTAACCGACTCATAAAGGGTAAAGGAGAAATAAATGGCCTTCATACCCTGACGAAATTGAACAACGCAACAGCCAAAAGAGCGACTGGGCTTATTCTCATGAAATCAAAGGCGAAAGAAGTGACGGAAGAGAAGAAGACAAGGAGGGATGCCAATAAACGCTTCGCACAAGTGCGCAAACGAAGAAAGAAAAACAATGTCATTAGGAGGCAGATGATGAAGCTAAACGCCATAGAAACGAAGGAACTCCATCAAGAAATCTGATGGAGGGAAGCAAAGTCCGGTATGGACAAAAGGAACGAAGAGCACAGTCTGATCAGGAGAGGGACTTGGGATGATGTGCTCACCAGGAAGAGAGTACTCAGAAAAATCTGGGCCCGGAGCAGACCATGGGCAACCATCAGATCCAAATATGCTTCCTGAGTCGTAGGCTTAGGGGATTTCTTCATTTGACGAGACATTTCGACAAACTCAGGATTGTCTATATGATCAAGACAGTATCTTTGTCCACAAATTCAGCCTTATTCTTGTTCTTATTCTTCTTCACCATCCGGGCAGATCGAAGACAGTAAAAGCAGCGTCGACAGCTAGGGTTTGAAAGCAAGGGAAACATTTTTTTACCGCAAGGTAAAAGAGAAGAGATAATAGAAGGGCAGACTTATAAAGAGTTATTACCTACAGCGAAAAATATAGAAGGTGAAAAAAATTCCACCAATCAGGAAGTAGAACCCAAAACAGTCAGTTAGACCACGTCCTTTTTCAGAAAATACAGACAACTTGCGGAACAAAAGAACCCGGGCATGATGAGCAAAGCACACACAAGAATTCAGAAAATAGAGACAACAATTCATCGATTCCTCATCATACATCTTTGAAAGTACAGACCGGGTATAAAGATTACATCGCCGAAAGGAACTAGTACAAGTCGGTAAAAAGGAACCTAGACGAATTCAAGGTTAAAAACCTCAAAAACAAAGGTACATCATTGACAAACAGAGCCAAATAACTCAGGCGTGCTCAACACCCAACAAGACAAGGCACGCCTGTTCGCCAAAGGTAGTAGAAGCAGAGCCCAGAAGACATTCAAGATTCACAGTTCCACCAGGTCCTCGACAGAAAGGAAGATCAACACCTGCAGGTGCCAAAATGACATGGCACAGTAGCAGCCAAGGAATACTTCTTCAACCAAGGCCGCGAGATTAGGCAAAAGCATGAAACTAGGACACTGGAAGATGAGGCAGCGCAACATACGACAGCCTCATCACAAGAGCTACACCATTTGCCTCAAAGCCGCCCACAGCATGGTACTACCTTGAAACTAGCCACCTGCTAGTTTCTATCACAAGAACTACACCATTCACCAAATTACAACCCAGAAGAGAAAGAAAAGAAGTCCGGGGCTCACCAAGCTCGCCAACAACATTATCCATGATACAACAAAGATCTTTTACAAGAATGAACACAAGGTATATAGCAAAGGAAGCATACCGAGGCTATTTATAGAAGAACAGCGGGTGTACAAACACCAAGTCCAGGAGGAAAAGATTACAATAACAATAGTACATAAAGGAAGCAGTAAAAGCTAAAAGATTCTGCTACATGGATGATATGAAGACGGGTACAACAAAGATAGTACATCAGGGTACCACATAGAATATCCAGAAGAATATTCCAAGGACAATCATACAACCAGTAAGAGCACTACAGACTAAGAAAAACAACTTGGACAACAATTTTACAACAACCAGACAAGGCTATAATAAGCCTCGTCTACAGCAAAAGACCACAAGTGACAAAATATAAAGGCTAAAACAAAGGATGAATCAGATCTACAACCAAACAAGACCCATCACTTGGCAAAAACCTTGCAGGATAAAGCAAACCAGAATTCCCACACAGCATGAAGAAAGTTCTGGTTGATAGGCAGAAAGTCACCCCCGATAAATGAGATTGGACAGCTCTAGCTCTGGGCTTTTCAGCAGGAGTTCGATGCAAGCATGCACAGCCAGGATCAACTCGGGAGCGGCAACGGTGACAACCCGGAGCTCAGTAAGTAGATAGAGAAGGCATGGAAGCCACATCACAAGACTTCTTCTACCTACTACATCAAACTTCTCAGGAAAGTCTAACCGAGGAGTTAGTCTACCTCTAACTCCATTCACAAGAATTCTTCTACCCACTCAACTATCAGAATGCGGGCATAAGCCCGGGGGCTGCTCAGTTTCACTCAGTAGCATGGTCATCAAACTCTGAAGCTCAAACTACCAGTACAAGCACAATAGAATATATAGCAAGGAAGGACCACTAAAAGCCAAGAGTCACGAGAAAGAAAAGCAAGAAAAAAGACAGAAGATGACCAAAGCAAATAGTAAAAGAAAAAGCTGACAAAGGAAAACAGTGAAAGCAAGATTCCGCATACCCGTGAAGGCACAACACCGACCCGTGAATAAAAGAGCAGGATATTTCAGGCCCTTCTACCAAACCCTTTTTCGATAAAAAGAACTCGGAGAAGGGTCGGGGGCTGGAAATACCCACCTTACAAGATTTTTTTTAGATCCTTCGAATACTTGTACCAAGTACCTAGAGGCTCAGGGGATTCACTCAATGAGTGCATATTTTGTTTCACAAAATAGGCACAAAAAACTACAAGGCGAAGACTTTTGTTTAGATCCTCCGAACACTCATACCAAGTATCCAGAGGCTTGGGGGCTACACTCAATGAGTGCATATTTTTTTTTACAAAATATGCACAAAAAATCTACAAGACAAAAGCACAAGAAGATCACCTCACTACTGTATTCCAAAAAGAACTCGGATCACACAAAAACTACAAGACAAAAGCACAAAAGATCACCTCACGATTTCGCTTCAAAAAGAACTCGGATCGCTTCCAAAGCAACCCAGCATATTGAAGAGAAATCATGAGATGCTCGGGGGCTTGTCGATGGGATATCCTATAGGGAACTCATAGGCTGGATTACCTGAGCTTTGGGCCTCTTTTCCTCGGCCGACGAAGGAAGACGGATAAACGAGACTGAACTCTACTCGGTAAGGACGACAAGACCAAAGTGCAGCTTAGGACTCTGAGTTTGTAACCGAGTAGGATTAGAACAACCCTCAACCAGTTCCTGGACTATAAAGGGCTGGTGAGGGTACCACCCGAAAAAGACCTGAACATACTACATAGCACCTGATACGTAGAGCGACACACAACACCTTGTATTACGAGATCAGAGCAATAACAAGCGACCCAACTGGACGTAGGGCTATTACTCGACTGTGTCGATGGCCTGAACCAGTATAAACCGTGTCCCTGCGTGTCCAACCACCAAGGTTTCACTATTCACCGAGGCACGAACTACTGTCTCGGGTAACCCCGTGGTAGGCTATCGGTGGTAAAACATCGACAAGACCCCCCTCTCTAGGCACCATTATCTACCTACAGAGCAAAAGCTAGGGTTTCAATTCTTTATCCAAGTAGAGTAGAGGTCCCTCTAGTTGTCTAGATCTAGTTCTTCTAGTTCTAGTTCATCTAGTTGTAATTAAAGGTGAGAGAGAGGAGGAGAGAGCTAGGAGGAGCCAGATCTGCCGGATCTTCCTCAGCATTGTACCTTTGTAACATCTGGTTCGGAGCAATCTCCAGGTTCTTCATTTATTATTTCTAAATATCTTATTTCAATTCTTACTTTATTCTATTTATGGGATCTCTGCTCGTATTGAGTGCTCTGGTTTATACGTAGAACTAGAGTAGTAAGCGATAGTGTAGACATGGTGTCTAGACTAGAGTTTACCTGAGTTTGTGCCCAATCCCACGGATAGTTGTGGTAGCCCCAGAAGTGACAGCTCTGTAAGGCCTTTGTAGTCCACCACGTTCAGGTTGGTGTTTTCGTAGAGCTTTTGACAACCTCTCCTGACTACCTTTCTCCCAGTCTTTTTCGAGAGTCGTGACGGTACTGTTGCTCCAAAGTAAATCGTCGGCCTTTGTTTAGATAAAACCCCTTAGAAAACTCTAAAATCTCTCTACCCATTTATCTTATCTACCACGTAAAATAATATATCTTACCAATTAAAATAATATATATCTTCTCCACTAATATATCTTATCTATCCTTGGATGTTCTTAGTTCTTCTCTAGTACACTTCACGTTCACCGTGGAAATCGATACCCTTTTGGAATACTCCCGGGTGAAAGCTACAACGGTATCCATGTGCTTGCAGATTTGTCTGTGTGTGTACGAATTGCCAACAACCTCTAAATTTCTTTTCGAGAAAATTGACCAGTAATTTCTTGAAAGACTAAATGATGACAGACGACCTATGCCGATGTAGCTCATGCTGCGCCACCTCGGCCGTGTTCCGAGCAATCTGTGACGCCGTAGCTTCGCCACCCCTTGCCAAAACCGACTCCGACACTAGAAGCTCTAGGTGGCCACCCATGCGCCGCCCCACCCAGGTCATGCCATGTCAGCACCCACAAACAAACGCAAACCCACACAACTCATCGTGTATGAGTCCACAAATCATGTTGAACAAAATATATCAATTCAACTTTGCAGTGGTTCATTTGTTAGAACATCATATATGTACAAGGTATATATTTGTTTAAATAAAGGTATATAGATAATATATGACATCATATGGTGTACATGAAGTGAACGTCTTTATTTATTTTATAGATGGATACTCAATAAACTAATCAACCTGGAAGAATGAACACCATACTAACAATGCTTCCACGTAGTTCCATCCCCAAACAAAAGTCTCTGCACATAAATCCGCAAATGTTCGGTAAGATTCAAGTGTATTTGTTGATTCTATGTTTCTTCTACAAGGTAAGCTAAAATATACCAAATTGAATTGTTACCCTAAAAGTGTCCAGAGCCACCAACTAAAAAAATTCAAAATCATTGAAAAGAGCATTGTCCAATTAATAGCTAAGTGGAAATTACAATAGCTCAAAATATCTGCTCCTTCTAGGAAAAAAAAGTCAACTATGTTCTTGCTTTCTTAGACCAACGCAAGAAAGAAACACTTCCTGAACAGACCACTCCAAATATAAGTGGTATACGTCCTAAACAGGCCCCTTAGTAGTCAATACTCAACAACAATCAAAACCCCCACATCAACTACCATTTCCCTGTTATAAAAAAAAATACCATTTCTCATGCTAACGCTACTGTAACATCTAGTATAACACAAATTAAACAAAAAAATGGTATAATCATTGGGAATATATAGTAGAATACAAGACGGGGAAGTAGAGTAACAAAGAAACATATTGAAGTTCTATCGCACATTAATTCAAAGGGAATTATATAAAATTTGAAGTAGACATGCACGTGCGACACACATATGCCTAATATTTCATATGCAATGGAAGAATAACTACTATTTTTCTTACATTAAAATATGCATACTAAAAATGAAGCATCACAAACAACTTGTAGTAGAATAGCAGCCAATAAAAATTCAAAAAGACGACATGAATTGACTTTAATAAGGGTCACACTATAATCATAGTGTCAAAAAGAGTAAATTTTCTAAAGCATTGAGGCATGACTTGAATATATACATGTACATCTTGAACTTTATTTCAACCTTAATGAGCTCATTTAAAACAAAGAGGTTAAAAAATAATTTGGAACATCCGAGATTTTAGGCAAAGATACAATTATTCTTGATATTAATACACTGTGCAGTTGTTTGTTGATCGATGGCTCGATCCTGCATTGTTAACAAACAACAATCTGAGTATTGTTTGTTAAGAATACTCAAAATGTCAGAAATGCATTCCATGTCATTTGATTTCATAGAAAGGAATACTCACTGCCATGTTCATTCCTTTTCCTAGTGACCTCTTGTGCAGTCAGCCACGTCACAAAAAACGAATCATTTTAGGAAGCATGTGTATGCTCAACTAAGACTATGTACCATCCAGCACGTCACTATGTAAAAAAAGGTCATCACAGACGAGCGTTGGGAGGCATCACAGTCGAGGTTCAGCGCGTCTGCTACAACACGTCTATAGTAAGGCATTACTACAAACGCGCCTTTTGCGCGTCTGCAGTTAGCATAACTAACAAACCCGTGTTGTATACACGCGTCTATAGTAAGGTTTTTCCTACAGACGATTTTAATAGACTCGGGTCTAGGGTAATGATATAGATACAAACCCGTCTCTATTACACGCGTCTGCAATAGAAAACTAATGCAGACGAAGTTTTGTAACACGTGTCTGCATCCGGTGACCAATGTGCATAGATAACACGCAGTATTCTACAGACAGGTGGTATGAACACGCGTTTGGAGTTTGGTGCACCTTTGTCAAGCATTCAGACCATATATAACATTATAATTCACAAATATATCACAACAATTCACAGACCATAGATTTATCACAGATCAATTAACACAGATATATATAACAATCATTCATCACAGATCACATATGTTCATCACACAGATACTTCATTTTTTTCCATTTGTCACTACAAATCATCTACATGTTCCAGAATCAACATTATTAAGGTGTAGTTGGATAGTGAAAGTCACTGTTCTTCTGGATGATCTTCGACACAATAAACAACACAATCTTCTCTCTAATTTCATGCATTTTGATTTCCTTGGTGAGCACTTCAAATTCCTAAGAGAAAGAAAGGTAGTTGTAAAGAAAATTAGCTTCACAACTGAGATGATAATAGTAGATCACAACATCAGTGTGTACCTCAGGATCAACCAAATTTGCCTGATCCATCGCAAGCATCAAGTTGTGGGCTGCATAGAACCCGCATGTGTGGTCTAGTCCTTGTTGTAGGCACTACGATATATATGAACCACATGGTTAGTATTGAATTGAAACCGACAACTTAACAAACTGCAATTGATACTTTTTTGAAAGCAGAAACTGCAATTGATGCTTACTGGGATTTTTATGGCATGGGTCAAATTTATCTTTTTTGCCCCCTTTTTACCTTGGGTTGGCAATTGCCAAAAGCCCTACACATACATTAGTTGCTATCACATTTTATATCATTATAAGCAATTAACATAATTACGAAATCAATGCATGAAAGTGTACTCACTCATTGATCACAGATTTCAAATAGCTCAAATTTGTCTTCCTGCCTCTATTGGAGTCGATGTAAAACACCTTTTTCCATAATGGAGCAATGATAACAGCAACCCAGTGACCACCTGGGTTTGCGCAAACATCACAAATCTTTTTGTGGGATGTCTCCTTAGGCATTTTTCCAGATACTTCACGCTGTAATCTCTATCAGCACTCATAGTCTTAGTTGACAATGGATCTGGATCAAGAAGGCCAATTGGCACAAATTTGTCCCTAGTGAGAGATCTCTAGCATTTTGGGTAATTGATGAAACCTAAGTACTAACCTAGCTCTAAGTGCTTGAGTAGGTTTAGTACCCTAAGAAGAGATGAAGCAATCAAGTGATGGAGCAGAGTGGTGGCTAGCACAAAGCTAATCTAGAGGCTCACACTTGAAGAAGAAAAGAAGAGGAGGACACCCTAAGCTAAACTAGGCAAAGGTATAAGATAGGGTTTTTCTATTTTGGTGATCAAGACACCTAGTGGGTATGATCATATTTAGGATAGGTAACCATACTATTAAGAGGGGAAAATAGTATGTGGTTACAACTATCAAGTGCCATTAGGTGTTCATCACATGCATTGCATCTAAAACCTAATGAGCAACCCTTGTAAAACGTGTTATAATATGCCAACACACGAGCACAAGTTAGTGAAACACTTGGTGGTGGCACATGAGATCAAGGGGGAAAAGAGAAGTGAATTCAGACCAAGACAGAAGCTCCGGACCAGTTTGCATAGGAGCTCCGGACCATAGGAGGTGGTCCGACGGCTTGCTCCCAGCACTGGCTACCAGGCAGAGAAGCTCCGGATCAGGTGTCCAGTGGTGCTCTGGACCATTGGCCAAAAGTCCGGTGGCCCGGTCCCAGCAGATAGAAGATAGGAAGAAGCTCTAGACTAATTGGTATAGTCCGGTGCTCAGCTCCAGACTGGTGGTCCGAAGCCCAGGTGCTCCCTGCGTAAACTTACTCAAAGCTCTGAAGAGGCTCCGGACTAGATGATATAGTCCGACGGTGACCTCCGAACGGGTAGTCCGAAGCTTGGGCTCTCACTGTTCGTTGTTTGAAGCTGAGGGCCGAAGCGTCGGACCAGGCGCTTCAGACTATGGTAAGTAGTCCGGAGGTCAGTTTTCAAGCGCAGCAACAGTCAGATTTCAAGCAGTGGAGGACACGTGGCGGTCAAAAGAGCGTCGGACCAAAGCTCCGGACCATGTGCATTGGTCCGGAGGTCTCGCAGAGTTATCCGACGGTCTACGTTTTTAGCAGCCCAAGTGCATAACGGCTAGTTCCTTTGAGGGGGCTATTTAAGGGTGTGTGGCTAGTTCAAGGGCTCTCACTTGCACATTTGGCTATTGCATACTCTTGTGAGCTTGTGACACACACTCCCACTCATCTCATCATTGATTGATCATCCATTTGAGAGATTTGAGTGCATCAAGTGCATTGCATGAAGTGAGTTCATCTAGTGGCACTTGGGAGTTGATACCGCTGCGGTTTTCTTGTTACTCTTGGTGATTGCCATCACCTAGATGGTTGGAGCAGCGGTGTGGATTCGAGAAGCTTGGTGATTGTGCTTCGTCGACCACAAGTGGTGATTGTGAGGGTTTCTTGTGCCTTCCCCGCGGGAGATCGCAAAGGTAACTCTAGTGGATTGCACGTGTCTTTGAGTTCCCTCATCTTGTGTTGGTTGTGTGGCACCCGGTGATGGGTTTGGCGTGTGATGCCAATTAGCGCGTGAACCTCCAAGTGAGTGAGCCGACACAACAAGGACGTAGCTAGTTGGCAAACTAGTGAACCTCGGGAGAAAAATCAAGTGTCAACCTTGTCTCCCTATTGTGTTTGATTGACTTCATCAGAGTTCTCCATTTGATTGCTTCAATATTCTACTATGCGGTATAATAACCTTCCCATCCTCGCTTTACCCTATTCATACTTGCAAGTAGTATACTAGGTTGTGATAGTTAGCTTAGTAGAATTGTATAGGCATTGAGTGATCCTAGAGCTATATTAGGATAGAAATTGTGGTTAGGAGGCTTCGCATCCCCTAGTAGGCTAGTGCATTCCTAGCTTCGCCTCTTGTGTTTCTAACTTATTGTTGAGTTTGTTTTAGAATTTCAGGTTAGGCTATTCACCCACCCCCCCCCCTCTAGCCTTGGATTAAGACCTTTCAAGTGGTATCAGAGCTAGTACACCGTTGTTTTGAGGTTTAACAACCTATGGTGTGATCATGGCTCATATCAACAACATGAATAAACCACCCAAGTTCAATGGCACCAACTATGGCTATTGGAAGGTGAAGATGACCGCTCACACCAAGTCAATTAGCCAGAAGGTGTGGCTTGTGGTGGACAAGAAGTTTGAGGTTGCAAATGAGGAAGCTCCCAGCCCGCAAGAAGAAGAAAAGCTTCAACACAATGACATTGCTCTTAGTGCTATCCATGAGGCTCTTGATGAGAAGGTCTTTAAACAAATCAAGAATCTAGAGAGTGATCATGAGGCTTGGAAGAAGCTAGAAGAATCATTTGAAGGCACTCAACCCGTCAAGGGTGCCAAGGCATATATTCTCAAGGAGAAGTTTGCAAGCTTCAAAATGAAGGATGATGAAAATGTGTCGGAGATGTTTCATAGGCTCCAAGTGCTTGTCAATGATCTCACGACTCATGGTGAGAAGGTTGAGGACAAAGACTTCTCTCATAAGTTCTTGATGTGTCTTCCTCCTCGGTTTGACACTCTTGTGACCTTGATTGTGAGAGGTGGTTTGAAAACCATTACACCCAATCAAGTCTTGGGAGATGTGATGACCGAAGATGCTTACCGGGTCAACAAGGAAGAAAATGTGAAGAAGGAAGAAAAGAAAGATAAGAAGAAGAAGAGCTTGGCTTTCAAAGCCACTTAATCACCCAAGGGAAAGAGCAAGATTGAAGAATCTAGTGAGAGTGAAGACCAAAGTGCAAGTGATCTTGATGAAGAAGAAATGGCTCTCTTTGTGAAGAAATTTGGAAGATTCATGAATAAAAAGGGTTATGGTTCAAGAAGGAAGAGAACATCTTTCAAGAACCATGATGACCTAAGGAAGTGCTTCAAGTGTGGAAGCTTTGATCATCTCATTGCTCATTGTCCATACAATAGTGACAAGGATGATGATGATCACAAGAAGAGAGGCAAGAAAGAGAAGAAGCCCACCTTTGACAAGAAGAAGAAGAAGAAGGGGTATTCTCACATAGTGACATGGGATGGTGACTCTTCTTGTGGTGAAGATCATCCAGAAAAGAAGACATCTACCAAGAAGAAGGCTTTTGCTAGCATTGCAATGAGGGACAAGATCTCTCTCTTTGACACTCCATCATCATGCTTCATGGCTAAGTCCACTACGGTACTTTCTCATGATGAGAGTGAGAGTGAGAGTGATAGTGATAGTGATAGTGAGGAGCCCTCAAAGGAGGAACTCATGGACATGCTTGAACAAGCTAAGGAATACATTGACAAGAAGAGGAAGGAATGCAAGGAATTGCGCAAGGCCAATGAGGCTCTTGAGAAAAACCTTGATGAGGCCGTAGCATCTCATGAGAGGCTAATGGAAGCCCATGAGAAGCTAGTGAAGTCTCACACTAAGCTTGAAAGAGCTAATTCCTCTCTTAGATCAAAGTAAGAAAGAGATTGTTCAAACATGTGATATGGGAGTGACTTGTGATATTCTTGATGAATCATTCTATACTCCTATCATTGTTGTTCCCACTAACCCCTCTTGTAGCACTAGCACTTCTACTTCATCTACTAGTGATGGCTTTACTTGTGACGCCTCACTAATGGTTGAAAATGAAACCCTCAAGAAGGAGGTTACAAAGCTCAATCACTCCTTAGCTAAGGCTTATGGAGGTGAGGACCGCTTGCTTATGTGCTTGGGTAGCTAAAGAGCATCTCTCTACAAAGAGGGATTGGGCTATACCCCCAAGAAAGGCAAGGCCGCTTTTGCTCCTCACAAGACTAGTTTTGTGAAGAACACTAGTAGCTATTGCAAGAGTTGCAAGAAATTTGGTCACAATGAGCATCAATGGGTGAACAAAAAGGCCAAGCAAGATGTATCCTCAATGAGAGTTGATTCATTCTATGTCCTTTCCAAGGGTACTAATGGAGTTCATGCCAAGTTTGTTGGTGCACCATGGATGACTACTAGGAAGTCTATTTGGGTACCAAAATCTTTGGTAACTAACCTTGGAGGACCCAAGCAAGTTTGGGTACCTAAAAAGAATTGATCTCTCTTGTAGGTCAATTACAAAGCCGGAGGGAGGCATTGGGTGCTTGATAGTGGGTGCACTCAACACATGACCGGTGATGGAAGGATGTTCAACTCAATCAACCAAGATAGTGATCATGGCTTCGATAGAATCACATTTGGTGACAATGGCAAAGGCAAGGTGAAAGGGCTTGGAAAGATTGCTATCTCCAATGATCTGAGCAATAGAAATGTGCTACTAGTTGAAAGGCTTGAGTTCAATCTATTGTCGGTTGCCCAATTGTGTGATCTCGGTTTCAAGTGCATATTTGGAGTGGAGGATGTGGAAATCATTAGTGTGGATGACTCTAACATGGTATTCAAGGGCTTTTGGTTTGAGAACCTCTATCTTGTGGATTTTAATGCTAGTGAGACTCAACTATCAACTTGTCTCATCATCAAATCTAGCAATTAAACAAGCTAGTCAAGCATGATCCAGTGAGAGGGTTGAACGATGTAACATTTGAGAAGGACAAGCTATGTAGCTCATGTAAGCCGGCAAGCAAGTTGGGAACACTTGTCCAAAGAAGAGCATCATGAGTACAAGTGACAAGACCCGATATGGATCGGTAAGAGATTGGCCCGATCTTCATGACAGTAGGTCATGAATCAAGAGATAACTTGCTGCGAACAGCGGGGGATAACTAGCTTTATACCTGTCCAAGGTTCGATGCGACCAAACGACGGGGAGAGAGGCACCGAAACCGCGAAGACTTCGACTCGATCTCCGAACGACCGCAGAACCACAATCCAAAACTAATCCACACAATACGGCACAGCCGAACGGAAGCCGTAGAGCACGAAGTAGGGGATTCCAGAGGAATCACTTCACAAGTCCAAGAAGAACAAGGAAGAACAAAGGTTTGAGTAAGCACTCGGCAGCTTGGCTGTAATGGGGTATTGTTTATCAAATTATCAAAAGTTGTGTTTGCTTAGGAGTACTAGGATATTTATACTAGGAACAACCCTCCTAGATAGGTGCGAAAATGAAAAGGAATTTCTGAATATGAGCTATGTGAAAGGTCTGCACGAGATAGCTTCCTGAAGTGGTCTCGCGCGACTGTTGGCCTCCAGAGCAGTTTCTACTAAACTGATCATAACTCCTTGGAAAATCCAATTGATGAAACGTTTGTTGGGTGTGAAAGTAGACTTAATAAGATTTTCATCCATCTATACCATGCATCACGAAACATTGTAGAAAGGTACAGTTTCACAGGAGAAGTTGAACCAACATTCTGTCCTGTGAAAATGTTGGTCTTCTGAGCAGTCTTGACTAACTCGTGTATATCTCAAGATTGGCACGTCCAAAAGGGGTGATGTTTGTTGCATAGGAAATTAGACTTAAATAGATTTCCAAAATGTCCTCACGGACCTCAAAAGTTTCTCGGAGCTGAGAGATACGAGCATTTCTTGAACTGGTCCGTTTTGGACTGCACTGGTCCGATTCAGCGTCCTCCACTGGTCCGTTCTGCACTGGTCCGATTCTTCCTCCCCTTTAAACCTAAGCACAATGAAAGTAGAACACTTAGGTACTATAACATTCTCATGTATATTAAAGTTAATTTCAGCTAGGAGTGAGTTCACCTCTTTTTGGAGTAGCTTTGCATGGTTTCGTGTAATTGGACCTTGATTTGAATCCTTTGGTCTTGAGCTAGCATGTATGGTTGGGATGTCCTCATCATCTCCCCCCTCTTGAAAAGGAGTCGTCCTCGACTCTTCCAATCCAAAGAATGGAAGATAGATCGGTAACATTGAAACTTGTACTCACACCATAAGTACTTGGAAGATCAATTTCATATGTATTGTTATTGATCTTGCGAATCACATTGATTTGACCATCAGCTCGGGGCTGCAACTTGCTCTTGCGTTGTTCAGGAAAGCGATCCTTACGCAAATGCACCCAAACCTAGTCTCCAGGTTCAAATAACATCTTCTTGCGACCCTTGTTGGCGTGGTTCTCATACATCATGGTCATCTTTTCAATGTTTTCTCTAGCTTGAACATGGAGCTTCTTGACAAATTCAACTCGTTTACTTGCATCAAAGTTCTCACGTTCCTGCATAGGTAAGGCAAAAGATCGATGGGAGCAGCAGGTT
Source organism: Microstegium vimineum (assembly GCA_022036555.1). Lineage (NCBI taxonomy): Eukaryota > Viridiplantae > Streptophyta > Magnoliopsida > Poales > Poaceae > Microstegium > Microstegium vimineum. Next base: position 25,800,972 of record CM039122.1, read on the forward strand.
TGAAACCATATACAATTTCAAATGGACAAAATTTTGTGGTTGAGTGTACCGCCCTGTTGTATGCAAACTCCACATGTGGCAAGCTTTCTTCCCATAGCTTCAGGTTCTTCTTTAGGACAGCCCGCAACAATGTCGACAATGTACGGTTCACAACTTCAGTTTGCCCATCAGTTTGAGGATGACACATTGTGGAAAATAGCAGCCTCGTTCCAAGTTTTCCCCACAAGGTCTTCCAAAAATAACTCAAAAACTTGGTGTCACATCAGACACAATGGTACGTGGCACTCCATGTAGACGCACAATTTCCCTAAAAAATAATTCAGCAATGTGTGAAGCATCATCGCTCTTATGACAAGGAATAAATTGTGCCATTTTGCTAAATCGATCAACCACAAAAAAGATTGAATCCCTCCCCCTCTTAGTTCGTGGTAAACCAAGAACAAAGTCCATAGAAATATCCTCCCAAAGTACACTAGGAATAGGTAGAGGAGTGTATAAACCACGAGGGTTCAAACGGGACTTAGCTTTGTGACAGGTTTCGCAGCGAAGAACATGTCTCTCCACATTTCTTCGTAACTTAGGCCAAAAGAAGTGATCAACAAGTACTTGTTCTGTTTTCTTTGCACCAAAATGGCCCATAAGTCCACCTGCATGAGCTTCTTGTACAAGCAAAATGCGAATAGAACAATCTGGAATGCAGAGTTTATTATCCCGAAACAAAAACCCATCATGCAAATGGAATGTTTCCCATCCCTTGCCACCACAACACTTGGAATATGGCTCAGCAAAATATGAATTAGTGGCATATAAATCTTTTATGCTTTCCAAACCAAGAATTTTAGCATCAAGTTGGGAAAGTAAAATATAACGACGGGACAAAGCATCAGCTACAACCCTTTCTTGTATTTAACAATGTATGGAAAAGACTCAATGAATTCACTCCATTTTTCATGCCTTCGGTTTAGTTTTAGTTGCCCTTTAAAATATTTCAAAGATTCATGGTCTGAATGTATCACAAATTCTTTAGGTAGAAGGTAATGTTGCCAAGTTTCTAAACTCCGAACAAGAGCATATAATTCTTTATCATAAACTGAGTAATTCAGAATTGGGCCACTTAGCTTTTCACTGAAGTATGCAATTGGCCTCTTTTCTTGCATGAGCACGCCTCCAATCCCTACACCACTTGCATCACATTCAATTTCAAATGTCTTACCGAAATCTAGAAGTGCGAGGAGTGGGGCTGTTGTTAACTTCATTTTTAGCTCTTCAAACGCCTTCTCTTGTGCTTCACCCCCTTTAAAAGGCACTTCTTTCTTCGTCGGCTCATTGATTGGAGCAGCTATGGTGCTGAAATCTTTCACAAATCACCGATAGAAACCAGCAAGTCTGAGGAAGCTCCGAACTTGACTCACATTTTGTGGAGGCACCCACTCACGAACAGCTTTGATCTTTTCTCCATCTACCTCCACACCTTGCCCTGAAACAACAAAACCAAGAAACATTACCTTGTCGGTGCAAAAGGTGCACTTAGCAAGGTTAGCATATAAGCATTCCTTCCTCAAAACAGCAAGCACAACTTTTATATGTTCAACATGTTCATCAAGAGACTTTCTGTAAATTAAGATATCATCAAAATAAACCGCAACAAATTTGCCAATGAAAGATCTAAGCACATGATTCATTAATTTCATGAAGGTGCTAGGTGCGTTAGTCAATACAAATGGCATTACCAACCATTCATACAACCCAAATTTAGTTTTAAAGGTTGTTTTCCATTCATCTCCTTCTCGCATTCTTATTTGGTGATAGCTACTTCTCAAATCAATTTTTGTGAAAATGGTAGCACCACTAAGTTCATCAAGCATGTCATCAAGTCTAGGAATGGGATGTCTATATCTTATGGTGATATTATTAATAGCTCGACAATCAACACACATTCTCCATGAACCATCTTTCTTAGGAACTAAAAGAACAGGAACAACACAAGGTGAAAGACTTTCTTGCACATACCCTCTTCTCATTAATTCTTCCGCTTGTTGCTGAATTTCTTTTGTTTCCTCCGGGTTGGTGCGGTATGCAGCTCAGTTTGGAAGTGAAGCACCAGGAACAAGGTCAATTTGATGCTCAATCCCTCTCTTAGGTGGCAGCCCTGGTGGCACTTCATTCGGAAATACATCCTCATATTCCTGTAACACATTAAAAACAACACTTGGCAAAGAAGGGGATAAGTCATTAGTGGAAAGAAAATTTTCCTTGTACATGAGTACAAAGAACATGGCATTGGGTTCACTATATTCTTTTAAATCCCCCTTCCTAGCCATCATAACTAATCCCTCTTTTCCCATTGTCTTGGTTCTTTGTAGCTATGGGGTTTCATTTGGCTTTGGATCCACTCCCTCACTATTTTTGGGGTCACTCGCAATTGATTCTCTCTCTCTCTCTCGCTCGCTGTTTCCTTTTTTGGTCATCCTTCAAAATCTCCTCTGGTGTCAAAGGAAGCAAAGAAATTCGCTCTCCTTTGTACATGAAAGATAGCTTGTTGGTTCTACAAAAAATCTGAACATCACGATCATATAACCATGGTCTTCCTAGCAGCAGTTGGCATGCTTGCATAGGCACCACATCACACTCCACATGATCATTGTATCTCCCAATAGAGAAAGGAACCATTACAACATGATTGACACGCAGCGCGCCACAATCATTAAGTCATTGCATCTTGTACGGACTAGGATGGCGCTGCTGTTTTAGCCCCAATTTATCAACCAATTCTTGACTTGCAATATTGTTGCAGCTGCCATTGTCAACAATAATCCTACACAACTTGTCCTTGATCATGCCTCGAGTATGAAAAAGGTTGTGTCGCTGCCCATTCTCTTCTTTCGCAGCAGTAACACTAAGTACCCGAAGAGAAATAAAGCAATTATTATCACCTTCATCGGGTTGGATCTCATTCTCATCATTTTTAGGTTCTTCATCATACTTTGGAACATCTTCCTCACGGTCACTTTCAGATTCCCATTCACCTTGCTCATTCACAATCATAGTCCTCCTACTTGGGCATTGTGCAGCAATATGTCCACAACCATGGCACTTGTGGCACTCAATTTCTTTGCTACGAGTAGAGGATGCAGCGGCTGATGCAACACTTGGGGCTGCTGCACTTGCAGTAGATCGCTGCTGATTTGCAGGAGATGAGGCAGTAGAAACTGCCATCTTTGATGGAGTAATAGATGAAGAGGGCCTAGATGCAGCACCTTGAGATCGACTCCCACCAAAAGAAGTACCGGACTGCTGCCTGCGTCATGGGGCTGCAATGGAATGGTTTGCATAAGATTTCCCACATGCCTCTTGCTGGATTTTTCTCTCAGTGCACATTGCTTGATCAACAAGGTCTTGCAAAGTATGATATGGAAACATCTCAACAAAACTAGAAATCTCATCACTGAGACCACTAAAAAATCTTGCCATTTTTTACTCTGGATCTTCTCTAATTCCAGCCCGCACTAACAACATCTCCATCTCCTTATAATACTCATCAACCGATCTCTTTCCTTGCTTCAACATTTGCAATCTATTGCGAAGATCACGCTGATAGCTTGAGGGTACAAATCGCCTCCTTATCACTCTCTTCATCTCATCCCAAGTATTGATATAATCACGTCCCAACTCAACTTGATTCTCTTGTACTAGATTCGACCAAGTGAGAGCATAACCAGAGAACTCAACTGAAGCAAGATTGACACACCTTTGATAAGAAAGATTATGCACTCTAAAAATTTGATCACACTGCTCAACCCATTCAAGATATGCATCTGCATCTTCCTTTCCAGTAAATTTAGGAACACTTAACTTGACACGAGCAATATTGTCCGGGTCATCTCTATTATGACGACCACGACCATGATGATGTTCCCTCTCTTCATGATCAGCGCACCGGCGATGACCTCTGCGTTGCTCAAACAACCCACCATTTGCAAAGGGATTTTCATTATCATCAAATCCCTCTCCAAGATCACTGCCATCAATTTGTTCATCTTCAAAGTGTACATGGCGACCATGTCCATGCTTCCCTCCACGCTGATTATCAAAATCAGCACGTCGATCACCACCATGACCACCACCGAAGCGGCCAAAACCATTGCCAAAACCAGAATTTTCATCACCAAATTCTTCGTGTTGATTGTCTTCATGTTGATGATGTGGTCCTCGACCACCCGCTGTAGGAAGACGTTCATTGATCATCCTCTCCATGGCCTCCAAGAGCGAGTTTGCCATTTGGCGCAACTCAGTCCATGTAACAAGGGGTTCTTCTTCTCCATGATGACCACCATGAATACTCGAATTGGATCCTGTCATGTTAGCACTTATGCAAGAAAGTGGATAGGTAAATTTGTGGAAACACACAACCTCACCTCTTACTTACCAATGTTCTTGCTTGTTCTCAAGGACAGTGATTGTGCTAGTGTAGTAGCTCAACGGAAGTGATTGAGAGGCCACAAGGATTACGAGTCGAACGTCCCAGTTTTAGTTTTTTTTGTGGAGCTATAGGTGGTTAATCAAGGAAGGGTACGGTACTGCAACCCAAATGGTTTGATGTGCTCAAAATATATGAAGTTGCTACTATCGAAAACACCACCAACTTGAATTATAAACTGAAATTTTTCAGCAAACAACAGCAACAAAACCCCTTCAACTTCTTTTCTCTCTTTTTTTTCTTTTTTTTGACTCTGTTCTTTCTTCTCTGATTTTTTTTTCTGAATTTTTTTATACTAACAGGGGGGTGCAGAGAACAAATGAAAACACGACACAAGAATATATGAAGATGGTAACTAGCAACTTGATGAACACAACAACACAAAGATAACAGTACCGCCAAAGGGCTATAGGTTTTTTTGTGGCTTTTAGTGGACTTTCGGTGATGAACAAAAATAGTAGTATATGATAGATAAAATGAAGGTAAATATGTGGATGATGGTAAGACCTACCGTGACAACCATAGCTTTGATTACCACATGACAAGACCCGATAGAAGTCACGAATCAAGAGATAACTTGCTGCGAACAGTGGGAGATAACTAGCTTTATACCTGTCCAAGGTTGGATGCGACCAAACGACGGGGAGAGAGGCACCGAAACCGCGAAAACTTCGACTCGATCTCCGAACGACCGTAGAACCACAATCTGGAACTAATCCACACAATATGGCGCAGCCGAACGGAAGTCGTAGAGCACGAAGTAGGGGATTCCAGAGGAATCACTTCACAAGTCCAAGAAGAACAAGGAAGAACAAAGCTTTGAGTAAGCACTCGGCAGCTCGGCAGCAATGGGGTATTGTTTATCAAATTATCAAAAGTTGCGTTTGCTTAGGAGTACTAGGATATTTATACTGGGAAGAACCCCCCTAGATAGGTGTGAAAATGAAAAGGAGTTTCTGAATATGAGCTATGTGAAAGGTCACCACGAGATAGCTTCCCGAAGTGGTCTCGCGCGACTATTGGCCTCCAGAGCAGTTTCCACTAAGCCGATCATAACTCCTTCCTGGTAAATCCAATTGACGAACCGTTTGTTGGGTGTGAAAGTAGACTTAATAAGCTTTCCATACATCTATACCATGAATCACGAAACATTGTAGAAAGGTACAGTTTCGCAGGAGAAGTTGAACCAACATTCTGTCCTGTGAAACTGTTGGCCTTCTGAGCAGTCTTGACTAAATCGTGTATATCTCAAGATTGGCATGTCCAAAAGGGGTGAGGTTTGTTGCATTGGAAAGTAGACTTAAATATATTTCCAAAATGTCCTCACGGACCTCAAAATCTTCTTGGAGCTGAGAGATACAAGCATTTCTTGAACTGGTCTGTTTTGGACTGAACTGGTCCGTTTGGACTGCACTGGTCCGATTCATCCTGAGAGATAAGAGCGTCCTCCACTGGTCCGTTCTGCACTGGTCCGATTCTTCCTCCCCTTTAAACCTAAGCATAATCAAGGTAGAACACTTAGGTAGTATAACATTCTCATATATATTAAAGTTAATTTCAGCTAGGAGTGAGTTCACCTCTTTTTGGAGTAGATTTGCACGGTTTCGTGTAATTGGACCTTGATTTGTATCCTTTGGTCTTGAGCTAGCATGTATGGTTGGGATGTCCTCATCAACAAGCAATGCTTTTGAGTTATTGGACATGGATCTCTTTGGACCAACTATATATGCAAGTATTGGAGGAAACAAGTATGGATTTGTGATAGTGGATGACTTCACAAGATATACATGGGTATTCTTCTTGAGCGACAAGAGTGACACATTTGATATCTTCAAGTCATTTATCAAGAGGTGTCCAAATGAGTTTAAAACAACTATCAAAAGAGTTAGAAGTGACAATGGGAGTGAGTTCAAGAATACAAGAATTGATGAACTTTGTGATGATTTTGGAATCAACCATCAATTCTCTCCAAAATACACTCCTCAATCCAATGGGATAGTTGAAAGGAAGAATAGAACTTTGATTGACATGGCAAGATCAATGTTGAGTGAATACAATGTTAGTCATTCCTTTTGGGCCGAAGCTATCAATACGGCTTGCTACTCTAGCAACCGTCTCTATTGTCATGGGATGCTTGAGAAGACTCCATATGAACTCTTGAATGGAAGAAAGCCAAATATTGCATACTTTAGAGTGTTTGGATGCAAATGCTATATCTTGAAGAAGGGAACAAGGCTTAGCAAGTTTGAGAAGAAATGTGATGAAGGCTTGTTACTTGGTTACTCTACATCAAGCAAGGCTTATAGAGTTTGGAACTTATCTAGTGGAATTCTTGAGGAAGTGCATGATGTGGAATTTGATGAAACACAAGGCTCTCAAGATGAACAAGAAAACTTGGATGATGTAAGAGGTGACAAGTTGGTCAATGCAATGAAAGATATGGATATTGGTGACATTAGACCAAGACAAGTACAAGATGAAGATGAAGATCAAATGACTATTCCTACACATGAAGAAGCTAGTGGCTCTCCAACTCAAGATCAAGCAAGTTCTAGTGAAGCTCAAGTGCAAGATCAAAATCAAGCTAGTCCATCATCTCAACTGATTGCTCAAGATATTCACATGCAAGTACTTCAACCTACCAATGTTGCAAGAGATCATCCTTTGGATCAAGTCATCGAAGGCATTCAAAGTGGAGTTCAAACAAGATCAAGATTGGCTTCATTTTGTGAGCATTATTCTTTTGTCTCATCATTTGAGCCAACCAAGATTGATGAAGCTTTGAAGGATGTGGATTGGATAAATGCTATGCATGAAGAGCTTAACAACTTCACAAGAAATCAAGTTTGGGAACTTGTGGATAGACCAAATAATCATAATGTGATTGGAACCAAATGGGTATTCAAGAACAAGCAAGATCAAGATGGAATAGTGGTGAGAAACAAAGCAAGACTCGTTGCACAAGGGTACACTCAAGTAGAGGGTCTTTGTAACAGAACCGCCCAAATTACAAAAACTTAAGTCCAAAAACCGATCGCCAACGCGATAAATTTTCGTCCTTAGGCTTTCATAACCCCGGTAGTCCGTGAAACCACGACGGATTTCATTCCTTGCTCATTCATAGCCGAGAATCTCTTAAGTTCAACAGACCATCCATACGTTACATAAAGTTCAAATACGAATACATCAGAGTATGAATTTTAAAAGTTATTACATAACCAAATCTCTCGCAGCGGAAATAGTTTTGAAACCAACTCACACACACTTAGTTCATTACAACTGGCTCTCCAACGGGGATCTCGTCAAGGTTGGTGAAGTGCACATGGGCATTGAATTGCGTCTGTTGTTTGGGAGGATTTACACAACCCTTCGCGAAGTGTACCATTTGACCACACTTGAAACAGGGTACTCTCATCGCGGTGTTAGCTCCTGTCAGCGGATTCTGGGAGGCTTTGGCATTGGGAGTGGCCACCTTGTATGGCTTCACATTCCTCTGAAAACCTGGAGCATTCTGCTGCTTGCGCTGGGGCGGCTTGAACCTTGCTCCCGGTGCAGGGAGATGAAACTGTGGACGGTTGACAAACTGAGTGCGTGGTTGAGAAGCGCCTGCTTCAAAGGCTCTCTTTCTGCTCTTAGATGCGGTGTATAGGTTATTGTGGTTCTCTTGGGTTAAGCAATCACTGACAAAGTCATTGAACATTATCCTAGAGGAATTTCCCACTGTTTTCAACATCTTGGGGCTAAGAACCCGCTTGAAGCTAGCCATCTTTTTGCTCTCGGTGTCAACAAACTCTGTGGTGTAGCGCGAGAAATTGTTGAAAGCATGTAAGTATTCCGTCAAGCTTTTCGTTCCTTGAGTCAGCTTCATGAATTCCCCCACCTTCATGGCCATGAGACCAGGTGGTATGTAGTTGCCACAAAAGGCGGTGGCGAAACGTGCCCCGGTAATTTGGTCACCCTCACGGTAGGTAGCACGGTGATGAGTCCACCAAATCCCAGCGGGACCTTGAAGTTGATGAGCTACATATTCCGCCTTTAGGCTCTCTGTTAACCTAAGGAGATGAAACTTCTATTCCATTGTATTGATCCATTCATCAGCTTCTAGAGGTTCAGAAGCTTCCTTGAATAACGGTGGTTTCGTATCAAGGAAATCCTTGAAGGTACTGTACTAGTTTCCAGCAGGAGCTCCGTCCCCTCCGCCTTTGCGGGTATTCTCTGCAATGTTGCGTAAGGCAGCCTCCATATTGAGCTGCAGATTCTCGATGTTGCGTTGACTTCCTAGAAACTGGTTAAAGAAAGCCTCTGCAGACATCGGGGGAGGAGGAGGAGGTGGTTTATCAGCACCAGCACGAGCACCATTGGCTGCGGTACGGCGGGTTTCAGGCATCTGCATACGATAGTATCAAGTTAGTAGACCGCAACGAGGTAGGAGTTGTGGGTGACGCATAATTATGACATACTGAATTAACGGGTGCAACACACAATCCACTCAATAAAGTAGAGGCACAATAATTCAACTACAATCACCACGTCACGTTCATCCACATGATAACTAACATAGCACACCCTCGCATGTCTCGTTTGCCAGTATACATACACTAGACTTTAGTACCGAGTGTTAACAAGTTACGCTTACATCCCATCCAACAACACATGGTTACATGCAACCATGGCACAAAAGCAAAGAAAGGCTAACTATCACGAGGCTCCGGGCGCCTAGGTGTGTGACCCATGGTCACTGTCCACCTCTGACGTCGCGGCGTTTCCCACCTCAGCCGCCCCTGGAAGAGGGTGAAGCTGGTAGTACAACTGGTGCACCTGCTCGTGCAATGCGTCGTTGTAGGCGTAGGCGACATTCAGCTGGTCCCTGAAATTTGCCTCTGCGTTCCAAGCAGCGTTCCTCTCTAACACTGTGCGTGCAAGCATCCGCTCACTGCTCTGGACAGCTGCATAGGCCTGCTCGCTCTGATACCTGATCACTGAGAGATCCTGAGCCAACACTTCCTTGTCATGCTCTAGCTTGGTCTTCTGCAGCTTCAACTGCTCTAGCTCCTTCTAAAGGGCCTCCATGTCCATTTCGCACTCACGCAGAACCTCACGCCTGTCGGCACGAGAACCACGGTAGTTGTCCTCCATGCGTGCAAAACCCATCTCTAGGTCGTGGTAGGCCTTCATCATGGCGAACATGGCGCTCATAGCAGGATCGGTGCTGCTCTAACCCTCCTTTGGGCCTCCTGTCAAAGTTGTCCCCTTGGGCTGCTCCCACACAGTAGTGTGAGGTCTGCCACTAGGGAATAACCCTGGCAAGGCACGAGCTATAGCCTCTAGAGCTATCTTGATGATGCTCAAAAGCACCCTGTAGGCTGCACTGCAGGCACCTTCCCAAGGTGTCCTTCCTTTGCCTCCAAACATCCAACCCCCAAGGTGCAAGTCTCCTGTGTCAGGTGGAACAACAGCCTCCACGTAGACAAAGGTACCATCTCCAAGGCTCTCCTTGCTCCAGTAGTAGCGAGGTGCCTTCTCCTCTGGGTAACCCGCTGCACTGAGGACCCTCCAGAGAAGAGTGGGCATGTCAAACTTCTCCAGAAACTTTCTCTTGAGGCGAGGGCTCCTGGTGGCAAGCTGGTGGCGAGGGACTCTGCCTCTGGTGGACTTGCGAGCAGTGGACTTGGTATGGGCCATCTGTATCAAAAAGGTATAAGAGGGAGTTGATAAGAACCAATTTTTATACCCAGATAATTAAACAACAATTTTTAACTTGCGAGGAAAGTAGTGAAATGAATGACATGATGACATAATATGATGCATGCACGTAACGTACGTCCTCACATAGAAAAGCAGAGAAGTAAGATATCGTACTAAGCGGTGGCATACATCGTTCTCTCATATATACGAAAGCGCTGTTATGTACCTGCAGAAAATTCATTTCAGCCCATCCCTCACAGTATGAAATATGCATTGCAAAATATAAACCTGGTACTTCCATATATACACTCCCAAGTATACATATGAAGCACCTGCAGCCAGTTCTTCGTCCTAATGACGACATCGTCATTACAGACGACACTCCCACACAAGGATACCTTCTCATGAACTTATGTAAACAAGATCATGGTTAAGCATCATATAAGCATTCCCCTAGTATCGGCAGTGTATCCGACCATGCTCTCACAACTCACACTTACCAAGGCGTAGCGGCAATCGGATCCATACATTACCACTCAAGTGAATGGCACCCATACAATTTCAACCTGTATGGACAAGTAAATAGAAATATGATGCATCACCCCCAAGTCAGTACTTAGATAAGCCACCTAGATCCTATTGGGCGTAAGAGACACGACTACTGGCACACTCCTAGTTTAGTGAAAATAGTATTTTTAAATACCCATATGAACAGTAACCGTTGAACTAAGGCTCTGATGCCAGCTGTAACAGAACCGCCCAAATTACAAAAACTTAAGTCCAAAAACCGATTGCCGACGCGATAAATTTTCGACCTTAGGCTTTCATAACCCCGGTAGTCCGTGAAACCACGACGGATTTCATTCCTTGCTCATTCATAGCCGAGAATCTCTTTAGTTCAACAGACCATCCATACGTTACATAAAGTTCAAATACGAATACATCAGAGTATGAATTTTAAAAGTTATTACATAACCAAATCTCTCGCAGCGGAAATAGTTTTGAAACCAACTCACACACACTTAGTTCATTACAGTGCTAGTACTAAGTCGTTTCGCACAAAAGCATAGATGAGGCTTCAGAGATGACCATCGCCCGTGGTCCTAGTTATCTCCCATAGCAGGGTAGAGACAGTTGATGCAGTACCCGTAGTACATCTGCCCATCTGCAACAACATTGGGAACAAAGCCCTGAGTACGCGAATGTACTCAGCTAGACTTACCCGTCTTAAACTAAAATAAAGACACCAAGGATAATGCAGGCTTTCTGTAGTAGTACAAGGTCGAACTCTCTTTTGCCGCAAAGCATTTACTATAGAGTACTTAAGAATGAAGCCATATTTATTAAATATTACTTGTCTTCTAGATTAGCACATGGACTAAGCAATACACTTGATTAAGCATACAATAACCAGTTTGCCCTTCTGGTCTCATCATATCATTCCATCGGAACCATTCAAGTAATTAATTGTTCCCACGCCAGTGTAGCAATTGTCAAGTTCTCACTACGGGGAGAGACCGCGATTCGAATCGAATTCCTATCCAGCTGGAGGGTTTATTCCTCACCCAAACTTTGCAGCCCTTGAACGGGGGCGCGACAGTCTCCTATTCTACCATTCAAACCAAGGTCGATTCAGAATCATACTCAACAAGCCCAAGGACCGCCCGGCACCCCATACGTCCAACCTAGTGATCAGCTAGCTGGCCTCGGCCTTACACTCCGCGTCCTCGTCACCCCGCAACACCTTGCGATTCGCTTCGTCCTTGGTTCGGCCAGTAGGTAGGTTTCACGGCTCGAACAAGTTATCTTGCCAGCTAAAGGTGGAGCCATGCGTTCAACATGACAAGAGGGACACCACCCGATCGGTCTGCCAAAAGGCAGACACATACGCAAAATACCGGCCTAGGGCGCGCAACTCACCTAGATGTTGCCAGTATCAGACGTACGGACAATTTATCAACCTTCCCGGTTGCCTTTCCATTTCATGATAATTTTCATACCCTCGGCTTCGCCACGTAGAGCAATACGTGACTTGTGTTACCGAAGAAGTCATCTTAAATAAGCAAGGCTAAGCATCTATCTTTGCTATGCTAACAGGCTAACAAGGATGTAAGGATATCAAAAGCAAGGAGGGTAGTATGCAACAATTAGGTTCACCCAACTCCTATACTTAATGCAACAACATAGTATAACATAGTAAATTGATATCATAAGGTACGGTTAAAATGCACCGGGGCTTGCCTTTCTCGAACGAGCTAGGCTGGTGATCGGGACACTCCTGGAGTTCCTCTTCTGGTTCCTCGTTGACGTGCCCTTCGTTGGCTCCTTGCTGACTAGCTTTGTCCTACTCCTGGTGAAGGTCGTACTGTGCTTCCTCCTATGATCCTGTATGATGCGTATATGCCATTGATATGAGACAATGTATAGTATTAACCCATACAAGACGATGAATATGCTGAGATGGGATATGCTCATGATGTTCTTTTCTTATGTGTTCTCGAGTAGCTGCAATTTTCTTCTCTGGTAGTTAGTTAGTATGATTGTAATTTAACAATTTACTTAACACAAAGTAACCAACGAGGAACAACAAGGTTCAGTTTTAGGCTTACTTAACCTAGCTGGTTGATTAATGCTTCAAAGATACACCAAAGCTTAATAACAATTTAACCTTTCTTCTCAGCAAATTTGTTAACTAGAAAGCAACACAGAACTGCACACCCTATAGAAACAGTTCATTAAATTCTACAAAAATTACAGTAGCTTAAGCAGGGGCAACATAGCCTACTCAAATTTTTCCAGGTCAACAGTAGCAGTATTCTACTCTGCACAAAAGTAGCAAGTTTAAAGATAATAATAGCTTAAAAATACTTAGTACAATGAAAGTGATGAACTAACCAGATTAGTATTTTTCCCAGTTACTATTCCCTACTGTAGAAGCTTACAAGCAATCCCATCCAACACTCTAGAACAAAGCACATAGATGTGAGACACCATTTCATAAGAGATCATCAACAAAAGGGTGACATTTACATTGACAATGTGGGCACCGATGATCAATTAGCCGACATATTCGTGAATCCATTTGATGAGAAGAGGTTTTGCAAGTTAAGGAATGAGTTGAGTATCTTGGATTTATCCAACATGAGTTGATGCACCCCACTTTTGACATGCCTCTACTCCAAGATAGCAAGGTACAATTGGTTGACATATGCATCCATCCTTTGCTAGACTTGTGTAGATCATATACACATCACTCATTTAGGCTCATTCATGAAAAACAAATGATTTGTATGTACATATGGTACCACTTTTGCTTCTTTGTGTTGTTTGATTCAAGTGGTATCATATGACATGTTGGTAAGCTTGCAACCTCACATGTTTAGTCTAGAATGCTTATTCTTGTATTTAACCAACATGGATAATATAACCATTGCAAGATGTGTGAAGAAGCTTGTCCATGGTTTAAACTGTGTTAAATATATAGGACAAGTAATCTAGAATGAACTAAAATTGAATTTTATCATCCCACTCTTTTATGAATTGATTTGATGAAACTTTCACAAGTGAACCCTTTGTGGTAATTTGTAACAAAGGGAGAGAAGTTTGGAAGATATAAAATATGAAATGAAAGATCAAATGGGGAGAAAAAGACAAAGGGGGAGATTTTGATTGGAAATGAAAAAATTAAAATTTGAGCACACAAGTAGGGGGAGCAAGCCTATGAACAAGTTGTTGCATTTGAATGTGTATTCACACATATGCTTGCTTGCATTGTTCTTCATTCAAAATGATATGCTTGTGTGGTTCATGACTAGTTATAATCTTGATTGATAATTTGATCACTAGCATATCTCATAGTTTGCTAGTTGTTCACCCCTCCAAAAGTCCTATATAAGCATGTGTGCAAAGCTCTATTCATACTCATAGAAGTGCACACATGTAGGGGGAGTTAACACTATCAAACCAACTTAGAAATGATTGACCACTTTCCATCGTCATACCTTCCCAAGAGATTCCAAGTGGTATCAAGCATCTCGGGTTGAAATCAAAATCATATTTCAATAGTTTTTATATTGGGTTGTCATCAATTACCAAAAAGGGGGAGATTGAGAGATCTCTAGAGTTTTGGGTAATTGATGAAACCTAAGTACTAACCTAGCTCTAAGTGCTTGAGTAGGTTTAGTAAACTAAGAAGAGATGAAGCAATCAAGTGATGGAGCAGAGTGGTGGCTAGGAGAAAGCTAATCTAGAGGCTCACACTTGAAGAAGAAAAGAAGAGGAGGAGACCCTAAGCTAAACAAGGCAATGGTATAAGATAGGGCTTTTCTATTTTGGTGATCAAGACACCTAGTGGGTGTGATCACATTTAGGATAGGTAATCGTACTATTAAGAGGGGAAAATAGTATGTGGTTACAACTATCAAGTGCCATTAGGTGTTCATCACATGCATTGCATCTAAAATCTAATGAGCAACCCTTGTAAAATGTGTTAAAATATGCTAACACACGAGCACAAGTCAGCGAAACACTTGGTGGTGGCACATGAGATCAAGGGGAGAAAAGAGAAGTGAATTCAGACCAAGACAGAAGCTCCAGACTAGTTTGCATAGGAACTCCGGACCATAGGAGGTGGTCCGACGGCTTGCTCCCAGCATTGGTTACCAGGCAGAGAAGCTCCGGACCAAGTGTCTGGTGGTGCTCCGGACCATTGGCCACAAGTCCGGTGGCTCGGTCCCAGTAGACAGAAGACAGGCAGAAGCTCCGGACTAATTGGTATAGTCCGGTGGTCAGCTCCGGACTGGTGGTCCGAAGCCCAGGTGCTCCTTGCGTAAACTTACTCAAAGCTCTGAAGAGGCTCCGGACTAGAGGATATAGTCCGACGGTGACCTACGGACGAGTAGTTCGAAGCTTGGGCGCTCACTGTTCGTTGTTTGAAGTTGAGGGTCGAAGCGTCGGACCAGGGGCTCCGGACTATGGTAAGTAGTCCGGAGGTCAATTTTCAAGCGCGGCGACAGTCAGATTTCAAACAGTGGAGGACACGTGGCGGTCAAAAGAGCGTCGGACCAAAGCTCCGGACCATGTGCATTGGTCCGGAGGTCTCGCAGAGTTATCCGACGGTCTGCAATTTTAGCAGCCCAAGTGCATAACGGATAGTTCCTTTGATGGGGGCTATTTAAGGGTGTGTGGCTGGTTCATGGGCTCTCTCTTGCACATTTGGCTATTGCATACTCTTGTGAGCTCTTGACACACACTCCCACTCATCTCATCATTGATTGATCATCCAATTGTGAGATTTGAGTGCATTAAGTGCATTGCATGAAGTGAGTTCATCTAGTGGCACTTGGCAGTTGATACTTGTCGATGTCTAAAATGGCGGGGTCTAGACAGCCAACGAGTAAATTTCTAAGCATGTCGGAGTTCGGATGGTTATGCGTGGAGAGCTCGTAGAGGGGAGCTACAAGCAATGGTGAGAGAGGGAAGCGGGTTCCCGTGTCTCGTGTGTATGAGGTTCTTGGTTCTGGTGAGAGCTCGCGTGATGGCGAGCACATGTGTGTGTGTGGAATGAATCGAGAGAGTTCAGAGAGGGAGATTGAGGGTCCATTCTCTCCCTTTATACGTAGGGAGAGATGGAATACAGTAGAGAGAGATGAGAGAGACAAAACGTGGGCCCTGTGCGGGCTGTTGACTTGGGAGCGCTTGGGGGCTTCTGTTCGCCTTCCTTCCCAAGGAAGACTGCGCCTGTAGACACACCGCGGTGACCCTGTTCGTCCTTGATGGAGCTGTAGCAATGCGTCTTGTTGGTCGAAGATGTCCCTATTCCCTGATTAGGGCATGGGCGGAGGTTGGCAGCATAGGGCTAGGCACCCCCATGTTCTGTCGTACAGGGCTGAGTATGCCCTAATCATTGTTCAAGTGTCCATCAGAGGTATGGCATGAGCATAGCAGGCGTCAATCGGCGGTTAGGCAGCATAGGAGCTCGTACCACAGGGAGCACATAGGGGTAGGCATGGCGGTTCATGCTCGACACCCCATCCCTGAGTACGGGCGACCCTATGGACCTTTTGACTATAGGCTAGGGCACTACTGGCCGATCATGGCAGCGGTGTCTCTGGAGAGGACGGTGGTGTCGGGAGCCCTCACGCTAGCTCAAACGAGGCGGAAGAGCCCCCGAGGGCTGGTGATGTCACCGATGATGTCGCCCTGGCTCGGATGGGGCGGAGAAGCCTTCGAGAGTAGATGGTGTCGCAGATGACGTTAGCCTAGTTCGGACGGGACGGAAGTGCCTCCAAGGGGTAGGTGGCGTCACGGATGACGTCACCCTTACTCGGATGAGGCGGAAGATCCTCCGAGGGAAGGTTGTTGTCTTGGTTGGTTGGGGCATAGAGCCCCCGAGGGTGGTGACGTCACCCTGGCTCGCACGAGGCGGTGAGCCCCCGAGGGTGGATTTGTTTTTGCGAAGTGCGGTGTTAGGGTACCCCCATTCTCAGGTATCCGACAGTATCCCCGAGCCTTCGATGGAGTGCTTGTGACTATATCGGAGGCTTCCGAGGAAGTATGTGGAGATGGTTTGATGTTTTGATTCCGGTGGGGGCGCCTGAGCGCACCCGCTGGGTGTAGCCCCCGAGGCTTTAGGGGGTGATTTTTCCTCCTAAGGGCTTATTCGGTCGACTTGTATAGCTCTTGTCCTTTCGCTCCCCTTGGGGGCGAGGAGGTGAGGAGTCTTACCCGTACGCGCAGAGTCAGAGCCGGACTTGCACGCTAACTCTGCCACGGGGCGCACTATTGATCTTCGACTGGTGTGTTTTGACACGATGAGTCGGCGTTGCGTTGTGCTGCCACTTGTCAATGGAGTCAAGTCGACGGTTGATTCCGCGTGGTCGCCCAGAAAGCCTGGTGACCCCCATTGTTAGTCCAATGTGGGCACGTCGCGTTAGGAAGCAGTACGGGACGCCGCTGCCTGTCGGTCAAAACTCTGAATGGCGATGATGAGTGTTTGGGTGTCCCGATCTTTCGGTGGAGATAGCTAACTACGATTTGACTGGAGAAACGTTCACGATCCGACTACAACCATCCTAGGACGCTGCACCTTAGCGATCAATACACCAAATCCAGCGGTTGCTCACGATCTTGCGGATCACAACCAACCAAACCACTAGGGTTATTCCTGCAAGCAATCGAAGAACAAGCAAGAACAAGTAGAACAAGCACTCAATTGCAAATAAGAGATGAAGGATCAGATGTGATACACATGAAGGTGGGTTTCCGAATCAAGTACAACGGATGGTCTAGTCGACACACGCGTCTACAAGGAAATAGCAGCAGCTAAACTTTCATCTAAACAAAACCCAATCTGTTTGTGGCGGCTCTACGGGGATATAAGCAGGAGGGAGGACGACCACAAAGGTCCTGGGGTCGTACAACAACCCTAGGATGAGTCCCTAATGGACTCAAGTTCATACACGGGCCATAGGCCCAAAATATGGTGACGCAGCACCGTTGGCAGACAAGGTCTCGGCATTAAATCGTCAACTGCAGTCGCATCTGGTAAGATATATGTATGAGTCTGTATCGGTTGGAAAGTAGACTTGATAAGCTTTCCAAAAAGTGCTAAAACGTCCTAATCGGAGTTCGTATGAAGTCGTGGCAACCATCGCAAGTTTGGACTCTTCTGCAGTCCGAATTAGACTTCCAAAACGTGTTGAACTTGGACTCTTTCTTTCCTTGGATCCAAAGTGATGTGGTGGCCTGGTGGAGGACGTTAGGAACACTTGGAGTTGGTCCCCAATCAACTTCATTGACCATCCATGCTTTCCATATGCAATCTAACCGTTCCTTGATCCATGTAAGCAATTCTGAGAATGAAAACATACACACTTCATAGTGCAGCACCCATTCATCAAATGTAACAATGATAAACCTCATATAGAATGGTTTCACCTTTGGTATAGAAGTGGTTGGCATGGTCATATCTAAACCGGTGATGTCCTCATCATTCTCCCTTTCTTGACAGCAAACCGTCCTCGGTTTGACTACTGTTGGAGAATGTGGTGTAGGTAAAAGCAAACCGGGTTCCCTTTCTTGTTTGTTATCCTGTTTATTCATAATAAAACTAGAGAAGCTCGACATGGCATGTTTATAATTATTGCATACCTCTAATTGATCACATCTTTTCACAATAAAAGAAGATTGCAGAACTGAGCAAATGTAAATTCGATGTACCATATACTCCTCTTTACAATTATATTTTCCAATAGCATGGAAACTAACATTAGAAGAACATGGCAATTCAAATCTACCAATCAATTTATTCTGCAAATAGCTAAGCTCACAAAGATCATCAAACTCAATGTACCCTATTGTATGTAAAGATGACAACAATCGAGCTTCTTCTTTTTCATTTACAATATGAACAATATGATGGAATTCAGCACTTATTGATTTAGAATTTTTAGCTTTATTCAGTAGTTGTGGTATGGATATAAGTAATTCATTACCACACAACTCTTCTTTGTCACAAGGAATATCAAGCATATCAAAGTGTGACAAAGGAAAATCAGCAACAGGTTCCACAATTGATTGATCTATAATATCATGATTAGTGGACAAATGTAATTCTACTAAAGTATGCTCACCTTGATTTATGTTACAACTGTCTGACTTACCTTTGCTGCTCTTCTCAAATGGTGTATGTGCAGCCAGATTCATGCTTTTTTCAAATGTTTCACCTCCTATCTCAAATTGATCAATGTCCATTTGTATATTGTCATCTACTTGCTGCAAATTATTAGTAATAGGAGAGATACAGGCTGCTATAGTATTGGTGAGATCCTTTTTTAGAGTTATTTTAGAATCACAAGCAAGACCAAACAACTCATCAAAAGTATTATAATGTTTATTAACAAGAATATTCTGAATTTGCATGTTAAGACCTTGCAAAAATCTATGTTCTAGAAACTCATCATTTTCTTCAAAGCCACAACGTAGCAAACATAATTTCAGTCTATCTAAGTATTCTGCTACAGTTTTGTTTTCTTGTTTTATAGATTGCAATTTGCCATACAAAATATCAGAATAATAGATAGGAACAAAAACATCTCTAAAATGTCTTTTCATATCTTTCCATGATTGAGGAGCATTAGCAAATCTACAAAGGTGTTTCCACTCAGTTAAAGCATACTTAATAAAAACACTTGAAGCAACTTTAACCTTTTGTTTTTCAGATAGATCATACTTTTTAAATTCCTTGTCTACATGTAACTCCCATTCAATATATGCACAAGGATCATAGTTTCCTTCAAAATAAGGTAGTGCAGATTGTAGTTTATCTAGCAAAGCATCACATACCTCGTAAGTAGCAAGCTTATCACTTGTCATACCACTAGCAAAGTGATTCGAATATGCAACCGGATCATCTCCTAATTTCATGTAGTTTCCTGCCATGATTAGAAGAAAACAAGAAACATACACAATAATATTTATGTCCCTATCAACTAGTAGGATGTGGTTGCTGTAATTCTCTCACTCTCAACTTGATCAAACAAATTTTTACAAGTTCTTACCAAGCAAAACAAGAGGTGGCAGTAACCAACAAGTCAGAAACCCTGGAAGTAGTATATCGACACCGCAGCAACAACACCTATCAAGCTGTATCCGGATATGTGGAGCTATAGGAGGGCTAAACAATAATGTGCAAGGAAGTACTAGCACCACATTAGTCACAAAAGCAAGTTGAGAAATCGTTCAACGGAGGTACCGTGCTGGTCCTAGGCTAGACAGTGCTAGAGACGCGAGCCTAGACACAAACGAAGTCACGGTACAAGCAAAAAAAAAGGCACAAGAATAGCAAGCAAAACACTCCCTTTCTTTTCCTCCTCTCTTCTCTTCTTTCTTTTCTCTTTCTCTTTCTCTTCTTTTCTTCTTTTTTTCTATTTTCTTTCTGATTTTTTTATCTTCTTCTTTTCTTTTACTTTGCGCAACTATAACAAAATTGGATCTTGACAAATCAGATTCCAATAAGCAACGTAACAATGTGTTTTCTTTCTTAAAAAACTAGCAATGTTGATATTTTTTTTGTGTGCCTAAATCAGATCTGGATTGAAAAAAAATGTGGATGGATATGGTGCAGGGAAGATGTATATGGTAGCAACGATTGCAAAAGAAATATATATGATGTAGTGGAGATGTATATGGTTATGGTAAACACAGCGGATATAGTGACCAAAACGTGACAAGAACTCGAAACTCTAAAAGCCTAACCCTAAGACCAGCAACACGACTCAACCGATGTAAACCAAACTCAACAAGCCCGAACTAATCAATACTAGTAAAAGGCTCAAAAGGTCTATGGATTATGGGAAACGAATCTACTATTTTTTGTTGGCTTTTTCTGGACTTTAGGAAATTAAAAGCAAACTGAAATTCTCTCACCGATGAACCTTGCTCTGAATACCACTTGATGAGTGTTTGGGTGTTCCGATCTTTCGGTGGAGATAGATAACTACGATTTGACTGGAGAGACGTTCACGATCCGACTACAACCATCCTAGGACGCTGCGCCTTAGCGATCAATACACCAAATCCAGCGGTTGCTCACGATCTTGCGGATCACAACCAACCAAACCACTAGGGTTATTCCTCCAAGCAATCGAAGAACAAGCAAGAACAAGTAGAACAAGCACTCAATTGCAAATAAGAGATGAAGGATCAGATGTGATACACATGAAGGTGGGGTTCCGAATCAAGTAGAACGGATGGTCTAGTCGACACACGCGTCTACAAGGAAGTAGCAGCAACTAAACTTTCATCTAAACAAAACTCAATCTGTTTGTGGCGGATCTAGGGGGATATAAGGAGGAGGGAGGACGACCACAAGGGTCCTGGGGTCGTACAACAACCCTAGGATGAGTCCCAAATGGACTCAAGTTCATACACGGGCCATAAGCCCAAAATATGGTGATGCAGCACCGTTGGCAGACAAGGTCTCGGCATTAAATCGTCAACTGCGGTCGCATCTGGTAAGATATATGTATGAGTCCGTATCCGTTGGAAAGTAGACTTGATAAGCTTTCCAAAAAGTGCTAGAACGTCCTAATCGGAGTCCGTATGAAGTCGTGGCAACCATCGCAAATTTGGACTCTTCTGCAGTCCGAATTGGACTTCCAAAACGTGTTGGACTTGGACTCTTTCTTTCCTTGGATCCAAAGTGACGTGGTAGCCTGGTGGAGGACGTTAGGAACACATGGATTTGGTCCCCAATCAACTTCATTGACCATCCATGCTTTCCATATGCAATCTAACCGTTCCTTGATCCATGTAAGCAATTCTGAGAATGAAAACATACACACTTCATAGTGCAGCACCCATTCATCAAATGTAACAATGATAAACCTCATATAGAATGGTTTCACCTTTGGTATAGAAGTGGTTGGCATGGTCATATCTAAGCCGGTGATGTCCTCATCAGGTGAGCCCTGAACCTTGGGACTGTTTGTCTCCCTTTATTTCACCTTGTAAACGTTTTTGTGTTTTTTAGTGTCTGATGATTGGGTTTAGCTCCCACGGCTCCTGGAAAGCATGTGAGAGTGTAACCCCTGCAAGGATTAGTATATAAAAATGAAATGAACATTGTGTGTTTACTTGTGCGGACCTCTAACGAATGAGGCTTGGCTTCTTTCTCCCTCCGGTTATCCAGTTGCCTGAACCGGGGCGGGGGGTGCGGCGGCAGCCCCCGAGTCTTTACTCGATGTAAAGAATCGTCTTGGGTTCACACCATCTTTCTTGTACGTTCCCCGCACATCTCTCCGCAAGAAGGGGGAATGTGAGCCGAACCATGCTATCCTTTGAGGTGGACGAACCATGGCTGCTCATCGAATTAATAATGGGCAAATCTGAGTGGGGTGTTGCTTCCCATTCGATAAGGTTCCGACTAGTGGCCCATGTCGTGGCTCACCCCGGATCTGTTTCATCTAGTACCCAGGTCCATTCGATGGGTCCTGGGGGCTCGTCGCCTTCCTTCGGAGGAATACCATGAACCAATCATCCGAAAAGAACGGACTCAAATACGAAATCTGGGAACGACCTTAGCATCTGATTGCCAGGTTGACAACCGCTAGTGTGCCCCTTCCCTATTCGCCCCTCACTCCATAGTCCTGAGTCATCCGTTTCGAACCCCGCTGGGTCGGCCTCCGTATCTCTGGATCGTAATGGGCCGTCAGGGCGTCTATAGCCCTTATCCCTTTAACTTACCTAGGCCCATGGGCCGTTGCCGCTGGTTGCGCCATGTGGGCGTCCCTCCGACCTCTGCATATGTTGGCCAAGCTCGAACGAGACGGAAGGTCTCCCGAGGTGCGCTTGCGCCCGGAGAGCGCGTGGTTTGGCTGGGGGTGCATAACAAAAATCTACGCGCGCAGCGTGGCAGGACCAGGATGGATCCTGTAATGAGGATAGATACGGGGTGCGTATATCGGAGCAAGGAAAAAGGCGGGTGATGTCAGTTACCTGCCATCATGCGCGCAGCTCCCGGGGTTCCCGGGGACAGTGGAGAGGACGTAACCGAGCGGCCGCATTTAATGCGACTCGGGTCGTGGGGTCGTGGCGTGGAGAGCCGAGGAGGCGTCGCTCCGCCTTTCGGGTCCCTATAAATATATGTACGCCGCATCACCCTTCGAGAGCTCGCACTGTTTGTCTTCTCCGCCTCCCAATCCTTCTCGCGTCGCCTCCATCCGAATCTAGGGTTTGCGCCGTCGCGTCTCCATCTTAACATCGTATTCCGCCACGCTGTGCGTTGTTGCCCGGGCGCGCCCCCATGGCTGTTGAACATCCAGAGAGGAGCTGGGGCCATTGCACGCTCGAGTATGAGCGGGTGCTCGGTATGGTGGATGCGGGGCTGCTACGCCCCGAGCTCTCCGCCAATGGCGACCTTGAGTGGATCGTCCCCACCAACGTTGATGTTCCAGATCCGCCGCCGGGGTACGTGGTTTCCTTTCTCCCATTCCACGAGCGCGGGTTCGGCATGCCGCCGTATCGCTTCTTCCGTGGGGTTCGCAACCACTATGGGATCGAGCTCCACAACCTCAATTCCAACTCTGTGCTTCACCTTGCGGCCTTCGCGGCCATGTTGGAGGGGATGCTAGGGGTGGAGCCGGATTTTCCCTATGGAAGTTCTTCTTCAGGGCGTTGGTGTTCCTCCTCAACTCGCACGGCACGAGATTCGTGGTGCCGTGCGGAGGGTGCACGCTCAGCCTCCGTCCCACCAACTTGGATCTCTACATGTCGGCGCGGGCGATCTCTTCTTATCAGGGATGGCACTCGCAGTTGTTCTACATCTGGAACCACTCGAGGCGCCGCTCCCGATCTTCACGGGTCGCCGTTTCACCGAGGAGCTCCCGAGCTAGCACTACGGGATGACCCAACAAGAACTCACAGGGGTTGAGCCCTAGCTCCGGAGCTTGACGCGGCTCCGGGACCAAGAGCTAAACTTCTCGGGGGTCGTCGAGCAGTTCCTACAGTGTCGGTGCTCCCGCTCATGGATAGGGAGCGCTGGTTGCACGAGATGGTGCCCGGGGTGTCACGCGCGCTGACACGGTAACTATCGCCCGGAGGCTGCTGGGAGTGCCCTGGATGAAGACGGCGTCTATCGTTGCCCGCCGATGCGCCCGGACCTCAACTTCGTCGAGCTGGTAAGTCCGGACCGCGCTATATCGTTTTTCCCTTGCGTTTCCCTCGTTCGGTGGCGCTGACCCATGCGCCTCGTGTTCTTCTTCTGTAGGGGCCCCGTTAGATGGCTCGCCATGTGGCTGCCCCCACTTCCCGTTCCGCCGGCGCAGCGCATGGCGAACAGGGAGCGGAACGCACGGTAGCAGGCGGAGGCCGCCGAGAGAAAGAAGAAGAAGGCTAACAGGGCCTTGAAGTGCATGCAACTAGACCAGCAGCAGGCTAGGCAGCGTCGCGCTGGAGAACCGAAGGAAGGGTTTCCCACTGAGTCCGACGAGGACTAGGAGAACCTTAGTGACGACGACGACGATGATGATGAGGAGAAGGAGCTCACAAGCGTCCTCTGTCTGAGGTGGTGCCTGCACTGCTGGCGCTGGGGACATTGCGTTACCCCGCCGAGGCCACGCCGGTGGTGGAGACGCCACCGATTCGGACGCTCGGCGCGCACCTAACCCCCGGAGCTTCTAGGGTGGCATTGCTGGTGGCTCCCTGTCCAGCACTCGCCCCGCCCCGCCCGAGGGGAGTGAGGGCGGCAAACGGAGCAGCAGCTCGGGAGCCGGAGGTCGTGGAAAGGTGGAGCCGAAGCGGAAACGTAACCGCATCTTCTCCCCGCGGTAAGTCACATGGTTTGATGTATTCCGTCATTCCCTTGACGAAGGGAGATTTCTTATGATTTGACTGTGTTTGGTGACCTTTAGGTCCACCGGAGGTACTTCGCACGAGGGGTGGAAAAAACTGCACCGGGTGGCGCCCTCAGTCGATCTGGGGTAGGTCGACGTGGCCCCGGCTCTTGGTTCTGCAGACGTTGTGGTGACACCGACGTCGTTGGCGTGGCACCGTCCCTTCTCCGGAGTTAGTGGTCGTTGACAACTCCGGGGAGGAGGACGGCCTGGGTGACCCCATGGTTGTGGATGCCGAGGATGATCAGCCGGCCGTGCTGCCGGCAATCATGGCAGCGGCGCCCGTGGTGAGCGAGGCCGAAGGGAGGGGCCCTGGTGATGCGGACAGAACTGTGGACGTCCCAGTCATGACGTCTAGGACCGAGGCGGCGGCAGCCGAAGTGAGCAAGGAGGGGCCCCTAGGCAGCCCCCTTCCCCCCAACGTGCTGGCTCGGAACGAGGTGGTCCCCCGGTCGTTCACCAAGGAGGAGCTGTGAAAGGTCCTATCCAAGGCTAGATGGGGGTGAATAGCCTAAATTCGAAACTTAAAAACAAACTCAACAAGTTAGATAAAGAGGTGGCGAAGCTTAACTAGCAATAGCAAACTAAGGAATGCGAGGCCTCCTAACACAATTGCTATCCTAATATAGCTCTAATCACAACCAAAGCCTACTCAAGTCTAGTAGCCCTCTAAGGCACAACCTAATATACTACTTGCAAGTATGAAGAAGGTAATGCAAAGATGGGAGGAGTGATTTTACCTCCGAGTAGAGGATTGAACCAATCACAATGAGATCACCAAGATCACCAATCAATCACAAGGATGAGCCAAGAGGTTGACACTTGATTTTTCACCAAGGTTCACTAGTTTTCCCACTAGCTACGTCCTTGTTGTGTCGTCTTACTTTCCTATGTCATTGATCTTGCCATGTCAATCAAGGTTCTATTCTTCCTTTCAACTATCCCATTGGATTGAGGAGTGTACTTTGGAGAGAATTGATGGTTAATTCCAAAGTCATCACAAAGATCTTCAATTCTTGTGTTCTTGAACTCACTCCCATTGTCACTTCTAACTCTCTTGATAGTTGTTTCAAACTCATTTTGGCACCTCTTGACAAATGACTTGAATATATCAAATGTGTCACTCTTGTCACTCAAGAAGAATACCCATGTGTATCTTCTGAAGTCATCCACTATCACAAATCCATACTTATTGCCACCAATGCTCATATAAGTTGTTGGCCCAAAGAGATCCATGTGCAATAACTCAAAAGATTTGCTTGTACTCATGATGCTCTTCTTTGGATGAGTGTTTCCAACTTGCTTTCCCACTTGACATGCACTACATAGCTTGTCCTTCTCAAATGTGATATCCTTCAAACCCTTCACTAGATCATGCTTGATTAGCTTGTTGAGTTGCTTCATGCCAACATGTCCAAGCCTTCTATGCCATAACCAACCCATGCTAGACCTTGAGATGAGACAAGTAGAGAGTTGGGTCTCACTAGCATTGAAATCCACTAGGTAGAGGTTCTCATACCGAAATCCCTTGAAGATCATGTTTGAACCATCTACACTAACGATTTCCACATCCTCCACTCCAAAGATGCACTTGAAACCGAGATCACACAATTGGGCAACCGACAATAGATTGAACTCAAGCCTTTATACTAGAAGCACATTCCTAATGCTTAGATCATTGGAGATAGCAATCTTCCCAAGCCCTTTCACCTTTCCTTTGCCATTGTCACCAAATGTGATACTATCAAAACCTTGAGTGTTATCTTGGTTGATTGAGTTGAACATCCTTCCGTCACCGGTCATGTGTTGAGTGCACCCACTATCAAGCACCCAATGCCTCCCTCCGGCTTTGTAATTGACCTACAAGAGAGATCAATTCTTTTTAGGTACCCAAACTTTCTTGGGTCCTCCAAGGTTAGTTACCAAAGATTTGGTACCCAAATGGACTTCTTAGAAGCCATCCATGGTGCACCAACAAACTTGGCATGAACACCATTAGTACCCTTGGAAAGTACATAGAATGAATCAACTCTCATGGAGGATACATCTTGTTTGGCCTTCTTGTTCTTGCATGCTTGCTCATTGTGACCAACTTGCTTGCAACTCTTGCAATAGCTACCGGTGTTCTTCACAAAACGAGTTTTGTGAGAAATAAAGGCGGCCTTGCCTTTCTTGGGGGTATAGCCCAATCCCTCTTTGTAGAGAGAAGCTCTTTGGCTACCCAAGCACATAAGCAAGTGGTCCTCACCTCCATAAGCCTTAGGTAAGGAGTGATTGAGCTTTGTAACCTCCTTCTTGAGGGTTTCATTTTCCACCAATAGTGAAGCATCACAAGTGACACCATCACTAGTGACACCATCACTAGTAGATGAAGTAGAAATGATAGTGCTACAAGAGGGTTAGTGGGAGCAACAATGATAGGAGTATAGAAAGATTCATCAAGAATATCACAAGTAACTCCCATATCACATGTTTGAGCAATCTCCTTCTTACTTTGATCAAGGAGGGAGGAGTGAGCTCTTTCAAGCTTAGAGTGAGACTTCACTAGCTTCTCATCGGCTTCCATTAGCCTCTCATGAGATGCTACGACCTCATCGAGGTTTTGCTCAAGAGCCACATTGGTCTTGCGCAATTCCTTGCACTCCTTCCTCTTCTTGTCAATGTAGTCCTTGGCTTGCTCAAGCATGTCCATGAGTTCCTCCTTTGAGGGCTCCTCACTATCACTATCGCTCTCACTCTCACTCTCATCATGAGAAAGTACCTTAGTCAACTTAGCCATGAAACATGATGATGGAGTGTCAAATAGAGAGATCTTGTCCCTCGTTGCAATGCTTGCGAAAGCCTTCTTCTTGGTAGTGGTCTTATTTTCTTGATCACTATCATCACCACATGAAGAGGCACTATCCCAAGTAACAATGTGAGAGTAGCCCTTCTTCTTGTTGTTGTTGTCAAATAGGGGCTTCTTCTCTTTCTTGCCTTTCTTCTTGTGATCATCATCATCCTTGTCACTATTGTAAGGACAATGAGCAATGAGATGATCAAAGCTTCCACACTTGAAGCACTTTCTTGGTTCATCATGATTCTTGAAAGAAGACTTCTTCCTTCTTGCACCATAGCCCTTCTTCATGAATCTCCCAAATTTCCTCACAAAGAGAGCCATCTCCTCTTCATCAAGATCACTACCACTTTGGTCTTCACTTTCACTAGATTCTTCATTCTTGCTCTTGCTCTTGCTCTTATATGATGATGTAGCTTTGAATGCTAAACTCTTCTTCTTCACGCCTTTCTTGTCTTCCTTCTTGACATCTTCTTCCTTGTTCTCCCGATAAGCATCTTGAGTCATCACATCTCCCAAGACTTGATTCGGAGTCATGGTGTCTAGCCCACCTCTCACAATCAAGGTCACAAGTGTGTCAAACCAGGATGGAAGACACCTCAAGAACTTGTGAGAGAAGTCCTTGTCCTCAACCTTCTCACCAAGAGCCGTGAGATCATTGACTAGCTGTTGACACAAAAAGCGTCAGATCTGTGAACACCACGGGCTATTACCCAAAGCTCAATGTCGAGGGCGTGCCAGTCGATTTGACCAATCAATCGACAAGGATGATAACTATGACAAACTGGACGAGACGACAGCGATGCGCCCGAACGTCAAGGCTCAGATTGATCACGGGTAACTAGAGCAGAGCTAGACGAGACAAACAGCGATGCGCCCGGATTGCCAAAGCCTAGAGGTACTCCCACATGGAACTAGCAAGGATTTTGACGGAGATCAAGGTGATGCAGCCTGTGTAAAGCTTGAAGAACTCGTTAAAACTATAACTAATGCAAAATAAGAGTAAATTGCGATAAAAGTAGGATAAAAAGTAGAATTGGTTTGTTTTTTGATTGGATTGATTTATTTCTTCCATAGCCCTCAGGCACATATTTATACTCCCGCATGGAGAGTTGTACAATGACACGACACATATCTTTCCTAAAACAATCTCCTACTTTAAAGGAAACTGACTCGCGCAGGAGCCGGATAACAATATTTATTTCCTAAACAAACACACCTATTTTAAGGGAAAATAAGCGACCCATGCAAGAGTCGGACTCAAACTACTATAATAATACTGGCACAGAACACCAGTTTCCTTACACTTCTTCTCGATGGAAACTTTCCATCGGCAGATCCTTTTAATCCGCACCTTCCTTCCTTGACCACTTGTAACCCTCTGCTGCCACCAAGTGCTAAATCATGCCCATCGGCATTGGCAATACTTTCCCTAACGGCAATCGGCAGCATCTTCTTCGTCGGTAATCGGCAACGAGCCCTCATCGACAATCGGCAGCCAGCCTTCATCGGTAATCGGCAACTAGCCTTCATCGGCAATCGACAATGATTCTTCATCGGCAACCACCAATCAACCTCTGTCGGCAAAGATCACCCAGCCTTCATCGGCAACACACTTGGCCTTCTGCAGCACTCTCTCATCGGCCATATCAGCTCATACTTTACCGATGCCGATGGAGAATGGTCACCAGCCAATCAAGCTTCGATCCATTTGACACATGTCAAAAAACGGTGTCAACACATGCCCCCCAGTTTTGGAGCGTATAACTTTACGTGCCGAAATTCTCTCCACTGTAGTCGTTGCTGTAGCCGTTGCTGTAGCCGTTACCCCCGAGATAGGCGTACGGTTTCCTTGATCCCCGCATGTGGAACTGCAATTAAATAATAAAATCCCTCGATTGTAGCACGAACAGTTACAGACCACCTCGATTACCGCGCGTATCCACCGCGGGCCTCCCTACATTCATGCACAGCGTGGAACAGAACCCCAAAATGCCCCTGAACAGGATTATAAAAGTTACCGGGATCCACACTGCCCTTTTACCCGAGCCCATTTTTACTTTCACCTTCTTGCTTTCGTCTTCAACCTCCGGCTGCCCTGAAGAACACAGGCCCGAGCAACAGTACCTCTTCACACTCCAAGGACGAATCAAGCATCTCTCCGGCTCCAATGGCGATCCAAGTTGACATCCCGAAGGTAAGATTCATTCCTCATCCAATCCAACCTCTCTTTTCTCCGCAAAAACCTGGTTTCATCCCTGTTCTTCCTTCTGATTCGTCCCCTTCTCAAACCCTAGGAGCTGTACAACAAAGTCATCATCCTTCTTGCTGGCTCCAACCTTAGCTGCCTAGGCCCAATGGGCAATCCAGACCCCACCTCCATCATCAACGCAGAAACCAACAGGATACCACTTAGATCTGAAAGCTTCGGTCTGGGATTGTGGAAGGATACATTCCACTCATGGCCTAAGCACACCAAAGGATGGAAAAACTGGTACTTGAGGTTGGCCAGGTCGCAGCAAGTGTACTGGCAGGAGCGTGGCTTAGATCAATGCATTAGGCTCTCAATTGCCGATGCAGAGAGGAATGAGAACTTAATGATAGCAGCCTCATATTTCTGGTCCGATAGCATGAATGCTTTCCTCTTTAGGCATGGACCAGCTACTCCCACTCTTGCTGATGTCTACATGCTGACCAGCTTGGATATCACTTCCGCCGATATGCTCAGCCTTTTCAACAGAAAACCTGAGTATAAGATGAACACCCGTAGCATCGGCGGTTGGACAGGTTATATTCAGGAGCATCAGAAAACCGGATCAATAACCCAGCGGGAGCATGCCATCTTCTTAAACATGTGGCTGGAAAAGTTTATCTTCTGCGGCAAGACCATCGGCCCGACCACCATGCATCTCCCCGCGGCCGAACTGCTTGCCAATGGCCCAAGGCTCCCCTTAGGCAGGTACCTCCTCGGGTCAGTTTACCGATTGTTGCACCAAGTATCCAACAAGCTGCTGCTAGGAGAACCCATCGGCAATCTCGGAGGCCCCTGGTGGTTCATCAACCTATGGCTGAACGTACATATGCACAAGGCCCTCGAGTTTGACCTATTTGCCCAGCAATTCCCGAGGGACATATCGGAAGATTACCGATATGATGATGATGAATCGGCAACTCGAGCTCCGCTCAACTTCGGAGAAGCCGTCATAATGCTGCCGGGTACCGATGCCGATGCAGAGCACTTTGGCTATTACTTCCAGAAATTCTACAATGGACTCCATTCTTCAGAACGGGCCTGGTGGCCATACCTTGATGAAAACAATCATTTTCCACTGCTGTTTAACTTAACCGATATGAGCCTACCCGAGAACCAAGCAATCATGAGGGCCAGCATAACTCCCCAAGCTATTCCAGTAAACATTTTTGGATCTGGGAAGAACGCTCCACCATCTTATGAGTTCTACTATCCATCGGCAGCAGCAAGACAACTGGGATTTGGCCAACTGCCAATAAAATTCTGCTACTCTAAGGTAGTAAGACCCAGGCAGGCAATCTCAAGTAATTTGGATTGGAATAAAGTCATCAGCCTTCCTGCCGATGCCGATCTGTCGGACCTTGACTTGTCCTCCTGGTTGCCAACCTCTTTCATTACCAACGAATTCAAGTCTTGGTGGCAAGAATGGAAGTGCCAGCTACTCGCCAAGTCTTCACATTATTATCGGCACCTGATCGACGCCAATTATGTCATCCCCGACGACGCAGTAAGTTTGCTATCCGATGCACTTTCATTACTTTATTTGTCATCGGTATCAACACTTAACTCCTTCGCACTTTTGCACTTGACAGGCCGATGATCCAGTTCCCACAACGAGCAACAGCGGTAGACCCTTCAAACTTCGGATGATGGGCCCTATATCGATCATCGGCAACAAAGCTCCATCACTGGCCGCCTTTACGCCCCAACAGGTACCTTCGTCGATGCCTACAACAGCTCAGGCTACATCGGCTGCCGCTGTTGCCTTCACGCAAACTTATGCAGTAAACTCTTTACTTGTACCGATCATACACTGTCCCATCGGCAACATTTACCTTGCATAACTCGGTTTGTATTTTCAGGCATTATGGTCATCGGCATCTGCTTCCAGAATACAACTAACTTCTGACCCCATTGCCGATGCCCCCTAGTCTTCATCCAAGCGGATTGGCTCTCCTACTGCTGCGCCGACAAAGAAGAGGCGCTTGAGGTTGGCTTCTCCTCCGCCATCGGCTCCAACTGCACCATCAGCTGCCGATGCGCCGCCAGTAGAACATGCTTCCGGCTCCAGTCGCACCACCTGCCGACGGGTCATCGGTAGAAGCTCCATCGACTTCCATACCTGAACAACCGATGGATGACGCCCCCGTCCAGAAGATAGTAGCTGCTGCGACGATCGAAACGGCATCGGCATCGGCACCGGCTATGCTGACTGAAGAAACAACTCCTGCCGTAGCAGCGGAGGTAGCATCGGCGTCGGCATCGCCAGCCAGATTACCTGGCGAAGGAACCACTCAAGCCTCCGCAGCAGCAACAACGTCGGCATCGGCACCGTCGACCCAAGTCCCCGATGACAGAGTGCCGCCACAAGAAACCGTCACTACATCGGAGGCGACGCCAGCATTAACTACACCAAGACCAGTGGCGTCGGCTGCCTCCCCAACACGGGCTCAGTCATCGGCATCTGCCGCCGATGTTCAAGATGAAGCCGGACCGTCTAGCATGCCAAGCCCTAGGCAGGAGATCCGTTTCAAGGCGGTAAGTAGATTACCTTAAAGCTTATAGTATAGTTTTGCAATCGGCATATTTTAACCTTTGTTTTCAGGCCCAAGATTCCCCGGACAACCTCTTCTCCTATAGCTTAAATCTTCAGAACGAAGATGAGCGCCCAAGCCGCCTCCGAGCAGATAGTTTGTTCTCTTTTGCCGTCGACGTCCCCGATGATGATGAAGAGGAAAGCTCCCACCCGGCTCTATCGGCAGAAGTCAAATCCAAACTTGAGGAGTTGCTCTCCCTGCTGCTGCAGGACACCTCCCAACTTGTCCAGGACGCATCGGCGACAAGGATTATATTCAAAGATATCCAAAGCCATCTTTCCGCCGATGCAGCAAAAACCATCCTCCAAGCAGCTTCCCTCGACGTCAAACAAATCCAGTATCAGCGGCTTACTCATCGCATTGCCGATAGAGCAGCCCAAGCCAAGAGCGAGGAAGAGAAGCTCAGATTTAAAAGCCTTGCCGATGAGAAGCACAGAAGCATCGGTCAAGCCAAAACCTCCATCGGCAACCTTGACCAGGAAATCTCTCGACTATCGGTGAGGAAAGAGGAGCTGCTGGCAGAGCTGCAAAAGGTTGAAGAGGGTTTAACGGCAGCCAATCAACAAAAGACCCAACTGTCCGACTCCATCGGGACCCTACAGCAAGAAAGGGATCAATACGCTCGGCAAGCTATTTCATGGAAGAAGAAAATCAAGCCGGTTGAGGGCTCTGCCGATGCTGACGCCAAGGAGTTAGACGAAATAGACCAAATTCGCCTGCGTGCGATAAATGTTATCCACTCCTTGTTCTGATGCCTGTAGTATCAGCAAGAATGTAACCTGATACTTGATTTTGTCTTGTAATATAACGCCAGTTTGTTTTTACCGATGTTTTTATAAGTTTACTTTTCATCGGCATTTGACTAAGCGTCATGCATCTACCCATATGCTAGGGTAATATCTCTTCAAGTATTTGCTGTTGATCGCCCTAGAAAACGTCACTCCCTCGAGGGTTTCCAAAATGTATGCATTACCAGGAGCAACGGTTTTATCCGATAAGGACCTTCCCAATTAGGGGACCACTTTCCAAACTTAGAGCTCTTAGTCCCAATCGGTAAAATCAACTTCCAAACCAAATCACCATCGGCAAATTCCTTTACCTTTACTTTCTTATCATACCATCGAGCAACCCTCTTCTTGTTCTCCTCAATACTGATTAATGCTCTTAACCGATGACCTGCCAAATCTTCTAACTCATCCTTCATCAAAGTAATATAATCATCGGTCGTCAACTGATCTTGAAAAGATAATCGCCTAGAACCAGTTTTAATTTCCCAAGGTAGGACAACATCGTGTCCATAAACCAACTGATACGGCGAGACCTTGGTTGCACCATGACAAGCCATCCGATATGACCGCAAAGCTTCGTTCAACACCACGTGCCACCTTCTAGGGTTTTCTTCAATCTTGCGGTTTATAAGCTTAATGACTCCTTTATTAGTCGCTTCAGCTTGACCGTTAGCTTGAGCGTAATAAGGAGAAGAATTCAGCACCTTGAAACCCATGCTAGCAGCAAAGTCATCAAACTCTCCCGATATGAACATGGTCCCTTGATCGGTAGTAATGGTCTGAGGAATACCAAATCGGTAAACGATGTGCTCCTTAACGAAATCCACCATGTTTGCCGATGTCACCTTCTTCAAGGGGATTGCCTCAACCCATTTGGTGAAGTAATCGGTAGCAACAAGTATGAACTTATGCCCCTTGCTCGATGGCGGATAAATCTGGCCGATGAGATCAATAGCCCATCCTCTGAACGGCCAAGGCTTGATTATAGGGTTCATTGCCGATGCAGGTGCCCTTTGTACATTACCAAACTTCTGACAGTCCTGTCATCCTTTGAAATAATTGAAGCGGTCTTCAAGGATTGTTGGCCAATAATACCCATTCCGCCTAATCATCCACTTCATCTTGAATGCCGATTGATGCGCTCCACATACACCTTCATGGATCTCACCCATCAATTCTTTTGATTCCTCTTTGCCAAGACATCTCAGTAAAACCCCATCAATTGTCCGATAATACAACTCATTGTCAAGGAGCACATACTTAGTAGCTTGGAACCTTAGACGCCTTTCAACTTTCCTGGATGGATCCCTCAAGTAATCGGCAATCTCCTTTCTCCAGTCATCGGCAAACATTACCAATGTCGTAACTTCCTGAATCGGCTGATATCCTGAGGCATTCTGTGCCAGCCGATTAGCTTCTTCATTATGCAACCTTGGAATGTGCTCAAGGCGATATTCTTTGAACTCCTTTAACAACCGCAGACACCGCTCATGAGCTGCAATCAACACTTCACTTCGGCACTCATATATCCCGATCAGCTGATTAATCACCAACATGGAATCACCGAAGATTTCAACGGCATTGGCATGCACCTCCCTGAGCAGTTCCAACCCCTTAAGCAAAGCCTGGTACTCAGCCTGATTGTTTGTCGAAGTAGCAACAATCGGCAATGAAATCTCATACCTCTGTCCTCGGGGTGAAATCAACAGAATACCGATGCCTGCTCCATCCTTGCACGTAGACTCGTCAAAGAACAGAGCCCAAGGGGCAATCTCAACAAAGCCCACCATATTGCAATGTTGAGTGACAAAATCGGCCATCACCTGACCCTTAATAGCCTTTGCCGATTCATACCTTAGGTCAAACTCTGATAATGCCAGAATCCACTTACCAATTCGTCCACTCAAAATCGGCATTGACAGCATGTACTTGACCACATCATCTTTGCAGACAACAGTACATTCGGCCGACAGTAAATAGTGTCTTAATTTAATGCAAGAGAAGTATAAACATAAGCACAATCTTTCCATGGCCGAATACCTGGTTTCAGCATCCACCAACCTTCTGCTCAGGTAATATATTACACGCTCCTTCCCTTCAAACTCCTGAATTAATGCTGACCCGATAACACCGTCATCGGCAGACAAATATAACCTGAAAGGCCTCCCGTGCTGAGGTGGAACTAAGACTGGGGGATTTACCAAGTATCTTTTAATCTCTTCCAAGGTTGACTGCTGCTCCTCTCTCCATATAAACTCTTAATCAGCCTTCAACTTTAACAGAGGACTAAAAGATTTAATCTTACCGGACAGATTGGATATAAATCTTCTAATGAAATTAATCTTGCAGATCAGAGACTGCAACTCAGTTTTGTTTGTGGGAGCAACTACCTTGTTAATTGCATCAATAGATTTTCTGCCGATTTCAATACCTCTCTGATGCACCATGAAGCCCAGAAACTGCCCTGCCGATACGCCAAACGCACACTTGTTAGGATTCATCTTCAACCCATGTTCCCTCGTGCATTCCAATATTTTCCGCAAATTGGCAAGATGCTTCTTGAAGTCCCCAGACTTAACCACCACGTCATCGATGTAGATTTCAACTATTGTGTCGATGTACTTATGAAAGATAAAATTCATTGCCCTCTGATAAGTAGCACCGGCATTCTTCAAGCCAAAAGTCATGACTACCCATTCAAACAAGCCAACGTGGCCTGGACATCGGAAAGCAGTCTTGGGTATGTCTTCTTCAGCCATGAATATCTGATTATACCCAGCATTACCATCCATAAAGCTAATAATTTGGTGTCCAGCAGCAGCATCGATTAGCAGATCGGCAACAGGCATTGGGTAGCCATCCATCGGCGTAGCCTTGTTCAGGTTCCTGAAATCAATGCACACACGAAGTTTTCCATTCTTTTTATACACAGGAACCACATTAGAAATCCAATCGGCATATCGACATTGCCGAATAAATCCAGCTTCGATCAACTTAGTAATCTCAGCCTTAATATCGGGTAAGATAGTAGGATTGCATCGGCGTGCGGGCTGCCGATGTGGCTGAAAACCAGACTTGATGGGTAACCGATGTTCAACTATTGATCGGTCTAAACCAGACATCTCTGTATAATCCCAAGCAAAACAATCTTTATTCTCTTTTAATAAATCGATTAACTGCCGCTTACATTGGGAATCTAACTTAGCGCTAATAAAAGTAGGCCTAGGTTTACTACCATCGCCGATGTCGACCTCGAGCAAGTCATCGGCAGACGTGAAGCCCTACCCCAGTTTTCCGTCATCGGCGAACTGATCCATTAAGACTCCTCCTCAGGACCGACTGCTTGGATCGGTTTGATGCGGTAATCGGCAACTTTGAGGAACTCTTTGTCCCAGGCTTCGCCAGATATGCACCTGGTCTGCTCATAAGTGTCCAACTCTGTCGATGCAATAGTAGATGGGGCCTCACCGCGGACTACTTCAATTCTGTCTTCGATCCACTGTACCAGACTCTGATGCATAGTAGAAGGGATACAACAATTAGCATGGATCCAGTCCCTCCCAAGGAGCAAGTTGTAGGTGCCTTTGGCGCTGATTATGAAGAACGTTGTCGGCAAAGTCTTACTGCTGATGGTTAATTCAACACATACAGCTCCCATGGCGGTTGACACATTGCCTTCGAAGTCCTTGAGCTTCATGTCGGTTTCGACCAAGTCCCGATCGCCTTTGCCAAGCTTTCTGAACACGACATAGGGCATTATGTTGATGGATGCGCCGCCATCCACTAGCATTTTGGTCATCGGTTGACCATCCACCTTGCCCTTAACAAACAGAGCCCTCAAGTGCTGCCTCTCGTCTTCGGTCGGCTTTTCGAAGATAGCCGCCATTGGGTCTAGCACCAGTTGTGCCATGTCGGCAACCTCTTCATCATCGTTGACGGGCGCCATGAACTCCATCGGCAACATGACAACCATGTTTATATCTGCCGATGGGCCTCTGTCCTTGCGCTTCGGCCTCCATTGCTTCTCCTCTGAGGGTTCTGCACTGTTATTCAGGTCATCACGGCGCTGGCGCTGAATTCTCC
Organism: Microstegium vimineum; assembly: GCA_022036555.1. Taxonomy (NCBI): domain Eukaryota; kingdom Viridiplantae; phylum Streptophyta; class Magnoliopsida; order Poales; family Poaceae; genus Microstegium; species Microstegium vimineum. The sequence continues at coordinate 25,838,082 of CM039122.1, forward strand.
TCTTCTGGGTTTTAGTCAAACCCTTAGGGCACCAGGGAGGAAGCTTGGTCTTCCAGACAGGTTGATGCTGCTTCTCACTGCTTACATCGGCACTTCTTCCGATGTTGGGATCTCTGGAGAATATCTCCTCGTCGGGCACTCTAGCATTAGCCATCTCCTCCAGCTCCCTCTGGTCAACACGCCTGCCAAGCTGATCATGGGCACTGAGCTTGCCCCCCAGTCGGTCATGTGCCGATCTGTCTTCTCTGAGCGGCCGGGCGTACCTGGGTGCCTGATCATCAAAACAAGGTCGCTTACCTGACCAATCGGCTGTGTAGTACCCATTGCATTCTGGACAGTTATCAGCAGTGGGCAGCTTGATGCCTTCCTCGCAGCAATGAACGAAGAAGGGACACCTCCAATGGTCCTTATGTCGAAGCCATTCCCGATGCTCTTCCTCCTCTTGCCGATACTGCTCTTCACGTGATTGCCGATGATAGCGCCTTGACTGTTTATGGGTGGATCACCACTCCAGGAGCCCTGTCGGCGTTGTTACCTTCATCGGCAACCTTCTTACCCTTTCTGTCATCGGCAAACTTTCCTGCGTCATGCTTAGGCACTTGGTAGTCAGGATCTACCGATGAGTTCCTTCTGGCAGCTTCCGACGTCAACACTCTAGTCTTTTCACCGATCTCCACCATGTTGTTTGGAAACGGGTGCTGATCTATCTTCATCGGTTTCTGGACTTTAGAGTTTTCAAACTTGATACGCCCAGACTCGATCTCCGACTGCAACTGCTGCCTGAATACCTTGCAGTCATTGGTACTGTGTGAGGTTGCATTATGCCACTTGCAGTACGGAATCACTTGATTGGGCGCCAACTTGATTCGCCCCTCTTGCAGCAATAGGTCAAACATCCTATCAGCCTTGGTGATATCAAAGGTGAACCTTTCTATTTCTTTTTGGCTGAACGGACAAGACACAGACTTCTTATCCTTCACCCATTCGGCAGCATCGACATTCAGTTCTTCATCCGATCCAGAGTCTTCTTCTTTCCCGATGAAGGTCACCTTCTTGTTCCAAGTCTTCCTGGGCTCAAAGACTTTGACATCTTGATCTGCAATCCTCTGCACCAGGTGACTTAGGCTCTCAAACTCCTGGGACGCGTACTTGTCCTTGATGTGCGGCAGTAACCCCTAGAAGGCCAAGTCTGCCAGTTGCCGATCATCAAGCACCAGACTGTAGCACTTGTTCTTCACATCCCGCAGCCTCTGCACAAAACTTTCTACCGATTCGTCGTTGCGTTGTCTCATTTTGACCAAATCGGTAAGCTTCTTTTCGTGTATACCAGCAAAGAAGTATTTGTGAAATTGCCTCTCCAGATCGGCCCATGTGATTATAGAATTTGGAGGCAATGATATGAACCATGTGAATGCCGATCCAGACAATGATGAAGAGAACAGTCTCACCCTTAATTCCTCCCTACTGGCAGCCTCCCCGCACTGGATAATGAAGCGGTTGATGTGCTCCATTGTTGACGTGTCGTCTTGGCCGGAAAACTTGGTAAAATCAGGCACCTTGTACCGATTTGGGAGAGGAATCAAGTCATATGCAGGCGGGTACGGGGTCCGATAGGAGTATGTGTTGACCTTGGGTTTGATACCGAATTGCTCCTTCATGACTTCGGCAATCTTGCCGACCCAGTACGCGTCTTGCTCTTGCCGACTCATTGGCTAGTTATCGACTGGTGGAGTCGGCTGACGCGCCCCTTGGGGATGTGCAGTAGTCGTGGGCGCAGCACCAGTCATCTGGACGCTATGCATCGGCTGACTTGCCGATGGGTAGCTTGGTATGCTTGGCGGAGTCGGCTGATGCGCCCCTTGAAGGTACGCAGTTGTCGTTGGCGCCGCGTCGGTCATCTGCAAGCTATGCATCGGTTGACTTACCGATGGATGGTTCGGCATACTTGGCGGAGTCGGCTGTACTGTCACATTCATCGGTTGTTGTACCGATGACCCGCCTTGAATGCATGCTAGACCTCCATAGTAGTATATCGGCGCGCCAGGCTGTTGAGCTAGTGGCTGGTTGACCCATCCAAGATTACAAGGCATCGGCATATGACTTGCCGATGGTTGATAGCTGACCGGAGCATGCGGTTCTTGAATCCTAGAGCAATTGATCACCAGATTACCTTGGGGGTTCGGAGCTCCGGCTTGAGAGTTTGCCGCAAGGGATTGACTGCCGGCGGTTATAATGTGTTGCATCGGCATAGAGCTTGCTGATGGTGGCATCAGAGGTATCTTGGGGATTACTTGGAGATCATCTGATGGCACTTGTAGGGTTGGAGCAGGCGCAGAGTTGTGCATCATATGAGCCATCGGCTGTGGCTGTGCTGCCGATGCCGTAGAGTTCTTCCAGGCTGAACCGTCTCCCTGCACCAAGTTAGAGCCAGCATATAGATTCGGAGGCATACCGTATCCCCACCAGTTAGCGGGGGCTGGTCCTGAAGTTGCCGACGCGGCTGGATCTGCGTTGAACTTGGTAGCGTCGCCGGCGTTCGGTCTTGGTGACGTAGCCACATCGGCAGACGGTTCCACCGGGGTGGAAGACGCCATCTGGGCCGCCGATGGGCTTGCAGACGCCAATCCAGGTTGATGGTACGCTGGACCGGCATATCGCGGTGCATGTCCTTCTTTGAATGTTTGTGCGACGGCATTGTAGACAGTATTGGACAGCACGCTGGAGTGGTTAATTAAAGCTTGACTTACAGCGGCATTAACCATCTCTTGTAGTTTACCAGGGTTGGCGTCGTACGTGACCTGCCGTGGCAACGGCGGATCTTGCTTCTGAATTGCTTCGCCGCTCCTGCTGAGGCTAAAGGATTTGAGATACAGCTGCCTGTATTCCTCCATAGCCCGCTCCATGGCCTGCTTCTGATCATCTTTCAGATCGGCCTTAGACACTGCGATGACATTCCTCTGATCGACATCGGCGTGATCAGCTATGCCGGATGTGTAGATTTGTATAATCAGGTCCCACTGGGCGTGCCAAAAGAGGTGTTGACACAAAAAGCGTCAGATCTGTGAACACCTCGAGCTATTACCCAAAGCTCAATGTCGAGGGCGTGCCAGTCGATTTAACCAATCAATCGACAAGCATGATAACTATGACAAACTGGACGAGACGACAGCGATGCGCCCGGACGTCAAGGCTCAGATTGATCACGGGTAACTAGAGCAGAGCTAGACGAGACAAACAGCGATGCGCCCGGATTGCCAAAGCCTAGAGGTACTCCCACGCGGAACTAGCAAGGATTTTGACGGAGATCAAGGTGATGCAGCCCGTCTAAAGCTTGAAGAACTCGTTAAAACTATAACTAATGCAAAATAAGAGTAAATTGCGATAAAAGTAGGATAAAAAGTAGAATTGGTTTGTTTTTTGATTGGATTGATTTATTTCTTCCATAGCCCTCAGGCACATATTTATACTCCCGCATGGAGAGTTGTACAATGACACGACACATATCTTTCCTAAAACAAACTCCTACTTTAAAGGAAACTGACTCGCACAGGAGCCGGATAACAATATTTATTTCCTAAACAAACACACCTATTTTAAGGGAAAATAAGCGACCCATGCAAGAGTCGGACTCAAACTACTATAATAATACTGGCACAGAACACCAGTTTCCTTACACTTCTTCTCGATGGAAACTTTCCATCGGCAGATCCTTTTAATCCGCACCTTCCTTCCTTGACCACTTGTAACCCTCTGCTGCCACCAAGTGCTAAATCACGCCCATCGGCATTGGCAATACTTTCCCTAACGACAATCGGCAACATCTTCTTCGTGAGTAATCGGCAACGAGCCCTCATCGGCAATCGGCAGCCAGCCTTCATCGGTAATCGGCAACTAGCCTTCATCGGCAATCGACAATGATTCTTCATCGGCAACCACCAATCAACCTCTGTCGGCAAAGATCACCCAGCCTTCATCGGCAACACACTTGGCCTTCTGCAGCACTCTCTCATCGGCCATATCAGCTCATACTTTACCGATGCCGATGGAGAATGGTCACCAGCCAATCAAGCTTCGATCCATTTGACACGTGTCGAAAAACAGTGTCAACACTAGCACTTGATGCCGATGAAACATCTCCAGCACATTTTCATCATCCTTCATCTTGAAGCTTGCAAATTTCTCCTTGAGAATGTATGCCTTAGCTCCCTTGACGGCTTGTGTGCCCTCAAATGATCCTTCAAGCTTCTTCCAAGCCTCATGAGCACTCTCTAGATTCTTGATTTGCTCAAAGACTTTTTCATCAAGAGCCTCATGGATGGCACTAAGAGCAATATCATTGTGTTGAAGCTTCTCTTCCTCTTGTGGAGTTGGAGCTTCCACAATGGTAACCTCAAACTTCTTGTCCACCACAAGCCACACCTTCTGGCTAATTGACTTGATGTGTGCAGTCATCTTGACCTTCTAATAGCCATAGTTGGAACCATCAAATCTTGGTGGTTTCTTCATGTTGTTGATATGAGCCATGATCACACCGTAGGTTGTTAAGCCTCAAATCAATGGTGTACTAGCTCCGATACCACTTGAAAGGTCCTATCCAAGGCTAGAGGGGGGTGAATAGCCTAAATTCGAAACTTAAAAACAAACTCAATAACAAGTTAGATAAAGAGGTGGCGAAGCTTAACTAGCAATAGAAAACTAAGGAATGTGAGGCCTCCTAACACAATTGCTATCCTAATATAGCTCTAATCACAACCAAAGCCTACTCAAGTCTAGTAGCCCTCTAAGGCACAACCTAATATACTACTTGCAAGTATGAAGAAGGTAATGCAAACATGGGAGGAATGATTTTACCACCGAATAGAGGATTGAACCAATCACAATGAGATCACCAAGATCACCAATCAATCACAAGGATGAGCCAAGAGGTTGACACTTGATTTTTCACCAAGGTTCACTAGTTTGCCCACTAGCTACGTCTTTGTTGTGTCGGCTTACTTACTTGGAGGTTCAAGAGCTAATTGGCATCACACGCCAAACCCCTCACCGGGTGCCTCACAACCAACACAAGATAAGGGCACTCAACGACACGCGCAATCCACTAGAGTTACCTTTGCGATCTCCTGCGGGGAAGGCACAAGAACCCCTCACAATCACCACTTGTGGTTGACGAAGCACAATCACCAAGCTTCTCGAATCCACACCGCTTGCTCCAAACTGTCTAGGTGAAGGCAATCACCAAGAGTAACAAGAAACTAGCAGCGGTATCAACTCCCAAGTGCCACTAAGATGAATCACTTCATGCAATGCACTTGATCACTCAACTTACTCAAATGGATGATCAAAATCAACTAAGAGATGAGTGGGAGTGTGTGTGGTTTGCTCACAATAGTATGCAATAGCCAACTGTGCAAGAGAGAGTCCTTGAACCAGCCACACACCCTTAAATAGCCTCCACAAAGAAACTAGCCATTTTTCCCTTTTTGGAGCTGCAGAACATGACCACCGGACCACTTTTGGACACCACCATCGGACCATAGCAGGTGGTCCGACGCTTTGAAAAACGACCAGTGGCACGCTGATCAGTCACCGTAGGACCACTCGCCTTGGTACGGACCTTGGTCCGGAGCTTGGTCCGACGCTTTGCTCTTGGCCAAAAACAGAGTCCAGTAAGCACGCTAGCTCCAGACCTCACCTCCGGACTATTCCACCGAACCATACCGAGTGGTCCGGAGCCTCCTCCGAGTCTTGGATAAAATATTCAGTGAGCACCAGAGCTCCGGACTACCTTGTCGGACTAGGCTGTCGGACCATGCAGACTGGTCCGACGCCTGTCTTTGCCTTCTGCTAAGTCTGAGTCGAGCCATCGGACCACTCGTCTATGGTCCAGTGCTTCACTTGAGCTCTGGTCCGACGCTTTCTCCGTTGTCGGCCAGTGCTAGGAGCAGCCACCGGACCACTTGCCTTGGTCCGGTGCTTCAATCACAACTGGTCCGACGCTTTGTCTTGAGCTGTTTTCTCTTCTCTTTTGCTTCCCTTGATCTCATGTGCCACCACCAAGTGATTCACTGACTTGTGCATGTGTGTGGCATATTTTAACAGATTTTACAAGGGTTGCTCATTAGGATTAGATGCAATGCATGTAATGAACTCCTAATGGCACTTGATAGGTATAACCACTAACTATTTTCCCCTCTTCATAGTACGGTTACCTATCCTAAATGTGATCACACCCACTAGGTGTCTTGATCACCAAAATAGAAAAGCCCTATTTTACCTTTGCCTTGAAAAGCTTTAGGGACTCCTCCTCTTCTCTTCTTCTCCAAGTGTGAGCTTCTAGATAGCTTTCTCCTTAGCCTCCATCTTGCTCCATCACTTGTCTTCTTCATATTCTCATTAGTGTACTAAGCCTACTCACACTTAGAGTTAGGTTAGTACTTAGGTTTCATCAATTACCCAAAACACTAGAGATCTTTCAAGCTGGCGGCCACGCGTGCGGCGAAGGCCGTTCTTTCCCAGTCCATCGTGACCTCGCCAAGAGAGGTAATTGGCATTGGGGGGGACGCCGCCCCTGGAGCCCAACGTCGGCTTGGTGCTGACCGCCGTTCCTTCGGGGACGGTGATCCAATCATCTGGGTTGACCGGGGGAACCTGGGGGCGCTAGTGTTCGTGCTGGACGAATAGCGTGAGCTCCGGCACTGGAAACGTGTGGTGGACTCTTGCCGGGAGCACGACCATCTCGTCATGCGCGTAGTGGAGCTGATCCAGAGAGCGGTCGCGTCGCTCTCCGATGACTTCTCGCACCATGGCAATGTGAGAGACCGGCTAATCATAAGCATTGCTTGTTCTTTCTTGTCGACTTCCTGACATCTCCCCCCTGCAGATCCTGATGGCGAAGAGCGCCGAGAAGTCTGAATTCCTCCGTCGTGAGGTTGGACGGTGCGATCCCGGGTCGTGGTCATCCGTCGAGGAGACCGACGTGGCCGGGGAGCTGGTGGCGACTCGTCGTTGCGTGGCGGAGTTGGAGGAGCAGTTGAGGGCCTCGAAGATGGGGGCGGAGGATGCTCAAACGCTGGCGCACCAAAGTGTCACCGACGTCGAGCGGACCAAGCGAGAGCGGGGCGAAGCTCGTGCCGATACTGAGGCCGTCCGCAAGATGCTGGTGGATGAGCGCACGGCGCACCAGGCTGAAGTTGAGCGCCTGATAGCCGAGCACAACACTGAGGTGGAAACGCGACGTCGGGCCGTCTCAACGCTGGACTCCATGGAGGAGGAGCACAACACCATGCGGCGCCAGCGTGACATCAACCGCCGAGAACGCGATGACGCCGTGGACCGCTTCGAGGACCTCTCGCTCCGGGCGTGCGATTGAGGCGCCGATGCCGACAAGAGGATTCTCGAGTTTTCCACTCGGGTCGATGAGTTGGCGACAGTCACCTTGTAGCTCCGTGCGAAGATCAATGGCCTGGAGAGGGAGAATGGAGGTACGTTGCTTTTCTTTGCCCTCTTGTCTTGACGCTTTTGCTTTCGAGTTCGGAGGTTGTGACCCTCCTCTTGTCGTCCCAGAACTGCGGGCTGGTGCGCAGGAGTCGCAGGCGCTGCGGGCAGCTGTGCACGGTGTGTGCAACATGTTCGGCATGCCAGCCGCAGGGGACGGACCCGACTCTGCCCGGAACCGTGCTAGCCTGCTCTAGGAGCAGGGCCAAGACCGGATACGGGAGGCGCTGCGTGTCGGGATCCATCGCACAATGGCCATCGCCGCCTGTCTCTCTGACGCGGTGACTAATGCGCTCGTCAGCGACGGCTACCCCTAGGATGCCCAGAGGACCTGCTCGACCAGATGGAAGCTGCCGCGCAGGAGCCAGCGGCGATCCTAGCCGCCAAGCTCGATGATGAGGTCTTCTCGCCGCCGGAGGAGTGACCCTCCATGGTCAGTGATCAGGGTCGAGGGCCCTTGTAAGAAACAGTTTTAAGTTATCCTTTTCTACGATATGCCCTGGAGGGCTTTGGACAAATTGTATTGCTCCTAGCGAGCTCGCTTTTAAGTTTGATCGATTTCTGGTTTTCGCACATTTTTTGTTTTTGACCTACTTGCTCCACCTTTCCTGGTGAGATGTTTGATCTGCTCGAGTGGGCAATCAGGTGGAAGTACTTGGCTCCATGGAGGCCGAAGTACTTCGCGGCTCGGTAAAATTTTCTCTCTTGGTCGGGGAAAGTGAAGTTTTCGTTTAGCGGGAAAAAGTGTGTGCCTTTTCGCAAAAAGTTTTTTGGAAAGAGAAAACAGGGGGTTCCCCCCTTCCCCACCCCGAGCAAGGTGCGCTCTGGCTCACGCAGGGAGTGCACCTTGCTAAGTGATTGGTCCGAGAGTTATCGCATTTTTATTCCTCGAATTTTTTGCTTCAAAGGAAAAGATTACATGCGTATGTACAATGGGCTAGATACACTAAAATTAGTAGAAAAATGATATAGTTGTTGGTGCTCTGGGCGTTCAAGCTCTTCGCGCTCTAGGGGTCGACGTCCATCTTGTCTGCGGCCTTGATCGCTGCCACCAACTCCTCGCTGCGCACCTCGGCCACGATGTTCTCACAGCAGTCCACCTCACACTGGTACGCCACCTTGAGGTCGGAGGTGACTGTGATGATGCCGCACGGCCCCGGCATCTTGAGCTTGAGGTAAGTGTAGTTGGGGATGGCCATGAACTTCACATAGCACGGCCTCGACATCACCACGTGGTAAGTCCCGCGGTAAGCCACGACCTCGAAGGTGAGGTCCTCGATCTGGAAGTTGTTCGGCTCCCCGAATGTGACAGGCAAGTCTATCTGTCCCAGGGGTACCGTTTGTCTTCCGGGGACGATTCCCTGAAAGGGAGCCCCCGAGGATCGGAGCTTTTTCCTTCGTAGGCCGAGGGCCTCGAAGGCGTTGTAGTACATGATGTTGAGGCTGTTGTCCCCATCCATCAGTACCTTGGTGAAGCGCACGTTCCCTATGATCAGGTCCACGACGAGTGGGTAACGACCCGGGTGGGGAATGTGGCTCGGGTGATCGTCACGACCAAACGTGATGTCGGACACCGACCAGACGAGGAAGGCCGGAGTTGTCGGGGTGACTACGAAGACCTTGTGCCACTCGCGCTTCTGCCAGCGCTTGCAGCCGTAGGACTCCGAGCCCCCGAAGATCATGAGGCACTTATTCACATGGGGGTAGGAGTCTTCGCGACCCCCATCCCCATCCTGGTCCTCCGGCTGCTTCGGCTGGTCGTCCTTGTCAGGAACGGCTTTGAAGTACCTGGCCATCATGTCAAACTGCTGGAGTGTGTGCTTGACCGGCCCGTTGTGGTACGGGCATGGCTTGTTGAGCATGTCGTCGAACTTGCCCCCCTTCTTCCCGCCCTGGGGTCGGGGGGCCTTGCGATCCGCCGCCGCGACCATGTTGTCACCGCCACCGCGTTGTGGCTTGTGCTTCTTCTTATTCCTGTTCTAGGCGCGGTTGGAGCCGCCTTCGCCGGTGTCCTCCACGACCTTGCCCTTCCCCTTGTCAGGGTGGAAGATTGCTCTGGCTGCATCTTCGCCCGACGTGTAGCTCGTGGCGATGTCAAGGAGTCGCTCGGTTGTGCGAGGATTGCTACGGCCCAGCTCGTGGACCAGCTGTTTGCAGGAGGTGCCTGCGAGAAACGCCCCGACCACTTCTGCGTCAGTCGTGGTCGGGAGCTTGGTGCACTGCTAGGAGAAGCGACGAATGTAATCCCGGAGGGACTCGTCCAACTTTTGTCGGCAACTGCTGAGGTCCCAGGGGTTCCCTAGGCGCGTGTACGTGCTCTGGAAGTTCCCGATGAAGGCCTTCCATAGCGCGCTCCACCCATCGATGGTGTTGGGGGGTAGATGCTCGAGCCACGTGTGGGTCGAGTCCGAAAGGTGGAGAGGCAGGTTGTGGATGATGAACTTGTCGCCGTCCGTGCTGCCGGCCTGGCAGGAAAGGCGATAGTCGTCGAGCCAGAGTCCGGGGTTCGTTTCCTCAGAGTACCGGACGATGTTGGCTGGCTGTGGGAAGTGTTGCGGAAACGGAGCACGGCAGATGCAGCGAATGTAGGCCAGAGGGCCCGGTGGCTTCGGCGAGAGGGACCAATCTTCTTTGCCGTCGTATCGACCACCACGGCGGACGTGGTAGCCTCTTCTCATGTCGTCCTGCTTGGCATGCTTGCGTGCGTCGAGCGTGTCACGCACGTCACGTTTGTCGCCTACGCGAGCGTGAACCATCGGACATTGACGACCGTCTAGCGCGAGGTCCTGGTGAACTCAACCCTCGCGGTCGTTAGGCGCCGGGTCGGCCTGGTGGCTGAAGTTGAGCCCGCGTCTCCGCGACGCAGAGCTCTCGGCCGGCTAAGCCGCGGCGCGCCCAGAAGGGATTTGAGCTCGTCGTGGGCGAGCTTCCCTTCGGGAGTGTTAGGGACCGGTAGGTTGTGGAGCAACATGGCCACTGCTGCGATGTTCTGACTTGCACGCGCGAACTGAGGCGGGTTGTGCTCGTCATTGATGATGCGCTGGTGCACAGCTCGGGCCTCCCTACGAGCGCGGGGGTCTCCGGGGGCCCTGGTAGTTTCGCGCTCGAACGTTACTCGTCGCTGCCCTTCTACGAGATTCCGCTCCATGTCGCGGAGCTCTTCCAGGTAGCGCAGTTGGGCATTCGAGGATTGGGGGTCACCCCGCATGGCAGGTGCCGGTGACCTTGCCCTGTCGATGGGCGTGTGGACGTCGTCGCCGTCGTCGTCCCCGTCCTCGATGAGGGTGGCGTCGATAGTGGCTCCGGGTGGCGGTGGGTCGCACATGAATCACTCGCGGCCACAACCCGCGTTGTGGTCGCTCGAGCCGGAACCGAGCAGATAATCGCTGGCGTGCAAGAAACCATAGAAGGCCTTCTTATCCCTCAGACCTTCGAAGTTCATTGGTTCCCATGGATCTGCGCTCCCGTGGTTAGAGCCGGCGTAGGAGGTAGCCTTCGAACTCGTGAAGAGGTCGGAGACAGAACGGAGATGGTGGGACGCAATTCCGATGCATGTCCCCTCCGCGGGGTCGGCACGTAAACCCGCAGCCACCGCCTCCGAGTAAGATGCGGCGACATTCCGCATGTCGTGTGGTAGCACCCTCGCGACGGGCACATTGATGAGCCTGGTAGAGAGCGGATGTCCTCCCGCAAGCTGCGCCATCAGGTTGGCGAACGCAAAGTAGAGGTTGTGTAGGGACCCCTGAGTCGGTTGGGGACCCATCAGGGTGTCGAGCTGGCGCTCGAACTCGGAGTAGTCGGCCCATGGGACGGTTGTCCCTTGAGCGGTTTGCCCCCCGGGAGGAGGCAGGCCAAGGTGGGCCATAGATGCCGAGATGGCATCCACGGCTACCTCGGAGGATGTCGTGGGGCGACAGAGGACCAGGTTAGCCCCCCGCACGTGGCACTAGAAGTCCAGGCTACCGAAATGAACGATGGAGCTTGGCGAGAAGTCAATGTGGCGAGTTGCCATCCAAAACTCAAAAAAATGCGGGTGACACGCAAAGTTCCCCTACCTGGCGCGCCAACTGTCGGTGTCTAAAACGGCGGGGTCTAGACAGCCAACGAGTAAATTTGTAAGCGTGTCGGAGTTCGGATGGTTACGCTCGGAGGACACAAGGTTTATACTGGTTCAGGCACGAATGCCCTACGTCCAGTTTGCTGCAGAATCGTGTTACTGAGTGTGGAGAGCTCGTAGAGGGGAGCTACAAGCAATGGTGAGAGAGGGAAGCGGGTTCCCAGGTCTCGTGCGTATGTGGTTCTTGGTTCTCGTGAGAGCTCGCATGATGGCGAGCGCGTGTGTGTGTGGAATGAATCGAGAGAGTTCAGAGAGGGAGATTGAGGGTCCATTCTCCCCATTTATACGTACGGAGAGATGGAGGAGTACAGTAGAGAGAGAGAGAGAGAGGAGAGAGAGAAAACATGGGCCCGGTGCGGGCTGTTGACTTGGGAGCGCTTGGGGGCTTTTGTTCGCCTTCCTTCCCGGGGAACACTGCGCCTATAGACACATCGCGGTAACCCTCTTCGTCCTTGATGGAGTTGTAGCAATGCGTCTTGTTGGCTGGAGATGTCCCTATTCACTGATTAGGGCATGGGTGGGGGTTGGCAGCACAGGGCCAGGCACCCCACATTCTGTCGTACAGGGCTGAGTACGCCCTAATCCATGTTCAAGTGTTCGTCGGAGGTATGGCGTGAGCATAGCAGGCGTCAATCGGTGGTTAGGCAGCGCAGGAGCTCGTACCACAGGGAGCCCACAGGGGTAGGCATGGCGGTTCATGCTCGACACGCCATCCCTGAGGACGGGTGACCCTGTGGACCTTTTGACTATAGGCTAGGGCACCACTGGCCGGCCGTGGCGGTGGTGTCTCTGGAGAGGACGGTGGCGTCGGGTGCCCTCACGTTAGCTCGGACGAGGCGGAAGAGCCCCCGAGGGCCGGTGACGTCACTGATGATGTCGCCCTGGCTTGGACGGGGCGGAGAAGCCTCCAATCGTAGATGACATTATCCTAGCTCGGACGGGACGAAAGTGCCTCCGAGGGGTAGGTGGCGTCACGGATGACGTCACCCTTACTCGGACGAGGCGGAAGATCCTCCGAGGGAAGGTTGTTGTCTTGGTTGTTTGGGGCATAGAGCCCCCGAGGGTGGTGACGTCACCCTGGCTCGGACGAGGCGGAGAGCCCCCGAGGGTGATTTTGTTTTTGCGAAGTGTGGTGTTAGGGTACCCCATTCTCAGGTATCCGACAATACCATTGCGGTTTTCTTATTACTCTTGGTGATTGCCATCACCTAGATGGTTGGAGAAGCAGTGTTGATTCGAGAAGCTTGGTGATTTTTCTTTGTCGACCACAAGTGGTGATTGTGAGGGGTTCTTGTGCCTTCCCCGTGGGAGATTGCAAAGGTAACTCTAGTGGATTGCGCGTGTCTTTGAGTGCCCTCATCTTGTGTTGGTTGTGCGGCACCCGGTGATGGGTTTGGCGTGTGATGCCAATTAGCGCGTGAACCTCCAAGTGAGTGAGCTGACACAACGAGGACGTAGCTAGTTGGCAAACTAGTGAACCTCGGGAGAAAAATCAAGTGTCAACCTTGTCTCCCTATTGTGTGTGATTGACTTCATCGGAGTTCTCCATTTGATTGGTTCAATCTTCTACTCGGCGGTATAATCACCTTCCCATCCTCGCTTTACCTTATTCATACTTGCAAGTAGTATACTAGGTTGTGCTAGGTAGCTTAGTAGAATTGTATAGGAATTGAATGATCCAAGAGCTATATTAGGATAGAAATTGTGGTTAGGAGGCTTCGCATCCCCTAGTAGGCTAGTGCATTCCTTGCTTCGCCTCTTGTTTTTCTAACTTGTTGTTGAGTTTGTTTTAGAATTTTAGTTTAGGCTATTGTTGACACAAAAAGCGTCAGGATCTGCGAACACCTCGGGCTATTATCCGAATTCGATATCCAAAGGTGTGCCAGTCGATTTGACCAGTTAATCAACAAGGACGATAACTAGAACAAAATTTGAATAAGACAACGGCGATACGCCCGGATGACAAGACTCAGACTTGTTTCAGGATAACTAGAGCAGAGCTGAACGAGACAACAGCGATACGCCGGGATGTCAAAGCTCAGATTACTCCCACGCGGAACTTGCAAGAGTTGACGGAGGTCGATGAGATGCAGCCCTTCGAAACTTGAAGGACTCGTAGATAAACTAATACGTAATGCGGTAAAGATAAATTGCTCGAAAGGTAAATAAGATAAAAAGTGATTGATATGTTTGATATGCTTGGATATGATTTTTTTTTCTCACGACCCCTAGGTACATATTTATACTCCGGCAATAGGAGTTGTAGATAGACATGACTCGTACCTTTCCTAAACAAAACAAACTCCTATTTTAAAGGAAATAACTGACTCGCGCAGGAGCCAGACTCAAATAATAATAATCTTTTCCTAAACAAACTCTTATATTTTAAAGGAAATAAATGACTCGTGCAAGAGTCGGACTCAAACTTCTATAACAATACTGGTATAAGATCACCAGTTTCCTTACGTCTTTTCTTCGATGAAACTTTCCATCGGCGGACTCCTTTCCATAAATGGCTCATTTCCGCTTCTATAGGCAGCTTCCTGTTCCTATCGGCAGTCGTCCTTCTATCGGCAACAAGCTTTGGCTCTCATCGGCAATGCTTTCTTGCCTTCATCGGCAACGTCTTGCCTCCATTAGCAACATTGCTGCCTTCATCACATCAGCAATGAGCTTCGGTTTTCATCGGCAATGTTCTTCCTACCTTCATCGGCAACATCATTCATCGGCAGCTTTCCCTTGCCTTTATCAACAGTGTCTTCCTGCCTCACTCGGCAACAAGTCCTTGTATACATCAGCAACATTCGTGCCTTTATCGGCGTTTTGACCAGTAATATTCCGATGCCGATAAGGAACGGCAACTAGCCTTTTGCCGATCGGCACAATCCTTAGATCATATTGACACGTGCCAAAAAACAGTGTCAACAGCTATTCACCTATCTAGCCTTGGATTAGGACCTTTCGCCTAACTTCTACAATGAGGAATATAGGAATACAATAGAAAACAATAGGAATTTAGTAGGAAGAAAATATATGAACAACATCCCTAGCTAAGAAATTGGATGAACACATAATAGATGAAATTTTACTTAGAGTGGAAAGCAGTGAAGAATGGACACGTCCAATCCATCAAGATTGAATAGGTCAAACAAATCTTCTAATGCCACAACAAAAGGCTCATTGTCTACTTCACGCCAAAAATGTTGGTGCTTGATCAAAGCAACTATGATGGTGTTCCTTCGCTCTTCACATGCTTTCATGTATTCAGCATGAAGAGCAACACAGCCAGGTCCTGCCTTGTCAAGCTCTTCTTTGGGTAGCAGTGGCTTTCCAAATTGGTACTTTGTGTTTGCCTTTGTCCATATAGAAGCCACAGGGTTCCTTTGAGTCTTTTTGTTGGGTTCCAGCTGCTACTGCTTGGATGGAACTATTGGTTGCTCCAGGTCTGCACTTGGCCTTTCCTTGTCCAGTTTACTACTATCATTGTTGGCTGCTTGCAGTGTGGACTTAGATGGCTTCTTGCCTGCCACAGGTCCCTTTGAAGCACTCTGTTCTACGGTTGATGCACTATTTGTCTTGTCAACAGGGGCACTATTATCCTTCTCAGCTTGTCTTTTTGCACTCTCCATAGAGGCACTTTTCTCCTCAGCTTGTTTCTTTGCACTCTCCATAGAGGCACTTTTCTCCTTCTCAGCTTGTCTTCTTGCATTTTCCATAGAGGCATTATTCTCCTTCTCATCTTGTTGTCGTACCGCTTTTTCCATTGCACTGCTGGTTTTGGCTATAGGAAGTCGAGGTCTGCTTGTTGATTTTGGAGAATGCAACGTCCTGGCTGATACCACAAGGTGGCCTCTCCTCCATAGGATCCTTTTGTGTAGAGCCTATCCAAGAGTTTCTATATAATCACTTGGTTGTGGATTCAGTCTCCTTTGCTCATGTTCTGGATATACATAATCAACAACTACAATGGCTTATCCATACTCTATCTGTTGTGACTCACTTTGTTGTGGGAATACCAGACCCCTTGCCACCTCCACTTGATAACTCCCAGGATCAATTACATGTGCACATGGTGTTGGCTCAGTAAGAAGGTCCACAGTATCAAAATCTTGACTTATGTGGGCATTAATGTCTACTCCATCCGAGGCTGACGCACAACTACTCCTCTAACCACCTACAGGGCTAGGGGTAGGGGAAGGCATCCTAATTTGCACTCCACTCTAGCGTAGCATGGCCAAAATATCATGTGTGACCTTCTTGGTAACTTCTGTTGTCACTTGAGCTCTAACTTCTTTAATGGCTTCCACATCCACTGTTTGCTTCCTCTTTCTGTACATGCCGGAGTATTGTGGCCAATGCTTCCAACCACTATAACTAGACACACCGCGTACGCATCCTGTTTGTTCTTTGTTGCCCAAGACCTCTGTGTGCACATCTTTTTCCCTAACCAAGGTGAGCCCTGAAGACTCAATGGCGGCTTGCTTCTCTATAATTGCTTGAGATACACTTTCAGCTGAATCTTTCAACCATTGAATATCAGCACCATCGTCTGACCTAACTAATTTACTCCGTGCATGCAGCCAATTCCTCGGACGTTCACATGGAAATTTGTCCCAAGGATTACTGATGCCTTCATAACCTGTTGTCCTTTTGCTGTCCTTCAAAGGAGGCTTGCTTCCCTAATTTGTTGTCCTCTTGCTCCCACTTTTGGGTTTTCCCTTCATAACCTGTTGTAACGCCCCAGAGTCCAAACGGCTCAGATCCACTCTGCACGCTGAGCAAACCACACCCACCACCATCCCACTTAAGCTTTCGTCCTCGCTTCGCTTAAAAGGATTAACCCGGGGATGGTGGGATGGACTCTAGAAGCCTTATATGTTGGTCTATCCCACCTTAAACAACCAAGGTGGGACTAAACCCTCCACAATATCTTATTAACACACATGGGCCACTACGGGCCAAACGGGCCGGATGTGACATACACCCCCCCTCAAAGAACTCGACGTCCTCGTCTAGCCCAACATACCCACAACCGGGCAAACGATGACCAGGAACGTTCCCTCTTAGCACACGCGACCGTGCGCCCAGTGTCGGCACATGTGCCATGCCGTGCGCCCCGCAGAGCCTACACGCGCAATGAACCTACCATGTCCGCACACCTGGCCCGCACGCGCCCGCTGCCGCGAAGGTCGGCTCCGATACCATTTGTAACGCACCAGAGTCCAAACGGCTCAGATCCACTCTGCACGCTGAGCGAACCACACCCACCACCATCCCACTTAAGGTTTCGTCCTCGCTTCGCTTAAAAGGATTAACCCGGGGATGGTGGGATGGACTCTAGAAGCCTTATATGTTGGTCTATCCCACCTTAAACAACCAAGGTGGGACTAAACCCTCCACAATATCTCATTAACACACATGGGCCACTACGGGCCAAACGGGCCGGATGTGACACCTGTTGTCCCCAAGCAGTGGTCATGCAAGTTCCTCTCCCGAAGCCTCTAGTATTTCTCACTTGCTTCCGTTGCTTCCTCGTTGTCCTTCAATCTCACAAATTCTTCCCAATCTTGTCTCTTAATGTAAGGGTGTTTCACCGTCGCATCCAACCCTTTGCTGCTGAATTTGCGTACTAGATTGCTTTGTGGGTTCTCCAACTTTTGGCTACCATCTGCATCATCTTATTGCATGTTGTCTGCTTCACTGCCTCTGGAAACTCCAACCTAGGCTGCACACACTCATCAAATAGTTGGCTCTTGTCATCTTCACTTAGGGAAAAAATGAAGGCATGATCAAGGAAATCCTTTGTCTAGCTATCAAACCAGCTAGCATGCTCATTCTTATCTTTGCCTTCCTCTCTATGAGCATCCCATCTGGACTGAGCTCCGTGACAACTATCTTGTCCTCTGGCCACTTGGTGACTGTCCTCTTGTCCTTTGGTCCGGTGCACACCAGGGCACCACCGGACTAGTCTGACGCCCACTTTGGAAAGTCCGGAGCAAACCTCGAAAACATGCAGTAAGTGCCTAAGCTCCGGACAACTAGTCCGACGCTCACCGTTGGACTATAGGAAGTGGTCCGGTGCACACACTCGCCACAGAGCAGAAACCACAGCAAGCACCCTGGCTTCGGACCACTCGTCCGGTGCTCACCGTCGAACCAATGGCTCTGGTCCGACGCTCTGAACAGACAGACGGCCTCCTGGGACTTGACCACCGGACCAGTGGCCTATGGTCCGGAGCCTAGTCAAAGTGGTCTGGAGGTTAGTCCGATGCTCACGTTCAGAAAACTGTTTTTCGCGAAAATGGATTTCTCTCCGCCAAATCTTCCCAAAACTCAACCAAATGATCACCAACTGCAACCAAACTTTGTAGGCATCATCCTAGTGCAGTTGGGGAGCTATCCCGAAGAAATCATCGCTCAATTTGGAGAGGATAAACGAGAACACTCGGATTTGGGGGAGAAAGAGGAAAACGAAGAACGCAACAAAGAAAACACCCGATCTACGCACTCATGAGGTTGAGGAGAATTCCTTCAGTGCAAAGAAGCTCCTCACGATTACGAAGAACTTGGTTCAAGTCGATTTTGCAAAGCTACTCTCAACAAAGAGAAATCATCTCGGGAAAAAGAGAGAGCAAAAGCAAAACGGGAAGAACACAAGCAAACCGGGGACACAATCACGAAATCGAAGCCACCATGGCTTACGGAGGTTACGGCCTCCGATTACTCGCAACAAATCCAAGTTCTTACAAAGGTTGGTTGAAGCAACCTAGGGATCTCATGAACTAGAGAGAGAGAGAGTGGGGGCAAGTGATTAGGGTTCAAGAGATAGGTTTTAGGGTTGCCCTAAGACATTGTAATCCAAGTCGGTAACTCTCAGCCAGTCATTTGAATGGACGGCCCCTCTTCCTGTCGGGAGTTGCCGTCGCCTCGACGCAACCTCCAGGATTGCGCCAGGTGCCATCCCCCCTTCCTCGTAAGCTCCGCCTAGGTTTTTAGGCCCAAACCCAGGAAACCCGTCACCGGTAGCTTTGGGCTCAACTACCGAACCCCGAGTTTTGCGGCCCAAACCCGGAAACCGACGCGGATGGTTTTGAGGCCCAATCCACCAAACCACTCGACGCGAGCCACCTTGTCTTCGCCCGGTCGGACTCTGAGTCCCCTGAGCCTCCGCTCGACTCGCGTGTCCACCATCTTGACTCATCCGACTCGGTCTACCTCCATGTCTTCTCGCACTCGCCGGTGCCAAGTACTAGCCACCACAGCTAGTCCGCCGGCGCCCATGGTCCCACAGTCCGAGCCCCACTTCCGCCCTTCACCGCTCTCAGTCCATCGGCACGGAAAGCCTCTACTCGACCTTCTCCACGCCATTGACCACTGTCACTAGGCTTAACACCTGCACACCACAAGCCGATAGACAAGCACACATTTCTGCTTTCGCAGAGGTTAGGATAAGCCACTCAAACTGAAACACTCACGTGTTGGTCAATCACTCATCATCAAAGTTGAACATACATGGGTACTTATCCCCCTTGATGAGTGCATTGTCAACACAAGTGCATTTCAGATTTGAGCGACAAGGTAAAGCTCTCCAAATGACCAAAAAGCTATAAAAGCCAAAACGGGGTCACTTGAGGGAAGCAAAGCGATACCAAAAGAGATGACTTCAAAACACGATACCAATTCAAACGCATCCTCAGAAACACCTCATGACAAAACCACTTACTGATGCCAAACAAAAGCACCTAGGCAAAACAAAGCTAGCCCTCAAGAAGAGGCAGAAAACGAGCTCAACACCGCTAGCTAGACCAAGATACCAATTGAAGCTTATCAGAGCTCTCAAAACTCAGACTTCTAATTTAAACACTAGGGGAGCTCAAAAGATACTAATTGAAACCACTTACATCCCCTAATGCTCAAGAAGCAATCGAAACCTATCGGGGCCAAAAAGGCAAGCAAGACCCTCCAGAAGAGGCAAAGGCTCAACACATCTAGCAAAAGCTCCCCCTGAGCAAGATACCAATTGGAAACCTAAAAGATGCACTCTCCCCCTTGGAAGTAGATGGCTAAAAATGGAATGAAATGCACATCTCACATCTCTCCCCCTTGTTGACACATGTATCTCATCAAATATCAACGACTCAAAATCCGGCTACAAATGCCATGAAATGCAAAATGAGTGCAAAAGCTTCATACATAGAGCTAAGACAATGAATAAATGCTCTAAGTGGTGTGATCCTGTGAGAATAGGAAAAGCTCTACGTGCCCAAACAGAGACTCAAGTTGAGCTTAAGATCACTTTAGAAGCTATTTTAGAGAGCATATCATGTGAGAGCAAGGAATGGGTATCACCTCCTAGAGACAACTAAACATGGCAAACAAGATAGGATCTATCTCAAAGCAATCTCATGTATAGCAAGTAAAACTATCCCTAGCAAAGTTCATACTACAAGCCAATGACCCAACTGAATGAAATTTCCAAATTTCAGAGTTTTGCAGCCAATTTCAGTTTTAGGCACATTACAAGTTGTATGCGAGTGGTTGTAAGCAAAGTAAAGCCACTACTTACCAACCGGACGAAGTCCAAGGACTTGACACAACGGTTTTGGTCATACACGACACCGCTCAAGTATCAACCCATATGGGAAGCAGTCTCGAACACACGGTGAAGTGCTCACAATGCAAACCCAACTCGATCTTTCCAATTCACAAAATAGAGAGCAGTTTTATTTTAGATATTAATCATGGTGCTCAAAGGTAGTGAATGAAACAATGAAGAGCCATAGTTACAAGCTATATACTAGGCAGCCAAGAAGGATCTTCAAAAGCCTACACATGCTAGTGCCATTTCAGAGGTGACATGGGGAATTAAATTCAGTTTTTAAAGCTTTTCTAACTTAGCTCTATTGCTTATAATTTAGATCAAAAAGAGTCTAAGTTAGGCAACACCATAGACACATAAAGCACCTCAAACAGAACATAGATTCATTATATCGGCTATAGGTATGAAGCTTAAAATGATCTATGTCACAAATGCAAATGAGATGCACAATGCATTGACACCAACTAACACTAACAAGACACCAATTTAGAAGAAGGACTAAGAAAAGACAAGCAGAACCAAAAAGAACTATGATACACAAAACTTTCCTCCTCTAAAAAGGAAAGCAAACACCCAACTCACCCCGAAGGCGAGAAAACGCAACTTGATCCAAAGGCTTTGTGAGAATATCCGCAAGCTGGTTTTGGGTCTCGACATGCCGGAGGTCAATGTCGCCCTTCTCATAATGATCACACAAGAAATGAAAGCGGGCCTCAATGTGCTTTGTCTTTGAATGAAGCACGGGATTTTTGGCCACACTAATTGCACTCGTGCTATCACACAACAGAGGCACCTTAGTAAGCTCAAGACCGAAATCTCTCAAAGTGGCAATCATCCAAATCAACTGCGAGCAACAACTAGCCGCGGCAATGTACTCAGCTTCGCACGTCGACTGTGCCACACTAGACTATTTGCGAGAAGACCAAGAAACCAAAGAAGACCCGAGAAACTGGCAAGTCCCAGAAGTTGACTTCCGATCAAGTCGATAACCGGCAAAGTCGGCGTCAGAATAACCACAAAGCACAAGAGAGGAAGAGGTGAAAAACCAAAGACCAAATTCGGGAGTGAAGCGCAAGTACCTCATAATGCGTTTTAACCGCCTACTTGTGCGAAGTCCATAGGGATGCCTGAAAGCAAGCACACAGGCAGACGGCGAACTGAATGTTAGGTCGGTCGCCGTAAGGTACAGAAGCAACCTGATCATGCTTCAGTACTTGGTCTGGTCCCCCGCCTCTCCTTCCTCGTCCGCATCCAAGGCTGTAGTAGTTGACATAGGCGTCGAGAGGGGATTTACCTCGCCCATATTAAACTTCTTCAAGATATCCTTTGTGTACTTGCCTTGGTGCACAAACGTCCCTTCCCGGGTTTGCTTGATTTGCAACCCGAGAAAGAAAGTCAACTCTCCCATCATGCTCATCTCAAATTCCCTGCTCATAAGATCTGCAAACTTGGCAACAAGAGCATGAGAAGAACCACCAAAGATGATATCATCCACGTATATTTGGACAAGGAGAGTGTCTTTGCCTTGCTTGAGGAGAAACAACGTCTTATCTACCGATCCCATTTTAAAGCCCTTAGCAATCAAAAAGGTTTTTAGCCTATCATAACATGCTCTAGGTGCTTGTTTCAAACCATACAAAGCTTTGTGAAGTTTAAAAACATGGTTTGGAAACTTGGGATTTTCGAAACCGGGAGGTTGTTTAACATAAACCTCCTCCTCTATGTAGCCGTTTAAGAAAGCAATTTTAACGTCCATTTGAAAAAGTTTAAAACCCTTAGAAGCCGCAAAAGCTAGAAGGATTCTAATGGCTTCTAAATGAGCTACGGGAGCAAAGGTTTCCTCATAGTCTATTCCCTCCTTTTGACAAAAGCCTTGAGCTACCAACCTAGCCTTGTTGCGCACTACCACCCCATCCTCACTTTGTTTGTTTTTTAAAACCCATTTGGTAACTATAGGGTGGCAACTAGGTGGTGGAGGAACTAAGACCCAAACGCGGTTTCACTCAAAGTTTTCTAACTCCTCATGCATGGCATTAACCCAATCCGGATCCATCAAAGCGTGTCCAACATCTCGGGGCTCAAAAGAAGTGACAAAAGACGAATGAGCAAAGTGAGAGATATAGGACCTGGACCGCGTGACTCGACGGTCAATGTCGCCGATGATATTCTCCGGCGAGTGCTGCCGCTAGTGTGACGGGGAGCCTGCCTGGACGAAATGGTCTCCGCCTCAACAGCAGCTGGAGCTCCCTCAGGTGCAACGGGCACCGACTGAGGAAGCTGCTCGAACGGCCCCCATGTAGAGGAAGTAGTCCGATCGGGACCGTGAGCCGAAGTAAACGTCGCAGGGTCGACGGGGGAAGCCAGTGGAGTTGGCTCGAGATCACCCCAATTGGCATCATCCTGCTCCTCCTCCACAAAAATTCTAGTGTTCACCTTATCATCACCTGCAAGCTCAAAAGCAGTGGAAGCACAGGGCATAGTTTCATCGAAGGTAATCTCACAAGTCTCCATCACTCGGTTAGTTTCAAGGTTAAGTGCATGATAAGCACGAGAGTGAGTAGAATAACCTAGAAAGATACTATCAGAAGACCGTGATTCAAATTTATCCAACTTACTGCCCTTTTTTAGGATGAAGCACCTGCACCCAAACACCGATAGGTGACTTACCTTGGGTGGTCTCCCAAATCACAACTCATAAGATGCCTTCTTCTTGAAAGCTCGGAGAAAAATGCGATTGGAAACATAGCAAGCAGAACTGAGTGCCTCGGCCCAATACTGTCTAGGAGTCCTATGCTCATCGAGCATCGTCCTAGCCACCTCAACAAGGGTCCGATTCTTGCGCTCAACAACACCGTTCTACTGGGGAGTGTGAGGTGAGGAAAACTGGTGATCGAGACCCAAAGAATAACAAAGAGTTACAAAGTGAGCATTCTTGAATTCTGTGCCATTGTCACTGCGGATAGCTCTCATGGCATTCTTAGGCAGCTCATTTTGCAATCTCAAAATCAGATCTCGAACAAGTGGAAAAGCCTCATCCTTACTCTCCAAAAAGAACACCCAAGAGTACCTCGAGTAGTCATCAACGACTACAACCACATACCACTTCCCTCCTTCCGACCTGACCCGAGCTGGACCAACTGTGTCCATGTGTAAGAGCTCGCCGGGTCGAGTGGTAATGACCTCAGTCACAGGAGGATGGAAAACCAAATCCTTCTCAAACTTCAGCTTTGGCAATCCTTGGATAAGGTCCATTTAGCTAAGCCTTGCAAGCAAGTCAAAACTCAAATGTCCCAATCTCCTATGCCATTTCCAAAGCTCGGAAGAAGAACCGGCAAGAAGACAACGAGAAGGTCCGGAAGAGATAGAAAAATCCGCACGAAAAACCTTCCCGAAGGGTAAAATCCGGTAAAAAAGCTCACCGCGAGAGTCCAAAATCCGAGAGAGGTTTGGCTTAAAGCTCACCTCAAAGTCGTCATCAAGGAGTTGCGAAACCGAAAGAAGGTTAAAATGCAAATTCACAACCAAAGCAACATTCTTGAGGACAAAAGAAAAGTTCACTCGGATCTACCCTCGGGAGACAACCTTACCTTTACTCTTATTCCCGAATGTGATATACTCGGTGTGGTGCATGGGGTCGAGGCTGGAGAACCACTTGGCACTTCCGATCATATGGCGTGAGCATCCGGAATCCACAAGCCAAATCTCCTCCAGTCCTCCTTCCTACATCAATAAAAAGACATAGGGTGAGCAAACAGACCAACATTAGGGTTAGTAAACTGTGAAGGATACCAGTGTTGTCCCACTTGCCCAAAGAATGGGTTAGGAGAAAAACCAAACATCTCCTGCCCCACGAAGGGATAGAGATCACCACGATAGGGAAAACGTGGTCCGCTAAAGAAGGGTGGAGTAAAGCCACCGCCACGAGGCCCGTAGTCGTATGGGTCACGACCGGTACCACGTCGGGCACGACCACCACGTGGTCTCACCTCCTGAGGCCTAGTACCTTGAGGAATTGTACCTCTAGGCCTAGTAGTGCGCCTCTGAGCTTCCGGTTCATGCACCCCAACTCATGGGTGGTACATGTCCTGGTTGTTCAACTCAAACTGCCTCCGATCATCTCTCTTCCTCCTATAGCAAAACTCAGTCAAATGCCCATCCTATTCACAATACTCACAATGGTACCTCACCGCACTCTTGGTAGGCACTCTCTTGTTGGGTTGGGTGCCTCTAGCTTTCTTAGGAAGGGGATCACTAGAGATGTCTGGTAGTATGTCAAGTGGGTTGCAAAGATGGTTTGGTTTTGCAATGCACACTTGCTTCTATGGAGTGGTTTTGGGTGGCTCTTCAAACACACCATCTCTCACAGGAAACTCAGAGGGGTTGGTAGGCTTAGGTGGAGTGATTTAGGTAAGCTTGGGAGTTGTGGGTTTCTCATTCTCGCTCAAACCACTGCACTCACCGATCTTACCGAACATGCTATCGTCCTTCCCACCTATAGCAATGTCTACTCCCGTGTTGCCAACCCATTTGCATTGGCTAAGCATCATCCCCAATTGCGGCTCTTGGCAAGACACCCAGCTCAAGATGGACCGAAGGTATGTGTTTTCTTCCTCGGTACACATCTTGTCGTGTCTGCACAACGCGATCTCAAGCTCCAAATCCTCAAAGCGATCTGACTCTCTAGTGCTATCTGAGTTGACCTTCTCTAGCACAGCAATCCTAACATCTCTTTGTGCCAGCTCAAGAGCGCAAGCCTAAGCAAGACTTGCACGCACCAAGTAAGCTAGGCCTAGCCTTCAGCTCACTGACCTCCTCAAGTAGAGTGCCATACTTGTCCTGAAGAGTGACAACACTAGACATGTGGATGGCACAAGCATCACACTCTACCTCCTCTGTAACCACCACTGACGCCTTAGCAAACTCTAGCTCATGCAACGTGCTAAGATACTTAGCCTTGAAATCATTCCTCTCGCACGCGGCACGCTTGAGAAAAGCATCCTGACTCATCAAGGTGTCCTTCAGAGACTCAATCTCAAGAGAGAGGGACTCGACGGTGGGTGGTACCTCGGTGTGTCAGAGTCATAGTCGTAGTCGGGGCCTTCCTTGTGCTTGCCGACCTTGCCTTCTTCAATCGCCATGGTGCAAAAGCCACCGTGCTTGGCGTCAGCGTAGAAGCATAGGCCGATGAACTTGTCCTCAACCTTTCCCTTGGACTCATCATCACTCGAAGAAGCACCTCCGTCGGAGGAGGCATTGATGTCGCTGAGGGAGGCGAGGAAGACTCGGTGCTTGGCCTTCACCTTGTCGATCACCTTCTTGGAGGACCTTCGGTGGTAGCCACCCTTGGGCATGTGCTTGTCCTCGAAGTGGTGCTCGCGCTTGTCCTTGTGCTTGGTGAAGTCGCCCGCAGCTTTCTTAGGGCAGTTTACGATGAAGTGATCCTCATCACTGCAATGGTAGCACCCCTTGGCTGAGTCACCATGCCGACGATTCAAACAGTTGTTGTGAAACCGTGAGAACTTGGTGATGACCAAAGCGAGCTCATCATCTCCAAGAGCCTCCACTTGATCCTCTGTCACAGAAATCAAAGACAAAGCGAACAAAGAGTGTGAAGGGTCACAGGAGGAATAAAACGTACCGCCAGGGACAGAAACCAACGCCATAGAAGCTTTCGACGGGTTTTCAAGCTTGGTCCGGGTCTAGTAGTCAATCTCCGAGGACTTGAGCTTGCTGAACAACTCGTCCACGGTCAGGGCATCATAGCCCGATGACTCCTGAATGGCAGCCACCTTCATCTCCCATACCTTCCGATCAAGAGCATGCAAAAGCTTGATAGCCATCTCATGATCATCATAAGGCAGGTTGGCTCGATTAGCACGCATCTTGTTGACGATAGATTGGAAGCGAGTGAACATCCCGTCAACAGATTCGCCGACCAACTGAGAAAAGTTCTCGTACTCTCTACGGTACGTGTCGAAGAGTCTGGACTTGATCTGAGTGTTACCCTCATGATATCGCACAAGTGTTTGCTAGATCTCCCGTGCCGTAGTGAGACTCGAAACTCTCTCAAACTCATGAAGAGACAAACTCGAGAAGACGATGCTACGGGCTCTTCTGTTTGACGCATGTTGCGTGATTTGCAGCTCATTAATCCGAGTGCCAAGAACCATGTAGTCCGCACTCTCACAAATATCCCAATACTTCGTATCAAGCCCTTGGAGGTAAGCAGATATGCGCACCTTCCAATAGACGAAGTTTGTTTCATCGAAGAACGGAGGTTTGCCAGCACCTCGCTCTATGTCTCCTTCGCGGATCAAGAACCGTGTAAGCTATATTGATCCTTAACCGGCTTTGATACCAATTGAAGGACCAAGAATGGCGACCAGAGGGGGTGAATGGGAGCCAAATAAAATTTCAACTCAAAGACTTGGCCCTTGTCCCAAAGTCTCACCCAAAACTTGACCTCGGAAGAACCGACTCGCACATGACCTAACAAGTAGGTGGACACCTTAAGAAGACCCCTAAAGGTGCAGCGGAGCGGTCGGAGAAGATGGAGAACAATCAAAGCCATGAACTTGAAACCGATACACCGAGAGCGGTACTCTCAACCCCTAGAGAGAAGAGGCAAGAGCACACCCAAAAATACTTATGAGAACTGGTCTCAAAAGTACCTAATCAGGTTCCTTACGTGAATACGAATCCAACGCAACAAACAGAACTTGATTCGGAGTCCGGACAAGAGAGAAACGGCCAAAACAGCGATCAACAGTGACCACAGGACCACTCGCCTTGGTCCGTGGTGAGGTCCGAAGGTGAGGTCCAGAGCTAGGTGTGTTGCTGTAGTTTTTCGGCTGTACCACCGGACCACTCGCTATGGTCCGGTGCTATGGTCCGGAGGGTGGTCCGACGCTGTTTCTTCACAAAATCAGCAACACAGTGAGCTCTTGACCTCCGGACTAGTGGTCCGACGGTACCACAGGACTAGTCAGGAGAGTGGTCCGGAGCTAGGGGCTGCTCTGGACACTTTCGGCCAGACCACCGGACCACTCGCCTATGGTCCGGAGCCTTGTCCAAGGTGGTCTGGAGGGTGGTCCGGAGCTCACGAACAGTGTACAGAAAACCCGCGAAAACCAATTTCTCTCCGCCAAATCTTCCCAAAACTCAACCAAATGAACTCCAACTGTAACCAAACTTTGTAGGCATGATCCTTGTACAGTTGGGGAGCTATCCCGAAGAAATCATCGCTCAATTTGGAGAGGATAAACGGGAACACTCGGATTTGGGGGAGAAGGAGAAGAAGGAAGAACGCCACAAAGAAATCACCCGATCTACGCGCTTGTGAGGTTTGAGGAGAAATCCTTCAGTGCAAAGATGCTCCTCACATGTACGCACAACTTGGTTCAAACGGATTTTGCAAAGCTACTCTCAACAAAGAGAAAACATCTCAGGAAAAAGAGAGAGCAAATGCAAAATGGAAAGAACACAAGCAAAACAGGGACACGATCACGAAAGTGAAGCCACCATGGCTTACGGAGGTTACGGCCTCCGATTCCTCGCAACAATCACAAGTTCTTACACCGGTGACACGGTGGATCTCAAGCAAGAAGAAACTAGGGAAGGGAAAACCTAGGAATAGGTGGGAGAGAGAGTAGTGCAAGAGATAAGGATGAGGATACCCCTTCATCCTCTATTTAACGAGGTTTTGGCTATTTCCCAAAGACCCCCCTAGATACAAGACCGAATTACCTAGCCCTAAGACATTGTAATCCAAGTCGGTAACTCTCAGCCACTCGTTTGAATGGATGGCCCCACTTCCTGCCGGGAGTTGTCGTCACCTCGACGCAACCTCTAGGATTCCGCCACGTGCCATCCCCGCTTCCTTGGAAGCTCCGCTCGGGTTTTGAGGCCCAAACCCACAAAACCCGCCACCGGTAGCTTTGGGCTCAACTACCGAACCCCGAGTTTTGTAGCCCAAACTCAGAAACCGACGCGGATGGTTTTGAGGCCCAAACCACCAAACCACTCGACGCGAGCCACCTTGTCTTCCCCCGGTCAGACTCGGAGTCCCCTGAGCCTCCGCTCGACTCGCGCGTCCACCGTCTTGACTCGGCCGACTCGGTCTACCTCCATGTCTTCTCGCACTCGCCGGTGCCAAGTACTAGCCACCACAGCTAGTCCGCCGGCGCCCATGGTCCCTCAGTCCAAGCCCTGCTTCCGCCCTTCACCGCTCTTAGTCCATCGGCACGGCAAGCCTCTACTCGACCTTCTCCACGCCATTGACCATTGTCACTAGGCATAGCACCTGCACACCACAAGCCGATAGACAGGCCCACATTTGCTTTCGCAAAGGGTTAGAATCAAGCCACTCAAACTGAACCGCTCAAGTGTTTGGCAATCACTCATCAAAAAACTGAACTACATGGGTACTTATCCACCATGTGTTCGCAGTAGGCGTGGAATCCTTTACCACTTCTTCATATACATGTTCACCGCTGAAATGCCTAGGAGCAGTTCCTGTCTCCCTCGTCCCATCAAACTGATGTTTCATTTGCCGGTATGGATGAGACCTAGGAAGGATGTAGGGTTATGAGGTTGCTACGCTAGCTAGAAAACAAAATTTTTCTACCCCATAAACAAGGAACTAGTGCTAGTTATAGATCACGGGGATACCACTAGACGCGCAGGTGCAGCGGAAGCGACTTGATGTAGTCATGCACGTCGCAGCAGTGTCGTGCAGTTGCGAGGTCGTCTGTCTCAACGTCTCTTACTTGCGGTTCGTCCTTGTGCTCTAGATGCATCGCCTTCGAGGAATCCCACACGTGCTGCGAAGAAGCGTCACCCCTCTGGACTGCTAGGTCCGCGAGGAGTACTAGGCGCGAGCGTGGGGAGGGCGACGGCGGCTGCCAAAGGACGTGAGTCTGACTCGCCCCGCGTCTCCCCTTGCTTATATAGGCGTCCTAATGAGCTCCCACGTTGGAGGCCCATTAGCAACCCTAAACCTAGTCTAATTCAGGTCCAACCCGAATTAGACTTCCAGCCCCTTAAGCATGCGACCCTATGGGCTCACGCACACATAGACATGGCCCAAGTACTCTTACTCAACCAATAGTTGATAGCGGCCTCTAGCAAGGCGTGTCAACTCCTATGCATACGCTACGATCATATCAGACGAACCACCACAATACAATATACATGTTATTCCTTTGCCTTATGATATTTGGTCCAACTCGTGGGTTAACACTTAACCCAAGCACGGCCATGCATTTCATGATCTAATCATTTGAGTGATCTAGTGATATCTCTCTCATATGGAGAGTGGCAAATTCCATCTTGATTGACTACGTCTCACAGCATGTTTCCTGACAAACCCGAAAGCTACCTTTATAACTACCCAGTCACGGAGTAGCGTTTGGTAGTCTCTAAGTAGGTCGCTTCACATCTTGAGTACATACGACAATCTCAGGTCTAAGGACATAACGTACATGATGTGTATAGAGACAATCTCATGTCGGGTCTGTCCAGTTCCATGTCATACATGTGTCCACATTATTAGCTTGACATCTCATTCCATGACTTGTGAAACATAGTCATCAACTAATAATGTGCTGATCTAATATTCATGTGCATTCTTGCACGAACTCCGATCAGGTACAACTTTTATAATAACCATACAAGTAAAAGAGTTTCACAAGCAATTCACATAATTGCTAATCGATACAAGTTTTCTTTAATGGATATTCATAACATGTCATGGATACAAGGAATACATCATCCCTATGATTACCTCTAGGGCACCCCGGCAGTGTCGGACCTGTGCTGACAGAAAGTTTGCAAGTTTATTTTAAACATGCCTATTCAACCCCCCTACTAGTCCTGCTGGGCGACATCAAGGTCCTTTCAATTAGTATCAAAGCTAGGCTCTCTATTTCGGGCTTAACCGCCTTGAGAGAATGATGTCGACAAGTGGGGAGGTATCTCTAGAACTTCTACTTTTAGATGGCTCAAATTATGCATCTTGGTCTGCTCATGTACTTGATGTTTTGAGGACCATGGGTCCTCATATAGAGCAGATTGTAGATGTGAGCATTTCACCTCCTAGTGATGATTTGGACTATCTATCTAGAGAGGAAGTGAAATGCTTACAATACAATACTCAAGCTACTAATGTCTTATTTAGTGCTTTGAGTGAAGATGTACTTGATGTTGTCATATTTGGAGATGGTGAACCACTTGAGGATGCTCATATTATTTGGACTATTCTCAAAGAAAGATATGGTAAATCTAAATGTGATGACAAGTTGCTCGCATTGGAGAATTCACTTGAGGAGTGCTCAACTTCACCAACAAATGATGAGCCTCAAGTGATTCTTCCAAAAGGCCTAGGTGATCATGCCACATCCATCTCCACACCAACATATGACTTAATGAATGGTAATGAAATTGTTGGTGAGAACAATATTTGTACATGTGGCACTTCTACTTCCTCTAGTTCTTGTGAAACTAACATTTTGAAGGAAGGAGAAGCTTGTGATCGGTGGAGGCCAAATGATGAATCCACCTCACCAAGAATCCCAACTCTCTATGCCACTTCTCATATGGGTCTCATGGCAAAGAATGAGAAGAATGTGGGAAGTGAGAGTGATAGTGAGAGTGATAGTGAGAGTGATAGTGAAAGTGATGATGATGAGATCACTCAACACATTTCTCGGCTAAGCAAGAAAGATAAGTTGTTGATGCTCAAGCTCATGGAGAAAATAAATGAGCAAGAAGGAACACTTCATAGGCAAGAAGACTTTCTTGTTGAAAAGATCAAATGCTTGGAGAAGTTAACCAATAAGCATGAAAAGCTTAAATGATCTCATGCTAGTTTGGTGTAAAGGTATGAAAACTTGTCAATTGAGCAAACTTGTACTATTAACTCTCTATCTTGTGTTGCTCAATTAGAAGATGAGAATTATATGCTTAAGGAGAAAGTGGAAAGGTTCACTAGCAAGAATGAGACTTTGCAAGAAAGTCATGATGAGCTATTGTGCTCTCATGAGAAGATTATGGATTCTCATATCATGCTAGATATTGCTCATGAGGTTATGATAACAGCGGTAAAATCATATCAACCTCACACCCACAAATGCACATGTACACAAGTTCAATCTATTTTATCATGTGCTAACAATGGTTGCTCTCAAGTAAGCCAACCTTCCGTTGAGCATGTATATGTAGAAATTTGTGATGACTCCGTCACAAAAGAAAATGAACAGCTCAAGGAAGAGATTGTGAGGCTAAGAAGAGAATTGATTCATTGCAAGGGTAAAGTTGGTACACATCAGCCTGCACAGATGGTAGCACAACAGCAGCCCCGAGCAGCACAACCACCTAAGGGCGGCAGTGCCGCTCCCCACAGAAAAGGGAAGGCTACCACTTCTACCCCTTCTCAAATCAAATCCAACAAGAAGATCACGATGTTAAAGAAAGAGCCTCAGAAACCAAAGAATGCTTCCATCACTTGCTTCAAGTGCAAGAAAGAGGGTCACCATGTGAGAGATTGCTCTTTGGAGAAATAAAAGAAGGACATGAGCAAGATCCAAGAGAAGAAGAAGATGGCTCATGTCAAATGCTTCAACATGGGACACAATGCCTCTATGTGTTCCAACAAGGTTGATGACCAAGCAACACTTTCAAAGAAGAAGACAAGAATAAGTAATAGGAAGTGTTATGGATGCAATTAGAAGGGACACGAAGTTGCATCATGCCCCCACATGGATAATGAAGTCTTGGCATCATCAAGAAAGAGGCTCACTAGCAAGGTAACAAGCAAAAGGCAAGAAAAGAAGGCCAACAAGAACAAGAGCCGCCTATGCTACACTTGTAGAACAAAGGGACACTTTGGTAAGGATTGTCCCATGGGTAACACTCCTAAGCCGAACTCTTCAATTGATGAAAATTTTCTTAGGAGACCCAAAAATGATACTTGTGCTAGAAAGGTGATTGGTTCACCACATGCTAGCACAAAGGCCATTTGGGTGCCTAAGTCTCTTGTGACTAACCTTGATGGAACCATCTTCGTGTGGGTACCAAATTGTGCTTGAAGTGATATAGGTACTTGAAGGTGGTATGTGTAGGGTTATGAGGTTGCTACGCTAGCCAGAAAACAAAATTTTTCTACCCCATAAACAAGGAACTAGTGCTAGTTATAGATCACGGGGTTACCACTAGACGCGCAGGTGTAGCGGAAGCGACTTGATGTAGTCGTGTGCGTCGCAGCAGTGCCATGCAGTTGCGAGGTCGTCCGTCTCAATGTCTCTTACTCGCGGTTCGTCCTTGTGCTCCAAATGCAGCACCTCCGAGGAATCCCACACGTGCTGGGAAGAAGCGTCACCCCTCTGGACTGCTAGGTCCGCGAGGAGTACTAGGCGCGAGCGTGGGGAGGGCGACAGCGGCTGCCAAAGGACGTGAGTCTGACTCGCTCCGCGCCTCCCCTTGCTTATATAGGCGTCTTAATGAGCTCCCACGTTGGAGGCCCATTAGCAACCCTAAACCTAGTCTAATTCGGGTCCAACCCGAATTAGGCTTCCAGCCCCTTAAGCGTGCGACCCTATGGGCTCTCGCACACATAGACATGGCCCAAGTACTCTTACTCAACCAATAGTTGATAGCGGCCTCTAGCAAGGCGTGTCAACTCCTATGCATACGCTACGATTATATCAGACGAACCACCACAATACAATATACATGTTATTCCTTTGCCTTATGATATTTGGTCCAACTCGTGGGTTAACACTTAACCCAAGCATGGCCATGCATTTCATGATCTAATCATTTGAGTGATCTAGTGATATCTCTCTCATATGGAGAGTGGCAAATTCCATCTTGATTGACTATGTCTCACAGCATGTTTCCTGACAAACCCGAAAGCTACCTTTATAACTACCCAGTCACGGAGTAGCGTTTGGTAGTCTCTAAGTAGGTCGTTTCACATCTTGAGTACATACGACAATCTCGGGTCTAAGGACATAATGTACATGATGTGTATAGAGACAATCTCATGTCGGGTCTGTCCAGCTCCATGTCATACATGTGCCCACATTATTAGCTTGACATCTCATTCCATGACTTGTGAAACATAGTCATCAACTAATAATGTGCTGATCTAATATTCATGTGCATTCTTGCACGAACTCCGATCAGGTACAACTTTTAGAATAACCATACAAGTAAAAGAGTTTCACAAGCAATTCACATAATTGCTAATCGATACAAGTTGTCTTTAATGGATATTCATAACATGTCATGGATACAAGGAATACATCATCCTTATGATTACCTCTAGGGCATATTCCCAACAAAGGAAACGTCGATGCCTTACATAAACCCTCTTCCTTGAGTTATTCAGCCAAACAGTCTCGGTGTCATCTAAGCACTGAAAGCAGTCTTTTTCTCCTTTGCTCTGCCCAGACACGCAACGGTATCCTGGAATATCAGTGATGGTGGTGAACAACATGGCACGTAGGTTGAAACACTCTTTTCTAAACCCATCGTACACACTGATACCCTTCTCTTGCCAGAGTTCCTTGAAGTCATCAATAAGAGACCTCAAGTACACGTCAATGTTAACGCCTTGTTGATGCGGACCATACATCAAAACAAACATCATCATGTACCTCCTCTTGTTACACAACCATGGTGGAATGTTGTAGATAGTTAACAACACAGGCCAGACACTATGAGATCTACTCATGTTACCAAATGGGTTCATGCCATCTGTTCTCAGTGCAAACCGAAGATTCCTTGGCTCAGCAGAAAAAGAATTATGCTTGAAATCAATGAAACGCCACTGAGTACTATCTGCTGGGTGCCGTATACAACCATCAACCACCCACGAATCTGAGTGCCAGGTCATGAGTTGTGCGTCCTCAGAGGTTGCAAACTGAAGGACCAGAAACGGCGACCAGAGGGGGAGTGAATGGGACGCTAGAAGACAGCGCGACGGACGCTTAGGCGTCCGTCCGTCGGCCTTCCAGAGAGCCTAACAGAAGCTGAAGAAGTGCTGAGGCGACGGACGCTTGGACGAGCGTCCGTCGGCCTACCCGAGAGCAAAACAGAACAGAACAGTGCACACCACGCGACGGACACTGGGCGACGGACTCTGGAGAGCGTCCGACACCAAAACCGAAGGACGCCAATAAGCAAGGCGACGAACGCTGACGTCAGCACATACCAGCGTCCGACGCAAACCCTCGGAGCGTCCGACGCCCCCGACAAACGCACAATGACCGCGAAAATCGTTTTTCTCTCCACCAAATCTTCCTAAATTTTGACCAAATGTTCTCCACTAGCAACCCAACTTGGTAGGCATGATTCTAGTGCTATGGAGGAGCTATCCCGAAGAAATCATCGCTCAATTTGGTGAGAATTAAAGGGAAACGAGGATTTGGAGGAAAAGGGGCAAGAACAAAGAACACCGCAAAGAAATCGTCCGATCTACGCACTCGTGAGGTTTGAGGATAAACCCTTCGGTGCAAAGATGCTCCTCACGATTACGAACAATTTGGTTTAAACGGATTTTGCAAAGCTACTCCCAACAAGGAGAAATTATCTCGGGAAAAAGAGAGAGCAAAAGCAAAACACGAAGAACACAAGCAAACCGGAGACACAATCACGAAATCGAAGCCACCATGACTTACAAAGGTTACGGTCTCCGATTTCTCGCGACAAACTCAAGTTATTACAAAGATTGGTGAAATCAACCTAGGGATCTCATGAACTAGAGAGAGGGTAGAGAGAGATGGGGCAAAATGATTAGGGTTCAAGAGATAGGATGAGGGATACCCATTCACCCCCTACTTATCGGGCTTTGGCTATTTCCCAAAGCCCCCCTAGATACATTGAGTGAACTACCTAGCCTAAGCATTGCAGTCCAAGCTACGGAAAATATCTCCCGCATTTTGAAGGGACGGCCCCGCTTCCTGCCGGGAGTTGCCGTCGCCTCGACGCAACCTCCAGGATTCCGCCACGTGCCATCCTCGCTTCCTCGAAAGCTCCGCATAGGTTTTGAGGCCCAAACCTAGGAAAACCGCCACCGGTAGCTTTGGGCACAACTACCAAACCCCGAGTTTTGCGGCCCAAACTCGGAAACCGACGCGGATGGTTTTGAGGCCCAAACCACCAAACCACTCAACGCGAGCCACCTTATCTTCGCCCGGTCGGACTCCGAGTCCCCTGAGCCTCCGCTCGATTCGCGCGTCCACCGTCTTGACTCGGCCGACTCGGTCTACCTCCATGTCTTCTTGCACTCATCGGTGCCAGGTACTAGCCACCACAGCTCTCAGTCCATCGGCACGGCAAGTCTCTACTCGACCTTCTCCACGCCATTGATCACTGTCACTAAGCATAGCACCTGCACACCACAAGCCGATAGACAAGCACATGTTTCTGCTTTCGCAGAGGTTAGGTTAAGCCACTCAAACTGAAACACTCACATATTGATCAATTACTCATCATCAAAACTGAACATACATGGATACTTATTCACCATGTATTCGCAACAGGACAATACTTAAATATACTGAACAATTGTACTAACAAGTACTGAAGCAATATATCAACAATGTACTAAATGAAAACACTAAGAAATACTTAAAGAAAAAATAAAAAATACCAACACATGCATACTAGATAATATTGACCACTACTAAGTCATATGGTCACATGCGCGAGATAGCAAGGCGAGGGATCAAAGGAATGGCCATACAATGCTACAGTCCTACTGCTTATTAGTATTTTTATTGCAAATACCAATTAGAGTTTCAATATTCAGTATTTTTATTCTAATAGTTGTCAATATTTTTTAGTATATTTTTTTAATATGAATAGTGATTACAGTGTCAATATTCAGTATTTTTGTTTCTTATCAGTATTTTTATCACGAATATTGATTATGATGCCAATATTCTTATCAGTATTTTTTTCAGTATCTTCAAGTATGTCTTTAGTATTTATCTTCAAGTATATCTTTAGATCTTCGAGTATCAGTATATTAAGTATTGTCAGTATCTAAAGTAGTTTTTTTTGTCTTACAGTCTATCTATAGCTTCAATAGTTCTCAGTATCGCCAATTATTTTGTCAGCAGCTTGAGATATCTGCTACTATAACTTGAGTAGTTGCTAGTATCTTAAGTAGTTATCAGTATATCCTCAGGTATTTTATCAATATCTTCAAGTATTTTTGTCAGTAACGTTTGGTACAACCGATACTATAACTTCAGTAGTTGACGGTATCTTTAAGTAATAAAAACACTATAACACCATAATTAGTATTTTGTAATAAAAATACTGACAACTACTTGAATAAAAAAGCATGGGGAACCATGTAGGAACATAAGAGCTGCATGCATGCAAAAAAAAAGGGTGGTGTATTCGATAATATCCGAATTTGTTGAAGTTTATGATATGATGTGCTTATCAAAACATAAATAATTACGTATTGGTTTTCCGTCTCTTCCCTGCATAAATTCATTTGTGGTTTTGTTTCTTTCAAATAGCAACTCGAGGTTGACACGGCTAGCTTTAGCAGGGTGAAGTTCTCAACGTGAGGTCGTGGGATCGAAACCCGTCTACGATCCTATTTTTGCTGGATTGATTGGTGTTTGCCTGGGCTGGGCGGGAGCGCGCGGGACGGGGAGGTGGGCTAGGTGGGAGCGCAGGAGGTGGGCTGAGCGGGCTGGTTGGTTGGTTGGGTGTAGAATAACACACACACACACACACACACACACATATATATATATATTGTATTATGAAACTATGAAAGATTGTGGCTGCAAATATACAATGGAATTGTTTTCTGCCATTTGATAATGAGATTGAGTCAAAGTGGAATTGTGTTCTTGCTTGTGATGACAGTGGAACCTATGGGTATTTAACTGAAAAAACTGAATAATAGCACCTTGGCTCCAGCAGACTCCAGTATCAACATACTGGGGTAGTGCACCTCGAGCAGACTTAGACGCTACGATGGGTGAATGGCGGCGGCCGGCCAGACGAAGCGACGCAGCGACGAAAGGCCGCGCAGGGACAAAAGGACACTTCAATTAGGGCGGGGGAGATTTGCAAAAACACCAGATTAGACGGATGAAGGCGGGCGTTTAGTGCAAATTGATCTTACCACTTTTCCTAGCCATCGGATGCACGGGCTGTGGTGTAGATCGCTAGTTTCCAAGGTTGCATAGCAACCCTGGTTTTCACCTCGACGCAACCTCTAGGATTCCGCCACGTGCCATTCCCGCTTCCTCGGAAGCTCCGCCTAGGTTTTGAAGCCCAAACCCAGGAAACCCGCCACCGGTAGCTTTGGGCTCAACTACCGAACCCCGAGTTTTGAGGCCCAAACTCGAAAACCGTCCTCGGATGGTTTTGAGGCCCAAACCACCAAACCTCTCGACTCGATCCACCTTGTCCTCGCCCGGTCGGACTCCGAGTCCCATGAGCCTCCGCTCGACCCACTCGTCCACCGTCTTGACTCGGTCGACTCGGTCTACCTCCATGTCTTCTCGCACTTGCCAGTGCCAAGTACTAGCCACCACAGCTAGTCCGCCGGCGCCCATGGTCCCTCAGTCCGAGCCCCGCTTCCGCCCTTCACCGCTCTCAGTCCATCGGCACGGCAAGCCTCTACTCGACCTTCTCCACGCCATTGACCACTTTCACTAGGCATAGCACCTGCACACCACAAGCCGATAGACAGGCACACATTTGCTTTCGCAAAGGGTTAGAATAAACCGCTCAAACTGAAACACTCAAGTGTTGGTCAATCAATCATCATCAAAGCTGAACATACATGGGTACTTATCCACCATGTGTTCGCAGAGGGGGACCAACGGGGCGGACGGCGGGGGCGGCGGCTGCCTTTCTCTCAGGCTCTCGGCTGGAGGCAGATGCGATCTTCTGTTCCAATTCAGCAACTCTCTGCAGTATTATGTGAAGCTCTTTGAACCATGCATTGTGTTAAAGCAAATAGTTAGAACAAGGTGCTAAACAAACATGTAGTAAGAAATGAAACCCGGACCTATCAGACGTCAAGTCCATCCCAAAGGAAATTGAGGTGCATCACACTACTACAATATGGCTTTACTTTGACGGGCATTTTTTATTTTGCGCAGCAGGCAAAGGGGTCCGTGAAAGGATCTAGATGCCCAAGAGGGGGGGTGAATTGGGCTTCTTTTAAATTTCTAAAGCAATATTAAAACCTAGTGATGCCAATCACCCCCTAGTGCCTACCGCAATGTGTATCCTAACTAGAAAGCAATAGCAAGCCAATGAAAGGAAAGACAACCTATGCAATACTAGTAGGAATTGAAAGAGCACAACGGAAAGGTAATGCAAAATGTAAAGAGCTAAGGATAGAGAATTGGTGACACGCGATGTTTTCCCGAGGTATCGAGGTGTCGACACACCCCCTAGTCCTCATTGGAGCACCTCACAAGGTATAGCTCCCCCTCTACCCGCGCAAGGGTAGAGTGCTCTCTACGGGCTGATTCTTCGCCACTCCGGCTCGGTGAATCGCCCACAATCGATCACAGAAGCTTGGAGAAGAGCCGACGACAATCTTCCGGCGATCACTTCCTCCGAACACCACCAAACCATCTAGGTGCTGTCGAACACCAAGAGTAACAAGCACAAGACCTTTACTTGACCAACTCAAGGCTAGGAAGGTGGATGGATGCACACAAGTCACTCCTAATCACTCTAGTGGGGAAGAATAAGATGGATTCTCTCTAATCTCTCCCTCACTAGGCACTTGGCTCTCCAAAAACTCTCTCTATGGTTCCTCAGGTGAAACAATGGCTAAGAGAGCTCACTTGGACGAGGAGGGCAACTATAAATAGTCCCCACCTCCAAAACTAGCCGTTTCTTACTTTTTCTCTTTTCTGCGTAAGCACCGGACTAGTCCGGAGCCTAACCACCAAACCAATACTTCTGGTCTGGAGCATGCAGTCCAATTCAAATCCAAGGTAGAACAGGGACCACCGGACTACTTGCAATAGTCCGGTGCCTAGTCCGGAGCCTATGGTCCGGAGCCTTGGTGCATACTGTACTCAAATGATCTTCTGTTGAGAACCGTCGGACTAGCCGTCGGACTACCCTTCGGACTAGTCCGGAGCCCCTTTTGGGACTCACACAAGAACACAGTGACCACCGGACTACTTCCAATAGTCCGGTGCCCTCCGGATAGGTTGTCCGGAGCACTGTCTGATACACATTCAGAACCAAGTGGCCACCGGACTACCTTCAATAGTCCAGTGCCCTCCGGACAGGTTGTCCGGAGCACCTTCCTCAGAGCACTGCCTAAGGCAGTCCATTGGTCCGGAGCCTTTCTGA
Source organism: Microstegium vimineum (assembly GCA_022036555.1). Taxonomy (NCBI): domain Eukaryota; kingdom Viridiplantae; phylum Streptophyta; class Magnoliopsida; order Poales; family Poaceae; genus Microstegium; species Microstegium vimineum. Next base: position 25,877,657 of record CM039122.1, read on the forward strand.
CCTCCTTCTTCACCTTATCTCACTAAGTCTAGTGAAGAGGTTTTGCTCCTACCATCTCAAAGGCTATTAGCAGGGTCTCTAGGACTAGTTGTGACATGTGTGCATACACCAACATTCCCAAACTCTCCTAGGTCAAGCTACTAACCTCATACCCCATTTATAGTATGGTAAAAGGAAAAACAAAGTCCTAGTCTATACTTAGTGCCCTTCTCAACCTCATGGCACTAAGAGCTAGCCTAGTCTTCTACTTGCATCTCCATCCTTTAAAACCGAAATGATTTCCATCTTGGGGACATGAATACCATTAAGCCCATTCATCTAGCATCACTAGTGACCTAACTCAAATGACTTTGCCTCTACAAAACACACATTAGTCATAGTGACCTAGCATTGTCGTTAATCGCCTAAACACAAGGGACCATGATTCTTCAATCTCCCCCTTTTAGGTGATTGACGACAATACAAGCTCGAGTATAGATTATGAGTGAATTTTGATAAGAGAAAACATGACTTGACATGAGATAGGCATGGGTTAGTAATAAGAGAGACAAATACATGCCTAAACCATTCAAGCCATGACGAGCACAAATAATATGAATTGAGCATAGTACTTGATTTCAAAAGGATATGCTATACCAAAAGATCAGAGATTATCACGGAAGCAATAGCATAACCAAGTGACATGATATAAATATAAGAGGTCCACACATGTCACACAACCATCAAGTCTCAATCATCACACACATATCATACAATGGATAAAGACGGTAAACGTTGATGGTCAAGTTGACGGAAGTCATCGAGCCCATCATCAGAATCCTCCCCCTGAGTCTCGGTAGCTGGAGGTGAAGCGGTCTAGGGGACTGGAGCTGACATGCTAGCTAACTCTGTTGCCGAAGAGTCTGGAACTGTAGCGGGTGCAGGAGTAGGAGTAGGATCCTTTGCCACTGTCTCTGCCGGTGCCTCTGGAGCTGTGGAACTCGGTGGTGCCTCGTGCACTGACTCAACTAGAGTCTCAACAACCGGAGTCTGCTCAGGCAGTAAAGGACTAGATGTAACGGCGGTGGCATTTGTTACAATAGCATGTGGAGGAGTAGAGCCAACTGGAGCTCGACTGTCAAGTGTGGCTTCTGACGAAGCAACTGAAGAATGATGCTGACCGGTGGTCGGTGTCACAAGCTTGGCCGCTATCTTAGCTGCTATCTCCTCACCAGTGGGGACGGCTGCCCGGTGACGTCACTGAATGACGCGAAGAGGTCACAAGCAGTCAAACCTCGAGAAGCGGACATCGGCGTGAAGCCGGTAGTGAGTGGAGTGAACTACTGCATCGGTCCGAGGGTGTCCAACCACTGAGTAACTTGTGTCGTCGGAGACTGGAACAGGGTGGTCGATCCGGCACCCTGAAGTCCACTGGACTGTACGGCGGGGGTGGGAGTGACTGACTGTCCGGCTGACACTGGCGGTGCCACTGAGGGGCCACCGGTTTGCTGAGATCCCATAGCGGGACCAAGAGCTAGAAACTGAGGCATTGACGGGCCAACTGTCTGGGACGGCTGAGTCTGGCTCATCGTCTGGATCTGTGGAGCACCAGGAAAGTCAACTGCAGGCATACCCGTCCACTTCATCATCTGGGCCATGATGGCCATGTTTTGAGCCTGGAACTACTGAGACTGGAGCTGTAGGCGCTGGGACTCAAGCTGCATGGCTAGCATCTGCGGCTGTACCTCTAAGTGACGCTGCTGAACTGTAACTGCAGCTCCTCATGACGCTCCTATGACTGTCTCTGGGGCTCATCCTGTCTCTGCTGGACCTGGGTGACGGCTGTCACAAGGGAGCCCTGCTGCTCCTAAATCCGATCAAGTAGCTTCAGCATCAAAGTCTCTGAAGTAGACCCAGTACCAGAGCCACCAGTCTCTGCGTCGTGAGCCCTTGCGGGCATAGTGGGAATGAGCTGGTAGTCTGCGTCGGAGCTGTCAGAGGAAGTGTCAATAGTTGTATCATCAGCTGTGTGAGTGGTCAACTCTTGAAGCTCATGCTGCTGAATGCCTCTAATCTCCTCATTCTGAGCATCAACATCTGCCATATCAGCCGGTGCAGTCTGAAGTCTGACCTGACGAAGTGCCCAGTTGCCCAAATGACTGTCAATGGAGGAGATGATGTTGTATTATGGAAATTCATCGGTGGACTGATCAAGCATATCTCGAATCTCAGGGTTTGTTCTCACAAGCCGCTGAGCTAGAATGGAGCTAATCCAGTGAGCATACGACATCTGACGCCTAGCTCTCAAGCCATCTGAAATATAGTCCTCTATCTCTGCCACTATGAAGTCAGCAATATCGAACGGAGTCTCGGTGACAAGAGCGAGAAGTAGGAACTGCTGGAGGTTTGTCAGACCTTCCTTGAAGCCGGTGCGAGGCAACAAGGTGCGACGAAGAACCTCGTTCAACCGGTGAGCGAGGGGGAGTGAGCTCAGCTGGAGTGCGGGGACTACCTTCCCCAAAGGGCTGCCTGAAGATAGGTGCAATCTTCTCAGCTGAAAGAGTGAGACCACCTCGAGCATGGCGTGGAAACTATAGGCCTCTGTAGCAATCATCATGAAGACAGTAATCTAAAATAGTGAGGTGTAGAATCTCTCTGAGCTGAGTCAAGTATAGTCTGTGTGGAATGCCTTTGAAGGTATACTGCAGGTACCGGTGAGTAGGCTCAATCCAGACCGAAGCATAGAACTCCCTGACCCAATGATCAACAAAGCTGCCTGAACGACCAAGAGGATTGGCGAGTCCCGGAAGATATGTGAGGTGCTGACGGATCTCCTCCCCAGCTATCGCCACTATGTTCTCTAAGGAACATAATATGTGTGGGCATATCTGGATATTGGCAAGCCGAGCTGCTGTGTAGAAATCCTCCATAAGCGGTGTATGCCAACCCGGTGTAGCTTTGGGGTCACGCTGATCAGGACACCACCTCTCAAGCTCAATGAATCGAAGCTTCCAAACCTGCTTCGCTGTAATGCCCCTCAAGTCAAGGTGTACTGGAGGCTCTGGAGCTGGAGTAGGAGCAGCTGCCTGTGGTGGATGATCACCACGCTTTGGTTCCTCGGTGCGAGAAGCAGCACGAGGGTACCGAACACGGGTGGGACGTGAAGAGGTGTCCACTGTTCGAGCCTCATCGGCAGGCGCTGACGGCTCTGCCAGAGAGGCAACTGTCTCAGTCGCTAACTGTGTAGAAGTAACCCGCAGAGGGGCGCCGATACGCACTGAGCCCCGACAGCCACCTCGCTTTGCGCGGTCCGCTGCATCTGCCACTGCCTCTGCCTTCTCTACCTCTGTGAGCTTGCGCTTCTTCTTCTTAGGCTTCTCAACAAGCTGCTTCTTCCCCTTGTCCTTAGGAGGAGGACAAGGAGGAGGAGGAGTATCATCACCACCAGAACAACTGACAGTTGGAGCACGACCCATCTCTGACAACTGAGAAAACCATTGACAACTGCCAAGGTCAACTGTGAGAACCACTGCCAGAAACCAGAATCATTGTCACTCTGTCAACTGCATGTATCAACCACTGAGCCACTGACAGAAAGCTAGACTGACCCTTATGAGGCTTTGCCTCAATCCATACTCGCGAGCTTTGCCCCGAGTTTCACTGCCACTGTCGCTGCTAGATAGAATAGATTGGATATATAAGCATATATAAAATCTAGGGATGAGATACCGTATGGAAGCAAGCATATAAGATAAGAGATAGAATGAAATACTGCCATGGTACCTGAGGTAAGCGAGCGCACTAATCAAAGCAAACCATACTCCGAATCACACTCCACAAGGGGATTCACCAACTGAGAATCACAATTAGTGACAAGTATAAGTGATGTGGAATGGAATTGAAGTGTCAAGGATAATCGACTAAGGCATGGTATGATCGATAGCTAGTCAAAACGCTAAACACTATGATCAAGGGCTTACCGTAGTAGATAATGAAGAGTCGAAGACAATGACGAGTTGAATTCGGCAGGAATGAATGCGTCGAAAAGCACCCAAACCTAGGGTTAGGCAAACCCTAGGAGGTTGAGCCTCTGTCTTGGTGAACTTGAAAACGGGGGATTATGCTTGGCGGGGTGGAGGAGTGAAGCAGGGTAGGCTAGGTTGCCAACGGAGGGCTCCTGACGACGATCTCGGTGGAATGGGGGTGCCGGCAGTGGAGGCGGCGTGCACTGTGTTGCTACGGCGAGGAAACAGAGCAGAGGGGGAATGCAGTGGATGGAGAGGGCGGCGGCGCTGGGCAGTGCTCCGGCGAGGAGCAGCTGCGGCGAGGGGGACGAGGGCGAGTGGCGGCGAGCGGTGGCGGCGGAGGCGACGCGGTGTACGGAAACGAAGTGAAAAGGATAACTGCCAAACAGTGAACCCGCGGGGGATAAAGACGATTTTTCAAAGCGTTGGACTACTTGCGATGGTCCGACGGGTGCTCCGACGGGTGGTCCGGCGATCATTGACTGAAATAGTTCAAATCTAACCAGACCACCGGACAAATGAAATCGGGGTCTCCAATGGTCCGGAGGTGCACCGGACGGGTGGTCCAACGCACTGACCAAAAACGAGCAGGGAGTGCCGAGGCTCCGAACTCTGGTCTGGAGGGTGAGCGTCGGACTAATGTAGGTGGTCCGACGGCTGACTTGGAGAAAAAATTTGGAGTACAGTGAGTTACCAGGCTCCGTTCTCTGGTCCGGAGGTAAGCGTCAGACTATCACAGGTGGTCCGACGGCTGTGTTGGAGAAACATTTCTGGGAACAGAGAGTCACCAGGCTCCGGACTCTGGTCCGGAGGTAAGTGTCAAACTATTAAAAGTTGTCCGGAGGGTAGTCCGGTGCTTGTTTTTCTTTGAATTTTCCTGTTTTTCCCTCCAATGCTTTCTCTTAGCCAAGTACCAACACAAAAGAGAAAGAAACACTTGTTGGACTTAGCATAAGAACCATCTCTCAAACCCTCGATTTTAAAAATAGTTTGCCATAGGCTAGATTTAGTTTTCATAAGAAAAATAGTGCAATAAAGCTCCAAGGATCACCATAGGGGCACAAGAGGGGTATTAGCTGTTGCTAGAGCTTTGAATGCTCCCCCTAAGTGATGAACCTAGAGGATGATCAAACTTAACCGAAAAGAAAGCAACAAGCAACACACATGCAAATGCTATGCAATACGGAATTTGAATCTAGGTTGCTTGCAAGTTTAAACCGCGGTAAGGCTTCGTCACATGCTTGAGGGCGGTTATCCCGACCGCGTTAGCCAAGCCTGTGTGCAATACTATAGATTAAACATGATTATATTACAAATGAATGCATGGTTCACACAATCTCATTTTTTAGTGAAGTTTGAGTGATCAAGCACATTCAACTCGCTTCTCAACCTACAAAAGGTTGTTTCATCGAGTGGTTTAGTGAAGATATCCGCCAATTGATTTTCGCTAGAAACTCCCACTAGTGTGATGTCTTTCCTAGCCACATGATCTCTAAGAAAGTGATGACGGATATCAATGTGCTTGGTGCGAGAGTATTGAACCGGGTTGTTGGCAAGCTTTACGACGCTTTCATTATCACACAAAAGTGGAACATCTTTTAGGTTAACGTCGTAATCAAGAAGTGTTTGGGTCATGTATAAGATTTGTGCACAACTTTCTCCCATGGCAATGTATTCCGCCTCGATGGTAGACAATGCCACACTGTTTTGCTTCTTTGAGGACCAAGAAATAAGTGATCTTCCTAGCAAATGGCAACCGCTGGAGGTACTCTTCCTATCAACCTTACACCCGGCATAATCCGAATCGGAATAGCCACAAAGTAGGAGGGGAGCTCCTTTGGGGTACCAAAGGCCAATGCTAGGGGTGTGCCTTATGTACCTAAGGATTCTTTTAACCGCACATAAATGTGACTCCTTAGGGCTTGCTTGAAACCTAGCACACATACACACACTAAACATGATATCCGGCCTAGATGCGGTGAGGTAAAGTAAACTACCGATCATAGAACGATAGAGAGTTTGGTCAATTGGTTTATGTCGGCGTCTAAAATGACGGGGTCTAGACGGCCAATGAGTAAATTTCTAAGCGTGTCAGAGTTCAAATGGTTACGCTCGGAGAACACAGAGGTTTATACTGGTTTGGGCACGAACGCCCTACGTCCAGTGTGTTGCAGGGTCGTATTACCGAGCGTGGAGAGCTCGTAGAGGGGAGCTACAAGCTTTGGTGAGAGAGGGAAGCGCCTTCCCAGGTCTCGTGCGTATGAGGTTCTTGGTTCTAGTGGGTGCTCGTGTGTGTGCGAGTTTGAGTGTTTGTGAATGAATGTCGGGATGTTGAGAGAGCTAGATTGGGGGTCCATTCCCTCCCTTTATACGTAGGGAGAGATGGAGGAGTACAGTAGAGAGAGGGGGAGTGATCGTGGGCTCGACTTAGGCTGCTGCCGAGGGAGGGCTTTGTCTTCATCCTGTCTTCCTTCCTGAGGAAGATTGCACCCGTAGACACATGTCCGAGTCATGTTCGTCCTTGTTGTGATGTAGCCATGCACCTTGTGACCGGGAACCCTACTATCCCCTTTTCTGGGCATGGGCAAAGGCCGTCGCACAGGACCACCCCCGCGTTCCGTCGTACGGGGCTGATGACACCCTAATCCCTGTTGAGGTGTCCGTCGGAGACAAGGCGTGGATGTAACGCGCAGAAGTCATCGGTTAGGCAGCACAAGACCTTGTACCGCAGGGTGAACAGAGGTCGGCATGACGACTCATGCCTTAAGCCCCATGCCTGAGGATAGAGGAGACTGTGGACCTTTCGACTATATGGGCTAGGACACCCTAGGTTGTGGATGGCGGTGAGATCTCCGATGGCGAGGGATGTCACTGATGACGTTTGCTGGGCTCAGACGAGGTGGAAGAGCCCCAGAGGGTAGACAGCGTCACGGGCATCGCCACCTTGGCTCGGGCGAGGCAAAAGAGACCTCGAGGGTTGACGACGTCACAGTTGACGCCACCTCGGCTCGGGCGGGGTGGAGGAGCCCCCGAGGGTTGATGACATCACGGTTGACACCACCTTGGCTCGGGCGGGGCGGAGGAGCCCCCGAGGGTTGATGACATCTCGGATGACACCACCTTGGCTCGGGCGAGGCGGAGGAGCCCCCGAGGGTTGATGACGTTTCGGATGACGCCACCTTGGCTTAGGCGAGGCGGAAGAGCCCCTGATGGTGATTTTGTTTTTGTGGAGTCTGGTAAATTGGGTACCCTATTTCTAGGTATCCGACAGTAGCCCCCGAGCCTTCGATGTAGTGAAGGACTACACCGGAGGCTTCCGAGAGCGCTTATGGTGGTTTGGTTAGATTTTGTGAATTTCGGTGGGTGCGCATGAGTGCACCCGCCGAGTGTAGCCCCCGAGGCCTTAGGAGGGAGATTTTTCCTCCTAAGGGCTTGTTCGGAAGTCTTGTACAGTGCTTGGCCTTTTGTTGCTCTCACAAGGCGGGGAGGGAGCGGACTGCTCCGTACGTCAGTACCAGAGCCCTGGTCGCACGCCAGCCCTAGCGTGGGCTACACTGTTGGCCTCGGGCCGGCGCGTCTTGAGACGACGAGTCGGCCCTGCACCGTGTTGTCCTTTTGGCCTGTACGGTCGATTGACCGGTCGAAGACATGTTTGTCGGATTCCGGGGTCTGACTGCGCCCCCTCTCCCTGTAGCCTGAAAGTGGGCGTGCCGTGCCTTTTCCATTTGAGGTGCGGTACCAGGGCACCGTTCGCTCTGTGGTCAAGATTCCGAACGACGCACCCTGAGCCTGCCCTCTGTTTGGCCATTTATGGCCCCGCTCCACCCTCTTGAAGTGGGTGCTTTTGTACAGTGCGATGTGGTTGGAAGGCGGACGTTGTAGCCCCACGGGCCTGCCGCCGTGTGGATGCCCTGGCGGGCTATAAATAGTGGCGGCCGGGTGCTGAGAGATTCACATCCTCACAATATGGTTTGCCCTAGATTCTTCCTCCGAGGTCCCGTCGGAGAGTCCGTTGAACCGCCCTGGCGAGCGGCCCTTTGAGAGCAAAACCGGATTCAGAGGAAGTTTTGCGTTGGGGGTGGGTGCATCCCTCTTTTCCCAGTGGCAGGATTCAGAGGAAGCTCTGCGAGGTGTGCATAGCTTCCTCTTATCCTTACTACCGGGCGGAAGAGAGGTGTCACCACCTCCTGCACGAATCGCTCCGGGGGGCGAAAGGTGTGGAGTCCATCCTTTCGGTTGGATCTTGCTTTCCGCCTCCGGGGGGCGGCGACGTGCTTCCCCCTCCCCAGGGGGCAGTCAAGGATGTGTCCACTAGAAAAGTCATTGCATTTTTGCTTGACTCCCGAAGTTGACTCATCCTTGGCTATTGATTGATGGTGATGCCACCGTCGGCGAGACGGGCGGACTCGGAGTTGCCGAAGTTCAGCGGGCTCGGAGCCGTTTGCCGACGGCGTCCTCGACCGCAGGGCAGCTTAGGGAGCTTAGCTGCAACATGCCCAGTCGACTCCGGAGGAGGGGCGTGTGCTGGGGTTCCCTGGAGACGAGGCGGCTGCTGCTCTCCCATAGCTGCAGCATGTCTGGTCTAGGTGGCCTCTGGGTCATGGCACCATTGTCCGAGGCGACCTTGTATCTCAGGTAGATGCCTCCCGTGCCTCGTGGCTGGGTTGTTTGTCCCGAACACATAGGTGCGTCGGGCGGTGGTGAGTTCTTTAGCGCGGGTGCCGCTCGGGCACTCTTAGCTTTCGGCCGTTTGGCCTGGGATTTCCCTTCAGTCCACCTTGTAAGCGTCTTCGTGTTTTTTGGTGTCTGATGATCGGGTTTATCCCCCATGGCTCTTAGAGAGCGTGTAACCCCTGCAAGGATCAACATTTGTGTATCCAAAATGAAAAGTGGTGTTTGGTGTTTACCTGTGCGGACCTCTGACGAGTGAGGTAAAATGTGCCTTTTTCCCCTCTTCGTTATCCAGTCCTTTGAACCGGTAGGCGGGGTGCGGCGGCAGCCCCCGAGTCTCTACTCGGCGTAAAGAAATCGTCTCGAGTCTGTGCCGTCTTTTCGTACATTCCCCGCGCATCTCTCTGCCAGGCTAATGACCGCTAGCATGCCCATTCCCCATTCGCCCCTCGCTCTGTTGTCCTGAGACGGTCATTTCGAACCCCGCTGGGTCGGCCTTCGTATCTCTAGACCGTAATGGGCCGTCGGGGCGTCTATAGCCCCTATCCCTTTAGCTTACCTGGACCCATGGGCCGTTGTCGCTGGTTGCGCCACGTGTTGGCCTTTCCGATCCTCGCGTTTGTTGGCCGAGCTCGGACGAGCCGGGGGTCTCGTTGCGGCGCGCTGGGGATGTATACGGAAAAATTCTTGCGCGTGTGCGTGGTGCGATGGGCCCGGGGCGGATCCTGTAATGATGATAGATATGGGATGCGGGATTCGAAGCGAGAGGAAAGTCGGATGGTGTCAGTTACCTGCCGTCATGCGCAGCTCCCGGTATTCCAGCGTACAGTGGAGTGAACATGACCGAGCGGCCGCATTTAATGCGACTCGGGTCGTGGGGTTGTGCGCGTCAAGAGCTATGGAGGCGTCGTTCCGTCTTCCGATCCCTTATAAATATCTATGCATCGTGTCATCCCCCGTGAGCCCTGCACTATTCGCCTCTCTCGCCGCTTCGTCTTGCTCACGCCGGATCCTTTGAAGCTAGGGTTTGCATAGCAGTGCGTCCATCTTAGCCACGCTTTGCGTCGCGCCGCGCGCCGCTTCCCGGGAGGACTTCAGATGGCCGGAGCGCCTCCGGAGAAGAGTTGGCCCCGTTGCGAGGCTGAGTACGAGTGGGCGCTCGCACTGGTGTATGCGGGGATGCTGCGCCTGGAGCTCTCCGCCGACAATGATGCTGAGTGGATCGTCCCCACCGGCGTCAACAGACCGGACCCGCCGAGTGGGTATGTGGTCTCCTTCTTGCTGTTCCACGAGCGCGGGTGAAGAATCATGGCCCTAGTTGGTTTCGATGATTAATGACAATCATCGATTATTATGGCTAACGTGTGTTTTGCAGAGGCTATACGTAGCTTAGCCATAGTGATCAACATGAATGGGCATGAATGGTCATCACTTAGCCCTCAAGATGGATATCATTTCGGATTTCAAAGAGACATGATGAAGACCCTAGAATGATAGGCTAAGTGCCATAAGGTGATGAAGGGCACTTAGAAATAGATAGGGCTTATATTTGATCTTTGACCGTTCTATCAAGAGGGGTTGAGACTAGTAGCTTGACTTAGGAAAGCTTCATGACTTAGGTGTGGTGCACACTTGACTTCCTTAGCTCTAAGCAAGCCTATGGTGATCGTAAGATAGCCAAGAACTTCTTCCGAATTCATCGCGACGAAAACCAGAGTTGAAAAAGAAGTTTTCTGGGCGTCGGACGCTGAGTCTGGAGGCGTCAGACGCTGTCCGTCGCGTCGGACGATTGCGTCGGACGCTGACGTCAGGATGACGTAGCGTCCGTTGGCCACCCAGTTTGAGCCCCTGAGTTTCAGAGGGCGTCGGACGCTGTCCGTCGCCTAGGCGTCGGACGCTAGGATAGCGTCCGTCGGCCTTCCAGTGGGGATGTTTTCAGAGCCTTTCGGAAAAGGGTGTCGAATGCTGGAGTCTCAGCGTCCGGTGGACCTCGCAGGAGCGTCCGTCACCTAAAACGGGCTGCAGAACTAGCCGTTGAGCAAGGCGACGGACCGTCCGTCACCTAGGCGTCGGAGTGTCCGTCGCCAACTTAAGTTGCCAGCCCGAGCTAGTTTTCTGAGGGGCTATTTATAGCTCCTCACTCTTCTCTCCCACTTGGCCTTTGCTCATTTCAGTTGCTGAGTTTGTTGAGAAGGTTGGGAAGAGAGCAAGAGCCCTAGAGTGAGAGATTGATTCGCGAATCCATCCATCCTCTCCTTTAGTTCATCCAAGAGTTCAAGTGTGCATCCTCTAGTTGTGAAGCTTGAGTGAGTCAAGTGAAGATCGAGGCTTGTTACTCTTGGTGATCGACATCAGCTAGACAGGCCGGTGGTGCTTGGAGGAAGGTGATCGTCGGGGAGTTTGTTGGTAGCCCTTCTTCATCGATTTGTGATCGGTTATGGGCGATTCACAGAGCCAGAGTGGCAAAGAATCAACCCGTAGAGAGCACTCATCCCTTGTGCGGGATTGAGGGGGAGCTATACCTTGCAAGGTGCTCCAACAAGGACTCCTCGATACCTTGGCAAAACATCGCCATGTCAAGCATCTCTTTCCTTAGCTCTTTTATATCGCATTACTTTCCGCTCTTGTCTTTCAATTCATACTAGAATTGTGTAGGAAGGTTTCACATTCTTTTGGCTTGCTACCGCTTTCTAGCTAGGACACATGATCGGTAGGCACTAGGGGGTTAATTGGCTCTTGATAGGTTTAAATTCTTGTCTAGAAATTAAAAAGATCCCAATTCACCCCCCCCCCTCTTGGGCATCTTGATCCTTTCAATTGGTATCAAAGCAAGGTTGCTCTTTTTTAGGCCTTACCGCCTAGAGCAAGATGTCCCATAGGGATGGACCACCTCCCATGTTCGATGGAGACGACTTTCCTTATTGGAAAGTTCGTATGGAGGCCTATCTAGAGGCCATTGACGTGGGCGTGCTCAATGCCACCAAAAAGGGAGGCACTCTCTTCGCGGAGGACCTCAACTTTGATAAGCACAATGCCAAGGTGAAGAACATTCTTTTTCGTGGCATTTGCAAGGATGTCTTCAACCGAGTGCGTAATGCCAAAGACGCATTTGAGTTGTGGACCACTATTTGTGCTCTTCACGAAGGCACAAAGAGTGAGCGTGAGGAACACTATCACTTGGTCATGGCTAAGCTCAATTCTTTTTCTATGCATGGAAATGAAAATGCCAATGAGATGTACTCACGTCTTAACATTCTTGTAGAAGAATTGAATGGGCTCGGTCTCAACCAAATGGCACCGGCCGATGTGGTGCGCAAGATTCTTTGCGTCTTGCCCATTGAGAAGTATGGCCATATCGTCACGGTTCTTCACCAAGGGGACCTCTCCGCCGCTGCACCAACACAAGTCTTGGGCAAGATCAATGCCCATGAAATGTACATGAAGATTGGTGATGGTGGCTCTTCTTCTTCCTCCAAGAAGAAAGAAAAAGAAAAGGAGGAGAAGAAGGACTTGGCCCTCAAGGCATCGTCCTCGGAGAAGTACATGATGCAAATTGTGTATGAGAGTGCAAGTGATGAAGAGGATGATGATGACATCGCCCTCATGGTGAAGAAGACAACAAAGATGTTGAAGAGGCTGAACAAAAATAGAGTCAAGTTTGACTCAAAGAAGAAGAAATTCTTCACAAGCTCCTCAAGGAAGCCTCTCTCCAAGATGGATTGCTACAATTGTGGCAAACTTGGACACTTCGCTCATTCTTGCCCCGAAGAGAAGAAAGACAAGTACAAGAACAAGAAATCCAATAACAAGTTCAAGTACAACAAGGGCAACAAAGATGAGTCAAGTGATGAGGAGAAGAAAGATGACAAGCCATTCAAGAAGAAGAAGAACTTCAACTTCCATAAGAAGAAAAAGGATGGCAAAGCCTACATTGTTGGTGATTGGCTCACCGACATTGAAGACACAAGTGACTCATTCGGAGATGAGAGTGAAGATGAGAAGGTGGTTGCCTTGGTGATTGGGTCATCTACTCCACCGCCACCTCCTCCATCATCTCCAGGCTCATCCTCTACACACCTATGCCTCTTGGCTAAAGGTGACAAGAAGGTACAAAAAGAGGATAATGATGATGAGGCTAGCTCCAGTGATGAGAGTGATGATGAGTTTGAGGCACCTTCCTATGATGAGCTAATTGTGATTTGCAACAAATACACTAAGCTAATTAGGAAGTACAAAACTAAAAGTGAAACACTAGAGAAAGAAAATGATAACTTGCATGCTAAACTTGATGACTTGTCTAGTGCTAATGATGATTTAAAGGTAGAGAACAAGTCTCTCTCGTCTAGCACTAGGGAGCTCAAAGCCTCACTCAAGCAAGCTAATGAGAAACATGATAACCTTGAGAGGTCAACACAAGAGCTCCATACAAGATACAACTTGCTAAAAGATGACTACAACCAAGTTAGAAATGAACATGGCACACTTGTGATAGCTAACAAATTGCTTACAAATGATCTTGCTACACATGTTGCTATTAACCCGGTTGTTAAGTGTCATATAGCTACTTCTTGTGAGGATTTGCTTGATGAAGTTGCTAGTGAGCAAAATGCTAAGTGCAAGGGCAAGAAGGTAGTTGAGGCCGACAAGTATGAAGACTATGTGAAGATGAGGCAAGAGAACTCAAGGCTCAAGGAAGAGCTAATCAACCTCAAGGCCAACAAGCCCTTCACTATCAAGTCGGCCAAGCAAGATGATAAAGATACAATCACCTTAATCTACTCCCTCAAAGAAGAGAATGCAAAGCTCGAGGTTGAGAAGATCAAGCTTGCAAGTGGAATGGAGAAGTTCACCAAGGGCCACAATCTCCAAAGTGAGCTCTTGATGAACACTATCATGAAGACCGACAAGTCCGACATTGGGTTCAAGGAGAACCAAATCATGAAGGCCAAGGTCAAGATAGAAGCTAAGGACTACTACAATAACAAGACCATGAGCAACAACTATGACACACCAAAGCCCAAGCCCAAGAAGTGCTTTGGATGTGGTCAAGAGGGTCACTTTGAATTTCAATGCAAGACTCCATCTCCCAAGACCTTGCCCATGCACACAAGGCCTTTTTCTCATGATGCACACTTCATCATAAACAAGGACTCCAAGGGTAGACCCCTAGTTGTGTTTCTCGGTCCTAAGATGAAGAACAAGCCCAAAGTGCTATGGGTTGCTAAGGAGTTGGTGAACAAGGCTATGGGACCTCACCAAGTGTGGGTTCCTAAACAACAAGCTTAACTTCAAGTTGCTTGTGTGTAGGTGAACTACAAGACCGGTGGAAGTCATTGGGTGATTGATAGTGGATGCACTCAACATATGACCGGTGACTCCCGGATGTTCACCACAATCTATTTGGGCCTACCACCTATGCTAGCCTTGGTGGCAATCTTTTTTGCTTGGTGGTAGTTGATGACTACTCTAGGTACACTTGGGTGTTCTTTCTTCAAGACAAGGGAGAGACTCAATCAATATTCAAGAAGTTTGCAACTAGAGCCCAAAATGAGTTTGATGTGAAGATTAAGAAGATAAGAAGTGACAATGGGACCGAGTTTGTGAACACCAAGATTGAAAATTATTGTGATGAAGTTGGAATCAAGCATGAGGTGTCCGCCGCCTGTACCCCTCAACAAAATGGTGTAGTAGAGAGAAAGAACTGGACACTAATCACACTTGCAAGATCAATGCTTGATGAGTACAAACACCCCGAGAAGTTTTGGGTCGAAGCAATCAACACCGCATGCTATGCGGCCAACCGGCTATTTGTCCAAAGGCTTCTCAAGAAGACCCCGTATGAGCCTGTGAATGGGAAGAAACCGGATATATCCTTCTTCCGAGTGTTTGGATGCAAAGTGTACATCTACAAGAAGCGTCAACACTTGGGCAAGTTCCAAAGGCGATGTGACATTGGTTTCTTACTTGGCTATTCACTTAAATCCAAGGCATATCGAGTATTTAACAAAGCCTCCGGCCTAGTTGAAGAAACATATGACTTGGAGTTTGATGAAACTAATGGCTCTCAAGAAGAGCATGATAATCTTGATGATGTAGGTGATGAACCCTTGAGGGAGGCTATGAAGAATATGCCCGTTGGTGCCATCAACCCACTAGAGGTGGAGGAAGTAGATGATGCAAATCAAGTACCTTCTCCACCGCACACGCCTCAAGTTGACGAAGAACAAGTGAGGGAAGCACAAGAGGATACCTTCATCCCACAAGATCAAGCCAAGGCACAAGCTAGTGATGTTGATGCACCACAACCTCCTCCCCAAGTGATTGATAGAACATCTACACCTATGCTCCAAGCTCATCCACAAGACCTTATCATAGGGAGTCCATCAAGGGTGGTAACAACTCGATCTAAACTTGCGTCTTATGTTGAGCATCACTCCTTTGTTTCCTTTGTTGAGCCCTCTAGTGTGGAGGATGCACTTGCGGATCCGGATTGGGTGAACGCCATGCATGAAGAGTTGAACAACTTCACCCGGAACGAAGTGTGGACACTAGTAGAAAAGACCAAAGTAGCAAGAATCATTGGCACCAAGTGGGTGTTTAGGAACAAGCAAGATGATCAAGGCGTGGTTGTGAGAAACAAGGCAAGATTGGTGGCAAAGGGGTTCTCCCAAGTTGAAGGCTTGGATTTTGGGGAGACCTTTGCACCGGTTGCAAGACTAGAAGCCATTCGTATCCTTTTGGCATATGCTTCACATCATAAAATGAAACTTTTTCAAATGGATGTGAAGAGTGCCTTTCTAAATGGTTTCATCAATGAACTTGTTTTTGTCTCACAACCTCCCGGGTTTGAAGACCCCAATTGTCCTAATCATGTGTATAGGTTGTCCAAGGCACTCTATGGATTGAAGCAAGCTCCAAGAGCCTGGTATGAGAGGCTAAGGGACTTCCTACTCAAGATGGGCTTCAAGATCAGGAAAGTGGATACCACACTCTTCACCAAGTTGCTAGATGGAGAGATCTTTATTTGCCAAGTGTATGTCGATGACATTATATTTGGGTCAACAAACCAAGATCATAGCAAGGAATTTGGTGCATTGATGTCCAAGGAGTTCGAGATGTCGATGATTGGCGAGCTAACCTTCTTCCTTGGCTTCCAAGTGAAGCAATTGAGGGAGGGCACCTTCATATCTCAAGAGAAGTACACTAATGATGTGCTCAAGAAATTCAAGATGGAGGATTACAAGTCAATCAAGACCCCAATGCCTACTAATGGGCATCTCGATCTCGATGAGGGAGGTAAACCAATAGATCAAACTCTTTACCGCTCTATGATCGGTAGTTTACTTTACCTCACCGCATCTAGGTCGGACATCATGTTTAGTGTGTGTATGTGTGCTAGGTTTCAAGCAAACCCTAAAGAGTCGCATCTTTGTGCGGTTAAAAGAATCCTTAGGTACATAAGGCACACCCCTAGCATTGGTCTTTGGTATCCCAAAGGAGCTCCCTTCCTACTCTGTGGCTATTCCGATTCGGATTATGCCGGGTGTAAGGTTGATAGGAAGAGTACCTCCGGCGGTTGCCATTTGCTAGGAAGATCACTTGTTTCTTGGTCCTCTAAGAAGCAAAATAGTGTGGCATTGTCTACCGCCGAGGCGGAATACATAGCCATGGGAGCTAGTTGTGCACAAATCTTATACATGTCCCAAACACTACTTAATTATGGTGTAGCTTTAAAAGATGTTCCACTTTTGTGTGATAATGAAAGCGCCGTAAAGCTTACTAATAACCCGGTTTGGGACATGTATATTCGCCATCACATAGATATTTGCCATCACTTTCTTAGAGATCATGTGGATAGGAAGGATATCTGTTGACACCGTTTTTTGGCACGTGTCAAATGAGTTAAGGCCTGTGTCGATCGGCAGCTGTTTTTCATCGGCATCGGGAAGTCATAGTATTGCCGATGGAAGTGTGCTGTGAAAAGACTAAGTGTGTTGCTGATGGAGGCTGGATGATCTTTGCCGACAAGGGTTAATTGGTGAAGTTGAGTAGCTTTAGCTACTAAGTTGTTGGTGCCGATTACCGATGAGAAACTGATGCCGATTGCCGATGAGGAGATGTTGCCGATGCCGATTGCTGATAGGGATTGATTGGCGAAGACAAGTTACCAGTACAAGGTTGCCGATTGAGAAGTGTTGCCGATGCCGATGGGCATGGGGTACCGATGAGTACAGGGTGACTTAGCGCTTGATGTTAGCAGAGGACTAAAGGTGGCCAAGGAAGGAAGTCGCGGATTGAAGGGATCTGCCGATGGAAAGTTTCCATCGAAGGAAAGACATAAGGAAACTGGTGATTTTATACCAGTATTATTATAGCAGTTTGAGTCCGACTCTTGCATGAGTCGTTTGTTTTCCTTTAAAATAGGTGTGTTTGTTTTAGGAAAATAATATTGTTATTTTAGATCCGACTCCTGCGCTAGTCAGTTTCCTTAAAGATAGGAGTTTGTTTTAGGAAAGGTATGAGTCGTGTCTCTGTACAACTCTCCATACGGGAGTATAAATATGTGCCCAAGGGCTACGTGTAAACAGATGAATCCAATATCAAACAAACCAATTTTACTCTTATCTTACTTTTATCGCAATTTACCCTTTATTGCATTAGTTATAGCTTATCAACGAGTTCTTCAAGCTTCGACGGGCTGCATCAGCTTGATCTCCGTCAAATCCTTGTAAGTTCCGCGTGGGAGTACCTCTGAGCTTTGGCATCCGGGCGCATCGCTGTTGCCTCGTTCAGCTCTGCTCTAGTTATCCTGATCAAGCCTCAATCCCAGCATTCGGGCGCATCGCCGTTGTCTGGATTGGATCTTGTTCTAGTTATCGTCCTTGTCGATTAACTGGTCAAATCGACTGGCACGCCTTCGGATATCGAATTTCGGGTATAAGCCCAAGGTGTTCGCAGATCCTGACGCTTTTTGTGTCAACACCTCTTTTGGCACGCTCGGTGGGACACGATTATACAAATTATACATCTATCATGGGTGATAACGCCGACGTTAACCAGAGGAACATCATTGAAGTATCCGAGGCCGATCTGAAAGATGATCAGAAGCTGGCCATGGAGCGGGCTATGGAGGAGTATAAGCAGTTATATCTGAAATCCTTCAGCCTCAGCAGGAGCGGCGAAGCAATCCAGAAGCAAGATCCGCCGTTGCCACGGCAGGTCACGTACGACGCCAATCCTGGTAAGCTACAAGAGATGGTTAATTCTGCTCTAAGTCAAGCATTCATTAGCCACTCCGGCGTGCTGTCCAATACTGTCTACAATGTTGTCATGCAATCATTCAAAGAAGGACGTGCACCTCGGTATGTTGGTCCAGCGTATCATCAACCTGGATCGACATCTATAAGTCCATCAGCAGCCCCGCTGACGTCTTCTACTCCTGTGGAGCCGTCTGCCGATGTGATTATACCGCCAAGGCCGAACCCTGAAAGCGTCATCAAGCTCAATACAGATTCAGTGGCGTCAGCAAATTCAGGACCTGCTATCCAGAGTCAACCAGCTCTCGTCAACTGGTGGTGATACGGTATGCCTTCAAGTCTATCTCCTGGTTCTAATCTGGTGTAGGGAAACAACTCAGCTTGGAAGGGTTCTACGGCATCGGCAACGCAATCACAACCGGTGACCCCTATGATGCATTACTCTACGCCTTCTCCAATTGTGCAAGTGTCATCAAAAGATCTTCAAGTAATTCTCAAGATACCTCTGATGCCACCATCGGCGAGCTCTGTGCCGATGCAACACATTATAGCAGCTGGCAGTCAACCTCTGATGGCGAATCCTCGAGCTGGAGTGCTAGTTCCCTAAGGTAATCTGATGATTGATTGCTCAAGAATACAAGAGCCACACGCTCCAGTCAGCTATCAGCCATTGCTAAGTCATATGCCGATGATTTATAATCCTGGGTGGGTCAACCAGCCGCCAGCTCAACTTCCTGGCGTGTCAATGCATCATTATGGAGGCCCAGCATACACTCAGAGCGGACCATCGGTACAGCAACCGATGAATACAATGACTCAACCTAATCTGCCAAGTGTGCAAAACTATCCATCGGTACATCAACCGATGCATAGTGTTCAGATGACTAGTGCAGCGCCCGTGACTACTCCGCATCATCTTCAAGAGGTGCATCAACCGGCTCCACCAGTCAACAACCAGTCAATGAGTCAGCAAGAGCAGGATGCATATTGGGCCGATAAGATCGCCGAAGTTATGAAAGAGCAATTCGGCATTAAACCCAAAATCAATACATATTCTTATCGGACTTTGTATCCTCCAGCATATGACTTGATTCCTCTCCCAAATCGGTACAAAGTGCCTGATTTTACCAAGTTCTCCGGCCAAGATGACACGTCAACAATGGAGCATATTAACCGCTTCATTATCTAGTGCGGAGAAGCTGCCAGCAGGGAAGAATTGAGGGTGAGATTGTTCTCTTCATCATTGTCTGGATCGGCATTCACATGGTTTATATCACTGCCTCCAAACTCTGTAATCACATGGGCCGATCTAGAGAGACAATTTCATAAATACTTCTTCGCTGGCATACATGAGAAGAAGCTTACCGATTTGGTCAAAATGAGACAACGCAATGACGAATCGGTAGAAAGCTTTGTTCAAAGGCTGCGGGACGTGAAGAACAAGTGCTACAGCTTGGTACTTGATGATTGGCAACTGGCAGATTTGGCCTTTCAAGGGTTACTGCCGCACATCAAGGACAAGTACGCGTCCCAAGAGTTTGAAAGCCTAAGTCATCTGGTGCAAAGGATTTCTGATCAAGATACTAAAACCTTTGAACCCAGAAATACTTGGAACAAGAAGGTGACCTTCATCGGGCAGGAAGAAGATTTTGGGTCAGATGAAGAGCTGAGCGTTGATGTGGCCGAATGGGTGAAGGATAAGAAGCCTGTATCTTGTCCGTTCGGCCAGAAAGAAGCTGAAAGGTTCACCTTTGACATCACCAAGGCTGACAGGATGTTTGACTTATTACTTCAAGAAGGGCGAATCAAGTTGGCGCCCAACCAAGTAATTCCATCGGTCGAAGAGCTCAAGAAGATCAGGTACTGTAAATGGCACAATGCAACTTCTCACAGTACCAATGACTGCAAGGTATTCAGGCAGCAATTGCAGTCAGAGATTGAGTCTGGACGCATCAAATTTGAAAGTTCTAAAGTCCAGAAACCGATGAAGATTGATCAGCACCCATTTCCAAATAACATGGTGGAAGCTAGTGGAAAAACCAAAGTGCTGACATCGGAAGCTGCCAGGAAGAACACATCGGTAGATCCTAACCATCAAGTGACTGAGCGTGATGAAAGGAGGTTTGCCGATGACAGAAAGGGCAAGAAGGTTGCCAATGAAGGTGGCAGTGCCAGAAGGGCTCCTGGTGTTGTAATCACGCACAAGCAGCCAAGACGAGACCATCGGCAATCATGTGAGGAGCAATATCGGCAAGAAGAGGAAGAGTACCAAGAGTGCCTTCGGCATAAGGACCACTGGAAGTGTCCCTTCTTCGTTCACTGTTGGGAGGAAGGCATCAAGATACCCACTGCCGATAATTGTACTGAATGCAATGGGTACTACACTGCCGATCGGTCGGGTAAGAGACCTTGTTTTGATGATCAGGCATCTAGGCACGCCAAGCCGCTCAGAGAGAAGAGGTCGGCGCATGACCGACTGGGAGGCAAGCTTAGTGCCCATGACAGGCTTGGCAGACGTGTTAATCGTGAGGAGCTGGAGGAGATAGCCAATGCAAGAGTGCCTGACGAAGACATACTCTCCAGAGATCCCAACATCGGAAGGAGTGCCGATGCAAGTAGCGGGAAGCAGCACCAGCCTGTCTGGAAAACCAAGCTTCCTCAGTGGTGCCCTAAGGGTCTAACCAAGACTCAGAAAAGGAGGATTCAGCGCCAACGCCGTGATGACCTGTATGACGATGAAGAACCCTCAAGGGAAAAGCAATGGAGGCCAAAACACAAGGACAGGGATCCATCGGCAGATATTAATATGGTCGTCATGTTGTCGATGGAGTTCATGGCACCTGTCAGTGATGATGAGGAGCCTGCTGAGATGGCACAATTGGTGCTGGATCCGATGACGGCTGTCTTCGAGAAGCCTGCCGATGACGAGAGGCAGCACCTGAGGGCTCTGTTCGTTAAGGGCAAAGTGGATGGACAACCGATGACAAAGATGCTGGTAGATGGTGGGGCATCAATAAACATAATGCCATATGTCATGTTCAGAAAACTTGGAAAAGGCGACCAAGACTTAGTCAAGACCGACATGAAGCTCAAGGATTTTGAAGGCAACGTGTCGACGGCTATGGGAGCCGTATGTGTTGACTAAGGCACTTACAACTTGCTCCTCGGAAGGGACTGGATCCACGCCAATTGCTGTATTCCTTCCACCATGCATCAGAGCCTTGTGCAGTGGATCGGGGACAGAATTGAAGTCGTCCGAAGTGAAGCCCCATCTACTGTTGCATCGGCAGAATCAGAAACCTATGAGCAGACCAGGTGCATATCTAGTGAAGCCTGGGACAAAGAGTTCCTCAAAGTTGCTGATTACCGCATCAAACCGATCCAAGCAGTCGGTCCTGAAGAAGAGTTTTAATGGATCGGTTTGCTGACGACGGAAAATTGGGGCAGGGCTTCACGTCCGCCGATGATTTACTCGAGATCGACATCGGCGATGGTAGTAAACCTAGGCCTACTTTTATTAGTGCTAAGTTAGATTCCCAATGTAAATGGCAGTTAACTGATTTATTGAAAGAAAATAAAGATTGTTTTGCTTGGGATTATACAGAGATGCCTGGTTTAGACCAATCAATAGTTGAACATCGGTTACCCATCAAGTCTGGTTTCCAACCACATCAGCAACCTGCGCGCCGATGCAATCCTACTATTCTACCTAATATCAAGGCTGAGATTACAAAGTTAATCGAAGTTGTATTTATTCAGCAATGCCGATATGCCGAATGGATTTCTAATGTGGTTCCTGTGTATAAAAAGAATGGAAAACTTCGTGTTTGTATTGATTTCAGGAATCTTAACAAGGCTACGCCGATGGATGGCTACCCGATGCCCGTTGCCAATTTGTTGATTGATGCTGCTGCTGGACATCAGATCATTAGCTTCATGGATGGTAATGCTGGGTATAATCAAATATTCATGGCTGAAGAAGACATATCCAAGACTGCTTTCAGATGTCCAGGTCACGTCGGTTTATTTGAGTGGGTTGTCATGACTTTTGGCCTAAAGAATGCCGGTGCTACTTATCAGAGAGCAATGAATTTCATCTTTCATAAGTACATCGGCACGATAGTTGAAATCTACATTGATGATGTGGTGGTTAAGTCTGGAAATTTCGAGAAGCATCTTACCGATTTACGAAAAATATTGGAATGCACAAGGGAGCATGGGTTGAAGATGAATCCTAACAAGTGTGCATTTGGTGTATCGGCAGGGCAGTTTCTGGGCTTTATGGTACATCAAAGAGGCATCGAGATCGGCAGGAAATCTATCGATGCAATTAACAAAGTGGTTGCTCCTACAAATAAGACTGAGCTGCAATCTTTGATCGGCAAAATTAATTTCATTAGAAGATTTATATCTAACTTGTCTGGTAAGATTAAATCTTTTAGTCCATTGTTAAAGCTGAAAGCCGATCAAGAGTTCACATGGAAAGAAGAACAGCAGTTAACCTTGGAGGAGATTAAGAAGTATTTGGTGAATCCTCCAGTCTTAGTTCCGCCTCAACACGGGAAGCCTTTCAGATTGTATGTGTCTGCCGATGACGGTGTTATTGGGTCAGCCTTAATTCAAGAATTTGAAGGGAAGGAACGTGTAATATATTACCTGAGCAGAAGGTTGGTGGATGCCGAAACCAGGTATTCGGCCATAGAGAGATTATGCTTATGTTTATATTTCTCTTGCATTAAACTGAGGCATTATTTATTGTCGGCTGAATGTACTGTTATCTGCAAAGATGATGTGGTTAAGTACATGTTGTCGATGCCGATATTAAGTGGACGAATCGGTAAGTGGATTTTGGCACTTTCAGAGTTTTACCTAAGGTATGAATCGGCTAAGGCAGTTAAAGGTCAGGTAATGGCTGATTTTGTTACTCAACATTGCAATATGGTAAGCTCTATAGAGATTACTCCTTGGACTTTATTCTTTGATGGGTCTACATGCAAGGATGGAGCAGGTATCGGTATTCTCTTAATTTCACCCCGAGGACGGAAGTATGAAGTTTCATTGCCGATTGTTGCTACTTCAACATACAATCAGGCTGAGTACCAAGCTTTATTTAAGGGGTTGGAATTGCTCAGAGAGGTACATGCCGATGCTGTTGAAATCTTCGGTGATTCTATGTTGGTGATCAACCAGTTGATTGGGACGTATGAATGCCGAAGTGAAGCTTTAATTGCAGCCCATGGAAAGTGTTTGCAATTATTGAAAGAGTTCAAAGAGTACCGCCTCGAGCATATTTCTAGATTGCATAATGAAGAGGCCAATCGGTTAGCACAAAATGCCTCAGGGTATCAGCCGATTCAAGAAGTCATAACATCGGTAACAGTTGCCGATGACTGGAAAAAAGAGATTGCCGATTACTTAAGGAACTCGTCTAAGAAGGTTGAAAGGCGTCTAAGGTTCCAAGCCACCAAGTATGTGCTCCTTGACAATGAGTTGTATTATCGGACGATTGATGGAATTTTGCTCAGGTGCCTTGGTAAAGAGGAAACAAAAGAGTTGATGGGCGAAATCCATGAGGGTGTGTGTGGAGCGCATCAATCGGCATTCAAGATGAAGTGGATGATTAGGCGGAATGGATATTATTGGCTGACAATCCTTGAAGATTGCTTCAACTATTTCAAAGGGTGCCAAGATTGTCAGAAATTTGGTAATGTCTAGAGGGCACCTGCATCGGCAATGAATCCTATAATCAAGCCTTGGCCGTTTAGGGGATGGGCTATTGATCTCATCGGACAGATTTATCCACCATCGAGTAAGGGGCATAAGTTTATACTTGTTGCTACCGATTACTTCACTAAATGGGTTGAGGTGATTCCTTTGAAGAAGGTGACATCGGCAAACATGGTGGATTTTGTTAAAGAACACATTGTTTACCGATTCGGTATTCCTCAAACTATTACTACCGATCAAGGAACCATGTTCACATCGGGAGAGTTTGACGAGTTTGCTGCTAGTATGGGGTTCAGGGTGTTAAATTCTTCTCCTTATTATGCCCAGGCTAATGGTCAGGCTGAAGCAACCAATAAAGGGGTTATTAAACTTATCAAACGCAAGATTGAAGAGAACCCTAGAAGGTGGCATGTGGTGTTGAACGAAGCCTTGTGGTCATATCGGATGTCTTGTCATGGTGCAACCAAAGTCTCGCCGTATCAGTTGGTCTATGGACATGATGCCGTCCTGCCCTGGGAAATTAAAACTGGTTCTAGACGATTATCTTTTCAAGATCAATTGACGATCGATGATTATGCCACTCTGATGAAAGATGAGTTAGAGGATTTAGCAGGTCATCGGTTGAGGGCATTGATCAGCATTGAAGAGAATAAGAAGAGGGTTGCCAGATGGTATGACAAGAAAGTGAAGGTAAAGGAATTTGCCGATGGTGATTTGGTTTGGAAGTTGATTTTACCGATCGGGACTAAGAGTTCTAAATTTGGAAAGTGGTCTCCTAATTGGGAAGGTCCTTATCGGATAAAGCAGTCCGCTCCTGTGAATGCCTATATTTTGGAAACTCTCGAAGGAGTTGTATTCTCTAGAGCAATCAACGGTAAATACTTGAAGAGATATTACCCTAGCATATGGGTTGACGCATAGTGCTCAGTTAAATGCCGATGAAAGAAAAGTTATAATACATCGGTAAAAGTGTATTGACATTATATTACAAGAGCCAAAATCAAGTATCAATGTTACATTTGCCGATACAATAAATAAATTACAACAAGGATTGGATGGCTGATATCGCACGCAAGCGAATTTGCTCTATCTCATCCATCTCCTTGGCATCGGCGTCGACAGAGCCCTTGACTGGCTTAATCTTCTTCTTCAGTAGAATGGACTGTCAAGGATGGTGTCGGACAATTGGGCTTTCTGCTGATTGGCTGTGTTCAAGGCTTCCTCAACCCTTTGCAACTCAGCCAATAGCTCTTCCTTCTTTACCGATAGCTGAGTGATTTCTTGATCAAGGTCGGCGCTGGAGACTTCTGCTTGGCCGATGCTCTTGTGCTTTTCATCGGGAATACTTTTAAACTTGAGCTTCTCTTCCTCAGTCTTGGATTGGGCAGCCTTATCGGCAATGCGATGGGAGAGCCTCTGGTACTGAATCTGCTTGCTATCGAGGAAGGTTGCCTGGAAAAGGGTTTCTTCCGTATCGGCAAGAAGGTGGCCTTGGATATCCTTGAACGCTATCCTTGCTGCGGTTGAGTCCTGGATGAGCTGGGATGTATCCTGTTGCAGCAAGGAAAGCAGTGCTTCAAGCTTAAATTTGACCTCTGCCGATAGAGCTGGAGCAGAGCTTTCTTCGTCTTCGTCCTCATCAGGAATGTCGATGGCGAAGGAGAATAGGCTATCTGCTCGAGCGGGGCCTTCTTGCTGCTCCTCTTCGTCCTGGGGATTGATCCCGGAGGAGAATAGGCTGTCTGGGAATCTTGAGCCTGAAAAAGGAGAAGTTAAAATGTGCGGATCATAAAGTTATACTGTGAATTTTTAGGTAGCCGACTTACCATCTTAAAGCAAATCTCTTGTCGAGGACTTGGTATATTGGATTGTCCGGCTTCATCCTGAAGATCGGCAGCAATTACCGATGAATGAGCTCCTGTTGGGGAAGCGGTTGACGCCATCGGTGATGTTGGCGTTGTTACTGGCGTCGCTTCCGCTGTGGTGGCTGGCTCTTGTGGTGGCGATACCGTTCTCTCATCGGGGATTTCGGCTGATGGTGCCGATGCCGATGTCTCCTCCGCTGTTGCAGCAGGTGGTGTCATCTCCTCGTCAGGGACATCGTCCAACGGGTGATCCGGGATCGGAACCGATGATGGTTCTGCTGGTGGCGCGTCGGCGGTTGGTGATGCGACCGGAGTTGATGGCGAAGATGGAGTGGCTAATCCCAGGCGCCTTTTCTTCCCTTGTTCGGCAGTGGAAGGGCCAACCCGTTTCGACGAAGACTGGGGGGCATCGGCAGCACGGTTTGGAGATGTTTGTGTGCTTGGAACAGCTGCCGATGATCTCATTGCCTGAAAATATATTGCAAGTTATACAAAATAAAATTTTGCCGATAAAACAGTATGCAATCGGTATGAGTGAAGATGAGTTTACTGCAAAAACTCGCATCAGGGCAGCAGCAGCGGCCGATGTAGCCTTGGTTGTTGTAGTCGTCGGTGTGGGTACCTACTGAGGAGTGAAGGCAGCTAGCGTTGGGGCCTTATTGCCGATGATTGAGACGGGGTTCATTATCCGAAGATTAAAGGGTTTGTCACTCCTGCTCATCGGGGGAATCGGATTGTCAACCTATTGAGTATAAAGGGGTCAGATGCCGATGATAAGAATAAAGTAATGAGGAATGCATCGGAATGAAACTTACTGCATCGTCGGGGATGACGTGATTGACGTCAATTATATTCTGATAGTAGTGCGATGACTTGGCAAATAATTGACACCTCCATTCTTGCCACCAAGACTTATACTCATTTGTGATGAAGGAGGTTGGTGACCAGGAAGACAGATCAAGGTCTGACACATCGGCACTGGGAGGAAGATTGACGACCTTGTTCCAGTCTAGAGCACTGGAGATTGTCTGCCTGGATTTCACCACTTTGGAGTAGCAAAGCTTAATCGGCAGTTGGCCAAATGTCAGTTGTCTCGCGGCTGCCGATGGGTAGTAGAATTCGTAGGATGGAGTATTCTTCCCAGTTCCGAAAATATTGACTGGGATGGCCCGAGGCACAATACTGGCCTTCATGATTATTTTATTCTCAGGCACATTCCCATCGGTAAGATTGAACAACAGTGGAAATTGATTGTTCTCATCGACATATGGCCACCAGAGCCGCTCTGAGGCAGGAATTCCATTGTAGAATTTATGAAAGAACAGGCCAAATTGCTCTGCATCGGCATCGGTCCCGGGCAACACTATGATGGCCTCTCCGAAGTTGAGTGGAGGGCGAGTTGCCGATTCATCATCCCTGTATTGGTGGTTTTCCGATATGTCTCTTGGGAATTGCTGAGCAAACAAGTCAAACTGGAGGGTTTTGTACATGTGTGCATTTAACCACATGTTTATGAACCACCAGGGGCCTCCGAGGTTGCCGATGGGCTCACCTAACAACAGCTTCTTGGACACTTGATGTAGCAGGCGGTAACACTGATCCAAGAAGGTATCGGCCAAGAGGGAGTCTTGTCCCATCGGCAAGGAGCTCAGCTGCTGGAAGGTGCATAGTGGTGGGTCCGACTGCCCTGCCGCAGAAGATGAATTTTTCCAGCCACATATTCAGAAACGTGGCGTGCTCCCGCTGGTTTACCGATCCTGTCTTCTGGTACTCATGGATATAGTCTATCCAGCCGCCGATGTTCCGGGTGTTCACTTTGTACTCAGCTTTTCTGTTGAACAAAGTGAAGGTATCGGCAGAGGAGACGTCCAAGCCGGTCAACATATGGACATCGGCAAGGGTAGGGGTGGCTGGTCCGTGTCGGAAAAGGAAAGCGTTCATGGTGTCCGACCAGAAATAAGAGGCAGCCATCAGCATGTTCTCGTTCTTTTCCATATCGGCAATGGAAAGCCTGATGCACTGATCCAAGTTGCGTTCTTGCCAATAGACTTGCTGCGTCCTAGCGACCCTAAGGTACCAGTTCTTCCATCCTTTGGTGGGTTTGGTCTATGAACAGAACGCATCTTTCCATAACCCTAAACCGAAACATTCAGATCTGAAGGGTATGTGGTTGGTTTCCACGTTGATTATGTAGCTGGGATCAGGATTGCCCATTGGACCTAAACAGCTGAAGTTGGACTGGGCGAGGGGGATCACTACCTTGTTGTACAGTTCCTAGGGTTCGAAAAGAAAAGAAGAAATCAAAGAAGGAAAAGGGAAAGATTCTGGATTCATGCGGGAAAAGAACTAGCAGAGGATTGGATGAGGAGGGAGGTGGATTTACCTTAGGGATGTCAACTTGGATCGCCATTGAAGCAGAAGGAGTTCTTGTGGTTCGTCCTTGGATTGGAGGAAGCACTGTTGCTTGAGCTCGAGTTCTTCGGAGGCTCTGGAGGTTGAAGACGAAGGCAGGTGTGAAAGTAAAAGTGAACTCAGGGTAAAAAGGCAGATTGGATCCTGGTAACTTTTATAAGCTTAGCCAGGGGTATTTTGGGATTTCGGTTCACACTGTGCAGGAATGTGGAGAGGCCTGCAGTGGATGTGCGCGATAATCAAGGAGATTTGCAACTATTTGTGCTACAATCGAGGGATTTTATTAATAAATTCCGGTCCTGCGCGCGGAGATCGAGGAAATTGTGCATTTATCTCAGAGGTAACGGCTACAGTAGAGAGAATTTCGGCGCGTAAAGATTATACACTCCGAAACTGGGGGGCATGTGTTGACACCGTTTTTTTGGCACGTGTCAAATGAGTTAAGGCTTGTGTCGATCGGCAGCTGTTTTTCATCGGCATCGGGAAGTCATAGTATTGTCGATGGAAGTGTGCTGTGAAAAGACTAAGTGTGTTGCCGATGGAGGCTGGATGATCTTTGCCGACAAGGGTTAATTGGTGAAGTCGAGTAGCTTTAGCTACTAAGTTGTTGGTGCCGATTACCGATGAGAAACTGATGCCGATTGCCGATGAGGAGATGTTTCCGATGCCGATTGCTGATAGGGATTGATTGGCGAAGACAAGTTACCAGTACAAGGTTGCCGATTGAGAAGTGTTGCCGATGCCGATGGGCATGGGGTACCGATGAGTATAGGGTGACTTAGCGCTTGATGTTAGCAGAGGACTACAGGTGGCCAAGGAAGGAAGTTGCAGATTGAAGGGATCTGCCGATGGAAAGTTTCCATCGAAGGAAAGACATAAGGAAACTGGTGATTTTATACCAGTATTATTATAGCAGTTTGAGTCCGACTCTTGCATGAGTCGTTTGTTTTCCTTTAAAATAGGTGTGTTTGTTTTAGGAAAATAATATTGTTATTTTAGATCCGACTCCTGCGCGAGTCAGTTTCCTTAAAGATAGGAGTTTGTTTTAGGAAAGGTATGAGTCGTGTCTCTGTACAACTCTCCATACGGGAGTATAAATATGTGCCCGAGGGCTACGTGTAAACAGATGAATCCAATATCAAGCAAACCAATTTTACTCTTATCTTACTTTTATCGCAATTTACCCTTTATTGCATTAGTTATAGCTTATCAACGAGTTCTTCAAGCTTCGACGGGCTGCATCAGCTTGATCTCCGTCAAATCCTTGTAAGTTCCGCGTGGGAGTACCTTTGAGCTTTGGCATCCGGGCGCATCGCTGTTGCCTCGTTCAGCTCTGCTCTAGTTATCCTGATCAAGCCTCAATCCCAGCATCCGGGCGCATCGCCGTTGTCTGGATTGGATCTTGTTCTAGTTATCGTCCTTGTCGATTAACTGGTCAAATCGACTGGCACGCCTCCGGATATCGAATTTCGGGTATAAGCTCGAGGTATTCGCAGATCCTGACGCTTTTTGTGTCAACAATATCACACTAGTGGGAGTTTCTAGCGAAAATCAATTGGCGGATATCTTCACTAAACCTCTCGATGAAACAACCTTTTGTAGGTTGAGAAGTGAGTTGAATGTGCTTGATCACTCTAACTTCACTAAAAGATGATCTTGCGTGAACCAACCTTGCATCTTGTGTAATATAATCATGTTAATTTAGTAATGCACATAGGCTTGGCTAACATGGTTGGAATAACCGTTCATGAACGTGTGAAGAAGTCCAAATCATGGTTTAAACTTGCAATCAACCTAGATTCAAATTCTCGTAAATGCATTGCATGTGCATGTGTTGTTTGTCGTTCCTTTTCGGTTAAGTTTGAACATCCTCTGTGTTCGTCCACTTAGGGGGAGCATTTCAAGCTCAAGTCACTTCTATACCCCTCTTGTGGCCATATGATGTATCCTTGAAGGTTCCATTCGAATATTTTGAGCAAAAATTAAATCTAAGCCTATGGCAAACTATTTGAAAAGAAGAGTTTGAGAGATGGTTCTCATATCAAGTCCAATCAGGTGTTATTTGGATCTTATTTGGATTGGAACTTGGTTGGGAGAAATACGCAAAAATCAAATTTGAAAAATTCTATTTTAAAGGGCGTCGGACGCTGCCGACGGACGCTCGGCGACAAATGCCTCAGCGTCCGCCGCGATCGTCCAGAGACTGAACGTTGCCTGTTTGCATGGCAACGGACGCTCCCCCAGCGTCCGTCGCGAAGCGTCCAACACGATCACTGCGTTTGGGCCTTTCAAACCTGTTTTGGAAGCCCGACGGACGATGCCGTCGGACGCTGTCCAAGCGTCCGTCGCACATCGACGGAGCACCCGTCGCTCCATTTCGGAGCGTCTGTCGCAAACTTACGGAGAAATTTTTTTGAAAACCCCCGTCCCTTTCTTTCTCCCTCTCGGTCGCTTCAGTCTGTCCGTACGCCATCGCCGCCCGCCTTCTAAACCCTAGCCGCCGTTCAGCAGCGCCCTCTCTGCTCCTCCACCGTCGCCGCTGAGCAGCGCCCTTTCTGCTCCCCAACCGCCGCCGCTCGCCGTGACCTCTCCGCCGCCGGTGAGGTCCACCTCCCCTGCCTGCGGCGCCCTCACTCTGTTGAGGGTATCCTCTCTGCCTCGCGCGTTTTAGCTGAGCAGGGGTGAAGTAGTCCTGTGGATCTTCCCCAAAGTCTCCCTGGTTGCTTGATTGTCTCCTTTTGGGGGTGCAAGGTTGCGGATTGTGATTTGCCTTGACCGAGGTTCTTTCCTTTTCTCATTTGGTCACCGTGTCTGAGGTATGGGATGGCAAAAACGATCTCTTTCTCACTAATAATTCATGCTTCTCACTAGAAATTCTTTCCTCTAGATATGTGCTTATGGTTATACACTCTACCTATCTATCGTACAGGTGCCAGTGGTCAGTGAAAGTGAACTCGGGGCAAATCCCGCGAGTAAGGAACGAGGCCAAGTCTCGAAAGGACAGTCCAGGACCGTCGTGCCACTCTTGATTGCTTGTGTTGCTCAGTGGATTGTCAGTTGGCAGTGGGCAGTGAGTTTGTGATTTGACAGTTGAGGATCTGTTGCCAGTGACAGTTTGTTTCATCTAGTGTATGTCCATGGCAAGAACGAAGAACGCCGGTCCAGCTCCCGGTAGTGGTGGTGACCCTCCACCTCCACCGCGTCCACCCATTGATCGGGGAAGGGGCAAGCAAAAGGTTATTTCCATGAAGCGCAAGAGGCCACTTATGGATCCAGATTCAGCAGCAGCAGTTGCAGTGGCAGAGGCAGCAGAGATTGCGGAGCGAGGAGGACGTTGCACCGGTTTGAGGCTCTCGCCTCGCCGTGGAGCGCGTCGTGAGTCCCCTACGCGTCCAGAAACAGAGCTTGCAGCAGCTACTGAGCCAGAGGAGGTAGAGTAGGCTACAGAGACCGAGTAGACAGAGGCCGCGGGCCACTCTACAATTGATGAGCTGATGAGTCACAGAGTTACCCGTTCTAGAGGCTCTGGAGCTCCTCCTAGTATACCAGGACCTCAGCTACCAGATCCAGTGAGGCATCAGGTTAGGGTTCTCACAACCATGCAGGTCTAGCTACTCCGCTTCGTGGACTTTCAGTCTTGGTTCCCAGCTCAGAGAGACCCCCGTGCTAGACGTGGTTTCTATACCACTATTCATGAGGATTTCTACAGAGCATACGTTGAGACCGACGCTCCTCTTAGGGCTCACAGAGTTTGCCCACCTGCTCATATAGAGGGTGTCGGTGATCCAGAGATCCTTCAGCATCTCCAGTACATTCAGGGCTTGTCAGATTTGATGGGACGATCCGGTGCCTATCAGAAGGACTGGGTCTATCAGTTCTACGCCTCGCTGTGGATATCCCCTGACCACGAGTTCTTTCACTTCGGCTTTCAAGGCCGCGACTTCAGGGTCACAGCAGCTCGGTTCAGAGAGCTCTTTCACTTAGAGTCCTCCTCTACGAGGATTCATAGCTTGTGCTACGGGGATCAAGAGGCCCCTCGCCGACCTCACGATGGGATAGTGCCATCTACAGACTACGTGAGGTCGTGCTTTCAGCTGCCGTTCACAGAGGGTTCGAGCTGTACACCGAGAGATCTCACTCCTCTTGCTCAGATTCTCCATGAGGTACTCCGACATACCATTCTTCCTCGGATTGGAGCTCGGGACACCATTACCCGTCTACAGCTATGGCTTCTCGCTCATATCATCCGGAAAGAAAAGTTTGATCTATGGGATCTGATTGTCAGCGAGCTAGAGGACATCATAGCTGCAGGGTTCAGAGGACACTGGCAGCTACAGTTTGCTCACCGGATTTCATACTTGGTTGTGGCCACGACTCGATCAGGATCTCTACGAGTTACTCTTACCAGGTTAGCTACTGAGTTCCCCGTCTACTCGATGAGCCAGTTGGTCATCCACAGGAACCTGCCTCGTCCCAGCAGAGCATACCGTCCAGGCACCAGACAGGCAGGTGTGCCACCTCAGTCAGCAGAGGACACTGACACTACAGTTGAGCAGATCGCCCAGGCAGAGCTTGCATATCTTGATGCTCAGATTGACACCGCTGCAGAGGCTGCCTACAGAGAGGACCTGGACTCTGACAGCTCTGATGAGGACTACAGGCCGATGCACGGTTACGCACCGATGTCTCATGATCATGAGGCAGGAGGGTCAGCTCCAGCTTCAGCTCCCGCTCTAGTTTCAGGCACCTCAGAGGTCACCATTCTCACCCTCCTCACGAGGATGCAGGAGGAGCAGTCACGACAGGCAGCGGAGCAGAGGAGACAGGCTGCCGACATGTTGGGAATATGCCCTAGAGGTAATCATAGAGATGATGCATTCCTTGTATCCATGACATGTTATGAATATCCATTAAAGACAACTTGTATCGATTAGCAATTATGTGAATTGCTTGTGAAACTCTTTTACTTGTATGGTTATTATAAAAGTTGTCCCTGATCGGAGTTCGTGCAAGAATGCACACGAATATTAGATCAAGACATTATTAGTTGATGACTATGTTTCACAAGTCATGGACATGAGATGTCAAACTAATAATGTGGGCACATGTAGGACATGGTGCTGGACAGACCCGACATGAGATTGTCTCTATACACATCGTGTACGTTATGTCCTTAGACCTGAGATTGTCATATGTACTCAAGATGTGAAATGACCTACCCTAGGACTACCAAACGCTACTCCGTGACTGGGTAGCTATAAAGGTGGCTTTTGGGTTTGTCGGGAAACATGCTGTGAGACATAGTCAATCAAGATGGAATTTGCCACTCTCATTATGAGAGAGATATCACTGGATCACTCAAATGATTAGATCATGAAATGCATGCCCGTGCTTGGGTTAAGTGTTAACCCATGAGTTGAACCAAATATCATGAGGCAAAGCAATAACATGTATATTGTATTGTGGTGGTTCGTCTGATATGATCATAGCGTATGCATAGGAGTTGACACGCCTTGCTAGAGGCCGCTATCAACTATTGGTCGAGTAAGAGTACTTGGGCCATGTCTATGTGTGCGTGAGCCCATAGGGTCGCACGCTTAAGGGGCTTGAAGCCTAATTTGGGTTGGACTAGGTTTAGGGTTACTAATGGGCCTCCAACGTGGGAGCTCATTAGGACACCTATATAAGCAAGGGAGGCATGGGGCGAGTTAGACTTATGTCCTTTTGGTAGCTGTTGTCGCCCTCCCCACGCTCGCGCCTAGTACTCCTCGCGGACCTAGCAGTCCGGAGGCGTGACACTTCTTCCCTGCACGTGTGGGATTCCTCGGAGGTGCTGCATCTGGAGCACAAGGACGAACCGCGAGTAGGAGACGTTGAGACGGATGACCTCGCAACTGCATGGCACTGCTGCGACGCGCACGACTACACCAAGTCGCTTCCGCTGCACCTGCGCGTCTAGTGGTAACCCCGTGATCTATAACTAGCACTAGTTCCTGGTTTATGGGGTAGAAAAATTTTGTTTTCTGGCTAGCGTAGCAACCTCATAACCCTACAGTGGTATCAGATCCGTTAGTTGCCTCGTTATACTTTCGGGTGTGTGCATATGGAGATATGCATGGTTTTGGATCAATCTCTGATCATGGTTCGTGATCTTGCCACGTTGGTATTGTAACGATCTACTCGTACCGGTCGGGATTCCGCCATCCGAGTTAAGCGATACATGTAAACCCAATTACGGTGAGTTGGAGATCAATAAGTTTGATCGAATCGGACCTAGGTCAAGTTCCAAGCGCATGAGATGCGGAGGCGGTGGCGGATAGGATCCGCCGTTGGAGGGAAATTTGCAGAAAAGTGTTGTTCGGTAAAACGGCCATAACTTTTGCCTACGACCTCGGAACAAGAAAAACCTTAAACGAAAATCGTGTGCCGGAAAATTTCGCATTTGTCAACAACAGCCCATGGCAGTTTCGGCAAAAATTAGATTTGCAAAATTCGGCCCAGAAAATTGAGTTTTCGGTGTTTTAAGTTTAGACGTCGGAATCGGTTAACTCTATTTTGCAGGTATTCATGATTGGTATAGCCTTTATGTGTATGTGATGCATGTATGTAATTAATTCATGGCTTGCACGTCATGATTAAGACAATATGGCTGGAGCCACAGATATTGTCAATTCATATGTAATGGCCTGCGTGCCAATCTGTGATGATCCTACGACTATGTAATTTTATTTCACTATGTTACAGTAGTGATAGATAGTCTTGGTGGACTCATCACGGAGGATGACATACTTCAATCATGGAGATGGCGATCACCATGATGAACAGATTGGTGGAGATGGAGATCTCAAAAGGAACAATGGGCTATACCAAGTCAAATATGTGTTTATGTCGTTCTTATGATATTCTACTTTCATGTGCGATAATGTTTTTGTCTACATATGCGGTAGTGAAGTAGAACGATCCCTCAGCAATGTTTAAGTTGTAATGCTTCCCCAAACCTTGCATTGGCACGTGTCTTGTACGATTGGTGGTAGGTCTATGAAATTAGGGTGCCACTGATTTTCTTTGACTAGACAGGTTCATGTCGGACACTTACATGCAGAAGGTTTGGTTACATGAACAAGGTTATCCTAATGGTTAGGGACCTTGAAGCATTAGTTGTTGGTAACACAAGCATGGAGATGCCACCCAACAACAAGAGTCATATGTGATATGATTAGCAAGGAGTTGCTTACCAATCTACCATGTCGCCTAGCGGTGATGCTAAAGCTCACTAGTCGACTTGTTAGTTGTGGGTCTTGAATCACTAAGTTTCAATCGAGGGATATTTATTTTAGTGGGAGTATATTCTATTAAAAGTTTAATATGATTTACTCTGTTATGGATACATTGTCTTAGTATTTTGCATTACTTTTATTGTAGATGGCTCCCAGTAATCAACTATTTACTTTGCGTTCAATTCTTGAGAAAGATAAGTTTAATGGAACAAACTATGCGGATTGGATCCGCAACCTGAGAATTGTTCTCAGGGCTGAGAAAAAGTAAGATGTTCTAGACACCCCATTACCAGATGAGCCTGCTGA
This sequence comes from Microstegium vimineum, assembly GCA_022036555.1. NCBI lineage: Eukaryota > Viridiplantae > Streptophyta > Magnoliopsida > Poales > Poaceae > Microstegium > Microstegium vimineum. Next base: position 25,913,176 of record CM039122.1, read on the forward strand.
TAATGCACCTGCTGCAGAGAAAACCGCTTACAAGAAAGCATGTGATGCTGATCTTGAAGTAGGTTGCCTTATGCTCGCTTGCATGGAGACAGATCTCCAGATGCAATTTGACAATAATCATGCAGCGTACGATATGATCGTGGCGCTTAATGATATGTTTCAGACTCAAGCCAGGACTGAAATGTTCAATGTGTCCAAGGCTTTTGTCGAAACCAAGCTAGCAGAAGGCACAGCAGTTGGCCCGCATGTGATCAAGATGGTTGGTCACACTCAGAGATTGGAGAAGCTAGGCTTCCCAACGGGCCCAGAGTTGGCCACTGATTTCATACTTGCATCTCTTCCACCTAGCTATGGAAACTTCATTTCGAACTACCATATGCATGGGGCGGAGAAGGGCTTGAATGAATTGTGCGGCATGCTTAAGATAGCAGAAGCTGATATCAAGAAAGGTGCTGGCAGTAGCCATGTGATAGCGGTCCAAAACAAGCCTAACTTTAAGAAGAGGGCTTGGAAAAGGAAGAAGGCGAAGGCTAAAGATGAGATCTCTAAGCCAAACCCTCCTCCTACGCCCAAGGCTGCTAGACCTGCTGAAGCTAAATGCTTTCATTGTAAGGGGACATGTCACTGGAAAAGGAACTGCAAGTTGTACTTGGAATCCTTGAAGGATGGCGGTAGTAAAGGTACTCCCGCTGCTTGTACACTTGTTGTTCATATTACAGACATTTTTCTCGCTGATTCTTATATCAATTCTTGGGTATTTGATACCGGATTGGTTGCTTATATTTGCAATACGATGCAGGGAATGATAAGAAGTAGAAGCGTGAAAAGAGGAGAAGTTGATTTCTGCGTGGGCAATAATGCAAGAGTTGCTGCGTTGAACGTTGGGACGATGCAACTTCACCTCCCGTCAGGATTTATCATGGAATTGAATAATTGTTATTTTGTTCCTAGTTTAAGTCGAAACATTGTATCACCTTCATGTTTGATGAAGGATGGTTATTCATTTGCGAGTAAAGACAATGGTTGTGTGATCTCAAAGAATGACATGTTTGTGGCTTTTGCATCCATTATGAATGGGTTGTTTATTTTAAATCTTGATGATGAACCTATCTGTAATATTAATGCTAAAAGGCCTCGGCTTAATGAGTTAAGTCCTACCTATATGTGGCATTGTTGTTTAGGTCATATAAGTGAAAATCGCATGAATAGGCTCCATTCTGATGGGCTTCTAACTTCGTTTGATTTTGAATCATATGAGATATGTGAGGCTTGCTTGATGGGTAAGATGACCAAGTCGCCTTTCACAGGTTTTCCTGAGAGGGCGACAAACTTGTTGGAACTTGTACATACTGATGTATGTGGACCAATGAGTACGACAGCTAGAGGCAGATTTCAATACTTCATAACCTTCACTGATGATTTTAGTAGATATGGATATGTCTACTTAATGAAACATAAGTCTGAGACATTTGAAAAGTTCAAAGAATTTCAGAATAAAGTAGAGAATCAACGTGGCAAGAAAATTAAATCCTTGCGATCTGATCGTGGAGGCGAATATTTGAGTTTAGCAATCATCTAAAGAGTTGTGGAATTGTTCCACAGCTTACGCCACCTGGAACGCCTCAGAGAAACGCGTGTCCGAGCGACGTAATCGGACTTTGTTGGACATGGTTTGGTCTATGATGAGCCAGTCAGACCTACCACTCTCGTTTTAGGGATATGCTCTAGAAACAGCCGCTTTCACATTGAATAGGGTACCGTCTAAGTCTATAGTTAAGACACCAGATGAGATGTGGACTGGTAAGAGTCCTAGTTTGTCTTTTCTAAAGATTTGGGGTTGTGAAGTTTATGTCAAACGACTTATGTCAGATAAACTAACACCCAAGTCGGACAAATGCTTTTTCGTGGGATATCCAAAGGAAACTTTAGGGTATTACTTCTACAACCGATTAGAGGGCAAAGTGTTTGTTGCTCGGAACGGTGTCTTCTTAGAGAAAGAGTTTCTCAATAAAGAGAACAGTGGACAAAAGGTGTATCTTGAAGAACTTCAAGATGAGCCAATAGGGGATAACTCTATGAGTGATGCTAATGTAGCAGAACAAGTTGAGATACCTGTGGCAAGAGAAACACCACCACAACCACGAAGGTCAGCAAGAATCCGTGAGGCACGTGGGAAGTGTTGTTGTTAGACGATGACGAACCTGCGACATATGCGGAAGCAATGATGGACCTAAATTCCGAGGAATGGCTAAGTGCCATGAGATCTGAGATAGATACCACGGAGACAATCAAGTTTGGAACTTGGTTGACCCACCTGATGGGGTTAAACCCATAGAGTGCAAATGGGTCTATAAAAAGAAAAAGGATATGCATGGAAACGTTCATGTCTATAAAGCTCAACTTGTTGCAAAGGGTTTTCGGCAAGTTCAAGGAGTTGACTACGACGAGACATTCTCACCGGTAGCGATGCTTAAATCTATCCGGATCATTCTAGCAATTGCTGCTTATTTCGATGATGAGATTTGGCAGATGGATGTTAAAATAGCCTTTCTAAATGGAAATTTGGAAGAGGACGTGTATATGATACAACCCGAAGGTTTTCTTGATCCTAATAATGCTAGAAAAATATGCAAGCTAAAGAAATCCATTTATGGGTTGAAGCAAGCATCTCGGAGTTGGAACATTCGTTTTGATGAAGTGATCAAAGGGTTTGGCTTTCGTCAGAATGAAGAAGAACCTTGTGTTTACAAGAAGGAAAGTGGGAGCGTTGTTGTATTTCTAATCTTGTATGTAGATGACATACTATTGATTGGGAATGACATTCCTATGTTGCAATCCGTAAAGACTTCACTGAATAATAGTTTTTCTATGAAGGATTTAGGAGAAGCAACATACATTTTGGGCATAAAGATCTATAGAGATAGATCAAAGAGGCTTATAGGATTAAGCCAAGATACGTACATTGACAAGGTGTTGAAACGGTTCAACATGGAACACTCCAAGAGAGGGTTCTTGCCTATGTCACATGGTATGCGTTTTCACGAGAAGCAGTGTCCTTCGACAGCTGATGAGCAAAAGCGCATGAGTAAGGTTCCATATGCTTCAGCCGTTGGTTCCATTATGTACACCATGATATGTACTCGCCCAGATGTCTCATATGCTCTAAGTGTTGCGAGCAGGTACCAAGCTAATCCAGGTGAGAGTCACTGGACGCTTGTTAAAAACATCCTTAAGTACTTGAGAAGGACTAAAGATGTGTTCCTAATCTATGGAGGTGAGGAGGAGCTCGTTGTAAATGGTTACACCGATGCCAGCTTCCAAACTGACGTGGATGATTCACAATCTCAATAAGGTTTTGTGTTAACAATAAATGGTGGTGCTGTAAGCTAGAAGAGTTCCAAGCAGGAGACGGTAACCGATTCTACAACAGAAGTCGAGTACATTGCAGCTTCTGCCCCTGCAAAGGAAGGTGTTTGGATGAGGAGGTTTCTCATCGAGCTTGGCGTGGTTCCAAATGCGTCTTGCCCATTGAATCTGTATTGTGATAACAATGGGGCGATAGCGCAGGCTAAGGAGCCTAGGAATCACCAAAAGAACAAACATGTACTACGGAAGTTTCATCTCATTCGAGAGTTCGTCGGTCGAGATGAGATCAAGATGTGCAAAATACATACGGATTTGAATGTTGCAGATCCTTTGACAAAGGCTCTTCCATAGCCTAAGCATGAGGCGCACGTAAAAGCTATGGGTATTAGATATCTTCGAGATTAGCTCTAGTACAAGTGGGAGACTGTTGGGAATATGCCCTAGAGGTAATCATAGAGATGATTATATTTCCTTGTATCCATGACATATTATGAGTTCAATGAATATCCATTAAAGACAACTTGTATCGATAAGCAATTATGTGAATTGTTTGTGAAACTCTTTTACTTGTATGGTTATTCTAAAGTTGTCCCTGATCGAAGTTTGTACTAGAATGTACATGAATATTGAATCAACACATTATTAGTTGATGACTATGTTTCACAAGTCATGGACATGGAGATGTCGAACTAATAATGTGGGCACATGTAGGACATAGTGCTGGACAGACCCGACATGAGATTGTCTCTATACACATCATGTACGTTATGTCCTTAGACCTGAGATTGTCGTATGTACTCAAGATGTGAAACGACCTACCTTGGGACTACCAAACGCTACTCCGTGACTGGGTAGTTATAAAGGTGACTTTCGGGTTTGTCAGGAAACATGTTGTGAGACATAGTCAATCAAGATGGAATTTGCCACTCTTCATGAGAGATAGAGATATCAGTGGATCACTCAAATGATTAGATCATGAAATGCATGACCGTGCTTGGGTTAAGTGTTAACCGACGAGTTGGACCAAATATCATAAGGCAAAGGAATAACATGTATATTGTATTGTGGTGGTTCGTTTGATATGATCGTAGTGTATGCATAGGAGTTGACACGCCATGCTAGAGGCCGCTATCAACTATTGGTCGAGAAAGAGTACTTGGGCCATGTCTATGTGTGCGTGAGCCCATAGGGTCGCATGTTTAAGGGGCTGGAAGTATAATTCGGGTTGGACCCGAATTAGACTAGGTTTAGGGTTGCTAATGGGCCTCCAACGTGGGAGCTCATTAGGACACCTATATAAGCAAGGGGAGGCGCGGGGCGAGTTAGACTTACGTCCTTTGGCAGCCGTCATCGCCCTCCCCACGCTCGCGCCTAGTACTCCTCGCGGACCTAGCAGTCCAGAGGGGTGACGCTTCTTCCCGCATGTGTGGGATTCCTCGGAGATGCTGCATCTGGAGCACAAGGACGAATTACGAGAAGAAGACGTTGAGACGGACGACCTCGCAACTGCACGGCACTGCTGCGACGCGCACGACTACATCAAGTCGCTTCCGCTGCACCTGTGCGTCTAGTGGTAACCCCGTGATCTATAACTAGCACTAGTTCCTCGTTTATGGGGTAGAAAAATTTTGTTTTCTGGCTAGCGTAGCAACCTCATAACCCTACATCGGGACGCTGCCATCTCGCTGCTTCTGGGGATCCTTCACCATTACGGGATTGAGGTTCACAATCTCAATCCCAACTCCATCCTCCATCTCGCGGCCTTTGCGGCCATGTCGGAGGGGATGTTGACGACGAAGCCAGACTTCGACTTGTGGAGGTTCGTTTTCAAGGCAACGATGTTCCTCCTACATTCTGGAGGAGTGAGACGGGTGCCGTCGAGCGGAGGGTGCGCCATCAATCTCCGTTCCTCCAACTCCCACCTTTACATGCAGGCGCGAACGAGCTCGTCCAATCGGGATGGCACTCACAGTGGTTCTTGTTGGTATTTCTTATGACTATTGGATAAATCCGCAAGTGCACAGATTATACCGATGTAGCAC